>CM057452.1:985690000-986292500 GCA_016271365.2 Neoceratodus forsteri | reverse complement strand
ATAGTGATATGTTGCCCAGGGTGCATCTAGAATAAAGCGCACAAACCTATTCATCATTACACTATGCCTGCACAATACTCCTCCAGCAGCACCGCCATACACAGCATCACCATAATCAAATAGTGGAATTACCATGGAGTTCACTATTTTTAATTTAACATCTGATGGTATACAGCCTCTATGCGTATACAGGACCCCCAATTTCTTATTTAAATTCTTAGTCATCATGTCGATATGTATATCCCATTTACATTGGTAGACTAACCAGACCCCCAGGTATTTATAGGAGTCGACATTGATTAGAATACAATCATCAGACATTTTTATATTCAAAGTCGGTTGTTTTTCCATTTTTTATTTGAAAACAACATTACTTGTGACTTTGAGGGATTTAGGACTAAACCATGTTCCTGAAAATAACTTTGCAGTATATTAAAATCTTTTTGCAGCTTTTCTTGTATCTGATGAATGGATCTGCCTTCTGTATAATTGTGGGATGTCATTAGAAGATAGAGGAGGATAGACCACTAAAATTTATAGTGACATTAATTTTTTGAATGAAATGATTGAGACAACTCAATTACAGGATGGGTATAAAACTGTACATCAAACTGGAGTGAAAACTTATCTGAGAGGGGTAGTTGCTACTAGAATAGATTTTCTGTTCTTGTCTAGGAATATTAAAATATATGGAGTAAATACTATGACAGTAGAAACATCCAGCCACATGGCAGTCTTATGTAACTGCATGCCAGGACCTCAGTCAAGGAATGAAATATCTTCTTTTTGGAAACTAAATAACAGACTATTGGCAAATGGAAGCTTTGTATTGAAATGGATCAATCGCTTGGCAGCAGCAAGAGTCTCAATACAATGTGTTTGTGGTTCAGTGGGTGAATGGTGGGTAGCCATGGCACAAAATCTTAAGAATTTTTTTTTTATCAAACAAGCTGTAAAAAATCCACAAAAAGATTACCTGCATTATTTAACTTTGTGAGCCCATCTTCAAAAACTTATATCACTAGCATATACTCAACAAATATAAAATATTAAAACTGAAATGTTCATATTTCAGTACAATTGTCAGAATCCCTGAAGCCAGAACAACAGTTTGGACTGCAAGACCGTAAAATGGATTTTAATATCTTTAAGGGATGTGCTAATAAGGTAGACAGGAAAAAGATATTAGGTCTGTCTGAGTCAGAACATGGCATATTTTTCACTGACCCCAAGAAAATATTAGCTATTGTACACAGAGATGTTACAAAAATATGTGGGACTGCATCTAATGTGTATTGGTTTGATTATTTTTTTAGGCTCTTGCTCTTCCACAACTGCCACTTGAGTTTCAGATAACTCTCCTAAGCCCTATCAGGATTGAGGAAGTACAATCTGCTATAGGGAAATTGAATAATAACTATAGCCCGCAGGATGGATGGCCTTACATCTGACTCTTATAAGATCATTTGTAGCCAGATAAGCCCAGTTTTAGTAGAATTATTCAACAAGCTTCTCTCACAAGGGTCAGTGACCCGGGAACTGTCCCAGGCAGTAGTGATGTTTTTTTGTTTGTTTGTTTTAAAAGGGAATCAGATGTTTTTAACTAATTGGAGACTGATCAGTCTCTTAAATTACAGATTTTAAAATATTGGCCAGAATCCTGTCATGGAGGCTGGCCACTGTGGCTGATACCCTGCTTTTTCCTTTTCATGCAAGTGCAATCCTGCAGAGGTCCATGTTTGATAATTTTGCATTCCTCAGAGAATTAGCAAATATGGGATAATCAAGACTAAGTTCAGATTTGTTACTTTCCCTGGACCAGGAAAAAGCTTATGACTGGGTATGTCATTAATACCTGTTTAAATCCCTGGCACAGTATTGTATACTGTCTACTTTTATAATGTGGATTGAGGCCTTATACAAAAATCCATACATTACGCTGTTAGTCAATAGATGGGTGGGTAGAGATATTGCAGCTTTTAAAGGTGTGAGGTAAGGGTGCTCTTAAAGTCCCCTTCTCTACATTTTCATACTAGACTTCCTGATCTGAGAAATACAAAGATGTTACCTAATTTAGGGAATAGACTCACATTAGGAGACATCTGCGGTACAAATTTTAGCATATGCGGATGATATCTGCTTGTGTTTGGTGAACGAGAATTCAGGTCTCAAAACAGGTCAAACTATAAATCAATTTGAAACTATACCTGGAGCAAAATTAAATTTATGGCAAATGTAAAAGAATATGAGTTAGCAATAATAATCAAGGGTATCCAGTCAATTTAGCATAGCAATAATTGCGTATCAAAAATGAACCACAAAAACCATGCTGTGAAAATTAGAGAACGGGATAAAATAACATCAGGAAGCTATCGTGCAGCCCCCCCCCCCCACTGTCACCCTCCTGGGGTTACTATTAATAAATCACCTCCCACATCGACTTTCTCTCCCGGGTTCCACCCCGACATTTGTAATAGTAAATCTCACACCAAGTTTCTCCCCAAGTTCCGCCCCAAGTTTGTAATTGTAAATCCCTCCACGGACTTTCTCCCCACCTCCAATTTCCACCTTCCCTCCCTCCCTGAAGCTTGTAATTGTAAATCCACACCCTTCACCAAGTTTCCCCCCTCCCCCGAGTTCCACCTGCCCCGGATGTGCAGTCATGGCTTTGCGCAGTATTTCCCATGTGCAGTGCTTGCTGTCATGGTTTTGTCTGTGTGGTAATTGACCACACGATTATCGCCACACTAAATTGGCCTTGACTCAGTTCTCTTCTCCATTAAGTCTTCCTTTCTGCCCAGAGGGCAGAGAAGAAGATATCTTTCTTCAACTGACAGACAAAAAAAATCTCTTTGCAATGTAGGGCATTAACTGATTATGTTGCTATGGGAAACTGGGAGTCAGAAATTCATTGAAGCATAAAGCAGTGGAACAAAGAATGTGTCCTAGACCCACTTGTGCCATGGAAGTGGAAATGTAGGGACATTTTCTTTGTGATTGCCTTAAGGCTGAATTTTGGCACTTACTAGTATGAGAATGGAAGAATATCTTTCTGATCTCGACCTATGCAGTGATTGTGTTGGGATTATACTGTATTTGAGTATAATGGAGAAATACCACAAAAGTACACTGAGAATAATATTAACAATGTAAATATTATCTCAGTCAGGCAAGGTGCTCTTACGTGTTACAATAAAAAAATAACATCTGCCGAGAAAGTTTTAGCAATTATTAAAAAAGCATTACTAAAAATATATCAGGTGGATGGGAACAGCGCACCGCCACCCCAGTTTGAAAAGCTGTGGAAACACTGCACATGGATGTTTACTTGATAGGAGGTCTGCCATGTGTGGGTCATGTTAACTTTTAGCAATGCTTATATTACTTGTGTGGTATTCCTGGGATCAACAAGAAGTGCATTGTTGTATATATGAATTGTGGGAACAGCGTTTGTGCTTTTATATATGTTGATGTTCTAACTAAGGTTGTGAACAGATGTATGTAAGTTTTTGTTGTGATTTCTTTTTTCTTTTTCAATTAAAAATTCCCCTGTTCTTCAATGGGAGGGGCTTTGTTTGCTTCCTCTTGGAGATGGAGGAGCCTGGAGAGGAGGATAGAATGTGGCCCGGGTGGCGGTATCATAGAAGCATAGACTTTGACAGCAGATAAGGACCGCTTGGCCCACCTAATCTGCACATTTCCCTACCTATTGGATAAGCTGCAGATCCTAGTTAACCAACAGACTACTTCCTTCTACCCCCCCCAGTAGAATTGCCTTATGCCTCTTCCATGCATTCTTGAATTCCTCCACTGTTTTTGACCCCACGACCTCCTCAGGAAGGCTGTTCCATGCGTCCTCCATCCTCTCTGTGAAAAAATACTTCCTCACATTGCCCCTGAGCTGTCCCCCCTCTGTCTTCAAATTGTGCCTTCTTGTTCTTGCACATCTCTTTCTCTGAAAGATGCTACCCTCTTTGACTCTGTTGATTCCCTTGAGGTACTTGAAAGTTTCTATCATATCCCCCCTCTCCCTCCATTCCTTGAAGATATACATATTAAGCTACTTTAGGCTCTCTTTGTATGGCTTCTGGTGCAGACCCTGCACCATTCTAGTTGCTCTCCACTGGACTGCCTCCATCCTGTCTGTGTTCTTGTGGACATGGGGGTCTCCAGAACTGCATGCAGTACTCCAGATGGGGTCTCATCAATTGTTTGTATAAAGGGATAACAACTTCCTGTTTTCTTCTGGTGATGCCCCTCCCTATGTATCCCAGTATCCTCTTAGCCCTCCTTACTGCCTTCTAACATTGCTTGCCTACATTTAACTTGTCTGATATGACTACCCCCAGGTCCCTTTCTATTGTTGTTGTTGTTGTTGTTGAATCAGTTTCCATCCCCACCTGGAGGGACCTGGATGCAACCTTAAAGTCTATGGAGTGTGTGGCTGGGGAAACATGAAAGTTCAATTTCCTGAATGGTTCCAGTTCCACACCAGAGCAGACTGTGTCAATCCTGTGTCAGGAGGTACTGAGTCTAAGTCAGAGCAAGCCATCAAGTGCACTGGGTGAGGCCTGTACCTTGGCAGAATTATGACTGGATGAAGAGCTCAGAGAAAAAAAAGAGTACCAGCTGAAACTGATCGAGAGGAAGAAGAGCGCTGTTGACAGTAAAAACAGCAGATTTATTTGGGATCACAGCAGCAGAAGATCCCTTTTTGTGGCAGTAAACAGTGATGTGGTCAGAAGCGAAATTACAAGCAAAGACAGATGTGTGGAGCAGCAGCTGAGTTAGTGACCCTGATAGATGCTGCAGCAGTCAGAATAAAGGAACAGAGGCAACATTTTGAAAGATAAGAATACACCACAGATTTCTCTCCTAAGCATGGAGGTGGCACTTGGAAAGGCATGGCTGGGTCCAATTGCATAATGTAACAAGGTGGACACCAACAAAACTGGAGGAAGATGAAAAGCAACAGGAGCTGGTAATTGAGATGACCAAGGGGAGAGAGAAGATGTAGGCTCAGAGTAGCAGCTGATACTGGAATAACAGGTACAGATCAGCAAAGCTATAGCTTAGAAATCCCTACAAGTTTTAATCATACAGAATCCTGCATTTTTAAAAGCAACAGCACCAGGAACTACCTCTGTGTTTGAAGTACCCCCTCAAGTTTGTAGTGTGGTGGACACTCAGTCACAGGAGCAGTCCATTAATGATTTAAATTACTTGGCTTCTTTGCAAGAGGCAAACACGGGTAAGGACACTCACTCCTTGCCAGGTCCTCTGCTGATGCAGCACAAGAGGATTCTGACCCTGCCCCCTGGTCATAATCAGATGATACACCTGGTCAGAAGGAAGACTTGTGAGACCAGGCAAGGTCCAGTCCTGTTGCTTTTCCACAGAGACAGAGAGCAACACCTCAAGATTACATTACCCCTCGAAGTGCAGCTGATGCACTGATCTATTTAACCCCACAGCGGAACCTGCAAAATGGCATAATGTCATCAGGCTGAGATATAAGGGGATCTTGAAGAGACCCCAGATTGGGTTTATGTGGCTAGAGCTCTATTAAAGATTAGCATGAAGTTTTATGCCACAGAGCTTTATGTTTTGATATACACACCTGGTGACACATTTTTGACATTAGTTTTAAGACCCAAGCTGGCCTTGAGTGATTCTGGACTATCATGAACTGAATACTTCCTCTCTGTGGACCCCCTTTTTTCCAATAATCATCATGAAACCGTCCTTTAAGATGATTACTGTCCCGTTCAGAAATGAAAGTGTTAGTATTGTTGACATACTTTAATGGCTGAAACAATAGTGCACTGTTCTGGAGTACCAAGAGCCTATCATCGACTTCAAGATCATGTGGATCGGACAATGGAAAATAAGGTGTCACCTCCATCAAACAGATTCAGGGTTACATCACCTGTCAAATTGTTTTTACCAGGGGAGGGGCAGAGGACTAGTGTTTTTTTTTAAATTCAGGACAGCCCAAGACATGCAATTAGTGTGGTTTGGGGTCCAGCCTGACTAGTATATGTGATAAGGATGATGTGGGTTATGCTCTGAGCTAGTCCATTTGAGCATTCACTGTAACAACATTACGAAATGCAATGTGTGCAAAGAATTGGGCCATTCATACTGTGCCTACCCTTGGGGGGGGCATAATAAATTCAATGTGCTTACGCAACATGGTGTGGTGTTGTGCTTATGCAACTTGATGAATAAACTTTGTTGTGGCCATTCACCCCTCTCTGCCTTGGGAATACCACCCTGTAGGGAAGCTGAAGGCAAGGAACCCTGGAGAAGGGTTCCACCCCTAGAGATGCCGGGAGGATTCCCTAAGGTTAAAGGTAGATTAGGAGGAAGCCCTCAAGGAGAGAGGTTAGCCACTGGAAGAGGAGGGGAGAATATAGATAAATGATCTTTTCTATTCTACATAATTTTGAGTATGGTATAATCTTCAAAACTAACACCAGGCTGCATACCCAGGGTAAAGTTGGCAGAACTCATACATCTTGGACAAAAGGATCTTCCTTTTTAGTCACTAGGGGAAGATCTATAGTTTGGGGTGTGCATACTGTTTATTACACATAATACTGAAGTTTAAAAATTAGTAGGTATATCCCCAGGGAAAGTGTTACTTTTGGATGTTAATTAAAGGTACACATTTGAGGTTAATACAGAGGATAATGTATGGTCATCAATCATTAATTGGTTTGTTAACCATCGAGAGGTTGCCAGGGTGACTAAGTAAACCTCAAGAGTGAAGCTCAAGAAGTTTACATTGCCATGGCAACCTCGAGATGGTTTTAAAAATGGTTGACGATTGATGTACCATACATTATATTTTATAGTGTATGGTACCATTAATGTTTTAAAAAACAAGAAAATAGGTCCTTACTGAAGTTCTTTATGTCACCGCCGCTCTGCTCCAGGTCATGCTGTCACCGCCACGGCTGTTTCAAGGCCATCTGATCAAGTTGCGGGCATGCAGAGAGTGTTCCCAGTTGTTAACCCATCGATGTGATGTACCATCGATGGGTTAACAACATAGTGATGTTGCATTGATGGTACAATGTTGTTATAAAAAGTTAGATTTCTACCTATAACAATGTTCTGCCATACATTAGAAATACTTATGCCCCTTTAACTAAGGCCTTAAAGGTTGACATTTTCAATCTGATTCAGCTAAACTTATTCACTGCAAAAGGGATATTGCTTGGTGGTGACAGATAGGGGCACAAAGACTGATAAAGATGGATAAAATATTTTGTGATATGGCCTTATTGGGTCAGAGGATAAAAATTATTGGTTTGTGTGATGCTCTCTGTGTAGCCAACACAGCAGAGGAATGCAATTTCTTTAAAGGGATCATCTCCTCCACAATAGGTTTCTGGTTCATCTCACCATGGTTATCTTTAAGTAGGGCCTGTTCTGTTCCCATTGAAACAACAGACCATAAAATGGTTGGGGCCTCATTTGGAAACATGACTCTCCCACCTCCAGGCCTAAATGTATGGAGACTTAATTATTTATTTACAATTTTTGACCAGGAAAGGCACGCTAAGCTGTGATAGCTTGTTTCCAGGTGCATCCTAGAAGGTGGATTACATGGACCTGTTTTATTGATGGGAGAATGTTGGCCATGACGATGGGGAAACTCCCCTACTCTTCAGAGGTAGGAGATGCTCTTCACTTCCTGCAGAAGAGTGAGTCCCTGGTTGATGAAGGTGGTTGAGGTGGCCTGGGAAGAGGAGCATGCCTCCCTCGCTGTCTAGAGAACTGAGGAGGTCATTTTAAAAGAAGTTATGCAAAATAATGAAGAAAGTGTGGAGAGTGAAATTGTACCTGAGACGTCTGGTATGAGTGTCGAACCTGTGGCTCTGACTGATGAGGAATTACTTGAAATGGAAATGGCAGAGAAAAAAGCTTGTTTGTTCTTGTTTGTTAGCCAAGGAAAAGTGTTTGCAGAAAAGAAAGCCTGGATTCTACCACAGCATTGGGCTTTACCAGGGATAACAGCTGAAATGAATGTTGTTGCTTCAGAAACTGACAAGCAGCTTCCTGTAGTGAGAGATGCAGCTCCTGCATTGCCTGGAAGTTCTAATCTCCCTGTGACTCTGGATCCTGTGTTTCTTGACCGTGGTTTGCCCTGCTGTGAAAGTCCAGTGCCTGAGGAAGAAACATCAGTAGTTTAAACTACCGCAAGTTCAAAGAACGTGCCACCGCCAGTAATGGCAGCCACTGAATTGGAAAACACCCAGACAGCATCAAGCACCCAGACGAAAGTAAGCAGAAATGGCAGAATGGTAATAAGGCAGGGGGTTCAGGTAACTCTGTTGTTTTGGCACACGTCTTGAGAGCACTACACAGTGACAAATACCGCTGTCTGAAAGACAGACTGTGGCACAAACTTACATACTACTACTGCCCAAAATGCTGCATAGCCAATTCAGCAACCCAGATAGGTAAGCTCTGCTATACTACTTGAAAGGACTGAGGTGGGGGGATTCTCAGGACACGGTATTACCTATAGCAACCTCTGGTGCAGCTCCACAGCCTGCAAGATCTGCCGGAGATACCCCTCCACATATAGCTGAAGTCGTTATTAATGCTGGATGGGTCTTATCTCCTGATGGGTCCCAGTGGTTGGTGAACTGGCCATAGGATCAAAAAAAAATGTTGCTGACTGTAAAGGAAGTGAAAGGACTAAACCTTATAGGACTCCTGAAGAACTGAAACTCCCTGACTCCTTAGTTATGCAAAAAGGACCTGAACATCTCTTTCCTGTTCAGCATACAATACAGTCTTCTACTAATTCTCTCCTCTTCTGTAAACTTCTTCACCTCCTGCCTATACTCTCCTGGTGTGTATGACCAATGTTTAGGGCTACGAGTCTGTACACAGCCAGTCGTCTGTGCTCTGCACTTATGTACTAATTGACTCTACTACGATTATATTGTATGCGCCTATCAACCTTACTGTTTGTTCACCTATGTTGCAACTGACATCTGTAATTTGTACTGTCTCCCAATGAATGGGATGGCTAGTTTAGTCCATGAATGTATTTAACTGTCCAATTATATTTGTAGATAACTATCTGTATCTGTACTGTTTTCTTATGCTTGGAACATTTGGTTCCCTGGGTCACCCCTGAAAAAAGGACTTGACTGTCTCAGAGATAAAATTTAAATAAAATAAATATATTCTGCTCCCAATGACCCCCCCCTTGAGCAACCTTGTGGCCCTTATGAACAGCAGGATGATAGGGAAGATCCTGGCCCGTCGGATGCAGGCCCTGCTGAAAAAGACACATCCTCAGAATCAGAGGAAGAGGAAGAGATTGACACAGGGTGGGGGAGGGCACAACTCATGAGCCTTCAAGATTCCATATGGCAGATCTTTTTGCCATAAGAGCAGAGCCAACCAAAAGGAAAAATGCAGTGCATTTAAGGTATAGAGGTGGACAAGAAGAGATTCCAGATAGAACATTTGTGGGGCACACCCTACTTAAAGACTCCCTGAAATTCCTCCCGTCTGATATTTATGTGCATGTTCATATTTCAGGGGAAACCATCTATGGTGTAAGCTTTTAAACCCTGGTTGCATTAGACCATTTTTGGAAATTGTATTCTGAATTAAAAGACACTCTCTTATGGAAACCTTTATAGGCCATACCCTTGAATAAACACACCTTCAAAAACATAACTGTCTTATTCCAAAACCAGGGAATGAATGTGGCAGATATAATGTACTGGCTTCAGTAGAAGTGTGAGGTACAGGCAAGGCCTTAACCGAATTATGACAGTGAACTTTTATGGACTGGGGCTGGGAATTTAAAATTAAATGGCATCAAATGGATAAAGGCATTCTGCATCTGCCTAATAGCATCTTCAGAGGTGTGGCTCACAAACCCACTTGAGCAATGCCTGTGATTAGCTTAGATATGGATAATGTGGTGTTTTTTTGCCATGTAAGCACAAAATGTGATAAGATTATGAAACAGAATTTGTGTAAAGAAAGAGGTCATGCATTTAGAGATTGTCCTTGGGCTGCACATAATCTCTTAGAAGGCCTGAACCAGGTAACTTGTTTAGTCATGCGCAATGTACCAGTGCACCACACTAGGACCCACCCCCTACTTCTTATCTGAGTTTTGTCCCAGAGGCTGCATGGATAGATCGAGCTACTCGCTTGAGACCCTCTACCTCAGCTGGCTTTTGGCCGGCTCAGTCTGAGTCAGATTTGCTTGTAGTTTCACGCCCTGTGGTTAAACCTACTATTTCTACTGATGCTTTTATGGAGGATGGTGTAAGTCATTAAGCTCAGGACCCAGCGGTAGGACCTTGCACACCCCAGCTCATGGCTCCTGATTTTTCTGGAGACAAACATGCCCTACCATCTCCTCCAGCTCTTCTGGAAGAGACATGCTCTTTTTGAACTGTGAGGAGACCTCATTCCAGAGGAAAACAACCCAAACCAAATATCAAAAGAAAGATCCTGTGACTTTGAGTAATAAATTTCAACCCCTGCAAAAAGTTTCTAATTGGGGTGACTCAGATGAGGAAGAGTCTGATGGATCCTGTCTTCCCAACAAAATCTGCCATCTGAGGCGGAAGAGGTGTTTTCTGAAAATGCAGAGGAAGGAAGGAAACACCAGATGAGTACAAGGAGTAGGTCCAGGCGATGGTAATATAATGATATGATGAAAGCTATTGGAAGCTTACTCTCCTAATTTTCCTGATGCCCTGTGCTAATTTAAAATATGCCACTTTTAACATAAATAGTATCAAGAACAGGAAGAGGAGGGTGATTACTTTTTCCGTGGCACAGTCAGTGGAGTGTAACATCTTGTTTTCAGGACACTCACTTACGATCCTTGGAGGATATAGCACATACAAAAAATTATGTGGAGAGGTGTCTTTTTGGTCATTGGGGAAGGAAACCTGTTCAGAAGTGGGGATTGGATTTTTGGGCCTGATAGTTCTGGTTAAAAAACTAGCAGAGTTTATATTGGGGAGGGTGTCATTACTGGATGTAACTATTCAGCAGCAACACTTCCGGCTTATAAACGTTTGTGCTCCACAATTCAAATCTAAGGATGGAAGTTTTTCAGATCATATGTCCCTTTTTGAACACTGTTCGACATGTAATACTGGTGGTGGGGTTGGGGGGATTGTAATTGTGCAATGGACAAGAAACTGGTGGGTAAGTCAGAAAAGAAAACATACTGTGACTCTCACATCTTAGAAACAATGGTTAAAACTGCAAACTTAACTGACACATACAGATCCTTACATAAAACTGGAGAAGCCTTTTTAGAGTCATTGGCATCATGGATAGATTTTTTTTTTCTTTTTATCAGATAGCCATCACATTACAGTGGCAGAGACAGTAAGAACTGAATCTTCAGATCATTTCATAGTAGGATGTGTTATCAGGAGCCTAGACAGAAAAAAGATGGTACAGGGTTTGGAAAATGAACACTCAGGTTTTACAGGAAGGAAAGGAAGAGAAGATCTTTTAACACTTAATTTTTGCCCAACAATCAGTATATTGTGTATATGATTCAGCTGCTGAATGGTGGGGATGACACTGAATTGGAGTTTAAGCATTTTTTTTCAGAAACTGGGAATGTCTAAAGTTCAGTATGACTATTTGAAATGTTTGATGTTATGGGGAAAATTACAGGCTTTAATTTCGGAAAGGTACTCGTTATGCATTCAAAATACCAATAAAATGAATGCAATCAGGACAGAAATGAAGGAGGCTGCAATATAACCAGGCTTTGTCTCACCTAGCTGAACAGGGTTTTGGGGCTCAATGGAAAATACCTTCCTCTAGTCCTCTTGAAAGCTGTTCATAGCGTATTAATAGAAGATGCTTTTCTGAATTAATAGACTGGAGACTTGTCTCAGGAGAACAGGAAATGGTCTGGGTGGTCAGTGATCATGTTAAGGCCTTTCTTTCAGACCACTTAGATAAAATGGGCAATACGGAGCACTTAAGTTCTCAGCAAAAGGATCCCCGTGGCCAACTACTCAACTTAAATATGAGTACACTGCCTTCGGTGGAGAGTGAGGGAAGAAAGTCTACCAATTTGTCCCCTAATGACTGGCAGGAATCTGGTAACATAGCAGCTGGGACACCTGAGACTGCTGTTGTCTCCACTTCTGCTCAGACTGTTGGGCAGGAGGTTAGGGAAAAGGACACAAGGGAGAATGCAGCAACTCCTGTAGTGCCTGAGGGAGCCCTTAACATAGTGGACTTGGTCCGGACCTGGGATGTGAGTAACTGCTCAATGGCAGAACCCCATCTGGCTCAAATACAGGGGAAAACTGGAATCGCCCTCTGGCAGAGTGTTTGTTTTCAGAAACTTGTTATAAGATCCCATGTTTTTTTTCTCTGCTGAGTTATATGCTGCCATCCATGCTTCAGGGGAAACTACGTATGATGTTACTTTTAAACCCCTAAAATCATTGGAAAGGTTTTGGATAAAATATGATCAGGTTAAAGATACCACACTGTGGGCCCCCCTTTATGGCTATTCCCCTCTCCAAACCTGCCATTAAGACCACTACAATCTTGTTTCAGAATGAGGGAGTACAGGTATCAGGTACTGTTTAATGATTAAAGCAGTGTTTGTGATGTATTATATTAACCCACCCCCCCTTAAAGAAACATAGAAGTTGTCGACAGATAAGGACCTCCTGGCCCACCTAGTCTGCTCAGTTTTCCCTGCCTAATGTACCACCACAGACCCTACTCGATCTCCAGTCGAACTCTGGTTGTCACCTCCCTTTGCCCTACTACCAAAGCTCCCCTTGTATCTGTCCCATGCATGCTTGGATTCCATCACTGTTTTGGCACCTGTCACCTCCGCTGGAAGGCTGCTCCATGCATCCACCACCTTCTCCATGAAGAAGTATTTCCTCACATTTCTTCTGAGCCTCCCCCCTCCAATTTCATAGTGTGACCCCTTGTCCTCAAGCTTTTTTTCCAATGGAAAATGCTACCTTCCTGTACTCTATTTATACCTGTTAGATATTTGAATGTTTCTATCATATCCCCCTTTCTGTCCTCTCCTCCAGAGAGTACATATTCAATTCCTTGAGTTTCTCCTCATAGGGCTTTAGATGCAGGCCCTGCAAATTCTGGTAGCCCACTTTTGTACTGCCTCCACCTTATATGTGTCCTTCCAGATGTAGGGCCTCCAGAACTGGACACAGTACTCAAGGTGGGGTCTTACCAGTGATCTGTACAGGGGTAATATTATCTCCTTCTTCCTACTGGTGGTACTCCTCCATATGCACCCAAGTATCCTGCTAGCCTTCTCCACTGCCTTATCACACCGCTTGACTATCTTCAGGTCATCAGAAATGATTATCCCTAGGTCCCTTTCCTGCTTGGTGGCTGCCAGTACTTCCCATCCCAATTTCTACATAGTCCCCAGGTTTCTGTGCTCCAAGTGCATGATTTTGCACTTTTTTTGCATTGAAACTCAGCTGCCAAGCCCTTGACCATTCTTCCAGCTTTTTCAAATCATCCCCCATCCCCTGTGTCTACTCTGTTGCAGATTTTTGTGTCATCTGTGAACAGGCATACTTTCCCTTTTAGCCCTTCTGCAGTGTTGCTAATAAAGACATTGAAGAGGACTGGGCCTAGTACTGAGCCCTGAAGCACCCCCTCTGGTCACTGTGCAGGTTTGGACAGGGGGAAGGAAGTTTAGAGTGAAACTTCACTGACTAACATGGGCACGTGCCACTTACCAGGCAGTTTTTGTTCTGGGAAAAGACCAGGGCATGTGCTTGTGTTTGTTTGTTTGTTTTATTTTTAACCAGGAAGTGGACTGGGCATAGCCTTTTTCAGCCACGCCTGACACATAACATTACAATGCAAAGTTTACATTTATACAACATACAAAACAATTATTCACATTTGCAAACAGCTTCACAATATAACTTCATTAACAATAAATGTTTAAAATGAGATTCAGAATGTGCTTTTTACCCAGGGCAACCCCTCACATGGCACAACCACGGGGCCTGGAGCCATCTCATTGCTGGCTGTGATTCAGATTGATATAATTTGTGTTTAGAGTATGGACATATTAGTCTAAGATACCCAAATCCCAATAAGTGAGGAAGAGGGACATTCATACAGGCAGTGTCCCTGAGCCTAACACGACAGAACAGGAGGAACTGATCAGGAGTCATTAATCATTAAAGGTCAGGCTCAGGGGGCAGCAAAAGCCTCTGCCAAGAGGACTGCTGATCTGGCATGGACAGAGTCATTGATCCCATCACAGGAAGTTGTCAACAGGTCCAATAATCAGGATGCTTCTGCACCCCAAATTACTGCCATGACCCCTGCTGAATCAGAGATTCTGGTTCCAATGGAGGTGGTAGTGCATGTTTCTGAAGAACAAAATTCTGAGACACCCATCTGGAGACTGTATGAGTCTAGTCTATATACATGCTTCTGACCCTACTGAAAGTCTTACCCATGCTGCCTCCAGTTCAGGGCAGATGGCACAACCTGATATGTCCTCCTCCCCTTCCCCCTCAGGAGGTGGAAATGGAACTTGTTACATCTCGAAAGAGGGGATGACAGAAAAAACCTAGATTCAAAACAGTTAAACCAAAAATGACCCCAACAGAAATTATACTTTTGGCACTGCCTTCAGACAGACAGTGGAGAGGCATAGAAGAGGCAGGAGGAGGAGGGAGATTCCAAGGCGTACTCTATCTCCTCATCAGACAGGGACATATCATCTGACTGGGATGATTCTCTCTCTGTTAACTCAGCAGCTAAGAAGAGCAGAAGGAGGATGAGGTCCCAGACTCGAGCTGCTGCTGCAGCAGCAGTTGCCCCCTCCCCACCATAATATCCAAGAATGTGATTAGACCATTCTCTGTTGCCCGTTATATTAAATGTAATTGGTATAAAACTATACAAGAAAAGTATCACAGCTGTCTTGATACTAGAAAATTTGCCTGGTAACATTTTCCTTTCATAGGATACACACATAAAAACTATGTTTGAGGTTATGGCTGTGAAAAAATTAAGGCCACATGGACAATCATTTTGGTCTCAGGGATCTGATAGGTCTGATGGGTGGGAAGTTTAACAATGTGTCTATTAAAGTTTCTAAACTAGCAGATTTAGAGTCAGGGAGGGCCCTGCTGTTGGATGAGGAACACAGTGGTGAAAACCTCCACCTCATAAATGTGTATATGCCCCAAACCAAGACAGACAGAGTAGCTTTATTCCAAACCATAAGGCCTTACCTACATGCTAGTAAGCTGGTAGTGCTTGGGGGGAATTCACTTGTGGAATGTCCATGAACGATAGGGGTTGTAACACCAGGAAGATGTTTTGTGATCCTGTATTTTTAAAAGACATGGACAAGATGTCAGGGTTACAGGATGGTTTTGCAACCCACTGGGATATGCAGAGTATGACTTTCACTAAAAGAACCCTAAAAACGCATATAGATTTTATGTTTGTTTCTGCCACTCTTAGGGTAAACTCAGCATGGACTATTGAGGTTGACACCTCGGATCACCTCGCTGTCCTATATCACTGTTACTTACAGTAGGTGCTAACTGCAATGTGCCCCCTAAAATATGGAGATCAAACCCCTGTATACTTGACAGTGAAGATGCAAGGTGGAAGTAGAGGGATCTGTTTAAAGCTAGGGGGACAGTATTAGCAGCCTATGAAGATCTTGCATTCTGGTGGGAGGATTCCAAGACAAAATTCAAGAATTTTTTTCCAAAAATAGGCCAATATGACAATACAGACAAGTATATGAGATATTTAGGAATACGGTCTGAGCTACATAGCCTTATATCTCACATGCATGAGAACAGTGTAGATCTTACGAACAAGATCACAGCTCTGAAAGAAGACATGAAAACTGTCCACTACTCTGGGGCTTCCTTGCTGGAACAAGAACTGAAATATTGGACACGGGAAAAAAAATGTTCAGATAAGTTTTTTGAGTTCCAAGATAGGGTAAATCACAGGGTGGTCACTGGCTTACCTTGTCGAGAAAGAAACATTGTGGTCACCTCTGACAGTGACAGCATGGAAATAGTGCATTCTCATGTAAGGAATATGTTTGGGTCCACAGTGGGAACTGAATGAGTTGAGACTGAGGTTGATACGTTACAACCTCATATTTAGAGGGGATCAATGATGGAGTGAATGCCAAAACCTATAATGGTATGTGAAGTGGAGCACACAGTTTAGCATTTAAGGAATAGTACAGCCCCATGTAGCAGTGGGCTGTTAGCTGAATTTTATAAAATGCAGTATTTCTACCTGTTAGGCCCAATTGTACAATCAGTTTTGAACTCTGTTTTGAACTCTGGTAGTTTACCTCCCACGATGCAAACAGTGCTGCTCATTTACCTCTTTAAATCTGGAAATAAAACTGATATCAGAAATTGGGAGGCCTCTGTGTTTATTGAACACAGATCAAAAAATGCTGTCAAACATTCTAGCTAATAGGTTATTCGAGGTTGCTCCAATAGTTCTTGCTGAGTCGCAGACATGCCATAAAGCAGAGGAGTTTCATGGATAATCTGATAACTGTCAGAGAAGTTTTAGAAAAAGGGGAAAAAGGCCTGGCCAAGGGGTATTTACTATCAGTCGCCAGGGGAAGGCCTTCAATTGCGTCCCACATGATTATTTATTGAAGATCCTGCATTTGTACAGTATTCCAAAGAACTTAATTGAGTGGATTTTTTATTATACAATAGAGCATTAAAGGTACTGTTTATTAACTCAAACTTGGGTCCACCAGTCCCAGTATGACAGCCAGTGGGTCAGGCAAGGCTGTCCCCTCTGCCCCCTGCTGTACAGCTTTTCCATAAACCCCTTGTTAGACTTATTCATCTGCATCCAAGTAGCCATGGCATCTCATTGGCCCCAGATATCCCAGCTCTGAAAACACTAGCTTACACTGATGACTGATGAATCTAGGCAGCATTTTCAACAGATCCTAGAGACCTTTTACAAAATAGTGAAAGCAAAGATTAACTACAGAAATCCACATTGGACACCATACTGACAGTGTGATAAGCCCCACAACTGTGGACATTCAGATTAAAAGAGGCGATAAAGATATTAGGTACAGATTTTGGCCTTGTGAATCTAATGCATGAGAACTAGGTTACATGTATTACAAAGACAGAGTCTAAACCGACTGCATGGAAGAATAGATCTTATCCAAGCTGACACTTGTTTCCCAATAGAACACTTTTACTTCCATGGGTCCTTTATGTTAGCACTGTGTATCTTCTTCCAGTGGAATTGGAGACTAGAATGTACAGCTTCTTCTTCTAGAGACTCCGGGGAGCAGGCTGAATCCTGTCAGAAGAGATGATCATTAACAGGAGTAAAATGGATAGTGGAAGAAAAATATGGTGAACCCTGTTATTTTTTTGGCATCTACTGTATGTTCAGTGTAGTATATACATGGATATGTATGGTAGGAATTCTAAAGAATGCCATTAGGGCTGTAGTTTATGCATATGGATATTTGTAGTCCTACGATATAAGTTTCTATCATGCCCAGTGGGTTTTTCTTCATGTATGTGCACTAATGCGTGTCCACTATCTCTGAGAAGAATAAAGATGGCCACTGAACATACGAGCTGCAACTGAGTCTCTCTGTGAGGGCATCAAGATATATTACACCCCAGTAGTGTTGTTGGGGGGGGGGGAGTAAGAGGTGGATCCCATTATTAACAGAATGGATTTTGCCATGGTTTAAGAAGTGGCAATTTGATCAGTGGGTCTCCCACTTTAAGGCCCATTTGAACGTTATCCCTAGGTATATTGTTTTGATTTTGTTAAAAAATAAAATCCTGGCATGTGTTGTCTGAGGCTTTATTTCTGGACCCAAAAAACTGACCTGTAAAGTCCCTGTTGGATGCATGTTTTTCTCAGCCCCTATATTTAAAATTGTGGCCTGTAGGACAGGAAAATTAGGCAGTTAGCCAACTTGTAAATAGAAGAAGTCCCAGGGCTATGTGGGATATTACTTGGATAGGTATTCACAGGCACATTGCTGTAAAAGACTTTATGAAACACAAACGTACAGAGGAAAGGTACTGCCCTAGGGGTTGTTGTGGGAATGTTTTAGAAATTCAGTCATACTTCTTGATAGACTGTCCATATATGAAATCTTTCTGGCAATCAATGAGCCAAATGTGGCAAAACCAGGTTTTTCAGTCAGTGGATTATCAGGCAGTGACCCATCAGTTTGCATGGACCACAGTGGGGTCCTTTTAGTACATAGATACTACAGCTTTGCTTCGTGTGCTGTAGGTTTTATCTATGGAAAGCAAGGTGTGTGTTGTTGCTTCAGCAAACATACTTACCTTCTAAGACTGTGGCAGATATGATATTTCACTCAGTGTTAAAACACACAAAGCTGAAAAAAGTAAAACTCCCTGTTGCTCTTCTGATGACTTTAGGGAGAAAATGTAACTAGCCACCCCTTTAGTTATGGATATATGATGTGGTCCTCTTGACACATGTCTGATGTAACAATACTATAAATAAAGTGGCTTAGGTTGTTAATGGATTGTCACCTGATGTAAACTTTCCTTATATGTATAGCTTCTGTTTCATTTCATTTTGTGTGAAGTAATACTATATACTTTTCTTATGTTTGTGTTTGCTCTTGCACATTATGTTGATGTTGTACTAAGGCCCTATACAGCTGGGGCCCTGGCTACCTGTCAAACCTCCTTACTCCTGCCATCCCAGCTCACTCCCTTCATTCCTCCACCCAAGGCCTCCTGGCGGTTCCGAGGACTGGGCTGAAAACTTTGGGTGATCGTTCACTTAGGATAGCTGGCCTGGTCCTCTGGAACTCACTACCAAGACCTTTGATGGAGGCCCCTACGGCAGAGGCATTTAGGAGGGGCCAAAAGACTTATTTTTTCAGTCTAGTCTTTCCTGCTAGCAGTTTTATAACTTACACACAACTTCTTAAATAATTTTATCTGTTGCTGATTGTCTTTATATTACTCTACAACTCTGTTAAACCGTCTTGACTGTTTGGTGCCCAGAGCCACTGGGATTGGGTGCTTAATTAAATAAAATTTAATTTACTTACTTACAGTACTTACTTACATAGCATTATGGTGGGCATTATATATTTGTAACACAAGGAAGGGTGAATCGGTTCTGGTGCAGTTCTGACCCCCCCCCCAAAACTGGGCTGACTAGGCTCTTTCTGAAAAAATACGAGTCTTTTGTGGCTTGACCCAGACTGGTGAATTGGCTTGGTTTGGGAGTGTGGTCCAGTCCGAAATAATATTCTCATTACTAGTACTTCATGGAAAAGGCAGTGCAGGGCACAGAAAAATGCTGAAAAAAGTTTATTTTTTCCCCAATCTCTGCCGAAGACTCCAGAGTCCCTGGACCGTCAGATGACCAACAAAGGGAAACCATCATAATCCTGGGGCACTGAAGGGAGTCAACCAATAAAGGTCTCTGTTCTGTGATTGATACATGTTCTAGCCAATACTCTGTGTCAGCCACCACATGACTTCCTTAGGAGAAATGAATGCCGAGTGCATTTGGGGCTTTCCAGTCAATGGAGACAGCTATTTCTGTGTTTGTGTGTAGAGATTTCCCCAAAAAACAACCCACAAAAATGTTATTAGAGAGAGGGAGAAATGGAGACAGGGAGAGTAGAGACTGAAAGACCAACAAATTGAACAGCAGAAAACAGGAGAGTGCTGCAGACATTGCAGCAGACTGAGAGCACGCATTAAAAAATTATTTTTTCATTAGAAAGAGAGAGGAGAGTAGAGAAAGACCAATGAATTCAACAGCAGAGTAGACAACAACAGAGTGTTATAGACTCAACAGTAAAATGAAAAAACACCTGTTTTTGTTTAGTCAGAGAGAATATTTAATAAGAGAGAGAGAGAGAGCTGCCCCGAAAGGTCATACTGCCCTAGAGTTTGTGTTGCCCATCGCTGTGCCATAGTGCTATACAGATTGTGAAGGGGGGTGGCATCACATCTCAGACTCTGTGTTGTCCATCTCTGTGCTGCTCTGAAAGGTCATATTACCCTAGACTCTGTGTTGCCCATCTCTGTACCACAGTGCCATACAGATTGTGAAGGAGGGGCATCACATCTCAGACTCCATGTTGCTCATCTCAATGCCTGAAACATAGAAACATAGACTTTGACAGCAAATAAAGACCACTTGGCCCACCTAGTCTGCCTATTTCCCTACCTGCTGGATAAACTGCAGATCCTAGTTAACCAACAGCCTATTTCTTCCTACCCCCCACCAAGAATTGCCTTATGTCTGTCCCATGCATTCTTGAATTCCCCAATGTTTTTGACCCCACTACCTCCTCAGGAAGGTCATTCAATGCGTCCACCACTCTCTGTGAAAAAATACTTCCTCACATTATCCCAGAGCTGTCCCCCCTCTATCTTCAAATTGTGTTCCCTTGTTCTTGCATATCTCTTTTTCTGAAAGATGTTACCCTCTTGGACTTTGTTGATTCCCTTGAGGTACTTAAAAGTTTATTTTATGTCCCCCTCACTTTCCTCATGTGTATACATATTAAGCTGCTTTAGTCTCTCCTTGTATGGCTTCTGTTGCAGACCATGCACCATTTTAGTTGCCCTCCTCTGGGTTGTCTCCATCCTGTCTATGTCTTTGTGGAGATGGGGTCTACAGAACTGGATGCAGTACTCCAGATGGAGTCTCACCAACTGTCTGTACAGAGGGATAACAACTTCCTGTTTTCTACTGGTGATGCCTCTCCCAGTACATCCCAGTATCCCCCTGCCATCCCTACTGCCTTCTCATATTGCTTGCTAACCTTTAGGTCATCTGATATGATTACCCCCAGGTTCCTTTACATTTTTATTGTTGTTACTATCCCCCCTATTGTGTACTCTTCCCCTGGGTTTTTGTTTCCCATGTGCATTACTTTGCACTTCTTTGCATTGAATCCAAGCTGCCATACTTCTGACCATTCTTCCAACCTTGCCAAGTCCCTTCTCATCCTTTCCACCCCTGCTTGTGTATCAACACTGTTGCAAATCTTTGTGTCATCTGCAAAGAGGCATACTTTTCATTCCAGTCCCTCTGCAGTGTCACCTATAAAGACATCGAAAAGGACCGGACCCAGTACTGAAGCCTGTGGTACTCCACTAGTAACCCCCCTTTCTTCAGAGTGGACTCTGTTTACTATTATCTTCTGTGTCCTATTGTCCAGCCAATGTTTTACTCAGGCTACCACCTTGGGACCCACTCCTAGGCTAGCTAATTTGTTTATTAATCTTTTGTGTGGGACTGTGTCAAATGCCTTGCTAAAGTCTAGGTAGGCCATGTCCACAGCCCCTCCCTGGTCTACTACTTTGGCGATTAGATTCGTCTGACATGACCTTTCCACTGTGAATCCATGCTGCCTTGGGTCCTGTGTCCCACTGGCCTCTAGGTACTCAACAGTTCTTTCCTTCAGAAGTGATTCCATCATTTTCCCTGCCACTGAGGTCAAACTGACAAGTCTGTAGTTTCCTATCTCTGTCATGCTCCCTCTATTACTAGGTCATGTAGTGCCTCATGTATTGTGAGAAAGGGTATCACATTTCAGACTCTGTGCTGCCAATCTCTGTGCTTGAGCAACTACTAGGTCATATAGTGCTTCATGTATTGTGGGGGGGGGTGTCACGTCTTAGATGCTGTGCTGCCTACCTCTGTGCCTGAACTACTACTAGGTCATAGAGTGCCTCACACGTTTTGAGAGAGGAGTGTCACCTCTCAGACTCTGTGTTGCCCATCTCTGTGCTGTCCTGAAAGGTCACACTGCCCTAGACTCTGTGTTGCCCATCTCTGTGCCATAGTGCCATACAGATTGTGAAGGGGGACATCATATCTCAGACTCTGTGTTGCCCATCTCCTTGCCTGAACTACTACTAGGTCATATAGTTCTTCATGTATTGTGAGAGGGGTGCCAGGTCTTAGATGCAGTGCTGCCCATCTCTGTGTCTGAACTACTACTAGGTCATATAGTGCTTCATGTATTGTGAGAGGGGTGCCAGGTCTTAGATGCAGTGCTGCCCATCTCTGTGTCTGAACTACTACTAGATCATATAGTGCCTCACATATTGTGAGAGCAGGTGTCACATCTCAGACTCTTGTGCTGCCCATCTTTGTGCCTCAGCAATCACTAGGTCATATAGTGCCTCATGTATTGTGAGGGGGTGTCATGTCTTAAAACCTGTTCTGCTCATCTCTGTGTCTGAACTACTACTAGCTCATATAGTGCTTCATGTATTGTGAGGGGGTGTCATGTCTTAGACACTGTTCTGCTCATCTCTGTGTCTGAATTACTACTAGGCCATGTAGTGCCTCACATATTTTCAAAGGGGGGTGTCACATCTTAGACTCTGTGTTGGCCAGCTCTGTGTCTGAACTAATACTGCTAAGTAAGCAATTAAGTTGGACCCCCAAAAAATGGATTCAGAATCAGAGGCTGTTATGAAAATGGAACATGTGGCCAACACCAGCAGTATGGCTGAAATTGGTACATGCAACAATAAGAATACATCCTGAAGACAAATTCAGTAAAAAAGGGAAATTTGCTACTGAAGATATTAATACAATTGATGAAAATGAAGCAGCGCAACCAGAAACAGATGAAGCAACACAATCAGAAAAGGAAAAGAATGTTGGTAAATCCCCTGATCAAAGTAATGCAGTATTGTTGGCAACATTGCTAGAAAATTCTGATAGAAGTAAAAAGGAAAAAAAGGTAGCCAGAACACTTAGACCTAGAAAGTCAAATTTGAAGAAAAAGGCTGTATCTATTACCACAAGACATAGCACTCCACGATATGTCACTTATGCAGAGATATTGGGCTCCTTCACTAGAAAGCAGTGCCTCTGATGAAGAAAAGTTAGCTGACGTACAAGAACAAGACCACAATCATAATATATCACAGTTCACAGTTACATTCTTCCAAAAGTGATGAATCAGAATGTGATGATTATGAGGAAGAGGGGTTCCCCCACCCAAAAAGGAACGTCACATACAACAAGCACCACCACTAGCCACAGACAGTAGTGGAAAAACAGTCAGTTATCAAGGTATCTCTTCAGGGGACAGCCACAGTGTGCATGACTCAGGGTCAGAAACAGCAGTCACCAAAATTGTTGCAGTTCCCAGCATGACAACAAAATGTTCCACCTATGTTGTGCTGATCTGTTTTCATATAAGTCCCAAAAATGGGTTCACTCATGCTGCAGTGACAAACGAATTGCAAACAAGTTGCTGATGTAAATGCTGGTGCCTGCACTTGGCCAACACATGGCACAGTGATCCAACAATCTGCCATCTGGCAGTTGGAGTGACAGGAATTGTGGGGGGTTACGCCCCCCGCACCCCTATCTATTTATATAGCAAACTTCAGGCACCCTGGTAAGAAAGCGACCAAGATTGTCAACACTGCCAAATGGCAAAAAAACAAAGTCACACAAGTTGTGTGCAACATTTATTCTCCTGACAACATTCAGGTGGCAATATTATGTCGGCACATTAACGGATTACCCAAAAAATGAATGTACTGCTGTCTGTACCTTTTGTCATTGGGAAGTTTGCAGGGGGAAAGTGAGGGGCTAGTCTGGGACAACATCATTAAAAAGGCATTTAGCACATCCAACCATTTGGCTGGGCAGCAGTCCTGAGCAAGGGACAAATATCTGTGAAATAATCCTACAGACAATAATGAAGGTGAAGAGACTGAGAGACAGGACAGAAGAAAAACATGTTTGACTTCACTGGCAAAAGTGTTTTGACAAGCTACAGCTTTGACAGTGTAACCCTATGGTTTTTGACTTTCTGCACGAACTAAACTGCAGACCATTACTGTGATGCTTGAACAAAAAACTGCTTACAGTAGAGCACATCGAGTCACTTTAAAAATTAATAGGTTAATAGCTGAATTTATTGGCAAGGACCTGCAACCATTTTCTGAGGTGCAGAATGACAGTTTTAGAGCCCTTTAAAAATATTTTGCCCCACATTACAACATACCAAGCAACATATTTTGTGATTGTGGCTGTTCCCAAAATGTACAAATGTATTCAAAGTAAAATAAAATTGGCTGTTCAAGACAGTGAATGTGGTTCTGTGCACCTACCACAGATGTGTAGATGAGTTCTCAAACCACTAATTATATGTGCATCTCAGCACATGGGTGTTACAGTCATCTTCAAACACTGTTACAAGCAACAGTGAACAGGGAGGTAGACAAAGAATGGCAGCTCTTTGCATTAGCATGTTTGGTAAGCATCACACCGCTGACAATATTTTGGAAGAGTTGTGTGACAACAGTGGTTAGAGCCCCTGGGACTCCATACTGAATCTGTGGTTTTAGACAATGGCACCAATATTGTAAGTACATTGAAATGTGGTAGTTTACTCACATTACGTGCTTTGCACATTTATTAAATCTGTTAGTACGAGCTTTCTTTTCCAGTGACAACAGTATTGTAACTGTATTGGGAGCTGCAAAGAAAATCTATGGCCATTTTAGTCACTCTGTAAAATCACATGGCATCTTGGCTGATCTCCAGAAAAAAAGGCTTGCCAATACAGCAACTAAAACAAGATGTTCAAACAAGATAGAACTCAATGTTTTACATGTGTGAGAGACTTCTTGCACAAAAGAAGGCAGTTCATGAATATACCATGGAACACAACGTAGCAGATAGCGTTGTACTGAATTCATTCCAGTGGGGCCTCATGGAACATCTTATATTACCCTTGATTCCCTTTGAGGAAGTAACTTGATAGATTAGCACAGAGAATATTACTCTAAAGCAGGTTATTCCCAGTATACATTCATTGAACAAGGAACTCCGGAGGCTGCACAGAAGTTTAGAACAAAAAGACAGATATGGTGCATCCCTTAAAGTCTGACTGATACAGCAATTCCCAAATTGCAGAAGATTTCACAATATCATGACAGACAAAAATGTTCTTTTTTTTACTCTTCCTGACCCTCAGTTTAAGTTGCAATATCTGCTTCCTTCAGATCTTGGTGACTCTTACTTCAAGTACAAAAACACGCTGATTTCAGCAATTGCACAGGAAAAGAGTGGGAATGTATTTGACAATACATGTGAATCACATGATGTGGATGCTGCATGGGATGATGCAACATCTATTGGTGGTGACAGTTATAAATTTCCACTTAGTGCTACCATTTATGTACTTCTTCATCAGCATTGGGTAGTTCTGCACAAAATCCTGTTCATGGCCCTTAAAAAAGTCATGTTATTCTGGAAGGCACACAGCTGACTCTCACACTTTTTCGTAAAAACTCATGGAAACTGATTATTCAGATCTGTCTGTCATGGAGATGCCTTCTTTGTCTGATATTGTGGATGCCTATTTACAAGAACCATGTATTACTACTACTGATGGCCCTTTTGAGTACTGTCTGGAAAAGAAAAACATCTGGTCTGCACTATTTGCCTTTGCTGTTAAGATTCTTAGATGTCCTCCCACTAATGTTTACTGTGAGCATATATTTAGCACTCCGGAAAATGTACAGCACCTTACCTTCCTAAAAGGCAACCTCAACAAATTCTCTTACCAGTTCAGTGAAGAATGGCAGGAACATAAAAGCGATGATGTTGATGATGATGAGCTACAACAGGTGTTTCCTAATAAGTGTGCTTCCTTGGTGGTGTTGAAGATGATGGTGATGACATTATTTATTATGAAATGGGTGTAAAGAGAGCTACTTTCAGCCATGCCATTATCCCAGAACAACAGCCAGCTAAAAGGAGCCCCCACACAATCAAGACTCTTCACCCTAGTTATACCAGCCCATGTCTCGTCAGGGCGAAAATGCCCTCAAGTGACATAATGGCACACTACAGCAGTCCACCATATACTGAGGCACAACAGGATGATCCGCTGTCCTACACAATGACAGCTTTAAAAAAAGAAAAAAGTAACATTTCTACCGTAGCCAACCACTGCAGCTAAGAAAAACTTTCTTCACCTCCATCACTTGCTCCCTCTCAACCACCAAGGGAAAGTAAGACAGGTAGCTTGCACTCAATACAGATGCTACTTGCCTGACTGCAAACCACTGGCCCTGGTTCCATCAGATGTGTTAAGTATGCAGCAGCCATTCACCTGACTGAAAACCACTTTGCCCGACTCCACGGCAAAGCCAAAGCTCCCGACCACAGACCACTTGGCCCCACCGGACATCACGAAAGTTGCAAGAAGAGAAGCTACTATCTACACTGAATACTGCTAGTAAAGCAGTTTGGCACTACCTGCTGGACAGCAGCAAGCAATACAATGTCTATATTGGACTTTTTTTATTTACACTAATTATTTTGACCTTTTTAAAATAAATGTAATGATAAAAAATACATATGTTTTAAAAAACACCCTATTTTCTAAAAGTGACTATGGCAGAACTATGTTCTGCCAGTTCAAAAGCCCCGGTGAAGGGGATGCCTTTCCTATCTTCTTCTTTTTCCTATTGAAATCTGTTGCACAACAGTATCTTCCTATACTATACTTTACTTTTTTCCACCCCTGGCATAGATTGACCACCTATGTCAGTCTTTTCTATCTCTCATTAAAACATTTTTCCTACTACTTTTATTTCTAGTTTCTAAATATCAATCCCTCACTATGAACTCCTCAAAATAATGCATCAGGCTGAGGCCATCTGGCAAGAATAAAATTTGATGCATGTATGGCATTATATGCCAAAAATATAAAATGCATAGAATGAATGAAGTGCATAGAATACATTTTGTGCCGTATAATGAGTTCAAAGTGCTGTAGTGTTTAAATTAATTGTTATGCCATTTTTATGTATATGGTGCAGGAATGTTTAGAAATGATTAAAATGGCAGTTACATACAAAATAATGTCCTCTTAGATAGGTGGATTATGGATATAAATGGAGTGGCATTATGTATATGTTGTTTGAATTATTTTGCTGCTGCTCCATTGTTATGTAGAATGTTATGCCAAAGAAATCCTGCATTGAAGCAGGAACTGTTTGAACTGAGCAGCAAACATTTACTTTAATTTTTGCTGCTGCTTGGTATATGTATAAATAATTATTGATGCCCCTGTATTATTACTACTCCCAGCTGCTGGCTTTGTATAAAATATGCTGTAGAATTGTGCCAGTTAGCCATGGAGGAGTCCGTGGCATTTGTGCAGCAAGAGAGGAAGGTTTCCCATGAAGCAACAAATTGTCACTTGTCACTTTTTACTTTGCTGTTGCTCCATGGCTTCAAACTCAAGCCCCAGAAAATGTATTTCTGGACATCAAAGATACCAGTTTACTTGACCTTTGTCTCTGGCTTTTTAACTAACGGCCCACCTTTTTTTTTCTGCTCTATTTTAGACACAAGCCCAAACCAGGCTCTCCACTTCAGCTGAGTGGCCCTGGCACTGCTACCTGTTGGCGGCCGGACCTCTGCATCCAGCCCACCACCCCCTGACCAAGGAAAGCAGGTATATTTGGTCAGCTCCTAGCTCGGAGCTGTCAGGCTTCAATCCCCATAATTGGACAGGCTCCTGGGGACTGTGGCTGCTTTCCGATTGGATGCTGCAGATCCCCACTGAGAAAGGAAGCACACAAAGTGCCTTTTTCAAAACACAGCTTGGCCACTGCCTTGCTGTACTGCTCTCTGGACAATTTTCACCCACCCACCCTCCCACCCCTCCTCACTCCTACCCTCCTCCCTCCTTTATTAAATACACTTCCCCAGTGATCCATGCCCCCTGAGGCCTCACACTAGTCAATTACAGCAACTCCTTAAAGGGGCTCTCCTTTCTGTAACTCCTTAAAGGGGTGATCCTCTCTTGAGCTCAAATAACTTATCGTCCTCAATGCATCCAGTATCAAGTGCATTGACATTGACTATGGTCCTCCTCCTATGTCCTACACCAGCACCCCCTCATTTAGGACCATCACCCTTCACGCGTAGTACCCTCCCTCTTATCTGCAACACTTCTATCAGACCCCCCAGACACTCAATTACCTCACCCTCTTGGTACCCCCTCCACACTTCCACCCCTGCTACCTCTTACTTCCCACTCATACCTTGGTCTCTTCTCCTCAATGCCTTTCCTACCCTTTGTACACTATCCACCCCTTGCACCCCAGCATCCGGCCCACTGTCCAGTCACAAGAGGAGATGCCACAATCACTGCTACACTGTGACGTGCCTAATCACCCTCCTGTTGCTTCTATCAGGTGACATTCATCCAAACTCTGGCCCCGTGCCCAACCTTATGAACAAGCCTGCCCAGGCTCAAGGACTCTGCATAGCTTCTATGAATATTTGCGGCCTCCTTAAGAAGGCTGCTGCATTCCAATGCTGGGTTAGTCAGCACCAACTGGACATTGTCACACTCATCAACACCTGGTTATCCAAATCCACCCCTGACTCCTTTGTCTCCCTCCCTGGTTACACCCTTTTCAGGGAAGATTGGGAAGGTAAGCGTGGAGGTGGTTGTGCTGTCTACATGCATGATTCCCTCCTTGGACATGCACTCCCAGCACCCAAACTTGATAATGGGGTGCAAGCCCTCATGCTAAAAATCTCCCCCAACCCTGGTAAGGGCCCACTCTTTCTCACCATTGACTATATTCCCCCTAGAAACCAAGACCTTGCCCTTCAGGCGCTTGCTGACTACCTCTCTGGCCTACTGACCAAAATGGCCCAGATAATTGTTGGTGACCTGAATATCAACTGGCTCTCTGCCACGGCCTCCCAAACCAAAGATATCTTTGCCGTCCTTTACATGTCTCAGCTTGTCACCACCCCAACTAGATTTAATCCCTCTACTGGCTGTAGTACCCTCCTGGATATCACCATTACCAACCACCCCCAGAGGGTGCTTGATATCAGTGTACTTCCCAACTCACTTAGTGACCACTCCCTGGTCATATTCTCTTGGTCCGCTGCCAACAGCAAATCTGCACCACAAACCACCCAGCAACGTCACCTTCTCCCAGGTGGCTTGCATCACCTATAACTGTACTTCTCACAACTGGATTGGTCCCCAATCAGGCTTGCACCGTCCATAGATGAGGCACTGGATTTTTTCACTCACACTTTTAACACTGCCTGTGACCTCAATGCCCCTTCACTAGAAATCACACCAAAAAGCAAAACATGCCCTGGGTTTCCCCTTCCCTCCTTCACAAACTTAAAATGAGAGACAACCTGTGACACATTGCTGTGGAATCTGGCAAACCAGCTGATAGGCAAGCGTACAACACTGAGTGCAATAAGTGTACTTGGGCCATTCGACAGGCCAAAGCCCAGTACTACCAATCCGTTCTTGTCTCCTCCTGGGGGTCAGCTAGAAACTTTTGGGATAATGTAAAGGAGCTGAATGGCAAAATCCTGCTCCCCACCCTCCTCTCAACTCTCCTTTAATGGCACTGTCTGCTCTGACCCTCTTGGCATTGCAGACTGCCTAAACCACACTTTCTCAGACCTGAGTTCAGTCCTGCCCAGTGACTTCTTTGGCCTCATCCTAGTAGCACCCCTGCCCACTCTACAGAGACCTCCTTTCTACCTACGTACCATCTCCCCGTTGGAGGCTAGACCCCTTCTGCAAAAAGCCATTAGTAGTAACAACCCTGGCACCGATCTACTGGACACTAGGCTACTTCATCTGACATTGGATGCTATCCTGGTCCCACTTACCAAGCTGCTCAACCACTCTCTGTGCCTGGGGCAGTTCCCCAGCACATGGAAAACCGCCATCATCACTCTCATCCTAAACAGTGGCGATTGAGCATCTCCAGGTTACTATTGACCTATCTCCATCCTCCCCCCACTCTCTAAAGCCCTTGAAAAAGTAGTTGCCAAACAGCTTGCCGAATACCTGGCCATGCACAATATCCTATGCCCTGAACAGCATGGCTGTCATGCAGGTCACAGCACCACAACTGCATTACTTGAATTCTCCAACTTCCTGCACTCTTTTCTTGATGCCGGAAGTCCTGCCGTTGCCATGTTCATTGACTTCTCCAAGGCCTTTGACACAGTTTGCCATCCTCTCCTGCTTGACTCCCTCAGATGCCTTGGTTTCTCCCCCAGCCCCCTTGCGTGGTTCACCAGCTACCTCTGTGCTAGAACTCAGTGTGTAAAAATCAATAGCACCCTATCTGACACATGACCGGTCCACTCTGGGATTCCCCAGGGCTCCATTTTAGGCCCTCTCCTCTTCAGTCTCTACCTCAACTCCCTCCCCTTGGCCTGCCCAAGTAAGATCCTCCTCTATATGGTTGACTCTGTGCTCTTCACTGCTGTCCCCAACCCCAACACACTCCAGGCCACCCTCCAACAAGTTTTGATGGAGCTGAGCATTGGTTCACATCATGAAGGCTAGCCCTGAACCTAAAAAAGACCAAAGTTATGCTCTTCTCACATCACCAAAGCAAAACCAGTGGTGCCCCTCTCGTGATACTACCTAGCACACTAAACCCCATTGAACAGGTTTCCACCTACAAGTAACTGGGCATTACCTTTGATTCAGCACTCTCCTTCCATTCCCATATCAATGCCCTTTCTGCTGCCACCAATGTCAGGATTGTACTATTACACCACCATAGGGACTGCCTACCACAAGGAGCCCTTAAATTGGCAATCACCTTCTCTGTCCTGTCGCTTATCGACTATGGGCTGCCCATCTATGCTGCTGCCGACAACACTGTGCTTGCAGGAATCCAGCTCTCTATAAACAAGGCCTGCAGGCTAATGCTGGGAGCCCCTAGGTGCACCCATACATGCCTGCTGTACTCCACCACCAACTTGCTCACCCTTGAAGAAAGACTCCGCTTCCAAACCTGCCTTCTTGTAAAAAAGACCCTGCTAGGGCTCTCCACCCCTGGGGTCACCACCTTCCTGCAGCATGCCTCCCCCTCAGTCTCCACCTGCAGCACTGTGAAAACCTCCCTTATTGTCCCCAGGGTAAGGACCTCTATGGCCCAGAGATCCTTTTGCTATCGGGCTCCCTCCTGGTTCAATTCCCTCCCAGCCAACATAGCTGACTCCACTAAGCTTGATCCTTTCAAGGTCTCCCTCAGAAGCCATCTGACAAGCACTCACTGCTGCAACTGCACATAATCCCCCACCTGCCCCTTACCTTCACTCCAAGGCTGGGTCTGACCTGTCTACTTTTGCTGTATATACCTGGGTCTCAGGCAACATCTGCTGCCTATTGTAATAAAATATCCCTGGTTGCTACCTGATGTGGTAATCGTGTACCTATATTATGACTACTGTGATCTATCTATTACCAAGCATGTACCACCAGTGAATGCCTGTAAGTGTTATGTGCTGTACTGTTTTGTTTGCTGTGATGTATTACTGTCTTGATCAGATGCCTTTGTAAATGTGTCTATGACTTAAAGGTTTGTAAACCAATGATCTAATAAATAAAATAAATAAATAAAGCGCTCGCTCCTCACTCACTCTCTCTCATTTAACTGCTGTGTCACAGTTTAAAGCAGGGTGACAGCTACTTTCACTTCCAGCCTCCCTGCTTCACCGAATAAATAGAGCACTCTGAAAAGTGAGTGCTTGAAAATAGAAAGGGACTATGCTGTTCCTAGACTTTAAAGCTACAACCCAGCATAAAAATAAATTTAAAAAGGGGCTTACCAAGTTTATGCAGAGTCCCAAGGCAAAGTGGCTAGAAAATTATTCTCTGGCAGCCTGCCATTCTGCTGCAACATAGAAAATAGGTGCTGATCTATTAGCAAGATCACATAAATGGGCACTCTATAGGGGGACAACTGCCCCTATAGGGCTGTATTTATACTCTGTGAACTAAAACCTCATTATGTAATAGAGGTGTAGTTTCCCTATTTAGGAACAACTAATGTTCTTAGTCTAATAAAAAGCATGTTGGGATATCTTGGTTCAAGGGAATGGTAGTTGATACATAAAGGCTTAGAAGTAACCCTTTTACTTTTGTATAGAATGGGTTACAAGCCTTTAAGAACTATTCTAGGGCTAATTGGATATTATGGATGGGGTTTTCTGGGAGGGCTATATAAGCCCTCCTCACACACCAAGAGTCAGTTTAGCTGCATAGCCAGTCTCACTTACCTGGAAGGTAAGCTAAAGGACCTGTGCCTAAACAGGAATGTATCTCAAATGGCAGGAAAGCTGATGAATTGATTTGTAATGAAAGTAAGATAGGTAAGATAGGTAGAAATAAGGATGCTGAAATTATGATAAGATTATTCCTTTGTTTGTTCTAGGTGAAATGAATATAAAATAATATGAAAAAATATTTTTTGGGGGGGTATGATTTATACTGTGCAAATTATATCAAGTACATACTCTGTGATAAAACTATACAATAATGAAAAAAAATGTTTTGTTTGTAATTATTTCATATTTAATCTATTTTATGGTGTCTAGATAGATATTTGAATGAATGTTGGTGTTTTCTGTTCACAAATATTGTCATATGTTTAAGTTAGGAATGAGTGTCGTGGTGTCTTTTTCTTTTTATGTTTATGAATATATTCTTGTTGCCTTGGTAGTGTTTTCAGTTTTGGTTGATGGCAAAATACCTCAGCAGTGGTGCATGAGTACAATACAGAGGGAATTTCCATTTAAATGATTGGTCTCATCATCACTAATGAGAGCTGGGGTGTTCTGCACTCAACCAAACTGATGAAAGAGACAAGTGTAAATGTTGTGATTTTTAATTGTTTGCACCTGCACTTGATTTGTGTACTTAAATGATTTAGAAAGAAGGTTTGGCCACACCTTCTGAGGAAGGGTTGGCATAGCCCCGAAGTGCTGAGGCTGGTGTAAGGGAAGTGAAGCAAGAGATTGTGCTAATTTTGCACAAATTTTTTTCTTACATTTCTGTAAGTACTGCATTAAATTATTTTTTGCAATAAAATATCTCTCTGAATTTCTGGAGTACTGGAGTGCTGAAACATTTTTTTACTCATAGTCTGCTGTTTTTTTTTCAGCACCCGTTATTAGTCAGAATGTAGCTACAAGTTAACGTGGTTACACAAGCCTATTGTTTGCTGCTGCACTGTAACATTGCTTTTTTGCTTTGGAGACTTTACTCATGGATCCAGAAGAGAGGTGCTTCACAATTTTCCCTTACTTGTGGGCTTACAAATGTCTTGGAAGCAGGTTAATTTGATTCAGCCAGAAATAAATAAATTTGATATAGTAGGATGGCATTCTCACACTCCAGTATGAGCATGGCCAGGCAAAGACAATCAGTGGACTTAAACACCGATACTGATGATTTTGGTCTAGAAAGCACCAAGAATGAAGGTAACATTAAGCAGCTGTTTAATTAACTTGAATAACTGGTGCTGAAAGAAGTGAATTTACATTATGATAGAGTATATTGCACAAGTATTTATTAAAACAGTGGGTACCTCGGGGCCTTAGACTCACCAAATTACCAGCCTGTGGTTTGGAAAAAAAATGTATTATCGTCAAAGATGGAAAGATAATTTAAAAACATGTTCCACTGAACTTGTTAAAATACAAATGGACAAAGATGACAATCAAAAGGATTTGGTACTTTGAGTTTAAAACAAGGGGAAGACAATGCTTTAGGGGCCATTCAAAGAATTCAAACAGGAAAATTGGCTCCATTACTACATCACCTTCTTCAACACACAGTTTCACTTACACAAGCGCAGAATCGATTAATGACTCTATCAATGTAATTGCGAGCACATTAGGTTCAAAAAAAAGAAAAAAATATCAAGAAGAGGAAGCAGCAGCAAGCAAAGAAGTGAACCAGTAATTAATGTGAACAGCAATAATGAACGAAGTGAACAACTGACTGTGATTCATTTATCTAATCAGTCTCTTTCAGAGAATTATGTTAGTTTACTGGATATCATTTGTTCCTGTACATTTTATGAATGAGTTCCAGATTTATTGTGACCTGCATTGCCTCTTTAAGAAACTTAATTTGTGCAAGCATTTTTCGGTAAATGAACAGAGCAACGGTTTACAAGCTGGCAATCAAGCACCCACGGTAGAGTTAGAAGGGAATTCTATTTCATTAATTGACCTGTTTACATCAGATGAACTGGGTCAATTGTTAACACAAGGTGGGGATGGGGAGAGAGTGACGATACTGAGAAGCTGGGTATACAATCAAAATTGAGTCTAATTAATAATTGTCAAATTAATGATAGGTGTGGAAGGAATGGGGGGTTTGAGGATGATGAAAGACAGGAGGTGACAAGACCAAGTTTAAAAAGACCTTTGTTTTTTCAACTGCCAGCTCCAGGCAGTGATGCGATTGGGGTATTCCAGAGGCTAGTTCTGAATGATGTAGAGAAATGTATAGGGGACTTAAAATATAAGGAAGGGTGGGACAGTTTGTGTGTTGGGGATCGAGAGGCTTTACAAGATTTAAAAAGCATGAAAGACATCTTTATTAAGCTCTCTGAAAAAGGAGGCAATATAGTGGTTATGAATTTAAATAATTATAAAACAGAAGCACTGCGATAGCTCGCAGACACGACCACCTACAGATTGGTATGACAAAACCCCTTAAAAGAATACAGAGAACAGCTGCTGGAGTTTTTAATGGCATCACTTGCTGAGGGCTGGATAAATGGGGAGGATTTGGACTTTCTGAATTGTCAGTACCCTGTCATCCCTGTTTTCTACCACAAACCTGAAATTCATAAAGACAGCTCAAATCCCCCAGGGTGCCCCATAATGTTGGGCTGTGATTCATTAATGGAATCTTTAGCTACTTATTTAGATAGCTTTTTGAAACAGGAAGTCAACAGGTTAGAATACCATCTCCATGATTCAACAGCTTTGTTAATTGAATTGTCCGGGTTTGTATGGTTAGAAACATACATGTGGGTTACCATAGACATTATGGGATTCATCCCAGAATTCTAAAAGAACTAAGGGTAGAACTAGTGACACCACTGACTACCCTCTTTAACAAATCATGGGAGGATGGGGTGGTACCCGAGGACTGGAGGAGGGCAGATGTGATTCCCCTTCACAAAAGTGGGAGCAAGGCAGAAGCAGGAAACTATAGACCTGTTAGTTTAACCTCAGTGATAGGAAAATGATGGAATCACTTCTAAAGGAAAGAATTGTCCAGTATCTAGAGGCCAGAGGGCACAAGACCCTAGGCAGCATGGATTCACAGCGGGAAGGTCATGCCAGACAGATCTGATAGATTTCTTTGACTGGTGACCAAAGTAGTAGATCAAGGAGGGCTGTGGACATGGCCTACCTAGACTTTAGCAAGGCATTTGACACAGTCCCACACAAAGATTAATATATAAGTTAGCCAGCCTGGGAGTGGGTCCCAAGATGACAGCCTGGGTAAAGGAATTGGCTGGAGGAATAGGACACAGAGGTAATAGTAAATGGAGTCCACTCAGAAGAAAGGAGGGTTACTAATTGGGGTACCGCAGGGGTTCAGTATTAGGACCAGTCCTCTTCAATGTCTTTATAAGTGACATTGCAGAAGGACTGGAAGGAAAAGTATGTCTCTTGCAGATGACACTAAGATCTGCAACAGAGTTGATGCACAGGGTGGGGTGGAAAGGATGAGAAGGACTTGCAAGGTTAGAGGAATGGTCAAATGTATGGCAGCTTAGATTCAATGCTAAGAAGTGCAAGGTAATGCACCTGGAAAAAAAACCCAGGGAAGAGTACACAATGGGGGTGAGATACTAACAACAACAAAATGGAAAGGGACCTGGGGTAGTCATACCAGATGACCTAAAGGTGGGCAAGCAATGTGAGAAGGCAGCAAGGAGGCTGGGGATACTAGGATGCATAGGAGAGGCATCACCAGTAGAAAACAGGAAGTTATTATCCCTCTGTACAGACAGCTGGTGAGACCCCATCTGGAGTACTGTGTGCAGTTCTGGAGACCCAATCTCCACAAAGACATAGACAGGATGGAAGCTGTCCAGAGGAGGGCACTAAATGGTGCAGGGTCTGCACCGGAGGACATATGAAGAGACTTAGGGAGCTTAATACAGTATAGCCTCGAGGAAAGGAGGAGAGGGGGACATGATAGAAACTTTCAAGCACCTCAAGGAATCAACAAAGTCCAAGAGGGTAGCATCTTTCAAAAAAGAGGTGTGCAAGAACAAGAGGCACAATTTGAAGATAGAGGGCGGCTTAGAGGTAATTTAAGGAAGTATTTTTTCACAGAGAGGTTGTGGATGCATGGAATGGCCTTCCGGAGGAGGTTGTAGAGTCAAAATCAGTGGTGGAATTCAAGCATGCATGGGATAGTCATAAGGCAATTCTGGGGGGAGGGGGTAGAAAGAAGTAGGCTGCTGGTTAACTAGGATCTGCAGCTTATCCAGTAGGTAGGGAAATGGGCAGACTGGGTGGGTCAAGCGGTCCTTATCTGCCGTCAAATTCTATGTTTCTATGTTTCTATTACAGGTTTGTATACATGTATTGAACATGCTTTGGGGATAAATGCAGTGAAATAAATTTTGGATATCTCACTTTACAAATACCTGATGGATTTTATTTTATTAGGGTTAGTTCTTATAATACATACTAACATTTTTTGGTTAAATTATTGTTTTTTCAAGAAATCTGAGGCACTGCAATGGGCTCTGCAGTTGTGCCAACCTATGTTAACTTATTCTTAAGTTGGTGGAAGGCAAGTGCAATCCAGAACCCATCAACTAATCCTTTTTTTAATCTTTCTGTAAAATATTAAAGGTTTATTGATGATCTATTTTTTTATTTGGGATGGCTTCTCTTTTTTACAATATCTTAATGAGAATACAGTGGGGCTAAAGTTCATGATGCAGTATGGACAAAGGGAGATTAATTATTTATATCTGAAACTGAAAGGTGAAGTAGGAGAGGTGGTAAAAACACAGATATATAGGAAACAAACAGCATGGAATAGTGTTCGCCATGGTTTAAGCTCTCACTCTAAACATACTATTGATGTTCTACCATTTGGTCAATTGATTCGATTAAAAAGGAATTGCTCAGATCTTGCAGATTTTTTAGGTGCCACAGATAGGTTATTTTCTAGGTTAAGAGAATGGGGTTTTAAAGAAAATACCCTAAAAAATGCCCTAAAGAAGGTAGAGGGGGGTGCATAGAAAGGATTTATTACAGTATAAACAAAGGAAGGTGGATACTGATAGGATTATTTTTTCAACGGATACTGATGGGATTATTTTTTCAACTGAGTATGGTCCCAGCGCTATGGATTTGAAAATGATTATTAATAAACGTTGGCATATTTTAGGAACATATAGGGATTTAAATAAAAAAGTATCAGAGACAGGCCCCATGGTGTCATTTCGTAAAGCAAAGAACTTGCGCAACTTGCTTGTGTGCGGTGAAATGGGGGGTGAAAAACATAAAAACTGGATGCAGAGAAGCCCCTAGGTTTTTTCCCCTTGCAAACGCTGCAAAACATGTAAGTCAGTGATGCAGGGAAGGGAGTTTAGTAATCCAAGCTCACTGGGTGAATGCACTGTTAAAATAAATGAGTTTATCACTTGCTCCACAAAGTTTGTGGTGTATGGCCTGTGGTAAGGTGTATGTGGGCCAGACATCATGCACATTAAAGGAAAGGATACAGGCGGACTACAGGGCAATTCAGAAAAGGGACATACTGTATCCCATAGGAAAGCATCTAACAGAACAAGAAAACATAGCTGGACATAAAGTATTATATATGGGAATTCATCATGTCCCATTTATACATAGAGGGGGAAATAGAGTGTTGGAATTAGATAGGGCTGAATCAATGTGGATTTTTCATTTAAAGAGCTTGAAGGCCATTGGATTTAATGACATGATGAATTGGCAACTATTTATCCGTAAGTGAAAAATAAAAGTACGATAGGTAGAAATAAAGATGTTGAAATTATAAGATTAGTCCTTTGTTTTGTATTAGGTGAAGTGAATATAAAATAATAAGAAAAACATATGTTTTTGGGGGTATGATTTATACTGTGCAAATTACATCAAGGACATACTCTGTGATAAAACTATAAAATAATGAAAAAATTGTTTCTGTTTATAATGATTTAATATATCATCTATTTTATGGTGTCTAGATAGATATTTGAATGAGTTTTGGTGTTTTCTGTTCATGAGTATATTCTTGTTGCCTTGGTAGTGTTTTCAATATTGGTTGATGGCGAAATACCTCAGCAGTAGTGCATGAGTATAATACATAGGGAATGTCCCTGTAAATGATTGGTCTTTTTTTTATTTAATAAACTTTATTGATTTAAATTTTTTCAACAACCATGATGCGTCACAGCAGAACAGATAACAAATACATTGTACACACGGTCATATTATAACAAAAGAAAAAGAGGAAGTAGATACACAAGTATCATATTAAGGTACATATTTATAGATTATCTCATGTTAAATTCGAAACCGTATTATCGTTGCCTGGTCCCCCACCCTCCCTCCCTCCCTCCCCCGTGTCTGCCGCTATATAAACGACCAAAGGTGTTATAACACAATTACCTTACTGTACTACCTGTACATATCTATGAAGAAGAAAAGCAAAAATCTAAAAAACAGATTAAAAACTATTAAATCGCTAAAAGGGTGTACAGTGATTCCCATCTTGATTTATACTTCTCCATTCTAATATTAACCCCAGCAATGATGAATTCTGCATGTAAGGCAAACATAATCTCTTTATACCATTCCATATATGTAGGAGTGCTTGATTTCTGCCAATGTCAAAAAATTACTTTTTTAGCACAGCTTGATATTAGAGCCATATGTGCCCTCTGTTGATGCCCTCATAACCCAACGTATTCTCCTAAAACACAGATTTCTGATTTGAAATAATCTGATAGTGCTAAAAGCGGGTCAAGACGTGTTTGGATACTATGCCAAAATGGAGTGATTTTATCACAGGCCCAAATCATGTGAAGCAGGTCAGCCAGACCCTGCTGACACCTAGGACATTGATTGGATGCTGCCCTTCCCATTTGATGTAGTTTAAGCAGGGTATAGAATAAATCATAGTTAATGTAAAATTGCATCAATCTATATCTATCCCACTTTATATATTTATATAGGTGCTTCCAAATGGTGGACCAGTTCTGGGGAGAAGAAGTCGGGGATAGGATATTGTCCCACTGATAGACCCTTGTGCCCTCCAAAATAGCAACTTTTGTTAAGAGAAATTTATATGTGTAGGATATGATGTGAGAAGAGGGGATGGAATTAATAAAAGGAGATATGGCAGAAGTAAAGGGGCAGTTCCTTTCTTCCAGACCAAAATGTTGTATCAGCATGTGGGATATCTGGAAATATTTGAAAACATATCTAGTGGATCAGCTAAAAAGATGACTAGTTTCATTATAAGAAAGAAGCTTTTTACCATGAATCAACTGGTTCACACAAACAACACCCATATCCAGACGAAAGAGGTGAAATTTAATTGCTTTGCCTGAGATTAAAAGATTAGGAGCAGAAAACAAGGGTTGGGCAGTGTCCTTATATGCATCCACTTTGAGAAAATTAATTAATTGATGATGTGTTTGAAGTGCGGAACCTAATGGTGTTTCTTTTAAGGATATGGGAAGTTTCTTCTTACTAATGTAAGGAAGGGCCTTGGGGTCTGTATTATTTTCAAAACAGAGAGATTGTTCAATTCTAACCCAGGAAGGACAGTACATAGGCCCTATACTACTAACAGGAGGTTGCAGCCAATATCTAATCCTCGTCAAGTGAATAGCGAGATAGTATATATAAAAATTGGGAGCTTGAAGTCCCCCATCACTTTTAAGATGCGTAAGTTTACAATAACTCCTTCTAACCTTTTCCCCCTGCCATATAAAACTGTTGAGGATACTCTGTAGCTGGGAAAACCATGATAATGGAAGTACCCCATTAAACATTTGTAAAGGATATAGAATTCTAGGTAGCACATTCATTTTTAATATGCTCATGCATCCCCACATAGAAAGAGATAATTTTGACCAACATCTAAGAACTTCTGACAAAGTTTTGACTAGATCATCTAAATTAAGTTTTTTCATATTTTTGATGGAAGAGTGCAAGTAGACCCCTAAATATTTAAATTTTGTGGAGTTCCATTGTAATCCCAGATTTGTTATTTCAGATTTCACTATTTGTTTATTAAGTGGAAAAACCTCCATTTTTCCATTGTTTAACTTGTAATTCAAAATAGCTTTGATTAGGGAAATGATTTGAAAGACAGCGGGTATTGATTGCACAGGGTTGGAAATATGGAGGAGTATGTTGTCAGCATACACAGAAATTTTATATTCCCTCTCGCCTATTACTATGCCACATATAGATTTCAAGCTATTAATTTTCCTAATAAGGGGTTCTAAATATAAGTTAAAAAGGAACGGGGAAAAGGGGCAGCCTTGACGGGTTCCTTGAAATAATCTAAAAGACGAGGAGAGAATCCCATTACAGTGAATTTGAGCTGATGGGGAAGTATACAATGTTTTGATCCATTGTATAAATTCTATTGGAAAATGGTATTTAGCTAATACCATGAAAAGGTGTTCCCAGGAAACCCTGTCAAAAGCTTTTTCTGCATCCAGAGAAACAAGTGCTGTCGGTACAGATGAATCCCTGGACACAGAGGAGAGGTACACTATTTTACTAAGATGATCTGAAGAGAACCTGCCCTTTACAAACCCTACCTGTTCTATACTTATCAGGGATTCACAGACCTGGGCTACTCTGGAAGCAAGAATTTTGGCTAAAATCTTAAGATCTACATTAATTGAAGAGATTGGTCTATAATTAATAATGTAGAAGGGATCTTTGCCAGGTTTGGGAATGACGATTATAATTACCCAAGTCAGAGAGGTATCAGATATTCAATATTTGTAAATATAATGAAAAGTGTCTAAATGGATAGGGGCAATTATCTCCTTAAATTTTTTGTAGAAATTAGTAGTAAAGCCATCTGGGCCAGGGGATTTATCTGGGGCAAGAGACTCTATAGCTTCATAAATTTCTATTAATGTAATCGAAGCCTTCAAAATATTAACCTGATTATCTGCTAATATAGGAAGATTAATATCTTGGAGGAAATTTTTGAGTTGTTGAGACAGAGAGGGGAGTTCAGGTGCAGAATATAATTGTCGATAGTATTCTTGGAAAGCATTAGCAATTGCGGGGGGGGGGGATAAAAGTTCCCCAGTCATCGAGTAAATTGAGGTGATTATTTTATCGGTTATTTGGGTCCGTAGACAAAGAGCCATTAGCTTCCCTGCTCTTTCACCTTTGTCAAAATAAAATACTTTTGAGTGAAGCATTAAGAATTCTGCCTTTTCTGCCTATAAATGATTGTACTGGGAACGTAGTGATTCCGACTTTTCCCACTCTTCTATAGGGGCTGAGGAGAGGAGAAGCCTCTCCTGGTGCTCTATCTAGGCTAAAATCGAGGAAAGAGCAGCTGCTCTTTGTTTCTTCTTCTTTGTCGCTAACCTGATTAATTCCCCCCTCAATGCACATTTCAGTGAACCCCACAGAAAATCTTTTCTGGGCTGTGACGGGGCATTAATATCCATAAAGTTAGAGATGAAAGTTTGAAGGAGCACTATTTGGTCTTCTGAGTTCAAAAGTTGATTGTTCAACCTCCAAATTCTATCTCTTTGTATATTAGGAGATGGATCCAAATTAAGGTGAACAATACAATGATCAGAGATGACCTTTGATGTATAATAGGGTTGAGATACCCCCGAAAATGGTCTACTGTTATTAGGAAATAATCTAACCAGGAAAATGAATGGTGGGGAAGGGAATGAAATGAAAATTCTTTTCTATCTGGAAACATTAGCCTCCATGGATCTATCAAGCCAACAGAGTTCATTAACTCTTGTAATGCCTTTTATCCCAATGTTACCCTTAGCTGGTTCTGCCCAGACCTATCTAAAGTATTAGACAGCACCTGGTTCCAGTCGCCTCCTAATATATGGGAAACATTGTCCAGGAGGCAAGAAGATCCATGAGATTCATAAAAAATTCAGGGTTGTCACAGTTAGGGCCATAAATGGAGCCTAGTGCCAGTTTAGAGTGCCTCAACAGGGCCCTCAGAAAAAACAAATCTACCTTCTGGATCAGAAATTTGTTGTATAAGGCGAAATGGGATTTTAGAGGCAATCAGAATGACAATCCCTCTTCTACGGAGAGTCAATACCAGCCCCAAATACTTGACCTACCCAATTTCTACGTAGATAATGGATTTGACTGACCCTAAGATGGGTTTCTTGTAAGAAAGCCACATCAATTTGAAGACTTTCTAAATGAAGTAGAATCTTGGACCTCTTGGCAGGAGTCTGAGCCCCCTTTATATTCCAGGAACAATATTTAAAACTAGCCATGTAGAATTATGTAATTACATATGCTATAACAAAGAGTGAAAAAGTATAATTCTGAGTACCAGTCCAAGGAAGAGAAAAAAAAAGAAAGAAAAAAAAATGTTGTCCCAATATAGTGGCAGACAATCCCATATCCCATATTTTATCCCCCCCCCATTTGCATCTACCAAGCTTGGGCCCGAAGGGCCTAGCTATGGACCCCCTACTTCATAGTATAAAATAAATTCATCAACCAACCATAACCAAAGTACAAATTGTGGAGGTCCCAACCCCAATAAATGATACATGACTGTTTCTTCTGTAGCCAGGCAAACATGCATACCCCCCCAGCGAACCAATGAAAAGCAATTGTTAACATAAACAGTTCCTAGTTTAATAAAGAACAGATGTCACCTTCTTATTTCCTGCTAATCTGTCTGCAGTAAATCTTAAAAGGAGAAAGAATCCTGTGTTCTGTAGGGGGTGTACTAGCAGATTTTACCTTAACAGTACCCCAGTAATGGTGAAGAAAACAAATAATCTGTGCCCCCATTAAAGCCTAAAACACCTCTTCCAATATTGAACTCTAACAACCCCATTGTAAAAACAGATCATATCATAAATTGTGACCTGGCAAAAAGCACCCGATTCCTAAAAAGTTCTTTGTGTGGCTCAAAACTCTCCCGGTCCTAAAATAAAGGTGAAAGAAAAGAAGAAAAAAAAACTAGCAGTAAAGCCCCTATTATTGGAATATTAATGTCAAAAGGCCTTTCATCACCATAATTTCGGTCACAAGTCGGAGGTTCTCTTTTACTGTCCACTACTGCATGATCATGCGCACAATCGTGATGTCCGACCCGTACAATGCTAACTTAAAACTTTGCTCTAGTCACATAACTAAGTACGAGCCAGAGAAGTAAAAAGGAGTAGGAGAGACTCTTCATATACATTTTTTTTCAGCCTGACTGATGAGAATGACTCACATACAGCAGAAATGTGATTCCAGGACTTGCCTTTACGGGTCTCCTCCACTCACAGCAAATGAGGACAAAGGCCACTTATCCGAAGAACCCGAGGATCCTTAGAGCAAAACATCCACAACTTACCAGTCCAATTCCATCACTTTGGGACCCACTTCTTAGGATTTAAACATCTCTTGGGGGCACAAGCCCATTAACAGCAACATCAATTTCCCTTGCCCCCTCAATGCCATCCTAACAATGCGGGATCCTTCATAAACCTATTAGCAGTATTACATTAACGCGGAGTGAAGAGATCTGGGAAGAGAAGTGCAAGCTCTTTGGCTGCTGTCCCTGCATTTTCAAAGGTTTTCCAGCTGCCCCCCTGAAGCACAGACAGCCGAGCAGGTAAAGCATGCAAAACTTTATTCCGGCAGCAATTAATTTAGTGACCAAATTATGGTCCTCTGCCCATTTTGTCAAGTTGCCACAGGTAAATCTTGAGAGATTCAAATCAGGCTATCCTCCCATTTAACTCTTTGAGACCTTTGATTGCGGTCAGAATGTGCGGACGATCTATGTAGCTCAATAGTTTTAAGATAAGCGGTCTAGGCTTTGCTTCTACAGGGGGCTTCGGCCGCAGAGCCCTGTGAGCACGTTCAACAGCATAGACTGTAAAGTGTAGAGGAGGACCTGCAATTTTCAGTAATAGCTTTTGTGTAAATATAATAGGCGAGTGCCCCTCGGCTTCTTCTGGGAGCCCAAAAATATCCAGTTTTTGTGCCTATTACGACCCTCAAGATCTTCAAGTTTTAGCTCAACCTTGTGTAATTTGTGCCGGATAGAAGACATTTTGGGCTCCATACGGGCTTGCCAGGTTTCAAGTGAAGCCGTATGGGCAGAGACGTCAGACAGGGCCCTATTAGTTTCTTTGAGGTCTGCTTGCATCTCTTTCAAATCTGCGGAGAATTCTGCAAAGGCCATTCGTAAGGAAGCCATTTCAATTAGAAATCTCTCCTCTGAAAGAGGGGCTGCCACTACTGGAGGTTGAAGCCCTTCACTCGCACTGGCTGTGTACATTTTGACTTTTTTGGCCTGCTTGTCTGGCGTTGTGGGAGGCGTTCTGGTCGGGAGGGCTGTTTTTATTTTGGCTTCCATTTCTCCTGATGCTGCCTTCAAATTCCAGCTGTTTCAATGTTTAGTGTTATCTGACAGCTTAAAATGTTACCTGATTCATATAGGAATGGCGATCTTCCAATTTACTGAAAAAAAACCCGAGAAAATTAGGTCATTGGAGTGGGAGCGATAGCACTTGCGACCGCTTTTTCACGTGATCCTCCATAAATGATTGGTCTTATCATCACTAATGAAAGCTGGGGTGTTCTGCATGCAACCAAACTGATAAAAGGGACAAGTGTAAATTTTGTGATTTTTAATTGTTTGCACCTGTTCTTGATTTGTGTATTTAATTGATTTAGAAAGAAGGCTTGGTAATGCTTCCTGAGGAAGGGGTGACATAGCCCTGAAGCACTGAGGCTGGTGTAAGGGAAGTGAAGCAAGAGATTATGCTAATTTTGCACTAACATTTTTTTCTGTAAGTACTGCATTAAATTATTTTTTTTGCAATAAAATATCTCTCTGAATTTCTGGAGTATTGGAGTGCTGGAATATTTTTTCACTCATGAATTGATCTGACATACCTGAAGCCAGATATTCAAAATTTAGCCCCGGGGCAAAATTAGCACTGCATAGCATGCTAAATTAGCAGGGAACCATTTGTATGCTATATTCAGAGGAATAGCCCTGGGGCTGAAGTAACTGAGCATAGCATGCAAATGAACCTGTGCAAACAGAACTGGGAGTGCAGTGCAAAAATAGCCCGGGAAATAAGACATCTCTGAATATAGCATCCAGGAAGTGCAAACCACAACAGTAGCCCAGTGCAAATAGATGCTGAGGGAGGTAAAGGTGAATTATGTGGTCAATGTGTGTGCTACTAAAGAAATGGATTTATTAAAGCAGCAAACAACAGTGCAGACCAAATACTGCAGAACTGTACTATGGTTTGGACCAGTTTGAGTGTCACAAGCACATTTGTGCAGCACTTGCACAATGCTAACATGTTTGCCCGGTGCCAAGATGTTTGCCTGGGGCAAAAATTTGCTATATTCAAAAGTGATATGCAAATGAGCCTACTTAGGCAGTCTGTGGGCAAACATCCATATTAGCATCTCATTATGGCCTCATTTGCATGTAGATTGCCCAGCGCTGATCCAGGATCCCACAGCTCCACCTGTATGTCAGTCTGGAAGTACAGGGGCAGGCTAGGTCTGCTCACAGCTCCACCAGTATGTCAGTCTGGAAGTACAGGGGCAGGCTGGGTCTGCTTACAGCTACACCTATATGTCAATATGGAAAAGCATGGTGGTAGCTGCAGGCTACGTTTGTACACAGCTGCAGAGACCATTGTGCCCAGGAAACTATGCAGCACAAGCACAGGTGGTGGTGCTGCATGCAATAGTCAAATTGTAGTCCCTGCTACAATGCATAGCAGATGCTACAGTAACAAGATGGCCAGTAATGTGAGGGACAAAGCAATGCCTATAGTGTGTCGGGCATCAATGACTGCTGCACTCTACACAGTGATATGCACAGCTGGCAGGTGTGTTCTGACAGTGGACACCACAGTCATATTGTCCTGTGACCCACATATGCTGTGCTAGTGGCATGAAATTCACACACTATCATGCACATGGCTGGCTGTGTGTGATGGGGAGCCTGGCAGGTTAGCAGTATATGCCCCTGGGGTGGCAGACACACACCATCATACAGGCACACTGATGTGAGGGGCATTCCCGTCACTGGCACACATACACTGTGTGGACGGCCCCAGCCATGTGGCAGCACCTGTAATGTGATGCAGCCTGGCCATCTGCACACACACTCCCCTCAGTACCCTCCATTCCCCCCGTGCTGCATGCATGTGCTGGATTGTGGTGGTGTACCTCTGTGGGTGGACTGGACATGTATGCAGCATGTCTCTTCCATAGCATATGGAGTGGCCCAGGGTGGCTGTCTGCCCTGCTCACCTCCTCATTGGCTATAGTCATCAAGTTTACTATGATGTTGTTGTTAATTTTGGCCATGTTGCCTATTGCTGCAGTGTCCATGCCCCCATCCTTGTTTTACCCAGAGATAAGACTACCTCTTTCTAGGCGGGAATTTGCACCACACAAAGTGTCATGCAAAGTCACACAAACACACTTTGCATGGTGCTAATGCACTGAATGTAACATAGCACCTGTATTCATGAACACACTCCTTCTCTATGCATGGCGCATACATTATAACTTTTTCCTGTGCTGATGCAGTTTTCCTGTGCTATTTGATCTTTTGAATATAGGGGACCTGCTCAAAACTTGTGCAAACCCAGCGCAAATGGCTTGCACCCAGCGCAAAGTTTTGAATATCTAGCCCAGATGTAAGGTGAAATAGCCTTGAGCTATTGTTTATTTTCGTGTTCTGTTTGAACTGTTTTATTTTTATTTATTTATTTTTTTCTATTTTTGCACAAAATGTGTGTTGTACCCTATTACTATGTCCAGTGTTATCTTTATACCCACGTACCTGCGACAGTGACCCATTTGATTATCACAATGAGGCATTCCAGGGGATGTATTATGGTGGGCTAATGGCCATTCTCGGGTGGTGGAAGCACTCAGCTTCACCTTGTGCTTCAACCCACCCAAGGGGGGCCGTTATCCCACCATAACATACCCCATGTCATGCCTTATTTCTTAAATGATTAATTTCTTTGAATTCAGAGGACAGAGGTCAACAACCATAAAAGAAGGATCAATTAAAAAAAAAGTCCCTCTTGTGCAGTCAGGGTGTGTATTACATCATATATATTGCTGTATGTGTTCTTCAATTTAGGAATCCAGGTGGAGTGTACCGTGTGGATTCCCATGAACTTGACCATGGGGAGTGGGGGGTGGCCACAGGGCTGGGAACTGGCATGTGGGCTTCATGGCAGGAGTAGGTGGTGGTTAGGGCCAAACAGCTCTATAAAAACATGCAATGGGGGGGCAAGGTCTGGTCTATGTGATAACAGCGATCGCGGAAAGGTGATTGCTGTTAGGGCATATGTACATTGGCAAAAATCCATTTTGCTGATGTACACTCCCAGCGCATGGCAAAAGGGCACCAGAAACTTTATTTTTTTGTTTATGGACAGCATCCCACACCTCGAGGGGCTTTGCCCCCCACAGCCCCCTACTAAAGATTCTCTACTCCAGGGGGGTTCATGTCGGGTGGGGGGTGAAAAATTAAAAGAAATTAAAATTCTTGGGCTGGCGCAAAAATACTGACATGCCCAGCACCAAACCCGGCACCCCTTCCAACCATAGCCTGCCATGAACCCACCATGACACATGGCCAGCTCGGCAACCCACCATCACGCTACATCTCACAAACCCTCCGTTCTGTTCTACCCATTGCATGGTGTGCTCACTCCCCCCCATGTGCACATATACATATAAGAACTGGATGTCACTATACCCGCATTTGCCGCCCGGCCACTAGCCCTGAGAACAGGCGTTGCTATTAAGTTGCCCTTTTTGTAGCACTCAATAGGGCTTGCCAGTAGTGCAATGGCAGTGTCAGTGGCTCAGCAGGTAGCACACTTGCCTCTGAGGCCGGGAGATCAGAAGGCTGTGGGTTCTATCCCCACACCAGGCACTTGGGTTAATATCTCAATCCTGACACTGCAGTGCAGCATGAGAGAGGTGCTGCATTCCTGAGGTGCCATCTTTCAGATGATACGTTAAACCGAGGTCCTATCTGCCTGTTCTGGTGGTAGTTCAGGTGGATGTTAAAGATCCATGGCACTTCTTGAAAAGAGTGGGGAAAAATTTATTAAATATAGAAACTAAATACAATATCCCAACATATACAAGTACTAGGAAACTCATGAAAACAACCAAAGGGAAAGGAAAAAAAACATTGGATTCAGCAAATACAGCTCTCTGGAGATAGAGAAAGAAAAAAATACAAAGAGAAGAAAATATAATAAGGAGAGACAGTTCCCAATCTGAAAAGAAATGCAATATACAAAACCATAATGAAACCACCATACCATACTTTAAAGGAGAAATACCTCTAGTTATTCCCCCCAAAAAATAACATATATCCACTATCCAGGTGTATGGTATCATACTTAATCCTTCAGTCATGTACCCTTCCCTCATGTAATATGAGTATCACAGTCCATGATCCAAGGCAAATCATGCCATCTTCTCAGCCACTGGTCTTCTTGTAATGCCGTCCTCTCCTTAGCACAAATAATTTGTAAATCTTTAGTTATTTTCCCAACTATCTCATCATAAGTACAATGTTTCTGTTGCAAAGAAAATAGACAACAGGCATTCCATATCTGCCATATACTTATAGTAAAGATCAGTGCAACTGTTTCAATTTCCCACACACATGGTCCTACGACCTCACCAAACATAAGATTATCCATGAACATCAGTGTAAACATTGGTGACCCCCATGCCCCCATGCCCTGGCCAAAAAGGCCCAAAATGCCCAAAATCCCTGAATGAATGTACAGGAAAAAAACAAATGGTCAGTAGTTTCTAGTTGTGTAATACAATCTGATCTACTACAAATCCTATCCTCTGGCTGTTTATGCTTATGATTACTTTTGACATGAATCCTGTTATGGCAGCTCAGCCAATGAAGATCCCAGACATGAGGGGGGATCCTGGGGTTCTGTAATAATTGAAAAAGAGCCCTTTTACTACCTTTAGGGCAGTGTTCAAAAATCTGAGGAACTGGACACATCAAACCTAATAACACATTATAACCCCCTTTTCACTGTAGTGTCATAATCCTATGCATAGTAACCTTCCACTGCCTTAATCTAGTAACGGTATCCCTCCAATAGGGCGGTGCATAAGGTTGCTGTTTCACAGTCTTTAAACCCCCCCATCCTACAGTACAGTATCAAATACCCATGGTTCCCAGCCTTTATTCAGATGGATTAATAGAGGGCATAAATTGGTCATAAAAAAAAAAAGATTGTTGAAAAACAATAGTGGGTAAATCATATTCAAACCCCCTTGACTGATTGGCAAATATAATATGTGGCATTTTATGGGATTCAGTCGGCTCCCCCACACTGTCTAAAAAAAAAAACACTCAATAAACAGGTCTCCAAAGATTTGGGTGGTAGAAAAATATAGCTGAAAAATGGGAAAACCAGTGTTAAATATGTCTTGATCTGAAAAAAAAAAAAAGTTTCTTTTTCCCCATTTTCCACTTATTCCAGTTAGAAGCTTTACACTGAACAATAGCAAGTTTGTTTTCCCAAACTGAATCCCTAAAATCCGAATCAGTCCTTCACACAGTCTCATCCCACCTATTTCTGGAAAGGTACTACTATGAGTCCCTAAATCCTTCGCCACACATTTTTGTAAGTTTAATGTAGCTCCTGCCATATCCCAAATGCTGAGCAGAGGTGTAAAGCCTCTACTATAGAGGCCTCATCTTTTAACAAGAGATGCATGTCATCTGCATAGACCATAACTGTTGGTGCTGATACTGCCAAGGTGGCAGTCAATGGAGACAGTAAAGGGGATGCAGTTATCCACCGCAATAGGGGATCCAAAAAAGGGCATATAGAATTGGGCAGAGGGGACAACCTTGTAGCACTCCTCACTTAATCCCGACCAGGGGGCCCTTCCACCCATTTACTACTGGGAACACCGTCACCATTTTATACAACCCCTTAAGCCATGAAATGAACACTAGTGGGATCCAAAATCTTTCTATAACTCACCATAAAAAATCATGGTTCACAGCATCAAATGCTTGTTTCTGGTCTAGTGAGAGGATATACCGTCTCACCTGGTTTAAATTTCCTTTATCAAAAACTTCTCTTAATGAAATCAGATTATCCTGAATACATTGTCCAGGAATTGAGGAAGTCTGTGCTGCAGAGATTACCCCTTGTGCTACGGACATCAATCACTTAGCCAAAATTTTTGATAATAGTTTAAAATCTGTATTGAGAAGGCTTGTTGGTCTCCAATTAGTTAAAACTAACTTGTCACCCTTTTTATATATATCAGAGACCCCATATTAAACTGCAGGGGGGTATCTGCAGTTTGCAGTACACAGTTAAAAAATTCAGTCAGTTCTTCTCCTAGTTCTGCTGCCAGGAATTTTGTACACTTCAGAGGGTAACCTATCTGGACCAGGGGCTGTGTTATTATTTAAAGTGCAGACTGCCTCTATAATCTCTGAAATTTGTACAGTTTCCACCATTTTCCTACCCTCAACTTGTGTGATCCCTGGAAAGTCAATCTGGGAGAGTAGAAAGTCTGCCCGTGCTGTGTCCAAGGCCATCGGACCATACTTTTCCCCTGAATATGCAGAAATCACCTCCATAATCTCAGCATTAGTATGAACCATTTGGTTATTTCCATTATATAAGGCTAACATTTCCTTCTTTCCTACCCTGGATTGGCATGCTTCATATGGACAGACTATTCCATTGTTCCAGATGTGCCAAATTGTTATTGTTGTCTGAGGGAGTGGGCCTTCTCCAAATGAAGCATTCTTAACTGATTTTTTAGGACTTGTAATTGGGAAGTATAATCCTGTTTAGTTGTTATAGATTATGTCATTAGTCTCTGTAGCTGGGTTCTAGTTGCTAAGTAGTCCTTATATTTAGTCTGACATGTAGTTTTACTGTACTGTTTAAAAGAAATACACTAACTCTCTTTTAGTATCCAACCACCAAGCATAGCATCATCATATAAGATAAATACTGACTTCCTATCCTTTAGAAAGTCAGTTAAGGAAGTTGGAAAAATCTTATCCAACAACAGGGATGTATTCATCTTCCATCTTCCAGGACCTTTCTGAATGGAAGATACCTCTCCTATCTTAACCGACAATATGTCATGATCTGAAAATTCGGTCACAGTTACTGTGGCCTCTTTGATGGGTAAATGCTGGGATAGAAAGAGAAGGTCAATTCTCATGGCCAAAGTGCCTTTATGGAAAGTAGGTGTATGAAGGCCAGTGTGAACTCTAAAGGGGTCCACCAGGTGGGTGGTTTTAAGCATAGAGGATAAAAAAGAGAGTCTGAGAATACCTTTGAAGTACTAGATGTAGTAGGCATCTTTTAAAGAGAGGCCACAATTGAAATCCCCCCCAAAGATAACAAACTGTGAGGTATGAAGAAAAGGCTGAATCATTTTTAGAAGGTCCACTCTCAAAGCCTTGGTCTGTGGGGCATATATATTAATTAGCCGATACAAGGTTAGATGAATCTTGATATCCAGAATCAACACCCTCCCTGGAAATCGGTTATATAGTTTTATCAATTCTACCTCTGGACCATTAAACAGGATTCCCACTCCTGAGCATGCCTCCTGTCCTATGGACCAAAATGAAGGTCCCGGGCACCAGGCTGTAGAAGCTTGTATTATTTCCTGCAACGTGTGATATCTAACATCTTGTATAAATACAATCCCCAAAGCATACATAATCAAATAAGAAAATACCAAGTCCCATTTGTCTGGGTTCTAATGCTGTTCCCATTTACCGTGTGACAGTTAAGGTGAACAAAATCCATCAGAAAAGAAAAGGGGGCAACACAAGTTCCTTCTTCATTTCATCTGACCTCTGCATCCAGCTGACTCTCTGAGTCTGGTTTTAGCCTTCTGTTTTTGTGCCCTTGCGCATTCCATCGATCTCTCTATATCCGTCATTTGATCCAGGATAAAGGACTGTATTGAAGATGAATCTGAGTCACTGCCAGATTCTGCTCCCTACGTCTGTAGTAGTTCGAACCTGTTTTGAGTAGAGGTTGTTCCTAGATCTGGTGGTGCCACTCTGGGTGTGTCCATCCCACACCTACTGTGAGTGATCCGAGCTGTATTAGCTTGTCCCCCATTGGGGGGGGGGGCTTCATGACTTCAATATCTGTTGTGTTCAAAGTCATTGAACTCTGTGCAGGAGATGTTTGGGGTGGAACCTCCTGTCTTCTGTTGCAATCCTGTAAAGGCATAATTAAACTCCCTTCCACCCCCTCTTCTCCTTCTAGTGCAGTTGCCACTGGGAGGGGGGGTATTACTTCTGTCAGTTGTGACCATACTGGGTTTGGTAAATACTCTGCCCATGGTTTTAGAGAGATGTTTGTACTGACTCCTGGATTTGCATCATTAGACTCTATGTTCTCATCTCGTCTGGGCTCCTCCCATGCAAAAATAATTTTTTTTTGTGCCAGGGTAATGAAGAGGTGTTGTTCTGTTCCATCTGCTAAATCTAGTTGGTTATGCGTAGCCTTCTGACATGATTGAAAACTGTGTCCTAATCCATCACACAGGTTGCACTTTTCTTGTTTTACACAGTGCAGTCCAGAATATCCCACTGCCCCACATATTGAGCATTAGATCTGCTCACATGCTTTACTCAGGTGTGCCACTGAACCTCACCTGTAGCAGGCTTTAGGTTGTTCCAAGTAGAATAAGACACCTCAGTCTCTACCCAAGAAGAAACTATTTAGCAGATGCATCAACCCTGTGTCCAACAAATATAGCATAACTCTCACCCGCTATCCCCCTGTCCATAAATGTACTGAATAAAGATCGCCTCTGAGTCTGAGAGGACTGTACAAAAAGCTTTCAACCAATGTGTTAAATCACTCATGCTGACCCCCTCACTCTGAAAAAGCACTGTTATGGTTTTTTGAGTTGGTTTAGACAAGGACAAAACTGAAAAGGGGTCCAAAGTGGTGAATTTTTCAGCCTTTAATATTTAATCCAGAATCTCTCTAAACCTTGTTGTGTTTTAAAACTGACATCAAATGTTGTTTCTCCTGAAATGTGGATCAGGGTGTGTATTTCATTAGCAAAAAACTTTAGAGTCTTTAAGAAGAACTCTTGCCATATACAATCTATCAGGAGCCTCCACCATACCACCTAAATATCTCAACCTCATGTCATTATGGCATTTTGCTGGATGTATCGGGGTCCTGGGAAGAGGAGCTTTTGGTCTGGTGATCTTTCTTGAGGGTCTAGGAGGCCTAGTTAATGTTGTGACTGCCTGTGGAGATTGTGGCCCTGGGATTCTGTATGGAGAGGCATTTGCACTGGTCTGTATCTGCAGAATGGGATTTTGAGTCAACTCTAGTTCTTCAGGGAGTTCCAGACGTGATGCATCCTTGTCTTGTGGCAGTATAACAAACTCTGCTACTTGTACATCATGTAATGCCCCAGGAATAGGAATCGGTGATGTCCCTGAAACCCGCTGGCCATTTTCAGCATTCTTCTCCCACCCTGCTGCTTTCAAAGCATTTTCAGCAGACTATTCTACACTAAAAGCTTTTGTAGCAGTCACCCCTTGGAGTTTTACATTCACCCATGTCTCTGAGCTAGGGTTTTGCAAACATTCTGTCAGTATTCCCATTTTGCTTACTGACATTCACTATGTCGCACATAGAGGTCGTGGGGCATCTTAGGTTGGATTGTGCACCCATATCTGCCATTCCAGACTCTATTCCCACATTTATACAGTCATGCATGTTACTTTGTATGTTTGAACTTTCACCAACCTTATGCTCCATCACAGGAATCAGTGTGTCATTGGCCTGTTTTGCTGCATCCATCACCGGGCAAGCATCTGTTTCCATAGCAACCTCCTGCTTTTGTATATCCATTTGTTCCTGTGTCTGAGTTTCTAGTGTGGATAGTTGCACCAACAGTACTTGTCTAGCGGTCAAATGCTGTTTCTTTTCAGCATGTAGTAAGTCCTGTATTGTGGCACTTTGGATTGTTTGTTTAACATTTAAACCCTCTGCTGTTCTGTTTTTCTCAAAATCTGTATCTCCTGTGCCTGACACCCATCCACTGAACCAGAGTCCTCCTCCAGTACCAAATCTGTGGAAATTGTGTCCATGGGAATCTCTAGGATCGAGGAGATAGGGAGGGAGACCAGCTCCCCTGTCTCCACAGCTTCTAGTCTCTCTCTTCTTCCACACTGCACTCCATCTTGCAAAGGACCAGGATGTTAGGTTCCCCTACCTGTGAGAAGGGTAATTTCCCTGTCGCCATGGGTAAATTTCCCCTTGTTCACCTAAAAATAACACCAACAGCTTACTCTGGTTCAAGGTCAGTTGGTATTGATCTATCCCCCCCCGGGTCTTGCCTCAAAATAGGCAGAATTTGTCTAGTGCAGTTACCCGGTCAGCAAAAACTAAATAAAAAAAAAAAATAGCAGTCTCCCTTCTCACAGGGTACCGGCAAGGTCAACCAGATAAAAAAAAATTATAATAAGTTGGAAAACTCAAGTGATAAAATAATTGGCCGATCAGGCAGGAGTGTGAGGGATGGTTTGGGGCCCATGATGCTTGCTGTAACACCAAGTGGACAAGTAAAATATTTACAAATACAAAAATGGCATCTCAAGTCAAAAGGGTAGGAGGGATTGCTGTGGCTCCATGACATCCTGCTCATGCTGCCTGTTTCCCAGCAAAAAGCATGCCAGACTCAGTGAAGGTCTGCACTCTGCTGTTTCTTTATGCTGTTGAATTTGTTGGTCTCTCGCTCTCTCTTTCTCTCGCTGCAACATTTGACACACAGCCTCCTTTCACTGCAAAGCCCCAAACAAGCTGCATACACTGGGTTGGATTCACAAATGTTTGGGGACTAAGTCCCACACTGCAACTCCAGTTGCAGACCGAAATCTCTGCAGCTGCGGAGATTGCTATTCACATCTGCAGCAGCTGCAGAAGATGTTACAGCTGGTCCCATCAGATGTAACCTTTTTTTGCAGCTGCAGGGATTTCCATGGCAACATCACCCACAAGCTCTAGATCAAGGCCAGTTAGCTGGTGTGGCCTTCTTAGATCTATCTAAGGCTTCTGATACCGTTAACCAAAACCTTCTACTTAAGCAACTCTCCTGCAAAGGGCTCTCAAAGGACACCATTATATGGTTCAAAAGCTACCTAGCTAATCGAACTCAGCAGGTCAAGATTGATAACACGTTTTCTGATTGCCAAGTGGTCTGATCCGGTGTCCTGCAAGGTTCTATACTGGGCCCTCTTCTGTTCAGCGTCTTCCTCAATGGACTCCCCAGCTCTTGCCAAGATCAGATTCTGCTCAACGTGGATGATGCTGACATATATACAAGTCATCCAGATCCTGTTCTCCTTGAATAACAACTACGGCAGAGCTTTGCAGCAGTGGAGGACTGGTTTAACAAGCACAACCTTATCTTAAACTGCAGAAAGACAAAAGTTATGCTTTTCCACACCTCCCAAAACAAGCATAGATCCTACACTTTGACTATCAGGAATAATTTTCGCACTCCTTTGGAACTTATTCAACACTTCAAATACCTTGGAGTCACCACTGACAGTACTTTATCCTACTCACAACACATACACAACGTCTTTAAAGCAGTCAACACCTGCTTAGGACTGCTGTGTAGGCACAAGCATAGTCTTACTCCAGAAGCATTTAGGTTAGCAATTCACAGCTGTCATCACTGTCATTGATTATGGGCTAGTTGCTAACGGCTCGTCCACTGCTACGTCCCTTCGACATATCAGTTATGGCTCTTAACAAAGCCTGTAGGCTCCTCACTGGGGCAGCACATCTCACACACACACACACACACGTGTGATCTCTATGCCCAGTCAGTTACAGTTAAAGGATCGAATAAAGTACCAAATGTGCAAGTTAGCAAAGAAAATTAGTTTAGGACTCCTCCCTCAGAGAATAAAAGATTCTAAGCCCTTCCTGTAACCTGCAACGTACTTGGGGCTTAGAAAATCAGCTCTGTGTTCTTCTACACTGTTGCACAACCCAAGGGCAATGCTCTTTTGCTTTCTGAGCCCCATTATTGCTAAACTCGCTTTCCACTGTTGTTTCCACAGTTACAAAATTCAGTCCTTTCAAACATAAACTGAGACAATTCCTTATGGCCAATAAAAGCTGTGACTGCATTCTCTATTCTCACACTTGTTACTCCATTAAATATGCCATTTCTTATGGCTTGCTGTGCCTAGCTGCTCTATTAGGCTACCTGCTTGGGAACCATCCTCACCCTTCCCTCTCAGTTGAATATTCTACACACACATACACATTCCCCCCTTCTCCCCTCTTCCCACTCTCCCTTCCTTCACCCCTCATCCCTCATTTTAACTTCTCATAATCAGCACTCTGAACTCACCCTCCCTTCTCTAGATCTGATCTCCCCTGTCTATGCCCTCATTGGCTGCTACCCATCCCTGCTCTTCCTAATTATGCTCTTAACCCGAACCCTCTCTCATCCCTCACACTTGCTTCTTTCTTTAGAATTATCTACCCTCACCCACTCTGTGGCCTACCCACTTTCTCCCCACTCAACTATCTCCCATCCCTTATTCCATTTTATTTAAACTGCTCGTTCTAATCTTTCCATTCCATCTCCGTCCCTGCTGCCACCTGACAATACCTCTTGGCAGCTACACAACCTTGCTCCTCGCTATATTAACTATGCTTTACAATCTGAACCCTCCTTCATCCCTCACATTCTCTTCCTCCCTCTCCTTCTGTTATTCTTCATCCCACTTCCTATCCTAACACTCACTCATACACCTTGCCAGACAATGCCTCACTGGCTGCTACTGCCTAAGACCTAACATTATATTATACATTTATTGATTTTTTGCCTGGAATACTTTGTACAATGCCTGTCATCTAGATTGCTTTTGCTGCTTATTTTATTTGTAACAGTTTCTTCTTTGCTGTTCTCATTCTATGTGTAAACCTGTTGATGAGGAACCTACTGAAAGTGAAAGAGCTTTTAGTTCATAGGTGTCAATTCAAGATTACAATAAATACAAAGGCTGCTATAAATTGTGGAGCCAGTCGTAAACCGACTCCACTTTTGAGATTATTGTGTAGCTGCAGAAAATTACAGTTTTGCAAGTGGCAACCCACTGGCGCCGAGTTTTTCCCACAGCTGTGAAATTTTCAAGAGTTTTATGAATCCAGACCACTGTTTGCTATGAATGTCATGTGGTGGCTGGCACACAGGACTGGCAAGAATAACAGTTGATTTATTTTACTGCTGTTGGCTGCTTGCTGACCTTGAAAAACGACATGAAAATACAGACACAGAATTTTTTTTTAATCATTTTTTTTAACAAGAGGGATCTAAAAGAATAATACTGAAACATTTATCATACTCAAATACACTGAAATAGGTCTACAACTCATTAGAGTAAATCAAAACCTTTTCGGAAAAAATCAGAGCCAGAATCAGAACTGGGTCACAGCCGACTCACCCATACTGTTCTATTATTTTAATAAAATTCCCATACTCTTTGGGGTGCTGTGTGGCTGTCTTGCTGTCTGCAAGGTGACCAATGCAGGTGGTGGAGAGGAAGGAGGAGGTGGAGATGTTTCATTGGAAATCCCTATGAAATTCTTTGAGACTGTCTTTAGCCAAGACACAATTGAAAATGTGTCTGCTTTAGGCCAGAAGGAAAGTGAGGAGGCTATGGAGATGTCTTGTTTCTCTGCTATGAAGCTCTGAAATGGTATCTCCAGGAACTGCTCCTGAGGTACAGCAGACTGTGGCTTTGTCAAAAGCTGAGCAGACTATGATAGCTGGAATCTTGGAGCACAAGGCACTTCTGTTGCAACTTCTTGCTGAGGAAGCAGCAACTCTTGCCGCTATAAGCATGGAGCAGGAGATCAAAGGAGCTGCCCCAAATGACTGTGGTACAGTGCCAAAGGTGCTGTGAGAGCCGGTTTTGACAGTGTCAGCAGGAGCTGGAGGTCAAGGGGATGTGGGGGCAGGTAAGTACCTGGGGCAGCACAGAAGTCGAACTGTTCTGCTGCCTCTGCCCCACTCATCATGGTCGGCTGAATGGTCATTGCTGGTGGCTGGGTAGCAGAAAATTGAAGATGGTAATTAGGTTGCAGGTGACTCACCGACAGTTACATCTTCCTTACACAAAGAGTTGCAGTACAGAACCCAAGGGTCTCAGTAAATCTTTGACCCATTTAAGGGGTGCCAGAAACAGGTGGAATACTGCATTTTTTCCAGTGTGCAGACCTCAGATGATACCCAGGTTACCGGTATTTCAGATTTCCTTAAGGTCACTGAAGATTTTGTGTCCGACCTGTTTTCTGAGGATGAGGTTACAAATATAGCTGAATTTTTGCAATATGTTAGTGTTTCATAGCTGGAAGATTTAGTTTTACGGTCCTTGATGAAACCTATGGGTTCAAACAGAAGAGTGGATAGCCAAGGAGGTCAAAAAATGGGATAAGATTTTCTTCAGGAACATAAGCAAAAAGGGAAGGCAAGGGAGGGATACAGAGGATCAGGAGAGCAGAGGGAGGGGACTGTGCAGAAGAGGATCAAGGAAAAGCAAACATTTTGCATGTGTACTTCTGCATGGTCTTCATAGTGAAGGGAGGAGGGAATGGACCAACATGCATCAGCAGGATCAGAGAAGGGGGGAATGGACACAAGTCCATTTTTGGAAAATAGAGTCCATTGGGGATTGGAAGTCTTAAAGGCAAACAAGGTGATGGGGCCAGATGGGATCACCCAAGGGTACTAAAAGAACTGAGTACAGTGCTAGCAGCTCCTCTGGTGACACTATTCAACACCTTATTGGAGACAGGGATGGTTCTAGAGGACTGGAGGAGGGCCAGTTTGGTCTCCCTGCACAACAGTAGCAGCAGGAAGGAGGCTAGCAATTGCAGACCAGTCAGTCTCACATCACTGGTGGAGAAATTAGTAGAAACCCTGCTGAAAGAAAGACTGATGGAGTACCTATAGAAACATAGAAACATAGAAGTTGAAGGCAGATAAGGACCACAAAGCCCATCCAGTCTGCCCATTTCTTTTTCTACCTTATGAATGTGCCATTGGCCTAAAGCTCCCATGAACTTCCAAGAGACTCAAAGATAGGGGTCTGGCTCTGGCTCTTCTGCACCTTCTATGCGTGGTTTGCAGCCTCAATCAACAGGTACAATTCTGCTGACAACAGTCACTTTGACTCCTTTACAAGGCATCTCTGACTCACAAATTGTGCTGGCCACTGTGTCAGCATTATTTTGGTGCTTACTGCCATCTCTTCTGCCGACGATTATGACTGTGCTATTGATGGAGCCTTTATCATTAACACTGTTGTCGATGTGGAGTTCTTGAAGCACACTTGTAATATCTTCCTTGCAGCTGCCACCATTGATGTCAGCTTCACCTGAGCATCACATCATAATTCCAGATGACAACAAGGAAGAATGTAATCCTGACCTCCTTAAAAACAAGGAGAATTTGGAGGATGGTGAAGGAGACATGAATCCCTTTGTGGGTGATCTGGGTTCCTGTTCCATCCAGTGGTGGAGGAGTGTACCAAAAAGTGGGGTGTCAGAATTGCATATAACACCTTAGCTCAGCACACTGTTCAATTCAATGTATGTCCCTTCAGCTACAAATGTGAGGGGTCAGCTGGACCCTCTGACCCCCCAGCTCCACTGCCTATTGTTCCACCTTATCCTTTTTAAGTGAGGAGATGGTTGTAGACACACCTAAGTTCCCTTCTGAGAATGCCTTATTCCAGGTATTATTGAGGCAGATGAAGAGTGCCATGGGCTTTGCTGCGTGCTGAGGAGGAAGACTGCACTAAGTCACTTTGCTGAATTTCTTGGAAGTTCCTAGTATGCCCTCCATAGTTATCCCTCCAGTTTGTCTTATTCTGGAGGATGCTACCTTTGCTGCAAACCATAGGCTTAATATTCTGCTTGCAGTTTCTTGTAAGGCTGACAAGCACTATTCTACCCCTTTAGCCAAGCCTTATTATGTTTCACAGCCTGAAACTCACTCAGTAATCATCATGGCTGCACATGATAGACACAATTCACAAAGGCTCTGGCATGGCGCAAGGTGCTTGCACCACAAAGAATGGCGCTGAAAGGTACACCAGGAGTGATTCACAAAGGCAGCCTGCATCAGACGCAGGCTGCCTGCTCCAAATGGGGTATGCACCATCTCTGCGCCCAGACATGGGCTACGACGTGGTGCAAGGGGCCCTGTGGCAGATGCAAGCTTCCACAGCCTCAGCCCCAGAACAGCAATTCACAAAGATCTCCCAAAGGAAGAAATTCAAAGTATCCTTAGACCAGACCGGGCTGGTCTAAGGGGACTTAGAAGAGTCTCCCCTGGGTGAGATGCAGGACTCAATAGTGGTGCAGTCCCGCTCCCCAGTCCCCGATGTGTCCCATACCCACAACATATTGTAAACCTCCCCCCAATTCCTGATGTTCCCCCATATGGTACATATGTGCATTCCCCCCTGCCCAGATCCCCAAGTTTCCCCCGTATGTTAGAATTGTGCAACCCACTTGCCCAGATCCCCAATGTCCCCTACACATAACACTGCCCCCCATTGGTGGTCCAGTGCCCCCCACCCAGTAGCTAGTGCCCCTTTCCCCAGAAAGAGCTGGGGACCAGCACAGCCATCCACACACCTCTGTGGCCGGTCCCGGACGGAACTGTCAGTGCTCACTTACTGTAATGTACACATTACAGTAAGTGAGCATTGACAGTTCAGTCGTGGACCAGCCACAGAGGTGTGTGGATGGCTGTGCCTTCTGGGGATGGGGGCACTAGCTACTGGGTGGGGAGAACTGGACCACCAATGAGGGGACTGTGTTATGTGTAGGGGACATCAGGGATCCAGGCTGGGCATTTGCACAATTTTAACACACAAGGGAAATATGGGGAACCGGGCGGAGGGGTGCACATATTTCACATACAGGGGGACACTTGGGGATCTGGGTGGGGGGCATTTAGCACATGTACAGTACAGGGAAACAGGGGATCTGGTCAGGAGGACAGCTCATCAATGTCACTAGGGGCATGCAGCAACTCCTTCAGTGTGCCTTGTGTATGCCGCATGAGAGGGGTTGCCGCAAGTGTAAGGACATAGGTGCTGGGATCCCTCCTGTACCTGAATTGGGTGCAGGGTCCCTGGTGCATGGGGCTTCAGTGCAAGCTGCTGTTTGCCGCAACTTGCTTTGAACATAGCCCTCTTTGTGAATCGTACCCCATAGGTCTAGAGCTCTTAGATATTTGATTTATTTGCCTCCTGATAAGGAATCTAGGAGGTTGGATGCGATGGGCAAAAGGACATAGGCTTCTGCTTCTTTAGGCCTTAGGATATCCTATTATCAGTAGTATATTATTAAATATTAGACGATCCTCTGGAAGTCTGCCATGACTACTATTAACTCATTGTCTGTCAGTCCTGCCAAAGCTTATTTATTGAAAGCTGCTACTGCAGGATGTGACACTGGTAAGTATCTTTTGCCTTCTGCATAGATGCCTCTGATGCTTAAGCCAGGGCTGCTGCCTCTGGTGTTTGCCTTCAGAGAGATGTTTGGCTATGTGTGGCTGTTTTTGCCACTGATGTACAGCAATTTGTCCTAAAAACCCTTTTCAGAGACTCAAGGTTGTTTGGGCTTGATGTTGAATCTGCCTTGCATCAGCTCTAGTTGTACAAGATGACTCTTAGTTGACTCAAATCCATGACTTGTAAGTCCCCAACTGGGTGTGTGTGTGTGTGTGTGTGTGTGCATGCATGTGTGTGCATGTGTGTCTCTGTGTTAGGGGTGCTTTTCATAGGCCTGTGGCCTGTGGTGGCCGCCATGTGGTCAGCCCCATGCTCGTGATGGGGTGCCCTCCTGAGTCCCTTCCCCTCAGATGCTAATGCAGAGGCTCCCAAAGGTATTGGTTCTGGTGGAATACCTGCCACACCAGGTACCTTCTGACTCCAACCTCTTCCTCATCCACTTCTTCCTCCAAAATGGTGGGAGATTACCACAGATGAGTGGGTACAAGAAATAGTGGAAAGAGGGCATGCTCTCAAGCTGCTCCTCCAGTGCATCCACCACCTCCTTGTAATTATCATCAGGACCACTTGTCCATTCAGCTGAGAGATTTGAACACTGATACAAAAATTATGTCTCATTTCCTCTCATGAGATAAACAAAGGTTTATATTCCTAATACTTCCTGATCCCCAAGTGGACAGGAGATCTGCATTTATATTGGACTCGAGAGGTCTGAATGAGTATATCAAATATATCAAGTGTCAGATGGTTTCTCTTCAGGCTCTCATTCCACTATTACAAACCTGGGTCTGGCTTTATGCTCTGGACTTGGTGGATGCATATCTTCATATAAAAATTCACAAATGCCACAGACAGTGCTGCTGGAGGGCAGTCATCATCAGTTCTGTGTGTTGCCCTTTGGCTTATCCTCAGTGCTACAGGTATTTACCAAATGCTTAGAGTAGTGGCAGCAGCTCTCCAAAGGGAAGGGCTGTATGTCTTCTCATATCTGGATGATTGGATCCTTAAGGCCCCATCCAGAGAAGTGATTCTGTACATGCTGTCCCAGTCGAGACAGTTTGAGGAACTGGGTGTTATGGTGAACAAACCAATATCAATCCTTGTGCCTTGTCAGTTCCTTGTCAGTGTTTGATGCACAGAAGCCATTATATATATCAGCCAGGACAATGTGACATTTGCAGGGTCTGATGCTGCAGCCATCAGAAACATCCCTTTTGCCTGCCTTCATATGGACAATCTGCAATAGATGCTTCAGGCTCAATGGAACCAACTGAAAGACACATTGGAAGAAATGGTTCTTGTCACATTCCCTCTCTGCTATGCTATGGTAGATGGAATGCCTGAACTTACTACAGGGCATACCATTTCTTCACCTGGCTCCCGTACAGAAGCTGATAAATAATGGATGCCTCAGAGTCCAGCTGGGGTGCCCACCTCGGGTCATTCTAGACTGATAACATGTGGTTCAGCCTGGAGTTGGATCTCCATACAAATATTCTGGTGATGCAAGCTGTTCTAATTGGCCTATATGCATTTCAATCTCATCTCCACCCAGGTCCCTTGATTACTAGGACAACAATGTCAGTGTCAAGTACTACAGAAACAAGCAAGGGGGCACTCACTCTTACCTACTGTGTAATGAGGCAATGAAAGTGTGGTACTGGGCAGTGTCTTACAGCCTTCAGCTGTCAGACATGTTTCTCCCAGGTGTCCAAAATGTCTGTGCAGACAGGTTAAGTAAGTCTCAGTCCCTGACTTATGAATGGGAACTGCTAACACTCGTGGTAAACAATCTCTTCACAAAGTGGGGTAGTCCAGACCTGGACCTTTTTGTATCCCCACACAATGCAAAACTGCTGATATTCTGCTAGCTCACTCAAGGGCATGGAGTTTTCTGGTGAGGTGCATTGTCCCTCTCCTGAAAAAGGAAATTCCGTAACACCTTTCCTCTGATATCTCTCATATAGAGGGTACTACTCAAGCAGTGGGTGGAACATGCCACTCTCATACTGGTAGCACTCTTCTGGCCGTGCCAAATCTGGTTTTTACTTCTTCAGCATCTGGCAATAGAACCTCTTGTTCAGTTCTCTCTGTGCAGTGTGGCAATGAGAATGTGGTACTGGGCAATGTCTTACGGCCTTCAGCTGTCAGACATATTTCTCCCAGGTGTCCAAAATGTCTGAGCAGACAGGTTCAGACATTTTGGACATCTGGGGCCCAATATTCAAAACTTACCCAGAGTGCAAAGTGATTGCACACCATTTGCCTGGGGTTTGCCACAGAGCACAGTATTCAAAAGGGGCAGTTGAACTTGCATGTGTTAAAAGGGTTAGTGCCCATAAAAAAAAATAATGTATGCAGGTGGGCAAAAGGAGGTGTGGGGCCAGGAATACCTATGCAATGCAATATTCAGCATGGTAGTGTTGTGCAAAAGGCATTACACAGGTCACTTTGCACAGCGCTATTTCCACATGCAAAACCCCAACTTACTCCAGGTAACCCTAGTGGCTGCTGGAGATACTGCAGCTAACAACTAATTTGGCGGGTAGAGGAGTACACCTGCCTCTGGTGGTCTGTGGTTCCGCCCTCCCTCCGATTGCAGCCCTATATAATTAAAAGGAATTCTCTGGTGCATAGTGGTCCCCCCACTCTCCGATCTATGGCCTGTATGTGTTAATAATCCTCCCTGGTGTCCAGCAGAACCCCCCCCCGCCCTCCGATATCTGGCACAAATTGTAAATATTATTTCCCTGGCGGTCCATGGTTCCCTCCATCCTCCAATCACCATCCTGAATTGTAGACAGTATTTCTTTGGTGGTCCATGTTCCCCCCATCCTTCAATTACTAGCCCCAGTAGGGGCAAAAATTAGCTACTGCCTAGTGTTACCCCCGGCCTCTGATCGCTAGCCCCGGTATGTGCCCAGACATTCCCTGGTGACCAGTGGTCCCCTCTGATTGCTGTCCTGTATATTGGAAAGTATGCCCCTGGCATCCAGTGGTACCCCATCCCTCTGATTACTGGCACTGAAGGATATCTCTGAAGATATCCAAAGCAAAAAGTTTTCAATAAATAAAGAAAAACTAAATAAATATCACATACTCTCTGGCGTCTAGTGGCATCCCCACCCACCCATCGGTTCCAGTTCCTGTACCTAAGTAATCATTCCCTGGCATCCAGTGACCCTCTGTACCATGGGCACTGACCATCCATCCTTCCAACCCCCCTTACCTAAAGCGTTGGTGCCATGGCTCTGATTGAGTGAACAGCACAGCCCTTGTCTCACCACCTCAGCTATCCCCCATATGAAAAGTCGGGCAGCATGTGTCCTATGCATTGTACAGGGTGGACATCCTCTGGACCTTACAGGGAGTGTAAGGGGGAGTTAGAAGGGTGGGTGGTCAGTGGGGGGGCCACTATATGCCAGGGAATGATTACACAGATATGGGGATTGGCAGGTGGGGGATGCCACTAGACACCTGGGACTATGTAATATTTATTTGGTTTTTCTTTATTTATTGAAAATTTTTTGCTTTGGATGTTTTCAGAGATATCATACAGAGTTGGCAATTGGAGGAAGGGGGGGGGCCACTGGATGCCAGGGACATACTTTCAAATATATATGATTGCGATTGGAGAGGAAGGGCCACTGGGCACCAGGGAATGTCTGGGCACATACTGGGGCTAGTGATCAGGGGACGGGGGAACACTAGGTAACAGGGACTAGCTGTTACTACCAGCACTAGCAATTGGATGGTGGGGGAACAATGGATAACTAGGGAAATACTGTCTACAATTCAGGATGGCAATTGGAAGGTGAGGGGACTGATGGACACCAGGGAGATTTATTAACACATATGGGCCGGTGATTGGAGGGTTGGGGGGGACTGCTGGGCACCATGTAGAATTTCTCAAACGTAGGGGCTGGCGATCAGAGGGTGGGGGAAGGGGGGACTGATGAACATTAGAGAGAATTATTAAAACATACATTGTTATACATACAAAGCGACTGGAGGGTAAGGGGGACCACTAGGCACCAGGGAGATATATTTAAAATAACAGGATGGTGATCAGAAGAAGGAGATCACTGGGCACCAGGGACTTATTTTAAACTAGACAGGATGGTAATCAGAGGGTAGGGGCGACCAGTAGGGACCAGGGAAATTTTTCTTTTCACAGGGATGGGTGCTCGGTGTGGGGGTGGGGCCAGTTGCAGGGGTGCAAACCTGCCACCACTTCTCATGCAGATGAGCCCATAATGGGCATGCAAAGGGTCTCTTTATGCCTTGCATGCCCAATGGTCTCATTCACATGAGGACTTCTGAATATCATGCTGGGAGGTACTGGTGCAATCGGGTCTGGGGGCACTATTCCCTGCATTTCCGAGATCCATGTTGGGGCAGTGCTATTAGACTTAGTGCTGCACCAACAGACCTCTATATTCAGTCGGATAGTGCTGGTGTGCTATCCGGCTGAATACAGCATCCTCAGGGTCTGGGGCAAGGTGCAAGCACAGCACAAAACTTTGTGTTCTGCTTTACCCATTTTTGAATATCAGACACCTGATCTGCTGTACCAGGATCTGCGGTCTCAGGATCTACATGCATAGCTCCTGAACACATGGCCATTGATCATTTTGGGTACCCCCAAAGGCTGTTTATGTCTTGTGTTTTCTGGAAACCCTTGTATCAGACATACTTATTCTTTGAAGTGGAAGCACTTCTTCATATGGTGTGCTTCCTGTTTATGAACCATATACATGTCTTGTGTATACTGTAATGAAATACCTACTGTCCCTATGTGACTCTGGTCTCCAGTACTCATCTATTAAAGTGTATTTATCTGCCATTTCATATTTTTATGCACCTATTCATGGGAGGATTGTGGCACAACATGACAAGTCCTGCACATTTCTTAAAGGCATTTTACATATGCACAAAGACAAAGAACCTTCGTGGGCAAGCACTGAGGCAAGGGTTATCCCAAAGGACATTGGTCAGGAAGCCAAGTTTCAAAGAAATACAAAATCACACATACCCCCATAATGCAAAGCATCATGGGCTGTATATGCAAATCACTACAAAAATATTATGCTGGTTCAACTTTAAGCAGAATTGCACGGTGCCGAAACATGTGTCTGCGTCTTCTGTTGGCACCCTTTGCAGACTGTACGAGAGGACTTTCGGCACCATGCAATTCTGCTTAAAGTTGGACCAGCATAATATTTTGTGGTGATTTACATATACAGCCCATGATGCTTTGCACTATGGGGGTATGTGTGATTTTGTATTAGATATGCAGCCCCTGATTTGTAAACTGGTTCCACTTTGGGATTTTAATTTTGTTCTTCAGAAATGGACTGAGGCTCAGCTTAAGTCAGCCGTGGCCTGTGATATGTTTTTCCTTTCATGGAAAATGCTTTTGCTCATTGCTGTGACATCTGCTTGTAGAATTTCTGAGCTTCAGGCTCTTATGGCTAAGCCACCTCACCTGATTTCCATAAGGATGGAGTTTCCTTACACAACAATCCCTGGTTTCTGGCTAAGGTAGTGTGTGTGATCTCACACTGTATCAGACTATTCACTATTCTGTGTATTATGCTGACAGTGCTAACAAAGGGGAAACATTGCTGCATTCACTTAATGTACTGTCTATAAAACAGTACATTTCTGTCTCAATCTCACTAAGGACTGCAGACAGTGCTCTCAGCTTTTTGTGCCATCACCGCTGGCATGGATGGTGTACATCGCTCTGACTAAGCAGTGCCTGTCTAAATGTTTGGCCAGCTGTATCATTTTCTGTTATAGGAATCTCAATAAGGAGCTTCATGGTTCTGTTTATGGCCACTCTACCCATGGCATGTCCACTTCTGCTGCCTGTTTCCAAAATGTTTCTGCTGCTGACAAGTGTGCCGCTGCCACATGAAGTACCGTGTATACTTTCACTAAGCACTACAGTCTGGACATTGTCTCTCACAGATGTGCTGGCTTTGGTCTTACTGTACTGCAGGGCCTTATGTCATGATGTTCATTTCAGATGCTATTATCCTCCCTAGGTGCTTTGTGCACTACTTGGAATTGTTCCAAAGGTGTGGCCCAATGGGGGAGATATCCTCGATGAAGACAGAACAGTCGCTAACAGTAACAGTAGATCTCTGAGAGAACACAGTGCATCCACCCTCCTTCCCCCTTATTCTCATTAATGCAGTTGCTGGCACAGATATCTACTGCCTTCTTTGGGTGTCCAAAAGTGCCTTTTGGTACAAGTTTATGGGTCCAGATGGAGGGCCTGTAATGGATATAAGAGTGTTGCCTCCCATGTTCTTAGGATCAGAGGACTGTGATCTGAAGGTGAGCAGTTCTGTGATTCATAGGACACAAGAGGCAACACTCTTAGATTCATAAGAGGCCCTCCAAATGGATTCACAAACTTATTTTAGATAACTGTTTTAAATAAAAAAATAATTTTTTAATTTAAAATGCTGATGGTGTGATCGGTGAGTGAAAAACCCATTACAGTGGCTCGGTATGTGAGATACTCTTAAGGTTATAACAGTACCTCATGGACATCTGAAAGATGTGCTGTGATTGGTTAGGATGCTTCTGCAATCCATAATTGCAATTATGTTTCCAGTTCCATGCCTCTCCAAGTGTGCCTAGTCCTGGTTTGTTCTCCTGGTTCCTCCTGGTAGAATATCCCCTGAGCTTGTGTTCAGTGGAGAACTGGGGAATGATGTCGCCACTCACATTTTATAGGTATGAAAGTCATACATTATTGTATGTGGCCCCAGCTAGCAAAAGTTTCCAAGTGGTCCTGATGCCAACAGCTTATAGTTACAAAGGTGTGGCCCAAAAAAGGGGATTCTCTTGAAGATTTACTACTATGGTAATTAACTGTTCTTTTGGCCCAGTTTGCCTTCTGAACCACTGACAGTCCTTCTGTTTCACTGTCTTCGGCTGGATCTCATCGCTTGCTCTGTCTGGCTGCTCATCTCTTCTCCTCTTGTTCCATATACACTTGCTCCTTCCCCTGGCACAGACCAATGCTAACATTTATTTTAAAAGGCATATAAATGCTGGCCCAGCAGTGCAGCAGTAGCACTATTGCTCATGATGCCGGTGACCCGCATTCAGGAATAAATATGGGTTGTCAAGTGCCATCACAGGGGCAGCAGGAACAAGCAACCCAGAGGATGATCTCCTCCTTCAGGGAGGGAGGGCATCCAGCTCTACTGCTGTACTGCCACCTGAGTGGCCACAGGTGGCAGTGTAATGGAGTGCCTCAGGGGATGGTAAAACACAGGCTGCTGCTGTGTTATGCACATTTTCATGCATATGCATGCACACCTGAGCTTCCTGCATCTTGAGCTAGGGAACAGGTTGAAAAGTGGAAATATCTTCTCTGTGCAGCATGATGGCACCTCTGAATCTGTAGACTCCACACTCATTGACATGGGCACTCTCTTCCGATGACTGAATAATGTGCACCCAAGGGGGGGCAAACCATGGGGGCAACATGGGAGCAAGGTGGTCCGCCCAGGGGCACTGAGTTTTGAAGCACTGGATGCCACAACTGGTACCATGCCAGAGACTTGGGTTCGGGAATGGACTCAGGTTTTTGGGGGTCGGCAGGGGAGGGAAGGGATTGAGCATCCAGAGGACAGCTCTCCCTTCCCAGGGTGGGTACTGGGGTATGACTCACTCCATAGTGGCACCTAGTGGAAACCAGTTGACCAGCAGGTAGCGAGGCTAGGTGGAACATCAGGGGATGGAGTGGCAACTGATGTCTGCACATAGGTGTGATGACATCATGGCATGTCTGCACTCCGGGGGAGCAACACAATGGAAAAAACCCTGGCAGCCAGCAGAGGAGAAGGGGCCCCAGTGATGTGCCCACATCCTGTCACCGGACCTGCTCCAGTGGATCTCCTGCCTGCATTCCCAGCTCACGGTAAGTCCCTCTAATCACAGAAAGGCTGCCAAGGGTGGTGCCCCGGAGGGTGATCTGGGGGGCAGGATGAACCATGGACTGGGGGGGACCATATGGGGAGGGTTCAGGATGGGAGTAGAGGCACAGTTGAGAGGGTACCCTGGAGAGATGCTCTGGTGTCAGAGAGAAAAATAGTTCACAAAAAAACATGTGAGCAAGGTAAGACCTAGAAGGTGAGGTGATGGGGCTGGGATGTGGAGGGAGCTTGAGTGGAGGATAAGTGCTGAGGGAAGCACAGAGTATAAACAGAATAAAAAATTGCATACAAATGAAAAAATATTCAAGAACCTCAACTCCTGACACCAGTTCCTTGACACATGGAGCTGCTGCAAGCAATACTATGCTTCCACCCACTTGGTAAGGCCCACCACAATATTACTCTACATATTTCAAAAACCCACTCACTCCACAAAAGAGTGGTAAAGTCACAGACAGATGAGTTTGATTGACAGGGAGTCATTATGACCAGGAAATTGTAATACAGAGCTAGAACCAGTCAGTTGAAATGAATAATTGCAACCCAGTAATCCAAACATTAAAAATGCTCACAGTAGTTAAATATAAATAATGTATAGGAGGGTGTTATGGATGGAATTCAATGAATTACTGTCCTTGTTATGGTATTGATGTGACGTAAAGATGTTGTTATACCCTCTTGAGTATGTCACGTCAATACCATAACAATGTGAACAGTGCTGCGCATGCGGGGCTCTTTAACATGGGACTTCAGATGAATGGCTGCAGCAGTGAGAGCTGGCCCAGATGGAGAGTAGCACTATAGAAAAGAAGAAAAGTAAGGACAAATTTGTTTTAACTGGTGCCCATACACTATAAAAACAATGGATGGGCACTAGTTCGCAACAACGTCATGCCAACTATAAACCTCTTGAGCTTCACTCTCAAGATTTACTAAGATGTCATGATGACCTCTCGATTGGAACATAGCATTGTTATTAACTAGTTTCCATCCATTATCCTCTATGTTATGTATTTCCCCACCCATAACAGTGCAGTAGAAGCACTCTTATGGGGTAGTCATCTAAATTATACCTGTAGAGAAGTAAAGGAAGATGGATTGCTTATAACAAATCCAGTTTTTTTATTGCATTTTTATTTATGTTATTGAAAATCATAGTAAACAACAATCCTAATCTTTTGGTTTCTCTTGTGAAATACTGTGCTCCACTCACAATGGGAAAAAGCACTTTAAGGTTCCTTTATGGTTTCTCAAGGTCACACCTGCATATGTAGGTGAAAGTCTTAAGAAACTAAATGAAATAACCAGTTTCAGCAAATTACAACACAAAACAGATACAGCATTTTATTATTTTTCAAGCTTTAAATATAGCCTATTTTGACCCACTCTGTGAGACTCCTATATGAACTATCACTAAACAGCTTCTGGAGAAAAGGATACCAGTTAAGACGCTGCTTTGTATACATGGGCCAGTTACAGGTGAAAGGAAACCAAAAACTCAAAAGCCTGCAAGAAATATATTGTGCAAGATGTAAGCATCTTCAGCATATAACACAATTTTTCACTTGCTTATTTATAAATGACTGTTGGTCTATAGTAAGTCAAGTATAGAACATTCCATTATTCCAAAACATGCCTTATGATAGAAACATAGAACATAGAAACATAGAATTTGACGGCAGATAAGGACCGCTTGGCCCACCCAGTCTGCCCATTTCCCTACCTAATGGATAAGCTGCAGATCCTAGTTAACCAGCAGCCTACTTCTTCCTACCCCAACCCCCTAGAATTGCCTTATGACTGTCCCATGCATGCTTGAATTCCACCACTGTTTTTGACTCCACAACCTCCTCTGGAAGGTTGATCCATGCATCCACAACCCTCTCTGTGAAATGGACAGTTTTGTGTACTTCTAGCAAATTCATACTGAGGTTCATACTGAGGTATAACACCCATAAATAGTTCCCATCCCAGCACCCTTAACAAGTACAATACCCCATGGCCATTAGCCAGTTATCCAACCTATGTTTTAAGATATGTTTATTTTTGCTAATAACTATATCTAGAGGTAAGTTGTTCCAGTCTTTTACCACCCTCAGTATAAAAACATTCCTGATGTTTGTTCTAAATCTGAAGCCATGTAATTGAAGGGGATGTCCTCTTGTTCCCTTAGCATCTTGCTTGAACTGAAAGCCCATTTCTAGAAATAAATAGGGGTCATTTTCAATGTCCCAAACAAAGAGAAGGTCACCACTATGTCTCCTAGCCTCAAGAGACATTAGGCTCAGGGTACTTAACCTATCCTTGTATTCCAGATTTTTTATTTTTGGTTGTTTAACCAGGTATAGCACACTAAGCTGAAAGCTTTTTTACAAGAGCAACCTGGGAGCACAAGGAGGTTAAGTGACTTGCTCAGGGTCACACAGTATGCAAGTGGAAGCTGTGGGATTCAAACACAGGTCTGGTCTGCTGGATGTCACCAGATTTTCAGCTCAGAGCCTTAGACCACTGCGCTATACTACCTCATTTCATTTTAATCTCAAGATTTCATAAGCCCTTTATATTCTTTGTGAATCTCCTCTGTATTCTCTCAAGCTGCCTGATGTCCTCTTTTTTGTGTGATGACCAGAACTGCGAGCAGTAGACAATATGTGGCCTGACATAAGATCTATAAAGTGGGAGGAGAATTTCTTCATCTGTACATCTAATATTGTTTTTTATTGTCCAGATAATCCTGATAGCTTTACTGATACTCTCATGTGTTTGTTCTGAGAAATCTAATTTATCAGTAATTTATAACATGAGTTACTGGAAACCAGTCAAGATAACTGAAAGGATTGGTTGTTGTAGAGCAGGTGACTGTGGATTAAATTCCCAATTTAATCCACAGTTGCTCTGCTTGCTCTTCTTTTTTGATAGCACAGCAGGCTGCTTCACACTGTGGAGGGATCTCTTCATACTGCTGAGCTCATTTTTGCCAGCAGCCATTGTTGTCGATGAAGTTAGCAAGGAGCAGACAGTGTGTCTTCCATGGTGTTAAAGAAGTACATTTTTCTTTATTTGGCTCACTGAGTGTCAACCAGTGGCTAAATGAAGAATGTCCCAGTGGAGAAGCCATGCTCCAACATGTTAAAATCAAAGGGAATATCGCTTGGGGGCGGGGGCAATCACTGTAAATTTTGTACATATCAGCATCATCATGCTCACATCAACTCAGCAGCCGGAGGAACTGTGCATTCAACTGTGAGTTTGCTCCACAGTAGCATGACAGCAAGTGGTAATGGGCTGTAGAGTGGCAGGCATCACATTTGATTCCAGGGAGAGCAAGTGTCCCCCCTCGGCCACCCAAGGGAGCATGTTACATCATTTCTGTATCCCACATGTCATGGCAGTCTCGCCAGCAAAACTTGTTCAATTTCGGCATTGTGGCACTCAATATATGCCAATCCCCCCCCCAGGCCAAAGAGCAGAGACCCACCTGTGGAATTGAAAGCAGGGCTCCCCACTGTTTCGAAAACAGCATGTAGGCAGCAGTCCATGAGTAGTGGTGTTCTCCTCCTCCACTGCGTGGCAAAGTGTAGAGGTCTGTGAAACACAGTCATAGCTCTTCCCACCCACCTGGTGGAACTCTGGAGATGCATGTGTATCTCCCAAACCTGTGGCTTCACCATCACAGCTGTCCCATCAGGTAACACACTGACTGGTAGCTACCCGGCCCACTACCCTGTCTGCAGTGAGTGAACATTGGCATGTTGGCACTGTGATAGTGCTCCCCCCCGCTCCACCACACTTTTCCCAAATGCTCACCATGCAGTCCCTCCATCAGGTGAACATGTACTATTCACCAGTATTCCCACCGACCACCCCATGGAACCCAATGCTCAATGCCATGCTGCCACTCCTTGCACACATACTGTGTAGCACTTCTCAATACACAGGTGTGCAGGTATACTGTCCCTTGCCCAAAGCACAAAAGCAGTGAAGCTTGCAGAATTCCATATCAAGCAGCATTCCAAGCCCCTCCCCCCCACCATGTACACTTACTTTGTGGTGAAGAAGTCAAGTGAGAGTAGAGCAAGTCACAGAGAGCAAGGCACAGCAGGGCACAGAGAGAGAAAGAGAAACATGTCGGGATAAGAGGACGAAGAAGTAAAAGGTCATGTCATCCCCACCTCACATCCACCATCACCGTGCCACAAAGAAAGAAACACACATGAGGGTATCCTTGGTGTCTGTGGCAGTTCTCTTTGTAAGAAAAGTAATAGTGTACATGAGTTGCTGAGGGACTTTTTCTCAACATGGAAGGATATAGTCCCTTTTTTCCATTGATAAAAAGATGTACAGGCATTTTTGGGGTGTCATATCTTGCAGGGAGGGTCACCCATGTTATCAGTGCAATAACCCACTCCAGGGTGTGGGGTTATGGGCATTTAATCCATGCCTGGGCCACAGTGAGGACACTCGGCCTATGGCCTCATGCCTAACAACGTACCCAAGGTGTGAAATAAATGCCTATAATCCCACACCCTGTCGTGGGTTATTGCTAACATATACTCCAAGTTCTTTCTTGAATACTGTTATGGACAATTTACTGTTGACCCCAAAAATTATGTAAAACTTGTCATGAGAGGACATTATTAGTGATTATGGCCTGCGTAAAATGGTGTATCTGGCAAAAAGGTGCTTGTGTTGGAACAAAAAGCAGGAACTGTTGAAATGTTAGTAAATAAGGTATAGCCAGAACTGCAAGCAATATATAATTCAGAGCACAGATGCCTTTCTAGAGCTGAATTGATCACACTTTGGAATATATTCATGCCCAATTTTGCTTTGCATTTTACAAAAGTGGCAAACGCAATCCAACCAGAATTCATAGTTTTATGCAGAATATCATAGAAACATAGAATTTGATGGCAGATAAGGACCGCTTGGCCCACCCAGTCTGCCCATTTCCCTACCTGATGGATAAGCTGCAGATCCTAGTTAACCAGCAGCCTACTTCTTCCTACCCCCACCCCCTAGAATTGCCTTATGACTGTCCCATGCATGCTTGAATTCCACCACTGTTTTTGACTCCACAACCTCCTCTGGAAGGCTGTTCCATACATCCACAACCCTCTCTGAAAAAATACTTCATTAAATTACCTCTGAGCCCACCCTTCTATCTTCAAATTGGCCCCTTGTTCTTGCACACCTTTTTTTGAAAGATGCTACCCTCTTGAACTTTGTTGATTCCCTTGAGGTACTTGAAAGTTTCTATCATGTCCCCCTCCCTCCTTTCCTCGAGGCTATACATATTAAGCTCCTAAGTCTCTTCATATGTCTTCTGGTGCAGACCCTGCACCATTTTAGTGCCCTCCTCTGGACAGCTTCCATCCTGTCTATGTCTTTGCGGAGATTGGGTCTCCAGAACTGCACGAAGTACTCCAGATGTGGTCTCACCAGCTGTCTGTACAGAGGGATAATAACTTCTTGTTTTCTGCTGGTGATGCCTCTCCCTATGCATCCCAGTATCCCCCCAGCCCTCCTTGCTGCCCTGCACTCCAGAGGTCCCTGTAGCCACATTTCATGCACATTTACTTGTGGCCCAGGGTAAAAAGAACAGTTGATAATCTCTTGGTTTTGGATTTATCTGTAAGCCAATGTCTTGTCAGGGACCTCTGTATGCACTAGTCATTTAAGTATCTTGACTGGTACTAATGATTGGTTAACATTCACTAATGCCAGTCTCCTCATATAGAGTAACAAGCTTAACACATTTCTAGACTAATGGACATGCTCCAAAGGACAGAGACACATTCAAGAGATTGTAAACATGTTTATTATGAGAGAGAGAAAACAGAAGCAGAGAGAGAGGGAAAGGGAGAGTGAAGGCACTTTTATTTCATTGGCTTCCTTTCCATGGGGCTCGGGGCACCATACAGAAGAAGCACATAAAGCAGAATAAAAAACAAAAATACAAATAGCAAAGAAAATTACAAAATAAAACAGAAAAAGTGAGGTAAGCACCAAGATAGAGCAGTCGATAGGGATAAGGGCTGGGGTAAATGGAGGTAAAGACAAAGGCAGTAAGGACAGGATGGGGCAAAAAGAAATAAAGCAATAAAAAAATGGAGGGTAATGAGTACCAATGCCCATAGTCTAGGTAAAAAGCTTCCCGAAATGGTGACCTTGATGGAAGAGGGATGCCTGGACATCGTGGCAGTTACAGAACCATGGTACACAGAAAACCATAACTGGGATGTCAAGATACCAGGGTACACAATCTACAAGAGAGACAGGGAGGGAATAAGAGGAGGAGGACTAGCTCTCTATGTAAGGGAAGGGATCAAAGCAACAGAACTAAAGGGTAAACAGGGATGAGAGGAGGCACTGTGAGTCACCCTGGAGACTGGAAATGGCTCCACAATCTGCACAGGGGTTGTATACAGCCCCCGTCTCAGGGGTAGGAAATGGAGAAGGAAATGATAGCAGGCATCCTTGGGATGGCAGAGAAAGGGGAGATATTGCTGATGGGAGACCTGACTATGCCAGATGTTAACTGGAGCACCTTTGCTGCAGCCATATCCAAGAGCAGGGCCATTCTCGATGCCCTACGGGGGCATGCCTCAGACAGCTGGTTTTGAAACCCACTCGGGAGGGAGCAATCTTAGACCTGGTACTCTCAAATAGGGATGGAGAGAGGATCTCTGATCTTGAAGTGGGTAGCCATCTGGGAACAAGCGACCACCAAACAGTGTGGTTCACAATAAACTTAGCTGTAGAGTCAAGTCACACAAAAGTGAAGGTACTGGACTTCAGGAGGGCTGATTTTGTCAAAATGGGAGAGTGCCTCAGAAAAGCACTAGCAAACAGGCAAGAAGGTGGGGTGGAGCAACAATGGGGAAACATCAACACTGCCATGACAGAGGTAACAAGCCTTTGTGTGAAGCAAATAAACAAATCAAAACGAAAGAAAAAAACACTATGGTTCTCAAAAGAAGTGTTGGGGGGGGGAAGGTAAGGGAGAAAAATACAGCATTCAGGAAGTATAAGGAAACACATAAGGAGCACGACAGAGAACTGTGCCAGTTAAAGCAGAAAGAAGCGGGGAAGGCAGTCAGAATAGCAAAGGCCCAAACCGAGGAAAACATAGCCAACTTGGTTAAGAAGGGGGATATCGGTAACATCATCAGAACTCATATACCTAAGCCCCTAGCAGGACTATTTCTGGCTCGGACGTCTAGTTATGGCCAGCACTCCATGGTCAATGCGCCTGTCTTCATCCCTAGGCATCACTCCTCTAAAGGGACTAGTCCCTTTGTGTGTCATGCCCCCCAATTCTGGAGCTCTCTCCCTCAAACTTTAAGCCTTGCCCCTTCCCATGCCTCTTTCAAGAGACTGCTACACCATCACCTAGCTGATTCATGTAACTGCACTTGCTTTCAACCACCCTAGCTTGTTCATCCCCCCCTTACCTTAACCCACTGCTCTCCAGTCATATCCCAAAACACTCTGCACTTCTTTTCTCTAGTTACCTGTCTGGCCTACTCATGTCCACTCGTAGTCCTCTCTTCTTCACCTGTCTGCATCCTCTCTTTTCTCTACTATCCTCCTATCCCTCATTCCAGTCCTCACGACTACCTCCACTCTTTATCTATCTATCCTATATGCCCACCCTTGTGCTACAGCACAGTGTCTCCCTGCATTCTCCTAACTTAATTTGACTTATATCCTGATTATATGACATTGCAAATGTATAATTTTTTCCCTCTTAGATAATTGAATTTTACTCTAAATTGTAAAATTGCATTTTTACCTTGCTTATTACTTCATCTCCTGCTTGCAATATATTCCAATCCATGTAACTTTGTTCATTTAATGTGATGTCTTGGTGTGTAGTTATGTTACTACTGATGCTCTGTATTTGTCTTCACTGTTCTGTAATCTCCTGGGTCGTGCCTGAAAATAATCATTGCCATGGCTAGTGCACCTTACCCGGTAAACAAAAACTAAATAAATAAATAAAACCTTTTAAAGGTACATTAGGGAGCAAAGAAAGACAGAGGCAGGGATACTGAGGCTGGATAAAGAGGAAGGTGGTTGGGCAGAGAGTGACAGTGAAAAAGCCGGGATATTGAATGACTATTTCTAGTAATCATAATGGAAAAGCAGGGGGAAATACCTAATCCAGTAAATAGAAGCACTCTGGATAGGGGGGTTGATATTAATCCTTTCACAGAAGAAAAGGTTCTGAAAGAACTCTTAAAACTGAAGGTGGATAAAGCAATGGGGCCTGATGGGATTCACCCCAGAATTCTAAAAGAACTAAGGGAAGAGCTAGTAACACCACTGACTACCCTTTTTAATAAATCATGGAAGGATGGGGAGGTACCTGAGGACTGAAGGAGGGCAAATGTGATTCCCCTTCAAAAAAGTGGGAGCAAACCAAAGGCAGGAAACTATAGATCAGTTAGTTTGACCGCAGTGGTAGGGGAAAAGGTAGAATCACTTCTGAAGGAAAGAATTGTTGAGTACCTAGAGGCCAGTGGGGCAGAGGACCCAAGGCAGCATGGATGCACAGCGGGAAGGTAGTGCCAGACAAATCTAATTGATTTCTTTGACTGGGTGACCAAAGCAGTAGACCAGGGAGGGGCTGTGGACATGGCCTACCTAGACTTTAGCAAGGCATTTGACACAGTATCGCACAAAAGATTAATAAACAAATTATCCAGCCTGGGAGTGGGTCCCAGGGTGGTAGCCTGGGTAAAACACTGGCTGGACAACAGGACACAGCGGGTAATAGTAAATGGAGTCCACAGTGAAGAAAGAGGGGTTACTAGTGGGGTACTGCAGGGTTCAGTACTGGGGCCAGTCCTTTTTAATGTCTTTGTAAGTGACATTGCAGAGGGACTGGAAGAGAAAGTATGTCTCTTTGCAGATGACACAAAGATCTGCAACAGGGTTGATATGCGAGGTGGGGTGGAAAGGATGAAAAGGAACTTGGCAAGGTTGGAGGAATGGTTAAATGTATGGCAGCTTAGATTCAACGCAAAGTAACGCACCTGGAAAACAAAAATCCAGGGCAAGAGTACACAATGGGGGGGGGGGGGAGAAACTGACAACAACAAAAATGGAAAGGGACCTGGGGCTAGTCAATATCAGATGACCTAAAGGTGGGCCCGCAATGTGAGAAGGCAGTAAGAAAGGCTGGGGGGATACTGGGATGCATAGGGAGAGGCATCACCATTAGAAAACAGGAAGGTGTTGTCCCTCTGTACAGACAGTTGTTAAGACCACATCTGGAGTACTGTGTACAGTTCTGGAGACCCCATCTCTGCAAAGACATAGACAGGGTGGAGGCTGTCCAGAGGAGGGCAACCAAAATGGTGCAGGGTCAGCACCAGAAGTCATAAGAAGAAAGACTAAAGGAGCTTAAGATGTATAGCCTCGAGGAAAGGAGGGAGAGGGGGACATGATAGAAACTTTCAAATACATCAAGGGAATCAACAAAGTCCAAGAGGGTAGCATCTTTCAGAAAAAGAGATGTGCAAGAACAAAGGGGCACAATTTGAAGATAGAGGGGGGACGGCTCAGGGGTAATGTAAGAAAGTATTTCTTCACAGAGAGGGTTGTAGATGCATGGAACAGCCTTCCAGATTAGGTCATAGAGTCAAAAACAGTGGGGGAATTCAAGAATTCATGGGACAGGCATAATACAATTCTGGGGAGGTAGGAGGAAGTAGACTGTTGGTTAACTAGGATCTGCAGCTTATTCGTTAGGTAGGGAAATGGGCAAACTAAGTGGGCCAAGTGGTCCTTATCTGCCGACAGATTCTATGTTTCTATGTTTTTAAGTTAAAAAAATTGCTCAGCAAATACAATGTGTTCCAGCTAGGCACTAATTAATCCCTGATTTAAATAATAAGATAAGTTGGGCAATAAGCAAGTTTGAGAGGATCAGTTTCAATTGCCCTTTGAAGGTCCCCTCCTTGGTGGCAGATCTAATATGAATATGCAAAACATTCCATAGTATCAGTGCAGCTGCCAAAGAAGGCCTGTCCCTAGAAAATGTTAACCTGAACTGCAAACCAGCATCAGTGGTGCGGTGAGAAATGGATAGAGAGCAGCTAACCAACAGAAAAAAATATTTTGATTCAAGGTTACCTTCACCAGCACTTTTAGTTATCATTTTCCCATGCTTTGTAAGAACAATAAAAAAACAATGTTTGCATCCAGGGTCAGTAGCAAGTGATTACAGTGAGCCCAGATTGCAGTGCATTATCATTTGCTGGAAGTCTGAGTTCATAACAAAAGGAAGAAACTTCTTTATGAGTATCAGAAAAAAAGTATTTTTGTAAGAGGGATATTTTTGAATGTTTCAGCTGCTCTAGGAGCATGTTTTAAACACTCAATCAAACTGTGTTCTAATTATGACAAAGCTCTGGGAATTCTCATCTGCAGCACCCTGGACCACATGGATAAGGTAAGTGATTCTAAAAAGGAATAACATTTACAACCCCTTCTCTAACCATGGCATCCCATGAAGTGAGGATCTGTAAAGAGGGAGGTGCAGGAAGAGCCCTGCCTTCAGGTAGAATGTATGTCTCATATTGCTTAGTGAGCTCCCCTGCAAATCCCTAATCAGGCAGGATGTCATGGAAGGGAGATATAACAATGACCTCGACATGATGCAAAGTAGTGAGTGGGTCCTTTTCTTGAATGGGAGGTGGGGAACTAGAGGGATACAATAATGTTACTGTATTTGTCAGGGTCCATTTGGGTTGGGTACCAAGCTGGAACTTGGTACTAATAGTGGAATGGGTATTATTGTTTGCTGTGAGGATTTTTCTAAATGCTGCCCAGATAGTATGGTCGCATTCATCTTTCCCCTAGAAACATTATCACGTGGATATGGATAGCCTCTGGAAACCCCAAGAATCTTGCAGATCATCCTGTTGAGCAGATAAGGCACTATTTGAGTTTCTCTGTTTCTTACACAGGTCATGTGCTCAAAACAGACTGTTTCATGGAGCTCCCTATGTCAAGCAATGTTAGCGTTCTACACCCCTTCCCCACTTACTCCTTGAGTTTTGGCTGACATTCAGCATTAAATCAACTCTCAGTGCAACTGTGCAAGGTTTACAGATCTGGGCTGATGGCACTGTAGAATGAGTGTGCCAAGAAAGTAGTAATGTAGGTCCCTTTGTTGGAACTGGTCCTGCTTTCATGTCCTATTCACTGAATTACATGTTGCCAAATTGTAGCAGATGACACCATTTTCATTGCATACAACCTAGAACATGCTGTGGCTCATGTAGATGCATTTATGCTATGGGTCCTAGGCCATGATTGGTGCCTTTGATGTGATTATCTACTGTGCTGAACTACAATGTGTGGCTTCTGTGTTGTAGTAGGCCATCTCCTTACTTGAAGTGTATGTGGAATGTAACTGGGATGGGAATGTGTCTTAATTAATTGCATTAAATACTGTCCAACTCTTACTTTAAGGTTATGTGTAATTTAAGTAATAATGCATCACAGGGTGTGTGTTGTGCTGGGACAACATCACACCATGGATGGTTAGGCACACGTCCATAGGCCAAGTGCATCCAACACCCAATAAGTGATGTTATTCCACACAACACACACCCTGGAGTGCATTATTGCTATTATAGAATGGCTCATTTCTAAAACAAACAAAAAAAATATAAAATGCACTTTTAAATGCATTTTCATCTTTTTGTTTGGTGGGTAGGTCTACAAATACAAAAAAAGTCCCTTGTTACTGCTATTGGCCAGTAGATGGCATAGTCTTTAAGTCCCTGTTTCCCTGTGTCTTTCTTTAAACCGCCTTATTTTCTTGCTTTTGCTGTTTGCCTTTCTGTGTACATACCTTCCCCCCCACAATCTCTGATAACAGCAACAGTTTGAGATCTTCCGGTGGGCTGGTGAACAGGGAGAGTGTGCGGCTCTCACTTTCTGTATGCTGATGCAGAACGACTTCACTGAGGTACCAGCATACCGTGCTGGGCTGCTGAACAGGGATAGTGGGAGGGACAGTGAGCATGACCGAGCAGTAGCAGTTATTGAAACCAATAGCACTGTGCTCCTCTTTTGAAGTACTGCTGTTTGGGTGAGTACAAAGCTGGTCAGAGTGAAGGTTTTCTACAAGTTGAGAGACACTGACAAAAGTAAGTTTAATTTGTATTGAGCGACTGTGATCAGTACTGGTAACAGACAGCCAAGTGCTGTATCTCTGAAGTACCACTCAGTCACTCATTCACAGAAGCTGCAGTGCTCATTTAAAACAAAGCAAAACAAAAACTACTATTTACAAATGAAGAGGGGGAGGTACCTAAAGCAAACAGTAGAAACACTCTGGATACAGAAGTTGATACCAGTCCATTTACAGAAGAAAGGGTTCTGAAAGAACTCTTAAAACTGAAGGTGAACAAAGCAATGGGGCCTGATGGGATTCATCCCAGAATTCTAAAAGAACTAAGGGTAGAACTAGTGACACCACTGACTACCCTATTTAACAAATCATGGGAGGATGGGGTGGTACCCGAGGACTGGAGGAAGGCAGATGTGATTCCCCTTCACAAAAGTGGGAGCAAGGCAGAAGCAGGAAACTACAGACCTGTTAGTTTAACCTGAGTGATAGGAAATGATGGAATCACTTCTGAAGGAAAGGAATGTGTCAGTATCTAGAGGCCAGAGGGGTACAGGACCCAAGGCAGCATGGATTCACAGCGGGAAGGTCATGCCAAATGAATCTGACAGATTTCTTTGACTGGGTGACCAAAGTAGTAGATCAGGGAGGGGCTGTGGACATGGCCTACCTAGACTTTAGCGAGGCATTTGACACAGTCCCACACAAAAGATTAATATACAAGTTAGCCAGCCTGGGAGTGGGTCCCAAGATGACAGCCTGGGTAAAGAATTGGCTGGAGAATAGGACACAGACAGTAATAGTAAATGGAGTCCACTCTGAAGAAAGGGGGGTTACTAGTGGGGTACTGCAGGGTTCAGTATTAGGACCAGTCCTCTACAATGTCTTTATAAGTGACTTTGCAGAGGGGCTGGAAGGAAAGTATGTCTCTTTGCAGATGACACAAAGATTCGCAACAGAGTTGATGCACAAGGTGGTGGAAAGGATGAGGGACTTGGCAAGGTTAGAGGAATGGTCAAATGTATGGCAGCTTAGATTCAATGCTAAGAAGTGCAAGGTAATGCACCTGGGAAACAAAAACCCAGGGGAAGAGTACACAATGGGGGGTGAGATACAACAACAAAAATGGAAAGGGACCTGGGGGTAGTCATATCAGATGACCTAAAGGTGGGCAAGCAATGTGAGAGGGCAGCAAGGAGGGCTGGGGAGATACTGGGATGCATAGGGAGAGGCATCACCAGTAGAAAACAGGAAGTTATTATCCCTCTGTACAGACACCTGGTCAGACCCCATCTGGAGTACTGCATGCAGTTCTGGAGACCCAATCTCTGCAAAGACATAGACAGGATGGAAGCTGTCCAGAGGAGGGCAACTAAAATGGTGCAGGGTCTGCACCAGAAGACATATGAAGAGAGACTTAAGGAGCTAAATATGTATAGCCTCGAGGAAAGGAGGGAGAGGGGGGGGACATGATAGAAACTTTCAAGTACCTCAAGGGAATCAACAAAGTCCAAGAGGGTAGCATCTTTCAAAAAAAGAGGTGCGCAAGAATAAAGGGGCACAATTTGAAGATAGAGGAGGGTTGGCTCAGAGGTAATTTAAGGAAGTATTTTTTCACAAAGAGGGTTGTGGATGCATGGAACAACCTTCCAGAGGAGGTTGTGGAGTCAAAAACAGTGGTGGAATTCAAGCATGCATGGGACAGTCATAAGGCATTTCTAGGGGGTGGGGGTAGGAAGAAGTAGGCTGCTGGTTTACTAGAATCTGCAGCTTATCCATCAGGTAGGAAAATGGGCAGACTGGGTGGGCCAAGCGGTCCTTATCTGCCATCAAATTTTATGTTTCTATGTATTTAAAAGATGCTGCTAGTGTGGGAAAAGGAACAAGGGGTGAGGGATGGTGTGTGGGGGGGGCGGGGCGGAGCTGTGATGTGAGCTGGGATCATTGAAGTAGGGTGTGTGCAGTGAATCTCTTTAACAGTTGATGCAGTCACCTGTGTGCTGTGACTAGATCTCTGATGTTATACTGGGATATCATCACAGGTCCAGTTCCAGACTGACCAATCAGAGTTCAGGGTTCTTTTCTTGCCATTGTATAATTTGTATTTCTTTCACTTTCCTTCTAATTGTTACCAGATCATGCTTTCTATTACATTGTAAATGAGTCTTTGATACAGTGATATATCTGATTCTCATGAATAGAATTATTTTTTTTTTGTAATAAAACTGTCTGCATCTTTAGATGAGCGTATTTATTCATTTTATGCACTTAATTAAGCCTCAGGCTTGAAATATAGATGGTGCATATCACATGCCCCCTTCTACCTCATTGTCCCAATCATCTGTGTTTGTCTTTTGTTTTTAATTCAGTTTCCTACCCTTGACCTTTTTGCCATTGCTGATTTTGTTTCATCCTGAGTTTCAGTCATAGTAGTATAGTATACATTTTTGGTGTATACTGTACCTCATCTTGTGATGCATTGTATTCCAATTCCATTGTGGCATAGTGTAATACCTTGCCTTGTGATACAAAGTATTTCCATTCCAATCTAGTATAGGGTAACTTTTTGGTATATATATCACCTTGTTAAACATAGTAATTTTTTGCAAATTGTTGGAATTTATCTTACCAAGTCATACATTGTATTTGAATTCCATTGATAAATTGTTTTTTTTTTAGTTCCATTGTAGTATAGCTCAAATGTTTGGAATATACCTTGCCAAGTCATACATTGTATTTGGATTCCATTGCACAGCGGTGTAGTGAGACAACAGAAATGTGTACATCATGTCCATGTTTGCTGGCCCATCTGACATTATAAACACAATTTTTGTACACCTTGTCACCATTTGTTTTTCCTCTCATGCATTGATCAGTGCAGCTGCCATTTCTCCATAAACACCCTATAGCACCCAAGGTAATTTATTAGTTTCCCTGAGATGCAAATGGCCTCTCTCAATGGCTGACCCTTCTACTTTTGACTCCCAAGATTGAAAGCACAGAGAAGACCAGCTAGTCATTTGTTGTGAGATGTGGAAAAATAGCAGCAGTTCAGAGCCTTATTGTTGCCCCTTTAAAATAAAGTTGTACATCATAGAATACTTGGAGTATGTCTTCGTACACCAATGCCATTACAGTACAGTGTACATTTTTGGTATGTATTTTTCATAGCCTTGTAATACATTGTATTTAAGTTTCATTGTCATATTGTGTCAAATTTTGGTACTGTATATACTTTGCTTTGTGGTACATTGTATTTGAGCTCAATTGTAGTATATTGTAAATATTAGAAATATACCTTGCCTTGTGATTTATGGTACTGTATTTGAATTCCATTGTAGTATAGTGTAAATATTTAGTATTTACCTTGCCTTGTGCTATAGTGTATTTGAGTTCCATTGCAGTATAGTGTAAATATTTGGTACAGTACTAAATATACCTTGCTTCGTGATGCATTACATTTGGTTCCATTGTAGTGAGTGTAAAGTTCAGAATAGATATACCTTGCCATGTTATACATTATATTTGAGTTCCATTGTATTATACTGTACATTTTTTGTATGTACTGTACCTTGTCTTATGATGCATTGTATTTGAGTTCCATTGTCACAATATGTGCATATTTGGTACAGTATTTACCTTGCTTTGTGATACATTGTATTTGAGTTCCATTGGAGTGTAATATAAATCTTTGATGCAATATATATCTTCCCATGTGATACATTGTATTTGAATTACATGGTAGTTTACTGTAAATGTTTGGTATATAACTTCCCTTGTGATACACTGTATTTTAATTCCTTTGTAGTATAGTGTACATTTTTGGTATATACCTTGCCTTGAGATACATTGTATTTGCGTTCTGTGTATTATACTGTATATTTTTGGTATATACCTTACCATGTAATATATTGTGTTTGAGTTCCATTATAGCATAGTGTAATTTTTTGGTATGCACCTTGTCTTGTGATACATTGTACATGTGTTCCTTTGTAGTATAGTGTACATTTGCCGTATGTATGATGCCTTTTGATACATTGTAGTTGGTTCCATTGTAGTGCAGTGTAAATGTCTGGAATATACCTTGCCATGTTATACATTGCATTTGCATTCCATAGCAATATAGTGTGTTTTTGGTATATGTTGTACCTTCCCTTGTGATACATTTTATTTTGAGTCCCATTGTCACATTGTGTTCATTTTTGATACTGTATATGTTTTGCTTGTTGATGTATTATATTTGAATTTCATTGTAGTATAGTGTAAAACATCAACATATACCCTGTCTTGAGATATATTGTATTTGAGTTCAGTTGTAGTATAGTTTCAATATTTGGTATATACCCTGCTTTTTGGTGCATTGTATTTAAGTTCCATTGTAGTATAGCTTAAATGTTTGGTACATACATACCTTGCCTTGTGGTACATTCTATTTGAGTTCCATTTTAGTATAGTGTAACTATTTGGTACATGCCTTGACATTTAGTACTTTGTATATGAGTTCCATTGTAGCATGGTATACACTTTTGGACTATACCTTGCCTTGTGACACACTGTATTTGAATTCCAGCGTAGTGTAGTGTAAATTGTTGCTATATACCTTGCCTTGTAATACATTGTATTTAAGTACCATTATAGTACAGTGTACATTTTTGGACTATGCCTTGCATTGAGATACACTGTAGCTGAGTTACAGTATATTCTCACACTAAGTATGTTTTTGATACATTGCCTTGTCATACAGTATACTGTATTTGTGTTCCATTGTAGTATGGTGTCAATATTTGGTACATACCTTGCCATGTGATACATTGTATTTGAGTTCTATTGTAGTATAGTGCATTTTGTGATATATACCTTGCCTTGTGATGCACTGTATTTGAATACTGTTGCAGTATAGTGTTAACAGTCCATGCCAGGCACAACATTAATTCATTCATTTTATTTGTTTACCAAGATGACACACTCAGCTAAATGCCCCTTTTCAGTTGTGGCCCACAGCTATAATATAAAGCAGTCACAGTTGTTAACATAGAAACATAAACTTTGATGGCAGATAAGGATTACTTGTCCCACCCAGACTGCCAATTGATAACACAATTTGTAATTACAAATAGATGCAAGACAATAAACTACATCTTATAATATGCAGGGAATCCTTTAAGATTCTTATGAGAATGATCTGCAGTGTAATGTAATAGACAGTGGAAGGGACAGAAGTGATTGATAAGATAAGAAGAGAGGTGCTTCTATAACTGGAGAAGTCATTGGTTTGTCTTCATCTGGGATACTGTTTGCAGCCTTGGAGGTCGTATTTGAGAATTACTAGGGACAGAGTGGAGGCAGAGCACAGGACAGCAACCAAGATGTTCCAGGGACAGCAGGAGAGCACTTACAAGGTGAGACTGAAAGACCTGAACATATACATGCTTGAGGTGAGAAGGGAGAGACAGGACATGACTGAGACATACAAACAGTGTTGGAATTACACCTTATGAGCATTGGGAGCTAAGGGGGGGCCCATGATGGTGTTATCTTTGAATTGAGCCCGCCCTTCCTATTATAAGTCAATGACAGTGATGCATGAGCTACCAGGGCTCACTTCAGTACTAGGGCGGGCTGAGCCCTGGCAAGCCTTCCTGTAATTCCAACACTGCATGCAAATACCTTGGGTAAACAAGGTGGATAGCAAGGCATTGTTCAAACTGAGTGGGAATGCAAGCACCAGAGGCAACCCCATAAAGAAGGTGGGTTGGGGGCAAATTTAAGAGGAATAACATGAAGTGTTTTTCACAGAAAGGGTGGTGGTAAGAGGTGAAACAAGCTACCAAAAGAGGTGGTCTGTGTGAAATCATTGGGGGAATTAAAATATGAATGTAACAGATACATGGGCTTGGTAAAGATGTCAAAAAGGGAGGGTGGTGAGTGGGACTAAAGAGCCACTAGTCCTCTCACGTTCTACATTAGATAGCTCAGACTGGGCAGACACAATGGGCCAAAGGGATTTGTTCTACTGGCAAGTTATTTTTCTATTCTTCCAGCCTTTGGCTATCAGAGATGTGGTGTACAGCACAGATGCCAAATCCTTTAACCATGCTGGACCCCTCCTGTACTTCTTCCACTGCTTTGCCCTCACTTGCTCTCTCCACACTCATGAATTATCACTGTATGCCTCCCTCTCTTAAAGGCTGGTCCATCTCACACAGTGTCTTCCTGATCCCTAAGTTCTGGTTTACTGTCTGTCCTGTAATTTAATTTCCCTTCTGCTGTGCCCCTTCTTCCTCGTACAAACTTCGTTCCACTGATTTTCACTGTTTCACTACATCACATGCCAATACCCCTGTGGAACAGTCTGCCTTCTCCTTTACTCCACTGTCTTTGCTGCAGCCCCCTCCCACACTGACTCCTCCCGTCTGCACTAAAGGCCCTCCTACATGACAACATCTCTGTTTGTTCTGACACCTAATCCTCACTCTTTCCTCCCATGTTCTACATTTTCTCCTACCTTCCTTACCTCTCTAACATTATCTCTATAGCTCCTGCCCCCCACCCTGAAGCATTCTCCCTGAGCTATTCTTGTACTATAAACTGTGTTCTCATTTAGTTATGTACCTGGCTGCTAGATCAGCTGCTGAACTTACTGCACTCCATGTTTTTGCATTGTTGCACATTTTCACTCTTGCCCTATGCTTGTGCTATTCTGTTGTAACTACTATTTGCTTTTTATTTCTCAATACACAGTCTAGAAAATAGTGAATAGGCAGCCATGCATATCAAGCCTGTGTTACAACAGAGGGTCTCTAATGACATAATTGACTTGAACAGCAAAGTTGGAGAGGTCTGATGCACTTGGAATTTCGAGGTGGCAACATAAGCTTGTTGTGCCAATGGTTGCCCACACCCAGTATTTTACATAGAATATATATTTTTTGTAGTTAGAGACAGAAAGAGACATGCAAGGCCATAGAAGTTAATACATTTAAGAGTTGATAACAGTAGATGAGAATAAAAGTGGCATCAGTAACAGCAGCAGCAAAAGTGTTGTCAGTAATATCAGCAGTAGTCAGTAACAACAGCAGCAATGTAAGTGGCATATCATGCTTTTTAAATTGCTTGCCATATTTTGTAGGACCCTTTTGTTTTCATGTCCCTTGATGAACCTTTGTATATCATTGGCTACTTTTGAAAAGAAACACTTTTGCCATCTTTCAAGTTGAAGTTCAGTTGAACTGGATGGTTATGCCTTTTTTATTTATGTCATAAAGGGTCATAATGTCGCATGCTGAATAGCGTATGGCATTATGATGAAACCTGGACCTGTGCGCTCCCTGAGTTGGACCTCCCCGGAGTTGAGAATCTTTAGTGGGGGGTACAGGGGCACAGCCCCTCTGTAATGGGGGTGTGGGGGGCAGAGCCTCCCACAGAACAAAGACATGATGCCTCATGGCATTAATCGTAGCAGCAGGATAGTGCCATGCGGCATTATGTCTTCCGAAATAATGACTCCATGCTGAATATAATGATGTGCACATGGGAGTGCTTTAAGACAAAAAAAGGTGGTGTAAGTCAGTTGGAAATGTTGTTGTACCACAAAAGAGTACAACAACATTTCATGACCTTTAAACCGTGGTACAACAACATTTTGCTAGGATGGATTTCTATGTAGAACAAGATTTAATTATACATCATTGTATTCTCATGGTGCTTGTATATTTGTTTTCCCTGCACTCTTTTCCCCAGGATGCCTCTGGAAACAAGCTGATTACTGCTGTGTAGGCTTTTCCTAGTAAAACATTTAAGTAAATTTCAACACTGGTGCCCACCTTATTCATCTGGACATGCTTTCTGGGGCTGGAATCTGGCCATGCAGTGAAATGGTTCAGTTCTTTTTGTAATATCCTAAGGAAAATATTTTATTGTCATGTAGTGAAAACCAACCTTTTAAAAGTAGTATGGAGTACAGCTACTGTACAAGTCTTCTCTCATGATAGAAGTAGTGATGGTGCCCGTAATCTGTCTTACACTGTTCTTAACATTGAGACAATGGAGTCACTGAAATATATTTTTTGTTACTGTATATCATGTTTAAGGTCTGGTCTTAGTCTATGTTATATTGTAGGTATGGAATGAGAGTTCTGATTATTGAAAATCTATACTTACGGGGGGGGGGCTGCCCAGCGAGTAGCTCCATGGCTCCTGTGACAGCAACCCAAGTTCATAAATGAGCTGGGAAAGCTGGCTGGGCCTTCCAGAGGTTAGGGAGGTGCTGCTGTTTGGCAATGCTGCCAACCCAGGGAGGGAGGACATCAATTTCCACCACTCTGGTGACCCTTGCAGTGGGCCAGGGAGTACTCCTCCACAGGAAGTCAGAGTGTGATGTGGCCTGCAGTGGCTGTACCTGACATCAGAGGAGGTGGGTTGGACAGAAAACCAGAGAGAAAACACTTGAGTACAGCAGGCTTTATGAAGCCCTGCCTGCTTGCCTCCCACCTACACCATCACCAAGTCGTCTGCCTATTTGGATTATTCTCTGGGGGTGAGATAACAACCTTCCCCTTCCTGGCCTTGGGGGGGGTGGAGAAGCTACATCCCCACCAAGCACAGAGACAACCACAAGTGGCATTGTAACACACTGACAAATGCAACAGCATCATGTGCATCAAATGACGACTGCAATCATTCGGTCATCCTAAAACACTGCTTGGCCATTTGAAAATGCTAAATTTATGGTTTCAAAAATAGAGTTTTTAAATTAAATTAGGATAATTATATTCTGGCTGTATATCTTGAATACATATTTATAAGTGCAATAATAATTATTTGATACACTTATTAGGAACATGATTTAACCAGCTAACTATACAGGCCTAATAAGTTAATAAATGTAGGCATTTTATCATTTGGTTGGTAATGTAAATTATAACAATGCAATTACAGCAAATCTAGATAAATTAAATAGCCTGAATTTTTCAGGTTTGAAAGTTCCCAACACTTAGTAGAATATGGGTAGGATCAAAGTGTGGTGTGGGGCTTGAGTCCAGTCCTGCACCATGACTTTTAGGTTCTGGAGGTGCACTAAACTCGTCACAGCAACTGTGCTCGATTTTATAATCTCAGGCACAGTTGTGACAGTTTTCATGATTTATAGCAGCCTGCACCAAATATCGGATGCAAGCTCTGTAAAAAAGGCCCCCAGGATTGCCACAGGTTAGACCTGAAAAAGCTGATCTAACTTTTGGCAATTGCCACGCGGGATAGAAAATCCCATTAGATCGCTGCAAGCCCCACGCACCGTATCATCGGTGCACTTGGGTCTTGTGGCGATCTAAGCTTTTGAAAATCCTGCCCTATGTTTCTTAGAACTATATATGTCTTAGATTTTAGATTCATAGTAAAGTATAGCCATATTTGATAGCTTTTTAGGTAATTAATAGTAGTAATGTAGACAAGTCAGTACAAGTTTATTTTTGTATAGCTACAAAAACAATTGTTCTAAATTGAGATTGTTCCAATTAAATTATTTTCCTTTGTTGATCTCAATGATAACATTAATATGTTTGTTGCAGCTTACAATAAAAAAGAAGTCTGGTGATGATGGGCTGAGGATTGGGCCATGCAATGAAAAACACCTATTATGAGATTTGAGGGGTTGGAGTAAAGTTAAAAAGAGAAATTCCTTCTCAATAATCAGGTATACAGTGAAAATTTCAAATCTGCAAATGATACAAATAAATTACTACTCACAGGTGTTCACTACGCATTACATTCATCCTCAGTGGAGATACTGAGCTTAACCCAGGTCCCACTGAGCAGAAAGACAATAAGAACAAGCATTTGTCAATGCTGAATGTTTGCTTGCTGGTATTAGCATTGGAAATGCAGGAGTTAGAGAGATTCAGAATAGGAATGGCAGTGAAGCATTGAACTTCACGCCAACCTCACCTCCACCCTGCAGAGATGGACAGGCATTAGGGTAAGCATTTGGATCGTCAGCCATAATGTTCATGCCATTTTACTTTACCCTATCCTGCAGACACCAACACATGTTGAGGTGTGCTTTGGGGTGTTTGGCTTTACAGTCACCCCATTCCATAAGGACATACACTGAAATGGGTGCAGTATAGGAGAATGGGGTGAACTCTGGGGCTGAAGAGTCCAAGGCACACCTCGATGCCTGTCACTAGCTGCAGGGTGGTGGGGTGGGGGTGGAATGGCATGAGCATTACAGTTGGCAATCCAAAGGCACACCCCTGATGCCTGTCAGTCTGTACAGGGTGGGTAATTATGGCTAGAAACCCTAACACCCCTGGCGTTTGTTGGTTTTTGCACTGCAGATTTTCAGCATGGCCTTTTTGTGACCCCCACCTCATGAAAGCATTTGGGACCTCTTCTCATGAACAGTGGCACTGGGATTTTGTTAATGTGTCCCGAACTTTGAGTTCCCACAATGACCATGCCATTCTGTGCCAGATGTAAGAAAACACAGATCAGGCAGGATGTGAAGAATGACAGCTGTACCATTCATAGGGAGGTGTGATGAGATGGCAATGTTAAAAATCTGTAGTGAAAATAGAAACATAGAAACATAGAATTTGATGGCAGATAAGAACAGCTTGGCCTACCCAGTCTGCCCATTTCCCTACCTAATGGATAAGCTGTAGATCCTAGTTAACCAGCAGCCTACTTCTTCTTGCCCCCACCCCATAGAATTGCCTTATGACTGTCCCATATATTCTTGAAATTCACCACTGTTTTTGACTCCACAACCTCCTCCGGAAGGCCGTTCCATGCATCCACAACCCTCACCGTGAAAAAATACTTCCTCACATTACCTCTGAGCTGTCCCCCCTCAGTCTTAAAATTGTGTCCCCTTGTTCTTGCACACCTCTTTTTTTGAAAGATGCTACCCTCTTGGACTTTGTTGATTCCCTTGAGGTACTTGAAAGTTTCTGTCATGTCCCCCCTGTCCCTCCTTTCCTTGAAGCTATACATATTAAGCTCCTTTAGTCTCTCCTCATATGTCTTCTGGTGCAGACTCTGCACCATTTTAGTTGGCCTCCTCTGGAGTGCCTCCATCCTGTCTATGTCTTTGTGGAGATTGGGTCTTCAGAACTGCATGCAGTACTCCAGATGGGGTCTCACCAGCTGTCTGTACAGAGGGATAATAACTTCCGGTTTTCTACTGGTGATGCCTCTCCCTCTGCATCTCAGTATCCCCCCCAGCCCTCCTTACTGCCCTCTGACATTGATTGCCCACCTTTGGGTCATCTGATATGACTACCCCAGGTCCCTTTCCATTTTTGTTGTTAGTATCTCACCCCCCATTGTGTACTCTTCCCTTGGGTTTTTATTTCCCAGGTGCATTACTTTGCACTTCTTAGCATTAAATCCAAGCTGCTATATATTTGACCATTTCTCCAGCCTTGCCAAGTCCCTTCTCATCCTTTCCACCCCACCTTGTGCATCAACTCTGTTGCAGATCTTTGTGTCATCTGCAAAGAGACATACTTTTCCTTCCAATCCCTCTGCATTGTCACTTATAAAGACCTTAAAGAGGACCGGTCCTATTACTGAACACTGCAGTGCCCCTCTAGTGACCCCCTTTTCTTCAGAATGGACTCTGTTTACTATTACCCTGTGTGTCCTATTCTCCAAGCAATTCTTTACCCAACCAACCATCTTGGGACCCAGGCTGGCCAGCTTGCATATTATTCTTTTGTGTGGGACTGTGTCAAATGCCTTGCTAAAGTCTAGGTAGGCCATGTCCACAGCCCCTCCTTGATCTAATACTTTGGTCACCCAGTCAAAGAAATCTATTAGATTCATCTGACATGACCTTCCCACTGTGAATCAATGCTGCCTTGGGTCCTGTGTCCCTCTGGCCTCTAGGTACTCAATAATCCTTTCCTTCAAAAGTGATTCCATCATTTTCCCAATCCAATCACTGAGGTTAAACTAACAGGTTTGCAGTTTCCTGCGTCTGCCCTGTTCCCACTTTTGTAAAGTGGAATAACATCTGACCTCCTCCAGTCCTCAGGCACCACTCCAACCTCCCATGATTTGTTAAAGAGGGTAGTCAGTGGTGTCACTAGTTCTACCCTTAGGTCTTTTAGAATTTTGGGGTGAATCCTATCAGGTCCCATTGCTTTTTCCACCTTCAGTTTTAAGAGTCTTTCAGAACCCTTTCTTCTGTGAATGGGCTGGTATCAACACCCATATCTACATTGTTTCTGTTGTTTGGTTTTGGTACTTCCCCCTCTTCATTTGTGAATACTGAGCAAAAATATTTGTTTAGTATCTCTGCTTTTTCACTGTCACCCTCTGCCCACTCCCTCCCCTTTATTAAACCTCACTATCCCTCCCTTGGTCTTCCTTCACTCCCTGATGTACCTATAAAAGGTTTTATCCCCCTTCTTAACAGAGTTGGCTATTTTTTCCTCGGTTTGGGCCTTTTCTGTTCTGACTGCCTTCCCCGCTTCCTTTTGCTTTAATTGATACAAATCTCTGTCCTGCTCCTTCTGTGATTCCTTGTACTTCCTGAATGCTTTCTTTTTCTCCTTAACCTTCCCTGCCACCTCCTTTGAGAACCATAGTGGTTTCTTGCATTGTTTTGTTTTGTGTATTTGCTTCACACAAAGGCTTGTTGCCTCTGTGATGGCAGTTTAGATTATTCCCCATTGTTCTTCCCCCCCTCCTTCCTGCCCATTTGCTAGTGCATTCCTTCGGCACTCACCCATTCTGGCAAAGTCAGTCCTCCTGAAGTCCAGTACCTTTGCCTTTTTTTATGGCTTTACACTACTGCTGTGTTTATCATGAATCATACTGTTCAATGGTCACTGGTTCCCAGAGGGTTACCTACTTATAAATAGCTAATACTATTAGGTGAATACCTTAAGGAAACCAGTAGCTGCTTTAAGTGACCTTGTAACCGTAGCCCCTAGTTTTGTCAACGTAGCTGAAATTACTGCAACCCATTCAATCTCTCATCCCTGTCAGGGAGCACCTAGCACATATTAGTCTCCCTCCTTTTCCCCCTTCCCTTCCCTTTGCCCTCCCACTTCATATACATCCTCCTCTTTCTCCCTACATAACTCTTCTTATAAGATAACAATCACCTTATCTTGTTGACCACCTAAGTATTAACTCTTTACCTATTGAGTCTACTAGTTTTGTCCTGGTAACTGCCTTTCTATGTTAGCCATGTATACATAGGCCTACTATTTATGACCCAACAACTGTAATACCTATGTTAACTATGCACCTCTAGGTATATGTATAGGCCTGAATATTCCTCCATTTGTACTATGTCTCTCCCTTGTCAATCATTTATTGCCTGTGATCTGTATTAATGTCCAGGATCACCTTGAAAATGAGCTTGCTCAACAGTGCTTATGCCTGGTTAAATAAAGTTTGATTGATTGATTGATTAAATCTGTGATCCTCTCACCATCTCCATTTGAGAGTACCAGGTCTAAGATTGCTCCCTCTTGAATGGGTTCCAATACAAGTTGTCTAAGGCATGCCCCCTATAGGGCATCTAGAATGACCCCACTCTTAGAAGTGGCTGCTACAAATGCACTCCAGTTAACATCTGGCATACTCAGATCCAACATCAGCAATATCTTCCCTTTTTCTGCCATTCTAAGGATTCTTTCTATCATTTCCTTGTCCATGTCCTCCCGCTGAGATTGGATATGTATACAATCCCTTTGCGGATTGCGGTCTCATTGCCTGTCTTCAAATTGACCCACAGTGCTTCCTCTCCTTCTTGTTTACTCTTTTCTTCTGTTGCTTTGATTCCTTCACTTATGTAAATATTAAAAATACTCAAACTTCCGGGCTTACGTGGAAACTACGCAACACATGTGTGTAACACAGTCATTTAGTGGAATTTTTTCACTAGATTTTCAACATATGCATTTTGTAACCTCTGCTCGTGAACAGTGTCACTATGATTTTCCTAATCTGTTCCAAACATTGATTTCCCACAGTGACTGCGCTATTCTGCACCAGGTGTGTAAATGCATATTTCAGGCAGGATATGAAAATTAAAGCTGTACTGCTCATAAAGAGGTGTGAAAAAATGGCAATGTTGAAAATCTGGAGTGAAAATATTACAAATGCGCGAGGTTATGAGCGTGCATGGAAACTGTGCAATGCATGCTCATAACATAGTCATTTTATGGACTTTCATCACCAAATTTTCAACATAGGCATTTTAGGACTTCTGCTCATGAACAGAGTCACTGTGATTTTCTTAATGTGTCCCAAACACTGATTTCCCACAACAACCTGGCGATTCTGTACTGGAAGTGCAAAAACACATTTTGGTCAAGATGTGAAAAATGACAGCTGTACTGTTCATAAGGAGGTATGGAAAAATGCCAATGTTGAAAATCTGGAGGGAAAATATTAAAAATTCACGAAGTTACGAGCGTGCATGGAAAAAGTGCAATGCAGGCTCATAAAACAGTCATTTTTGATTTCTTTCACCAAATTTACAACATAGGCTTTTTGAGAGCCCACCTTATGAACACTGGCACTGTCGTTTCATTAATCGGTACCGAAAGATGATTCCGCACAGTGACCGTGAAATCACCTTTCAGGACCGAATAACTCCATGACAGTGGCTGAATTCATGAGGAGGGGTTCCAATAACCCCATGTTGAGAATTTGGTGCCAAAATTCCCCAAAATGCCTGAGATATGCACCAACATTTAAAAAAAAACTATTTATGCTAGTATACAGCTTGCCAGCATTTCTTCAGTTCGCGGTCGGCTTTGAAGAGTGCAGACGCGTTCCCGGTCCACCAAAGGTAATCACACCAGGCTCCAGGAGGTAAGTATGGAGGAGGGGGGTGGAGAGGTAGGGTACGAGCGGGTGGGTGTGGGGTTGGGCGAGGGGATGGCGACTGGCCTGGTACTGTTTCCTTTCTTTCAGGGAAGAAAAAAACAACAAAAAGACGTTGCTGGAAGGTTGTTTTTTTTCAGGCTTGCTTTCAGCACACTGGGGTGGGCTCCCAGTGTGCCACCTACTTTTTTGGGGTGGGGGGACTTAAGCCAACAGTGATTGGGCCTCCTGTTGGCAAAGAACGACTGTTTGCTAGGGCATGATTCCAACGGGGATTGGGCACTCCCTTGGCACACAACAAATGGGGAGGGGGTTACATTATGCTCATGGGAAGTGGGCTCCCTCGTTGGCAAATAAACATAGACACATAGATTTTGATGGCAGATAAGGACTGCTTGGCCCACCCAGTCTGCCCATTTCCCTACCTAATGGATAAGCTGCAGATCCTAGTTAACCAGCAGCCTACTTCTTCCTACCCCCACCCCCTAGAATTGCCTTATGACTGTCCCATGCATGCTTGAATTCCACGACTGTTTTGGACTCCACAACCTCCTCTGGAAGGCCATTCCATGCATCCACAACCCTCTCTGTGAAAAAATATTTCCTTAAATTACCTCTGAGCCACCCCCCTTCTATCTTCAAATTCTGTCCCCTTGTTCTTGCACACCTCTTTTTTTGAAAGATGCTACCCTCTTGGACTTTGTTGATTCCCTTGAGGTACTTGAAAGTTTCTATCATGTCCCCCCTCTCCCTCCTTTCCTCGAGGCTATACATATTCAGCTCCTTAAGTCTTTCTTCATATGTCTTCCAGTGCAGATGCTGCACCATTTTAGTTGCCCTCCTCTGGACAGCCTCTATCCTGTCTATGTCTTTGCAGAGATTGGGTCTCCAGAACTGCATGCAGTACTCCAGATGGGGCCTCACCAACTGTCTGTACAGAGGAATAATAACTTCCTGTTTTCTTCTGGTGATGCCTCTCCCTCTGCATCCCAGTATCCCCCCAGCCCTTCTTGCTGCCCTCTCACATTGCTTGTCCACCTTTAGGTCATCTGATATGACTACCCCCAGGTCTCTTTCCATTTTTGTTGTTGTTAGTATCTCACCCCCCATTGTGTACTCTTCCCCAGGGTTTTTGTTTCCCAGGTGCATTACCTTGCACTTCTTAGCAACTTGGTAGGGGGCATGGCGATAGGGAGATTGGCCACCCCCATCGGTTTTCATGGGGCTGTGAGGCGGCAGAAAGCCGCTGCCATATTTACAAACAATTTTACAGTAGGCAAGGTACCACCCTGCAATGACAGGTTGCTCCCTCATTGCAGTGGAATGGCTGATGCTGCAATGATGAGGTGGCCCCTCCTTGCAGTGCCAAAATTGTTTGAACTTGGTGGCACTTTTGGAAACCAGTGTCATCAGCACAGTGTGCCTGCATTGCTCCACCAGTACCAAGCCCCCAAATGCAGTGCCACTATTGGCTGCCACAGTGCCACACTTCCACAACCTGCTTCTCTCCTATGCTGCCACATAATGTTTCTTGCACATGCGTACTAGCAAACATAAAAATAATATATGACAATGCAAAAAAAAAAATTAATAGATTTATTTAGATCCTGGATAAATTTAGAATTGCCTGAGATCATTGTTCTCATGGACACTTGGCTAACAAGTAACATATCTGATAATGAATTTGAACTGGAGAGCTATTGTACTCACAGGCTGTAGGTGTGATCTATTCTCTGGGCTCAATATTCAAAGGTTAATGCAGGCTTGTCAAGCCCTGTGTCAACCCTGTTCTTTGGTGCAGCTGCGCCAAACTCCCTTGACATAACTGTACCCAATTTTATTTCACCAGTCACCGTTGCAACAGTTTTCACACTTTATGGCAGTTTGTACCAAATGCTTGATGCAAGCCCTGTAGAAAGGGTCCCCCAAATGGCATAAGTTAGACCAGGGAATACCTGGTCTAATTTGTTGCATTTGACCTTCGGGACTGAAAACCAGATGGGCGGCCAGGAGAATGTTGCAAGCCCTATGCACCAAATAATTGGTGCACCAGGGCCTTGTAGCATTCTTGGGGCACTGAAAATTGAGCCCTCTGCCTTGGAACAGCTTGAAATAATTTGATAAATTACTGATATTATACAGAATCATTCAGAATACTATGTAGTGTTAATGGGAGATTTTAATGCTGTCTGGAGGTGCCCAAGGGGTAAAAGTCTTGGAAATAGCTGCAAGCATTTTGACTTAAAGCATGTTATAAATGTTCCTAGAAAAGGTTGATTGAGTAGTCCTGGAAATATATTCAGTCTTGTGTTTATTTCTTCTAAAACTGGTGTTAATAAACTTGAGATAACTGCATCAACCATAGGTAATTACAGTACCACCAGCTGTAATTTGCATACAGTCTGTTAGGGAAATCAAAAACTTGGCAGAACCAGCAGAAATTCAATGAAGATGTTTTAAAATATATATATGAAAGAGATACTATTAAATAGATTAACCCAAGTAAACTGATCAAGGCTGTTCCTTATCTCAACATTGGATATGGCTGCAAATGAATTTATTAAACTGTTCCTAGAAGTTTATAACAATTTGGCACCTTTTACAAATTACAACTTAAACAAAGAAAAAATCATGTTCCCTAGATAACCAAAAGAATTATGAGCTACATAAGGGTAAAAAATAGAATATGGAAAAAAGCAAACAGAACTTAAAAAATTGAAAATAAGGAAAACTAAAAAAAAAAGCCTGGAATGATCTAACTTAAAAGATTAAAAAAAGAAAAAAAAAGGAAACTATTACAATGCAAAGGTTAAAGAAACTATAGAGCCAAGACAGTATGGGGACCTCATTAAATCCTTTGAAAAAACAGTAAGACATAATTTCCCCATTCAAATGGAACAAACCGGGGTTCTCCAAAATTCATTACATTCTATAAATATATTAAATGACTACTTCACATACTTGCAAAAGAGTAAGGTAGTTTCATAGATACCCTCCTAGTATTATAGCAGCTGTTCAACACAGTGAAAAAGTTGGGGGCTGGTGTGGACTCAAACTTGTGAGGAAGTATGCAGAAAACCAACCAACTCCAAAGCCAATATCTTTGATTTTCTGTTATTTCATAGGATATTGAACTTAGATTACCATGTCCTGAACAAAGACTTCTGATGTTTCACCCTCTACAGGGGCTTCTTCAGCGTGACATGGTGTGTAAAGTAGTTTTCATTTATCAAAAATGCAATTCTGATGTATTTCCTATATCAGCAGCATATCACCTAAAGAAAGGTCATGGGGCAGACATGCTGACAATTTATGAATCAAAGTGAAGAAAGAAAATATTGGAGAAATACAAAACAAAGAATGAAAAAATGAAACAAGACAGACTGATGCTACAAGAAATACATCAGAATTGCATTTCTGATAAAGGAAAACTACTTTGCATACCATGTCACCCTGAAGAAATCGCTATAGAGGGGCAAACCGTTGGGGGTCCTTGTCCAAGACATGGTGATCTATGTGTGACATGCGATGAAATAAAAGAAAATCAAAGATATTTGCTTTGGAATTGGCTAGTTTTCTACATACTTCTTCATTATTTCACATACTTGTCTAATATTGAACTCCTAAAAATAAACTTGGGAAGCAGGACGTAAACTTAAAAGAGCTGAATAATGGTCTAAAGTATAAAATTAATAACAATATCCCAATATTTTGATTTACAATTGTCTTTGGAAAAGATGTGTTAAAAATATGAAGAAAATTAAAACCTAAAAAAATGATTGGCATAGATCGGGTAAAGAGCAGGGGCAGGATTTTCAAATGCCCTCGATATCTGCAAGCCCTAGTGCACTGATGAAACAGTGCATAGAGCCTGTGGTACTCTAATGGGAATTTCTTTCCCATGCATCACTTGTGACAAGTTAGACCATCTTTTCCTGGTTTGTCTTGCAGCAATCATGGTGGTCATTTTTACAGAGCTTGTGCCAGATACTGTATGAGGCACAAGCTGCTGTAAATTGTTAAAACAGTTGCAACTGCACCCAAGATTGGAAATTCAGGTGCAGTTGGGGTGAAGCGTTCAGTGTACAGCATGAACCTAAGTGTGGTGGCACAGGGCTGTATGCAAGCCCTACACCAGGCTTCAAAAATCCTGCCCCAGGTTCCTAAAAGATGCTGCAGATGTTATCACAGCTATCCTTGCTAAATTGTGCAGTTAAAACTTAATCAAAGGTATATATCCAGAAAGCTGGAAGATTGCCTAGATAATATCTATTTTTAAAAACAGTAAACAAAACTGTACCATCAAACCTTAGACTGATTGCCCTCCTGCTAGTGGTATCTAAGGTTTTTGAAAGATTCGTTCATATGCTAAGGTTTTTGAAAGATTGGTTCATGTGCAATTGTACAACTTCTTGGAAAAATAAATTCTTATTACCAAATATTAGTCAAGCTTTAGAAGGGGGCACTCCACAAGCACTATTCTCACCAACCTTTCGACTTAGATGCTGTCCCTTTATACAAGGGTAAAGTAGTGGACGCAGTGCTTGTGGACTTTTCAGAAGGTTTTGATTTGGCAAATCATCAAATACTAAAAAAAAGATTGGGTAAATTAAATATTTCAGAGGAAGTCCTAAGGTGGTTCACGTCTTGCATTACAAATATGACTCAATGAGGTAGTGTAGAGGGTAAGTTATCAAATTTAAATAAAGGGTGCAATTTTACAAGGTGGATGCAGGGCTTGTGTCAAGCCCTGTGTCCACTGCAAAGTTAGACGCAGCTGTGCCAAAGTCTCTTGGATGCAGTTCGATCTGATTTTAGAAGGGTTGGCGCAGTTGCAACACCTTCCCCAGTTTACGGCACCATGCGCCAAACATCTGGTGCGAGTGCCCTGATCCTGGATGCAAAGTTAGAACATGGATACCTGGTCTAACTCCCTGCATCCCACCTTCTGGACTTGTGGTGGGCAGTTGCAGCAACATTCTTTTAAAATCACGTTGTGCTATAATGTTTGGTACAAGTTGCAACTAGCACCAAACACCCTGCTGTAAGTCCACTGCGCCGCCACATCCTCTTCTAGAATCGAACCCAGAGTGTCTAAAGGAGTACCGCAGGGCTCTATATTGGGCCATTTATTATTCTTGGTTTACATGAATGGGCTATCTAATTACTTAAAAAAATACAGAGAGTATTTTTATGCAGATGATACAGTTTAGTTGCAACTGGTGATAGCTATAAACAACTAGAAAAAAATACTTAGATTTTGGGGACTTGCATTCTTGGTTTGAATATTCAGGTTCGGTATTAAATAGTAAGAAGTCCCAAGTAATGACCTTTCTTCCTGGTACCATTGGCAAGAGAGGAAATGATCCAAAGTTAAAAATTGTCACAAAGGATGTTACAGAATTAACACAAGTATCTGAATATAAGTACTTAGGAATATGGGTAAATAAAAAAACTTAAATTTTGACCATCATATCAAATATTGTAACAAAAAAGGTAAACTTAGAGCATTTAGATGCACAGCATTCTTTATTAATAAAAACTTTAGACATACCACTGGAACACAACTCAATTCCAATCATAGACTATGGGTGCCATGTTTACGGTTATGCAACTGCCACAAGATTGAGACAAGTAGAAGTCACATATAATAATTAACTAGAGTTATATTACGTTGTGACTACAAGACTCATCACTGCGTAATGTACATGGAGCTGGGTTGGCTTACAATTAAAAAAACAGGAGTAAATTAATTTGGGCAGGTTTAGTTAGTGAGATATATAATCAAAACAAACTAGTAAGTTTAATAGAGAGGTTAGAGAAAACTGAACACAAATACCATTTAAGATTCAACAAATATAGAACATATGCTAAATCCATCCCAAAAAATAGATACAGGGAATCGGGGATTGGTACTAAGACAAGCCATTGCAAAGCTTTGGAATGATACCGATCCAAGTACCAAACAACTGCCATCCAAACCAAAGCCATTTAACACAGCTATGAAACAGGAAATTAATACACAGTGTATTGTACAAAATGAAACACCTAGAAGCTGCCACATTGCACATGATTTTATAGTGCTTGTATTTTCATTATATGTTATGTCTGTATTGTATGTAAGTAAATATTAATTTAACATAGCTATGAAACAGGAAATGAATACACAGGGCCGGATATTCAAAAGGGTTGCGCCATACGCAAGAGGGTTGCGCATGCACAAGTCCGAAAGTGCGCCATTCTGCGATATTCAGCAGGAGGCAGTTGCGCCACCGAAAACATGCTGAGCAACAGTGCAATGCAAATGAAAGCTTGCGCAACCGAAGGGGGTAGATCCATGCATAAAGAGCACAATGCGATATTCAAAGACTTGCGCAATGCGCAAGAGCGGAACAGCCGGAGTTTGCGCCACAGCGGAAATGAGCCAAAATAAAAAGGCTCAAGGAAGAGGCGCCATAATGCGACAGGGATGCCAAGTGGGGAAGGGAGAGAGAGACAGACAGTGACAGGCCAGGGAAGGCAAGGGAAGCAGTGTGGGCCATAGGCTGCAGAGGCCAGTGGGGGGTGCCCGGTGCAGTGGAAGTAGCAGTCAGGACAGCGGGGTAACAGAGCAACATCAGCCGGGGGTCACAAGCCAGGGAGATGGACAGTGGCAGCTTCCACATGGAAGCTGTAATGAGGGGGGTGAGAATGCAAGCTGCAGGGGGACATGGCCGTGGATGGGCCCGTCGGCGGTACGCCCCTAACAGGCAGTACCGTGCCCACATCAGCTTTGAGCTGTACACAGATGTAGAAATCGTGGGCCGGTACCACCTGAACAGGGCAATACTGAGGCGGCTCTGTGAGCTGTGCAGTGATGTGATGCAGGCACCCACACGATGGAGTTACGCTTTGTCAGTGGAGACCAAGGTGACAGCCTGCAAGTGCCTGCTCGCCACGGGCACCTTCCAGAGGCCAACAGAGGACACCACAGGCATCACACAGTCGGCCACGTCATGCATCCTCACCCAATTCCTCAGCACACTGCTGCCACATGCTGCGGAGCACATCCAGTTCCCCAGCACTGTGGCAGAGTGTACAGCAAACATACAGGAGTTCCACAGGGTAGCATGTATACCTGGCATGCTAGGGGCCATAGACTGCACCCATGTGGCCATTCACATGCCACCTGGCCCCAATGGGACTGCATATAGGAACAGAAAGGGCTTCTCCAGTGTCAACTGCCAGGTGGTATGTGATGCCACTGGGCGTATAATCAATGTCTGTGCTACACACCCTGGCAGATCACATGATGCCTTCATATGGCATCAGTCTACACTGTGCCATCAATTCAAGAGTGGGGACATCCCCACAGGCCATCTAGTGGGTGAGTACGCATGTAGGAAAAGCAAACTCGGGGCAAGGCTGGGAATGTCACAGGTGCCATGGTAGTGGCACACAGGGATATGGGCAATATGGACCTGAACATGATACTGATCTCCACTATCTCCACACAGGTGACAGCAGATACCCACTCCATCCCTGGCTGCTCACACCGTACCAGTGCCCCATGACCCTATCACAGCAATGCTATAATGATGCACATGCCACCACACGAAACATCATTGAGCGGGTGTTTGGGATGCTTAAGGCATGCTTCCGATGCCTAGATGCCTCCGGTGGTGCCCTACAGTACAGCCCCTCAAAGGCCTGTGGGATATTCCTGGCCTGTTGTATCCTGTACAACATGGCCAAAGACTGTGGGATAGCCCTACAGGTTGAAGAGGTGGACAGCGATGGGGACACCAGCGGCGCTGGTGTTGATGGTGATGAGCAGCCCCTCCTATGATGGCGGGACCCCCGACTGATCCGGCAGGCCCAACTGCACTGGGACACCATCACAGAGGAGCATTATGCACGACACAGGTAAGTCAAGGGGCCATGTGCCACCAACACTGTCCAGGCACAAACCACAGGCACACAGGGTAACACACCAGGGGTGCATGACGGCAAGGGGAGTGGAAGGGTCCAGGCACACAAACACACCATCAGGGAGGGGTGAACAGTCATATGGACACACACACACACCAGGCACAAAGCGTACATGGGTAGGTGCACAGCACAGCAGAACATACATTGCAAACACACAGATCCACCGACCACCCCCACCACCTGTACTGTCCAAGTACGTGTGTCAGATGCTGGGCACCCTTGCACCTTGGTGTACAGTACAATGCAGGCATCATCATGCACTCGCACCTGTGGACAGCAGTCGGGAGGGTGTGCAGGTGGTCCATGTGTCAGCGTGCTGGGCAAAGCACCCACCAGTGCACTGCCCACCATGACACACATTGCACACAGGGCAACACCAGACAGGGCCCGCACTGGGAGACAGGTCAGTCATGTTGCACTGTTCCACAGCCACCGCGGATGCATGGGCGGCCCCGCCATGACCCAAAAGCACTGGCAGGCTGAGCAGGGGCCACATGGGGTGGCACTGATGGACCACCAGGGGTCCCACTGCACGAACGCAACCTTATCTGCACAGGGGTCTGCAACATGCCGAACATACCTGCACCAGGGGTGCTCGGGATGCCCACAGCAGAACCTGGCATCGACAGGCTTGGTGTCGCACAGTGCTAGGAATGGGGAGTGGAGAGCATACTGTGTGGAGTGTGCGGTACAGGAGCACCTGCTTGTGTGCCCAACGCAGCCACAACAGCGACCAATGCCTGGGTCTGCCTGTCAATGGTGGTGGTCACATCCATCCGCATATGGACCATCTCTACACGGTCCAGAGCACACTCCCTGCTGTGCCACGCCACAGCCACACACAGTGCCTCCATGGACGTTGCAACCTGCCTTTGCTGCTGTACTGATTCCTGCAGCAGGCAGGTGTGCTCTTCAAATGGGTAGTCCACCACATCGGCATCCTGTCCCCCAGGGTATGGAAGGTCCTGATGCTCAACACCCCTTGAGGGTGGGCGCTGTTCACCAGGACCAAGAATGGGCATAACAAAGGGCGGTGGGCATGTGCCACCACTGGACACTGTACCCCCAGACCTGGTGGGTGACTGCTACTGCTGCCCCTCCAACTGCTGTGCCCCAGGGACCACTCATTCCACTGCTGTGGCCACAACAGTGCCAGACACCTGCACAGCCACTGGTGCTGCCCCACCGGTGCTGACAGATACAGCCTGGGACTGTGCCGACATGCTGGCACACACTTTGGAACCAGCTAGGCCCAGGGGCACATGCTGGCCTGCTGTGTGTCCATCATGGGTCACACACATGTCACTGCCCATTGCAGTTCTTGCATCATCAATGGTGCAGGTACATGCTACAGCCACAGTCACAGTGTGCTGGCATGCTTGCATGCCAGACTGCTGAGACACAGGCTGTGCAACCCCCACATCCAACTCACTGACACCAATGTTGGCTGCCCGGCGTGCATGCTGGTGCAGTGCGTGCTGGCTGGTGACAGAGGTGGATGGACCCTCCTCCATGTCCAGCAGGTCTTCCTCACTGCCTGGACCCACCACCACTGTCCCCTGAAGATGAACAGGATCTGTAACAGAAAGAGAGGACATGTGAGTGCATGTGAACAACCTTCACCCCCCCAACTCCACCACCATGTCATACCGTGCAGTGATGGGCTTCCACCTGTCTGGAATCCACCTCCTGGTACGCCCTCAATAGCACTCCACTGCATTGATGCAGCCAGTCGGTCCTCAGCTGGGGTCAGCTCCACCGCCGCTGGCTGGCCCCCGCCAGTGCCAGCACATGCCGTCCTGAAGGCTGCCACCTTCTCCTTCACCCTCCTGCAGTCTGTCCCCATCTTCTTTTTGCATTCCTGCACGGAGCGCTGGTGGCTTCCGTGCAGGTTCACTGCCCGAGCTACCCCCTCCCATGCAGCCACATGGGCCTGAGGGGTGCCCCGCCATCCACTCAGTAGTGGCTCCTCCTCCAGGTAAGCCTGGAAGAGGGCCTCTGTCTCCGCCGTGGTGAAGTTGGGCCTCCTCCTCCACCCACCATCCTCACCCTCACCTTGGCTCTGCTCGGTCATGGCGATCTGTATGGGTGGAAGTGGACACCTGTCACTGTGCAGTCTACAGTGTCTTCCCATAACCATTGTTCAGAACATCACACAGCATGGAACCCACCTCTCACCTGCAGTAACCGAATCTGGCCAGCGCAGCCTAATGTCGCACATTTATAGCGCAATGCATGCAAATTAAGAGTGGAGCAACTGTAATGAAATGCAAATCATGCCACTGCGCCTTTGAATGGCTGATGAGATGATTTGCATGTGTCGGCTGAATATCGCGTGGTTGCGCTTTGCGCAATATGGTTGAGCCAGCTGAGCCAATGGTGCAGATTTGTGACTGTGTGGTACACTGCATTGCACATGCCCAGGTAGCTTACTCAGGCATCTGCTGCGCTGATGACGTGCTGTGCGCGATCGGCAATTCAGGCTATGGCCACCAATGTGCCAGTGGCGCTATAGCACTGGGCACCATATGGCACTGCGGCACTACTGCGCAATAGTCCACTGTGGCACTGGCAAGCAGGTGATCGGTCACGCAGTATGCGTAGATGTCAGATGGCGCTGTGCGTGGCCTTGCGTCATAGACCCCTGACCTGGTGTCCGACCTTGGCCCCCTGGTGCGGTTCGGCTGCCATGTGTACGGCTGTATTGCGCTGTTTGGTGACAGTGCTATGTGAACCGACGGTGCTATATGAACAGTGCGATTGGAACCTATGGTGGTCTATTGCGCAACATTTCTGCGTGGGGTTGCCGTGCTGCGGGGCGCCATATTGCCTGCTGTATGAGTGCAATTATGGCACGCAGGAGAGCTCCCCAGTGGAGTCAGGTGGAGGTGGCCAACCTGGTGGCCCTGGTTGAGCCCCACTTTGGGGCACTGTTTGGTGAGCAGGCCCTCACCATGACCCGCACCCATGTGTGGCTGCAGGTGGCCACTGACCTGGTGAGGGTCACAGGGCGATGCTGGTCTGCGGAGCAGTGCAGGCACAGATTTAGTGACCTCTGCAGGAGGGAGCCGGACCTGCTGCAATGCCTGAGGTCACATGCCAGGAGGGGCGTTGTGCCTAGGCCAGGTGGGTGTACCATCTATGCACATGTATTCTCCGTTGGGGTGTGACTGTGTTTTGGTGGCGGTGCATGGGGGATGGCTCTGCCATGGTTGGCTGTGTCAGTGTGTGCAGGTGTGAGATGCATGTGTCTGGCTGTGTGGGCAGGCACACTCACTGGGGCAGGGGGAAGTCTGCTTTGGGGTCACACTAATGTATTTCTCTACATTTGTCACCCACAGGCCTGGCAGAGAGGGTGCAGGCCCAGGCTGAGGAGGGCCATGGCAGGGCCCAGGATGCGGATGGAGAAGGTGTGAGGGGTGGGCCACAGCGGCAGCAGCAGCAGCAGCAGCAGCCACAGCTGCTTGAGGAGTGTGAGTGTCATTACATCATGGATGCTATTGCATGCTGGAGAGGGTGGGCATGACCACCAGCCATGGACTACACAACCATGCATGACACAGGCGACAGTCATCAATGTCCAGTGTCACTGCACATCTTTGTGTGCATCACTGGTGGTCCATGCATGCATTGGGCACATGGCTGTGGAACTGGCATCCCACCACATTGCCACGTCACTTGACAGCCTTGTTTGTGCTGTGATGGACATGGGCAATGTGTGTGTGCAGTGGTGCACATAGCTGGTGCTGCCTGGTTGGGCGTGTCATGTGCATGGTCACTGTGGGTGGGTGCATACCATCACAGGTGCGGGGCACTAGGCTATATGCCTTGCAGGATGGGTGGTGTTCAGGGTTGTGGACAGTCACAGCCATTGACTGTGTTCCCTCTTCCTAGGCCTCAGCATCCTACGCAGGATGGTCCGGTGACAGTGGATGAGACAGGGACAGCAAGAGGCAGCAGCAGACCAGCCTGCCAGGCACTAAATGCATCCCCTTCCCCACTTACTCCATCCCTCCCACCCTGCCTTCCCTCTCCCAGTTGTTCAGCTCACCCCCACTCCACCCCTACCTTGTACCCCTACCCTCCTGTCTTGTACATATCTGTATATAGTTGTGTTCTTGATCTTGGTGTTGTAATTTCTGTTTTCCAATATATATATATTTTGTTATGAATACTGTGGTGGTCTCTGATTTGCAGCTGGCTATGGGTGCTCAGTTGCAGTGGTGTGCATGCCATCTGGGGTGGTATGGTCCTGGGTGTGTGTGTGTGTGTGTGTGTGTGTGTGCATGGGGAGGTGTCTCCGGTGTGGGAGTGACTTTCAGTTGGTCTTGCCATCTGCTGCCGCCCACTGCTGGGTACCCAGGGTGGGTCTGGCTTGTATGGTTCTGTGCTACACAAGGTTGCAGTGTGCCAGGGGGGGGTGTGTGGTGTCTTGGGGTCACGGTGCAGAGTGTGCTGTGCAGAAAGGGGGACTGATGTGCACTGTGGTTGTCGACCCCCTGTGTGTGCAGTCTCAGCCCGACAGTGGTTGTGCTGGGGCATCATGGCCCTGCTGTGCTTTGTTGGCTTGTCCCCATCGGCCAGTGGATCATCCATCCTTCCCCCAGTGATGCTGTGCTTGGGGTGTGTGGGTGTCTTGTTGGTTCTGCAGTGTGTTCCTGTGCCCATGTGTGGCATGGCTGGTGGTGGGCCCTAGCCTGCCTCCCTGGTTGTGCAGTTCCATTGCTCTGCTGGGGGGCTCTGCTTGCGCTATGGCACCCCTGGACTGCTCAGCTGGGCTAGCCTTGTTGCGCTATGGCGCATCATTTCTGCTCAGCTTCCCCTTCCTGGTTGCGCTATGGCACAGTTTGTGCAATATTCAGACGTTGGCTGCTTGCGCAGTTTGTTTTGCTCCATGTTTGAATATCGCGTCTGTTGCGCCTATACGCAATTGACTTGTGTTTGCTCCTGCTGTTGCGCACTTTTTCAGCGCAGTTTGAATATCCGGCCCACAGTGTATTGTACAAAATGAAACACCTAGAAGCTGCTACACTGCACATGATTTTATAGTGATTGTATTTTCATTATATGTTATGTTTTGTATTGTATGTAAGTAAATATTGATTTCTTGTTCTAAATTGAAATGCATGCTCAAACAGGACCACCTTGTATATAGGGCATTTTGGCCCTAATGGTGTTATGTGTATCAACTTTTACCTAAATAAAAAGCAAAACTTTTTACTAGTACTAAATTTAAACAGAACAACTTCAAATACAGGTACAATAAAAAAACTAAAATCCAATACAAAACCAAGGGCACTGCATAAACCAAATATGCCATGGCCTCATCAAAAAATATCAGTGTTATTATGGACCTGGTGCTCACAAACAGGGACAGTGTGATGAGGGTAACAGTGGGGGAGCACTTGGGGAACAGTGACCACCAGTCATTATGGTTTGAATCACAGAAAGCGCAGACCCAAACCACACAAAAACAGGTATCCTGGATATTAGGGGGGCAGACTTTGGGAAAATGGGGAGATACTTGAAAGAGGCATTAAGGGGAATGGGGCAAGAATCAGGGGTTGAGGAACAGTGGGCAGTATTTAAAATGGGGATTACAAGAGCAAAAGAATTATGCATTAAGTAGGTTAGCAAGAGGAAAAGGAAGAGGAGACCATTATGGTTTTCCAAAGAGGTAGCAAAGAAAGTGAAAGCCAAAAAGACTGCATTCAGGCAATACAAAAAGACGTAGGCAGAAGGGGATAGGGAGAAGTACCAAGAGAAGCAAAGGGAGGCATGGAGGTCAGTAAGGGAAGCCAAAGCTCAGACAGAAGAACACATTGCAAAATCAGGGGGTAGAGGGGACAAAACCTTTTACAGGTACATAAGTGAAAAACGAAAGGCAAAGGGAGTGATAGTGAGACTGAAAGGGGAGGATGGGGGCCGCGTGGAGGATGACAACAGTAAAGCTGACATACTGAACAGGTATTTCTGCTCAGTCTTTACTGAGGAAGATGAGGGTCATGGGTCTGAAGGGAGTACAAGGGGTGAGAATGGTGCAGAAAAGGACACGAGTCCCTTTAAATGAGAAAGGGTCCTGAAGGAACTGGAAGTAATAAGAGTTGATAAAGCAATGGGGCCAGATGGGGTGCACCCTAGGGTCCATAAAGAACTAAGAGAGGTGGCTGAACCTCTGGCTATACTGTTTAGCCAATCACTGGAAACAGGGGAGTTACCCAAAGACTGGAGGACAGCAGATGTAGTTCCCTTATACAAAAGTGGGAACAAAGAGGAAGAGGGGAACTACAGACTAGTCAGCCTCACCTCGGTAGTGGGGAAGATCATGGAAGCACTACTGAAGGAAAGATTGGTGGAACATCTGGTTGTCAATGGACTACAGGATCCAAGGCAGCATGGTTTCACCAGGTGGAGGATATGTCAGACTAACCTCATTTAATTTTTTGACTGGGTGACTAGGGAGGTGGCTCGGGGAGGGCAGTGGACATGACCTATCTGGACTTCAGCAAGGCCTTTGACACTGTGCAACATAGAAGACTATTACACAGACTGGGGAATATGGATGTGGGCAGGACAGTAGTGTGGTGGGTAGGTAACTGGCTGGGTGGCAGGACACAGGGTGGTGGTAAATGGCTGTCACTCCACAGAGAGAAGAGTGATCAGTGGGGTACAACAGGGATCAGTGCTGGGACCGATTCTATTCAACATCTTCATCAGTGACATTGCGCAGGACCTAGAAGGCAGAATTTCGCTATTCGCTGATGACACAAAGCTCTGTAACAGAGTAGACACACCAGAGGGTGTAGACAGAATGAGAAGGGATCTGCAGAAACTTGAAGAATGGTCAGGGGTTTGGCAGTTGAAATTCAAATCAAAGAAGTGCAAGATAATGCATATGGAGCCATAAAAACCCTGGCACAATATATCAGTTGGGGGTGAGGATATAGCATGCACCAAGCAGGAAAGGGATCTTGGAGTTATCATCTCTGATTACCTCAAGGCAGGGAAACAGTGTGACAAGGCAGCAGGAAAAGCAAATAGGATGCTGGGATGCATAGGCAGGGGCATCACCAGCAGGAAAAGGGAGGTCATAATTCCACTATACAAGACACTAGTGAGGCCCCGCCTGGAGTACAGTGTACAGTTCTGGAGACCTTATCTACGTAAAGACATAGACATGGTGGAGAAGGTTCAGAGGAGGGCAACAAAGATGGTACATGGACTGCATCACAAGTCCTATGAGGACAGGTTGAAGGAATTGAATATACACTCCCTGGAGGAGAGGAGGGAGAGAGGGGACATGATAGAGACATACAGGTATCTTACTGGGAGAAACAGGGTGCAGGAATACACTATTTTTAAGTGAAAAAGATGTTCCAGGACTAGGGATGCAGCTGGAGGGAGGACGAGTCAGAGGAAACGTGAGGAAGAATTTCTTCACAGAAAGGGTGGTGGACACGTGGAACACCCTGCCAGAGGAAGTGGTGGAGGCTGAAACAATCACGGGATTTAAGAATGCATGGGATAGACATAAAGGAATTCTGGAGGTCAGGGGTAAGGGGCAACAGACTTCTAGGAAAGCATAAACTGAATTTGCAAGCTCAAATGGGCAGACTGGGTAGGCCATAGGCCCTTATCTGCTGACACTGTCTGTGTATCTCTGTATCTATTATCTCTCGTGCACTTGACATTGCTCATGGCTTTTCTACTCATGATGTCATAAGGTCAAACTGCACTTGGGGAAAATAGCATTGATATTTCTGGTGAGGCCATAGAAAGCGCACAAAGTAGGGAAATGAAAAACATTAGGGTTTGGGGTCTCTGGAGTATTGGTGAATCAATGGTGGGGTCTTCCTTGTGGATGTCAACCCTAATGCCCACCCCTCCAACCAATAGTCTCCTGTGTGAAGAACAAGTTGCAGCTCCAAAGCAGTGTCTCATAGTGATAGTGATAGTGATAGTCTTCACAAGTATGGCTCACCACAAGTTTCCAGCAGAATCTTTGCTAACTTTCTTCACATAGGGTCCTGTGGGACCTGCATGAAGAAAAGGGATCATGTCTGACCTTGTTTTCTCGGAGTAGGAGGTGGGTATTAGTGTTGACAACTCCAAGGAAGTCTCCACCACTGATTCACCAATTCTCCAGAGACCAAAAGCCTTAACGTTTTTTTTATTTTCCTATTTTGTGCACTTTGCATTCTTTTACTCTGATGTCTGTATTAATAAATTTGCAGTTAATTTCCCTTATTTTTCTGATAGTGGATTCATATCCTCATTCATTCAGGTCCCCTCAAAATAGTCTTCTTATGACCCACCCCATGAACCTGGTAGGTAAATATTTTCAAATCCAACCTGAAATCTGATTTCATAGAGTGACTGCATAATCACCTTTTGGGTCGGATTTGAAAAATTCTGCTTCCCTTGGTCCTTAAGTGGAGTCTAAAAAGGCCACGTTGAAACTGTGGTGTAAAAATATGAAAATAAGATCATGTTATGAATAAAATTTTCAAAACACATTGAAATACATTATGTAGCACTTACCTGTTTTTGTCAGTTTCCAGTCTGGTGTTGAAGAGTGAAGGTATGTCTTCAGTTCTTAGAGGATTATGGTGTTGGACCTCGGCTAGGTAAGTATAGGATAAGGGGGGCATGGGGTGGTAGGTGTTGAATGGGAGGGTCAGGGTGGGGTGGTGGAGATGGAGGTTGACAACAAGGGACTGCATTCTTCATTTCAGGCTGTAAATAAGAAAATAAAAGACATGGCAAGATGGATTTCTTTTTTTCAGGTACCTCAATACCTCAGACATGGAGGACTGGACACCCTAGTGTTGGCTTCATACTTGGGAGAACTGGGTTGTCCCAGACTGCTTGGTCAGGAGACTGCACTGGCTGGCACCAGGGATTGCACATCCCTGGCATCAGCAAATTGCGATGGTGGCATGGTGGGGATCAAAAACAAAATGGAGGTGGGGAGACAAACCAGCACAAAAGGTAGGTACCCCAGTGTTGGCATTTTTTAAACATAAATACGTGTAGCTGGAAGTGTAGAATGGACACCGCAGCATCCAATTTAAAACAACAGACTGCTGTCTGAAGCAGCAGGCAAATGTTGAGGGTCAGGTTAGACAAGTAAAGAAACTGATGCAAAGCATGTTCAGTAGGGGCTGGGCTACACACTGATATGTAGCCCCATCCCTGCTGAATAACCACAGCATTACCTCAAAAATGCATATGGAAATAGCCCTGCCACCTGGCAAATGAATGCACTATTGTAATATGATCACATGAAACAATGTGGTCTTAAAAATTCAGTTATCCTTAGAATGCTGATTTTCTTTTAACTGTGCATTCTTCGAAACAGAACTTTTTAAACATGTTGTAAATTACTTAAGTTTAGGAGATACAAACAGAAAAGCATACACCTTGGACCAAACTCTATCAAACCTGCCAGTTTAAGGTTGTAAAACTTCCTGTATTTTTAGCTATGGGTGAGAAAAAAAGGTCTTATAGTCTTTTTAATGTTTTCTCCCCCTTTGTAACTTTGCTCCCTGTAAACTGATTGCCAATAAATTTTGTAGATCCAGAGATCCTGGCACCATATCTGTGTGTTCCAAATTTCAAATAAATTGACTGAACTTGGGATAAGTTATTGAGGCACAAAAATTGAGGTTTAAATTGAAGTGTTTACTCAACCCAAATATACGGATGCTACCACACTTGTATAATATAAATATTATACCAGCACAGTAGCACCGGTATAGTTAGAGTCGAGTAGGGTGTTTAAAGTTAAACCTACATTTTTCTTCTTAATAGCTTTGGTTGTGTCTGGCAAAATTTCCCCATATTTGGCACATATTGTCTCAGAGGCAGGTTCTCAAGATGTAGGAAGTTTTGCGATGGCAGCTTGTGTGGTTTCTGAGATATGGAATGCCAATTTTACCTATTACATCTAACTTTTTTTCCTATATTTATTACACTTTTTTTGCTCTCGCCTACAGCCTACACAGTATGGAATTGTTGTCTGAAACTTTTAGGACAGAAGGAGCCTGTGCCAAGAGTGCCCTTCAAAGGTTTCCTGAAAAAAATATTAATCATTTCCAGAGTTATAGGGATATAATGTTTTTTTCTGAGCATGCTCAGTAGGGTTTCTGGATAACCCTCTGATACAACATGAAAACTTTAATGTTGCAAGAGCATTTTGCTTTTGCACCACTTAATTCTTATAACATGGAAACCACTTCTTCAGGTCATGATGGCTGCACTTTTTTTTAACTATAAAACATGGAAAATACCTAAAAATGATGTATTTCCAAAAAACAAACACCTGAACCTTGTAAACAGAACCTGTTTAGCTAGATTCTGGTATTTGTTTTTTTTTAAATCAAACCTAGAAATATATTTTCTGAGTATGCCAAAATCCTGGGTGCCCAGCTTAGTGAGAGGATTCATTTTTCAAGTGTGACACAAGAATTCCCCTACTGCATACAAAGTGGTGCGACGGGAATTTTGTTTTCTACTCACACACACACAAACTAATTTAAAGGAGAGGGGAAACTAATTAGTTTCAATGTAAAATATCTTTAGTTTGAATGGATAAGCACATTTATACTGATTAGCATTCCTTAAGTATGAATTTTGTTGTCCAATCAGAAGTTTTTTTATTAGATGTACAGTACGCAGTCTGTAACAGGAATTGTGAGTCAGTTTCTAATGTGGCACATACTGATGTTCATCTTATCACATCAATAGCTACTAATGTCATACTGGCACCTAGTGTGGAAATGGCAGCAGCCGAGTTTCTGGATTTCGGTGATGGAGATCAGCTGATGACACAGACAATGATGAATTGTGTTTGTATGTGAAAGGAGAGAGAGAGTCATGAAGTCCTATATGTACTGTATGAGTCACTCCCTTCATGTAGTCAGCAAGGTCATTCTCATAGATTCTTTCCTCATGATCTCAGCCAGTCTATCTGTGCTTGTAATGCTGATACTGCCTGCCTTGAAAGGCATGTTATCTTTGCAGGTTTTTGCATGCGCTGTATTTATGACAGCACCATTTATAGTTCTTCTTTTTCATTGTAAGTTTATTTTTTATTTTATCAAGTAGCTTAAGTGTTTTGTTAGCTTTCTACAGTGTATTTGCAGTAATAAGTTACGTTAGGTAGGTTTTCAGTATGTACTTGAATTCATCATATGTACAGTTCTATTCTTTATAAAATTATTTCTCTAACCACTTGATTCACTATTTTATTTGTTCATCTAAGCTTGATTACTGTGAATAAATGCACACATTTTAAATGTGTCTGTGCCTGCTATAATGTCTGTCTGCTTGGGTTTGGAAGAAAACTGTCCCTTGTTGATGTAAAAAAAAAAGCCTGCAAAGAAGAAAACAGTACAGCACTGATCTGATCCCCCTACTCCAACCCACTACCCCACACCCATACCTCTCAACCTGCTGCCTCATAAATCAGGGACAAGACTTAAAAAATCAGGGACACATCTTGAAAATTAGATATACCCACCCTGAAAGCTGGTAGAATATGGGGTTTAGTGCAAAATGCATTTTCTAAAGAAGAACAAGTCTGTAACTTTAATGCTTGACATTGTTTTGTGCTTACAGTCCCCATTGTTTAGCCACAAGAACACACATTTTAGGAGGGACAGAGTAAAATTCTGAGGCAAAATCAGGGACGTCCCTGAAAATCAGGGACACTTGAGAGGTATGCCCACACCTCCTCACTCACCTAAACATGGTCTTAAGACTTAGATCCACTCTTCAATCAGAAAGACGTCCTCCTGTTGGAACCTCAACTGCAATATGAGAAAATAAGGTAGATCTGGTTAATGTATTTCACTGAATTTTGAACTTTTACTCCTAAATGTGTTATTTTTAATTATTTTTACATCAAATTCTCAACATGGCCTTTTTGGGATCCCACCTCATGAAAAGGTAGGTGAACTTTTCCAAATCTGTCCCAAAAGGTGATTTTATGTTCACTCACTGAAATCACCTTTTGGTCACAATTTGAAAATTGCAATCAGCAGGGTTTCTGAGGTGGGGGTCATAAGAAGACAATGATGAAAATTTGGTCAAAACATGTTAAAATGATCAAATTATGAATAAAGATTGACATATTTAAATGTTCACTCATAACTTTGCTAATGTTCTGTATTTCTCCATTGAATTTTCAATATGGCCTTTTTGGTATCCCACCTCATGAACAAGGTACTGTAGGTGACATTTTTCAAATCTGGGCTGAAAGGTGATTTTGTACTCACTTTCCAAAATCACATTTTGGGCAGGATTCGAAAATGTTCACCTACCAGGTTCATGACATGGGTGACAAGAAGACTGTGTTCAAAATTTGGGGTCAAAATATTAAAAAAAACAAAGTTATGAATGTAAATAAAACTTTTCCCAACTTGCTCATAACTTTGGTAATTGTCAACATTTTGATTAAAAACTTTCAACAAAGCCATTTTCACACCACCTCATAAACATAACGGGTGGTGTTTTTTTAAATCCTGGACAAAATGAGTTTTTGCAGTTGTGGTGTCATGGGGCAGGCTCACCCAATGACCTAGGGGATACCCATTAATTAGGCAGAGTGGTCAGGAGGAAAATACAGTAAGTTCATAATATATGGGAGACGCACATTATGTATGAAAAACAAACAGATTATTTTCTTGTAATCTCATTTGTTTATTTACTGAATTTTGTTGACCTGGTAGGCCCACTGAGACTAGAAGTCCCTTTTTCAGAGGCGACTGGGGGGGATACAGATGGTAACCGACTGAAATTGAACCACATTAAGCATTGCTATGACGTCAGTGATAAGCCTCTCTTAAATACATCATAGCGATGAGTTTACAAGAAGGAATGCCAACATCAATCATTATTCCTTCTTCAGAATGCCGATAGCTAGTCCCCTGCATGCGTTTGAATTGTTTATTATACTGTGTTAGTTAGCGCTTGCCTGATCTAGCGATCGCAATGTCCAGTTCATTGTAATGCTGCCAAAAACTGAACTACACTTGAATTCAGTATTTTTTTTCTGCCCCAAATCCAGTTACCTTGATTTCCATGGCTTCCTTGCTAGGTTCCTCTTGATGGTGGATGACCTGCCAAAGCCTCCCAGAACTCCTTGCGACCTGTTATCATGTGGTGTCCAGTGACCAACTGGATTTCTTTTCTTGGACTCCTTTTAAAGTGGCAGTGTTTTTTAAGCAAGTTTTAGTGGCTGGTGGATCCCATACACTATAAAATATAATAGAAACATAGATTCTGTTGGCAGATAAGGACCATACAGCCCACATAGTCTGCCCATTTCCCTACTTGGTTTGGCAATCCCTACTTTTATCTTGGCTGCCTTTCCCCACTCTGCTGTACAGCAGGGTGCCTTTATGCTTATCCCATGCACTTTTGAATCCCTGTACTGTTTTCTCTTCCACCACCTTCACTGGTAGGCTGTTTCATGGATCCACCACCCTCTCAGTGAAAAAAACACTTCCTAGCATTCCCTGTAAGCCTCCCTCCAGCCTCATGTTATGCTGCCTTGTCCTTGTGCACTTTTGTCTCTGAAATATGCTCCCCTCCTGTACCCTGTTTATTCCTCTAAGGTATTTGAAAGTCTCTATCATATCCCCTCTCTCCTTTCTCTCTTCCAGTGAATAGATGTTTAGTTCCTTGAGTCATTCCTCATAAGGTTTGTGGTGCAGTGCATGTATCATTTTTGTTGCTCTTCTCTGGACTGCTTCCAATCTGTCTATGTCCTTCCTGAGGTGTGGTCTGCAGAATTGGACCCAGCATTCTGTTTGCCTTCCCCACTGCTATTTCACATTGTTTGGCTGACTTCAGATCATCAGATAGGATAACCCCCAGATCTCTCCCCTGACTTGTGGCAGCTAGAACCTGCCCCCCTTCCTGTATTCCTCTCTTGTGTTTCTGTGTCCCAGGTGCATTATCTTGCACTTCTTAGCACTGAAATCCAACTGCCAAAACCTTGACCACTCCTCAAGTAGTGTAGGTCATTTCTCATTTTCTCTATCCCCTCCTGTGTGTTGAGTCTGTTACAGATCTTGGTGTCATCTGTGAACAAGCATACTTTCCCCTCCTGTCTCGCTGTAATGTCACTTATGAAGACATTGAATAGAAATGGAACTAGCACTGATCCCTGTGAAACCCTGCTGGTCACCTTCTCCTCTTCTGATTTTATGCCATTTACTATCACCCTCTGGGTCCTGCCTTTTAGCCAGTTATAAACCTATTTTACCACTTTAGAGTCCACACCCAGATTTCCCAATTTGTTAAGCAACCTTCTATGGGGAATGGTTTTGAAGGCCTTGCTGAAATCCTAGTCGGCTGCATCCACTGCCCTTCCCTGATCCACCACCCTGGTCACCCAGTCAAAGAAATCGATAAAATTAGTCTGACAGGACCTACCTTCAGTGAATCCATGCTGCCTTAGGTCTTTTCCACCGCTTGACTCCATGAACTTCACTATTCTCTCCTTAAGCAGGGACTCCAATAGCTTCCAGACCACTGAGGTCAGACTTACAGGTCTGTAATTGCCTGCCTCCTCCCTACTTCCAGTCTTGTGCAGGGGGACCACTTTTAACCTCCCCCAGTCCCCAGGTACCTCCCCTGCCTCTAGTGATTGGTTGAAAAGGGTTGTCAGCAGACCTGCTAGGACTTCCCTGAGTTCTTTCAACACTTGAGGGTGAATTCTGTCTGGCCCCATTGCCTTGTCTGTCTTTACTTTTCCTAGTTCCTTCAAGAATCTATCCACCATAAATGGGCTGGTGTCCACCTCTCCCCCCTGTACATTTTTCCTCATGAGTCTTGGCCCATCCCCTGTCTTTTCCTTGGTAAATACTGAGCAAAAATATTTGCTTAGTACCTCAGATTTTTCAAGGTCATCCTCCACCCACCCATCCTCTCCCTTCTTTAGCCTAACAGTACCATTTCTGGTCTTCTTCCTCTCGCTAATATAATGGAAGAAGATCTTGTCCCCGTTCTTAATAGCCTGTGCTATTCCTTCCTCTGTTCTTGCCTTAGCCCCCCTGACAGTTTTCCCAGCTTCTCTCTGCTTCTCCAGATATTTCAGTCTGTCTTCTTCTTTCTGTGTCTCTCTTTGCATTTCCTGAGTGCCTTACTTTTTTCTCGCACTTTCTCGGCTAGTGATTTAGAGAACCACAGTGGTCGCTTCTTTCTTTTGCTTTTGCTAAGCAATCTGACACATTGATTTATCACTCCTGTTTTGGATCTCTTGATCCTAAACCACTGTTCTTCTACCCCTCCCCCCCGTATCTTCTGCTGCCAGGGCAATTTTGAGCTGTCCCCCCATCTCCATGAAGTTGCCCTTCCAGAAATCTAGGATCTTAATCTTTGAATGGATTTCTTATGCCAATGTGTTGACTCTAAACCACACAGTTCTGTGGTCACTGGTACCAAGGGAACTGCCCACCTCAACATCCATGATTCTGTCCCCATTTGTCAGCACTAAGTCCAGTACTGCCCCCTCCCTGGTGGGCTCAACCACCAGCTGCCTTAGGTTTGCCCCATACATGGCAGACATGAGGTCCCTGCTCCTTGATGTACTTGCAGTCTGGGTATTCCAATTTACATCTGGCTTGTTGAAGTCACCCATTAGTAGTACTTCCCCTTTGGCTACCATATTTTGGATGGCTTCCACTAAAGCTAGATCTGTATCAACCCCCTGCATGGGAGGCCTGTCGACTACTCCAGTACGGATGGTTGTTTTGTTCCATGACTCCAGAGTGACCCACAATGCCTCTGCTTCTTCCCTGGATCCCTGAGCCTCCATAGCGTTAATCCATTCCTTTACATACATGACAACCCCTCCTCCCCTTTTCCCCCTCCCTATCCTTTCTAAAAACTGTATTCCCTGGTATGGCTGCATCCCAGTGATGGTTCCCTGCATACCATGTCTCCATAATAGCCACAATGTCCAGGTGTGTGTCTGCCATTAGTGCCATTAGGTTTGGGGATTTTGTTTCCCAGACTGTTGGCATTTACGCTCATGATCTTCCACTCTGTATACCCCCTTAATATTCCTTGTTTATTGATGTTTGCCCTGTGCTGCATTAGTGATGTACCTTCTATTCTCTCCCCATTGTAACCATGGTAATTTTACAGTTAGATATTGTGCTAGTTATTAGGTCCTCACAGCTTTCAGTTATGTCCTGTAGGGGAAGGGGGGCTATGATAATCCCCTTGAGTGTCTATGCTTCCCCCTTGGCAAGTTTAAATGATCAATAAGGCTGCACTTAAACTTCTCAGAGAGGATACCATTGCCTCCCCTGGATAGATGCAGACCATCTGGAGAATATAGTCCTTCATCCCTCCAGGTGAGGTTCCAATCCCTAATGAAGCCATACCCACCTCTCTGCATCATTTCTTCAGCCATTTGGTGAATTAAGTGATGTGGATGTCCCTCCTTTCCCCCCCTTGCCATGGACAGGTAGCACCTCCGAGAAGGTGACAGAGTGTGCAACTTGCCCAGGACTCCTCCCCAGCTTTCTGTACTCTTCCTACTTCTGCCCCCTCTCTAGCCAGGTCATTAGTCCCGAAGTGAATAATGACATCTCACTCCCCCCTCCTAGCTACCGCCCTTGCAATCCTAAGGATTCACTTGCCTTCCTTCTGAACTGTACCTCCAGGTAGGCATATTACCTTCCTTTCATCATGGCTGTCTGACCCCAGCTCAGTCCCCCCTGGACAGTGGAGCCCCCAACCAGGATTTGCTTCTTCCTCCTGTGTGTTTTCCTAGCATCTGCCCTTGATGTTCCATCCTGGATGACCCCCCTCAACCCCCATGGTGTTCACTTCTGGAGATGCTGTGCAATCTATACGCTCTGCCAGGATGGCATATAAATTGTGAAGTGCCACCTGTTGGGGGTCATGCCTCCATGCTGCCTCCTGCATCCTCCCTGAGCCCACCTTAGTCTATCCTTCCCTCCTTCTTGGAAATCTCTGAGGGAGTGGTGGTGGACATGGTGGTCTCTGTATGGGGGGATGGTCACCTGTATCCTTGCCAACTCTGCTCGGAGTCCAGCTACCCCCTCCCTCAGTACAGAGAGGTGCCTACAGATAGAGCAGCACTGCAATGTCCAGAAGGTCTTTCCAAACACTGCTGCCCCACATCTGCTGCAAAGCATCACACCCATCATCTTCCTTCTACTATCTTTGCCCTAAATGCCCCTTATTGCCCTATACTCTCTGCTGCTCTTTTTCTTCTGTACCATGTCCAGTGCCCAGCTATATATATTTGTACTGCCAATACTCTTTAGTAGTATACTGTATCAAGGACTGTAAATTTTTCTCAGGGTGTGGTGTGTGCCTGTGTTGTGTACTAAATAAGATGGCTAACAGTGTGTGTATGCAGTCAGCTGGTACCATATAACGTCACAGGTTAATGGTATAAAGGAAGTGATGTGCTGTGGGGGGATTGGGCTCCTTCTGACCTCAGAGACAGCCACACCAGCAAACCCCCACAGAAACACTAAACTGCACCTACAAAATCCTCCAAACATGCAACTTTTCAAATGAATCCAGAAGGCAACCTGGTACCAACTGAAAGTCATAATAAACTGCAAAAGAAACAACAACAAAAGCAAAAATTCAGCAAAAATCAACAGTCACTTCCCTGAAATGAACTGCTGTCTTCTTCTTCTAGCCCCTTATGAGAATCCAACAGGTAAGCAGCTATACCCCTTTTATTCTGCCCCACCTCCAGGTAGCAGTTAGCAGCAGCTCTGCTAAGGAGCTAGGCCAGACAATTAGCACCCCTCCCTCAAGCTACAGGGCTAGACAAAACACAGTTCCTGCTCTAGAAAGTTAATGGCTTAAAAAAACCCACAAGATAAGCAGAACTATTTCCCAAGTGAAAGAAGTATAAAATAATTAAAACCAGCAATAAACAGGTTATGTGCTGAACTGAAACTGAGTATTCCCTTCAGACCACCAGAGACAATCAGCCACACCAGGAAAACCCCACAGAAACACTCAGCTGCACCTACAAAATCCCCCAAACAGGTAACTTTCCAAATGAATACAGAAAGCAACCTGGTACTGACTGAAAGCAACAATAAACTGCAAAAGAAACAATAACAGCAGCAGATATTCAATACAAATCAACAGTCACTTCCCTGAAATGAACTGCTGCCTTCTTCTTCTAGTCCCTTTTGAGAATCCAACAGGTAAGCAGCTATACCACTTTATTAGTAACCTCACTGCAATGACTTCTTAAGGCTATCATATCAACAGTAAACCTCTTGAGCTTCTCTGTCGAGGTTTACTACATTGCCATGGTAACCTCTCTTAGCGATTACAGCATGATTACTAATCCTCTCCAATACATTATCCTCTATGTAATAGGCCATAGGAATTGAAATAAGACATAATGCTTTAGCAGCTGAGACAATTGCCTAATATTCTGTGTTTCTTCTAGGCCAGCTCAAACCAGCCTTAATCAAGGTCATAGCCTGCAAAACCATTCTCTTGTCAGCACTAGTTACTCCCTTCCTAATTGGGCATATATTATGTAGAACTGCACCTGGTTTGTGGAATTCTGTCCATTGGAAAAAATAAACTTTGCTTTATTTCTGAGGATCACTATCCTAGATAAAGTTAGAGAAAGACCCTAATTAGTTACAGTATTATTTTTCTGTTAGCTGGAAGAGTCTATCTTGTCTCCTAGTCAAGTCTAACTAGAAATTCACACTATAGGTATGGCATCACTTCTGCAAAGGGCAACACACTCAGAGTTGGCCTAAGAGACATCTCTGTGTTGTCCAGTGAGTAACTGACCAGCCGGTTAGAGGCTAGAGAGGGTTTTTGGGAGAACAAATCTGACTGGAGGTTCTGTTTGGTAAGAAATCGGCTCCTGCTTCATGCATAGGGTAGCTTCACATGCAGGATTATAAATTTCACAACTCCAGCGAAACATCATAACTCCACCATATTTTGATATTTTGGCCTCAAATTTTTAACATGGTCTTTTGGGGCCACCACCTCATGAACAATATTGTCTGTCAGACTGTCATTACACAAATCCCACCTGAAAGGTGAATTCACCATCCAACAGTGAAATCACCTTTTGGGCACAAGTTGCATAACAACAGTTGTTTTGTTCATAAGGTGGGGTCCCCAAAAGGCTATGTTGAAAATTTGGGGTCAAAATCTCAAAAGACAGCAATGTTATGAATCAAAGTTATCCTTTTTCACCAGATAAATGTATTTTTCGTGAGGTGTCAAAATCCTTTTCCACATCACGAAAAAGGATTATGTTACCTCATGAAAAGGGATTACTGGCAGGGCCATCTGAGTGAAGTCCTAATCCTTTTTCGCATCATGAAAAATGATTATATCATCTCAGGAAAAAGGAATTTGCTGGCAAAAAAGAATTTGGTCATCTCACGAAAAAGGATTTAAGAAAGTCATCCTTTTTTGTGAGATGTCCTAATTCTTTTTTTTGATGTGAAAAAGGATTAGGACTTCTTGGACCTGATGGCACTCATTCACAGCTCAGTCGGCGGCTGATCATGCAGGTGAGCAGTGGGCTGAGCCAGTCACCAGCTTGGTTACTGGGTTGGGGAAGCAGGGTGGTAGGGCACTGGGGTGTGGGGTGGGGATCCACTAGACCATCAGGTATTTAGGAATTGTGATGTAGGGGGGATTGGGGCTGGAGTGGTCTGTTGGACCACCAGGGATACTGTAATATTTGGGTGATCGGGGCTTGGGTGGGGGGCACTAGACTACCAGGGATACAATCTTTATAAATCTTATGAAGGGATCAGGAAGGGGGGCCACTAGACTACCAGGGAAACATGCTTTAGTATTCATATGAGGGGATCGGCGCGAGGCAGCTATATATACAGGAGTGCTTATTTTGTGGTATACATATTTATTGTAGAATTCACAGTGTGGTTCCTACATGTATCCTAAATTGCAATAGTTACAATAGTCTAACTGCATTACTATAGACTGTTGGCATAATGCTGCACTTGCCTCATGTAGGTGTGCTTATTAATTAAATATCCTGTTTGTCAGGGACACCAGGGATTGGGAAGGGGTGGCTACATATACAATGGTGCTAATTTGTCTTGTATCTCTTTATTGCAGAACCCACAGAGATATTCCAATGATACCAAACTGCAATCATTAAAATAGTGTAACTGCATTATTATTTAATGTTTGCATAATGCTGCACTTGCCAAATACAGGGGTGCTTATTGTTTGATATCCTGTCATCGGGGACATTGGATTGGGGATGGAGCAACCACTCGTGTTTACTGCTTGGTGGCTGTGGCAGACCCTTCCCATGCCCCATGGGACTGGCTGACACCAGTGTGGGGACTTAGGCACCAAAACCCCTCCTGTACTAGAATCTGGTGCAGGATCCTGGGTACAACAGGCTTCAGTGCAAGCTGCTGTTTGATGCAGCTTGCACCGATCTATGCCCTCTTCCAGAACTGGGTCCTAGGTGAGTAGTGATGATGCTGGGAACTTGGAGTCTGAATGCCATTTAATGTAGATCACCATTAAGTCTGGTGGGAGTTTAAAGGATCACCAGAAGGGTGTGATGATCCTAGGGAACTACCCCTCAAGGAACATTTTTGGTACCCTTGTGATGCACAGAGAATCTCATCAAAGTAAGAGTTTTCGCTTTGATGAACATATTGCTCCTGTCTGTGCCCAAGAGATGCTGCCAACTGTGCTGAAGATGGCGAGATATGTATTGCTAAAGACTGAGTTAATGTAACATGTAGGAGATGGGCCTACAATCTGTGTGGGGAATCCAAAGCTAGTATGTATTTTGGAGAAGGTACCTCTGGCAGAAGGCTTGGGGAGATTGCCAGCCACTACCTGAGGGCAGACTGAGGTACTGTAGTTACTAGTGCACTGGTGCTCATGAAGTTGTCTGGTGAGAGTAAAGACCAATTTGTTGTAAGGTGCCCAGAACTAGGGTGGCCATTAGCCAGAGTTGCCAGAGTGAAAGTCACTACAGTGGTGCTGCCTCCTACACACCAGCTAAACTGATATTGCAGTGTCATGGTAGTACATGAGAATTGAGCGAACATAAATTCTATAGCAAGGTGGGAGCTCTGGTAAATTCAGAAGGCAGCATTTGGAAAGCTCTGTCTCAAGATAACACTTCACCCACTGATGAATTGTTAGGAAAAAGCAGAATCATGGGGCTTCTGTAAGAGATATATAATGGGTACAACCATTTTACCCTAAGGTTCTGACTTATGTCCAGGGTCAGGACAGAGCCCGTCTTGCAATTTTAACATGGAAAGTGAGATTAAGGGTCATGTTCCCATGTGTGTAACTGTAAAAATGTTAGTAAGCATGACAACAACTCATCATGTGGCAAAGCGGTTTATTTCTAACATGACTGAAGGGGCACCGAGCAAAGTTCACCAAGGAATGAATAAAAAGGAAAGAAACTATAAATAGCTAGAGACTCAGTGTAGTTGATTGAAGCAGGGTGAGCAATTACTAGTGCTACTACCCTAGACATGAAGGGTACCCCTGGAACTATGCACCCACCCCCAGTCTCTGTCTGATGACAAGAGAAAGTTATTATATGGTATCAGCCCCCAACTGAAATAACAGGGGTAGCAGTCACAGCTGAGTGGAATTCTTGGACAGCATGCCATCTAGTTAAGGAAGTGAGGGGAATAGAGGGAGAGAAAAAGAAAGTGGTTTACTCATACATTTTGAAAGTCGTCTCACAGCTTATAGATTTTCAAAACTGTCACACAGTGTGCAGGTTATCAAAAGTTTTGTGAAGGATTTCCATGTGACCATTTTGGAAAAGCATCACGTGGCACTTAGATTCTGAAAACCACTATGCAGTACATAAATTTTTGAAAAGCATTGTGCAGCATGCAGATTTTGAACACTGTCATGCAGAAGATTTTGAAAACTATAATATAGATATTCAAAGTATTCGTGCAGAGTGTAATTTTTTAGAAAATTTGTGAAGGATTCCTGTGCAAACGTTTTAATTGTCTCTTCATATATTCACATGTATATACTGTATATGATGTCATGCTTTATGCCTCTGGTCCCTCTGATACTATGCTGACTTCAAAGCCCCAACCTGACTTCAACAATGTTCAAAGTTGAGTCAGTACCTACATTATTGTATGTTCAAAGCCAAGAAAATAACTTCCTTGAGTTCTGGCACCAGGCAGTGACTTGTCAGTCTTGAGCAACATTTGGTCTTCACTACCATGGAAGGCTCCCACCTGGACAAAGTTTCTACTTTGAAATACCTTGGTGTTTGGTTAGATAGTCACCTTGACTTCTACATTCATTTTGATACCAATCATAAGAAGCACTACCCAAACATTTGATGCAATTTACCAGAATTGCTGGGAGAGTGTTGTGAAAATTATCTACTCTGCCTTTGACCATGGGGACATGGTGTATAGCACTGCCCCCCCAATCCAACCTTTTTAGACTGTACCTTCTCTTTCATTATTTCTGTCTCTTTGCCCTTGACTACCTTCCTCCCTGCTCATCATTGTTCCTTAAACTGCTCTGTCTCTTTTCCCTCTCTTGTCAGTAAATATCTTTATCAGTGCTAACCTAATCTTCACATTTTTATTTTTGTCTCTCCGCTCCTACCTCAGCTTCCTTCTCTCCTATTTTTCTACATCAGAAACTTTGATCTCCCCATGTGCTGTTTTTTTTTCCTCTCCCTTGGACAAATATCTATGCTGGCCAGGCTGCCTTTTCTTAGAGGCTTCCCTGCCTTTGGCCTACCCTTCCTTGCTTTTGGTTTGCTTCCCCCAACTTTGGTCTACCCTCCCTGCTTTTGGTCTAGCCTTCCCACCTCTGGTTTAGCCTCCCCTGCCTTTGGCTTAGCATCCCCAAAGCTTCCCCTTTCCCTGTTCTACTCTTCCCTGTCTTTAGTCAAGCCTCCCCACCTTTAATCTAGATTCCCCTAGCCTTTGAGCTAGTAACCTCTACATTTAGTTTGGTCACCCCCACCTTTTGTCTAGCCTCCCTCACCTTTGGTCTAGCCTCCCCCTCATTTGGTCTAGCTTCCCTGCCTTTGGTCTATGTTCCCCTGCTTTTGGTCTAGCCTCTCCAGGCTTTGGTCTAGCCTTCCCTGTGAATGGTCTAGTCTCCCACAACTTTGGTCAAGCCCTCCCCACCTTTGGTCTACCTTCCTCCAGCTTTGGTCTAGCCTCCCTTGTCTTTGGAATAGTCTCCTCCACCATTGTTCTAGTTTTTCTCACATTTGATATAGCCTCTCCTGCCTTTGGTCTAGTCTCTACTGCCTTTGGTCTAACTTCCCCCACCTTTGGTCTAGCTTCCCCCACCTGTAGTCTAGCCTTCCCAATCATTGTATTAGTCTCTCCCATCTTTGGAATAGTCTCCCCCCCACACCTTTTTTCTAGTCTTTGTCACCTTTAGCCTAGGCTCCCTTGCTTATGGTCTGGTCTCCCCTGCCTTTGTTCTAACTTCCCTCTCCCACTTCAGTTATTTATTCCTTCCCTCTATTCAGAGGTCTGTACCCTATGACCTCCCACTCATGTCTGTTCCTGCCCTTAATCCCTTTCTCACCTCTCCTGTTTCCCTCTTTCTCACCTTCATTTCTCCTGCTCCATTCCCTACTATACTGTTATCAGCTCCCAAATATTCCACCATCACGTCCTTGCCTTTTCCCTTCCTTTAAGCAAGCACTAAATGTGGATAAATACCTTAATCAAGACTTACTGTTTCCCTTGCTGCATCCCTTTCACTGCCCTAAATATTTTTGTCTGCCACTGTATACTCTGTTAATTTCTTTGGGTTTAGTATTTTATTTATACATTTTTTGTTCTTTTTTCCTTGTATTACATTGCATTGTGGTGCTTTGTGTCTTATCCCTCTGCACCCCTTCCCCCAGGACACATCTTGAAATGAGCTAATCTTAGCTCAGTATGCTTTTCCGGGAGAAAAACCTTAAATGTATAACTAAATAACTAAATGAGTTGCACATTTAGTAAACTCGGAGTTAGCTTATCAAACAGGCATTTTGTTTTTGTCCATATGTTATGTGAAAGAGGTGAAAGTTTATTTCAGGGAGGAGCTATGGAAACTGAAATCCCTGGTTGTAGAATGTTTTGCTCTTTAAGGGGGGGGTACAGTGTTGTATGGCATTTAATGTCATTTGTCCAAAAAGAAGGGAGAGGCATGGGGAGCAGTGCTGTCCTGTCGGTGTGGTTGGGAGAATCAAAAAGACACTTGTCTATGGGGATGAGAAGGGACATAAACATTTCATGCTTTGTCCCAGTCCCTGGGCAATGTAGGGGACATGAGGTATTAGGTGGTCAAACCCGCCAGGCTCCCCCAATCTGGGTGTTTGTTTGTAATGTCTGGATGGTGGTGAATAATTTGCTATAATTTGTGATGCCATCGCTGATTCATGAGAAGACCTGGTGTGTATCACACAGACCTGGTTGAATGACACAGCAAGACTTGTTCTGGAAAGGTCAGTGCCACTAGGTTTCTCTGTAATACATCATCCGAGCTTAGTGAGCAGGGGGTCAGGATGGCCATCTGTATCAGAGCTGGCTCAAATTCTGTGGTATCTCCCACTGTAAGGATGAATAATTTGCAGAGGTATGGCCAATGAGTGCCTGATTGGCTTAAAGTGCAGCTTGATCCTTGTGCACTACCCTTCGGGCAGTGGTGGAGCCTTCCTGTAGGAGTTTGCTGAGGGATTACTGGTTTGGGAGTTGGGGTCCCTGAGAATTCATGCTTTTGGTGACTTCAGCATAAGGACTGATGATCCCTTAATGTTTTACAAACAAACTCCTCCAAGTCAGTATAAAGTTGGGTCTCAAACAGTTAATTATTGCATCCACACACTCAGTGGGTACACGTTTGACCTCTTCTTTTTTGGTGGGGTTGGAGATTGATAACATCTCAGTGGACCCTGTCATTTGGTTGAACCACTGTACCATATTATTCAATGCCAGGGCCATTCTGACTGTGGAAGTGATCCAGTATCATTCTACATGGGATCTGGATTCAGTTATGTTTCTAGATCGATTGAACACTTTGAGTCTGGTTGAGGTCTCTACCAAGGGATGAAGTGCCACAGTAGAGACCTATAATGAGGTACTGTCTGCAGCACAGCATGCCCTAGCATCAGTCCATTCACAACTGATAACCTTTTGCCAAACCCTCCTTGGTTTTCATCTAAACTTCTGCTGATGAAGGTCACAGGTCATAAGTTAGAGTGCAGGTGGAAGAAGTCTTGACTGGATACAGACAAACCCACTTTAGAGGAGAATTTAAGGCTGTCCCAGGAGGTTATCACTATGGCAAAGAAGAAGTTCTTTGCTGCTATGATTGTAGCTAAGAAGAACTGTCTCTCAGCACTTTTCTATGTAGAAGATAGTTTATTACATCTTGACTGTTTATGTGTTTATGGCAAAGAGGTCATTTTCCATGGAGAGATGTGAAGGATTAAGTGAATTTTTTAAGGCCAAGGTTTTAGACATCTGGGACTACATCTTTTCCACTATCCATGGAATGGGTAATGGGGATAAAGGGGCAAATCTGAGTGGCTTGGTGGAGGGATGGGGTAGTTTCAGTCATTGGATGAGGAGGAGGTCTTTAGGGTGATGAAAAGCATGCAGTGCACAACTTGTGTGCTCAATCCTGCACCCACCAAGCTACTCAAAGTTGGGTGAATTGTAATGGTTCCAGTTTTAACAGGTATTGTCAATGCCTCTCTTTGGGAGGGACTATTGCCTTTGCCCTTGAAAAGAGTGGTGGTAAGGTCCCTGCTTAAGAAGGCATAATTAGATCCTGATGTACCTGTCCAATATTGTACTGTCTCCAAACTTCCTGTTATGGAAAAGGTTTTTGAGAAGGTAGTTGCAGCCCAGCTTGTGATTCATCTAGAGAGAAATGACCACTATGAGCCATGTCAATCTGGTTTCTGCTATAAGCATAGTATGGTGACAGCCTTGATTAGTGTATGCAATGATCTCTTTCTGGTGAGGGGATGTGGGGAGATGTCAGTTTTGATCCTTGTAGATTTTTCTCGGCATTTTACACTGTTGATCATGAAGGTTTGTCAGCTAGACTCAAGGAGCTTGAAGGGCTGTCTGAAACTTTTTTGCAATGGTTGCGGTCTTTCTTTAGTGGAAGAGAGCAATTAGTGATCCTCGACTCTTGTATATCTAATGTGGTTGCTTTGGACTATGGAGTTTATCAAGGTTTTGTACATTTGTCTGTGTTGTTTGCAGTATACATACTGCTGCTGGGATGAATCACCCAGGGCTACAGTGTGGAGTTTCACTGTTATGCAGATGACACCCAACTGTATGTGTCCTTTGCTCCTGACAAGACATCTCTGGTGCATGGATTAGTACAGTGTTTGGAGGAAATCAGTGTTTGCATGGCTCACAGTTGGCTGGCATTTAACCCCATCAAGACTGAGTTGCTAGAGGTGAGTAGCAAAAAATAATATCAGTCATATAAGGTGGCCTGAGTCTCCTCTCCGTGGGGTGGATTCAGCTTCAGGCTGCAGAAAAAGTTCACAGCCGGGGAATAGTCCTTGACAGCAGTTGGCATTTGTTTTTCAGCCATCTTCTGTAGTGAAGTGTTGCTATTACCATCTGAAAAATGTTTTCAGGTTGCGGGCTTCACTTGACTCTGGTAGTCAACGCCTTCAGTTCTCCTGTCTTGACTACTAGAGGCCATAATAACAGAGGCCGACCTGGATATTGTGGCTATTACTGAGCCAGGGTACACCAAAATCCATGACTGGGAAATGTTAATTACAGGCTATATTCTGTTCAGGAAGGGCAGGGTGGGAAGGAAAGGAGGGGGTGTAGTGCTTTATGTGAGGGAAGGCATAAAAGCAATGGAGATACAGGGAATACAGGGGGAGCAGAAGTACTATTGTTCACCCTTGAGATAAGGAATGATGCCTCTATTTGCTCTGGATGATCTACAGACCTCCAGTACAGGGGTTAGAGTTAAATAAGTTACTGGTGCAAGCTATTGGCAAGATGGCAGAAACAGGGGATGCACTGCAGGTGGGAGACTTCAATCTATCAGGTATGGATTGAAACCACCCAGTTGCAGCTTCAGCTACAAGCAGGGACATCCTGCATTCCCTGCAGGGGTAGTTCCTCATGCAACTAGTCAGTGAACCAACTTGTGATTGGACAATACTGGACCTGGGACTCACTGAGAAACAAATAGGTGAATACTTCAAGGATGGCCTGGCAGGGGGGATGACCTGGGTGGGGTGGAGGAACAGTGAGTGAAGCTAATAAGGGCCATAGGGAAGGCAAAAAACCTCTGTGTCAAGCAAGGGAGCAAAAGCAAGAGGAAAAAGTGGCCACTATGGTTCTCAAAAGAGGAGGCAGAAAAGGTAAAGGCTAAAACGGTATAATTCAGAAGGTATAAGGAAGCACAGAGGGAGGAGGATAGTGAGATGTATCATGGGAAACAGAGAGAAGCAGGGAGAGAAGAAAGGAGCATGAAGGTGAAAACTGAAGAGAGACTACCCCAAGCTGTGATGAAGGGGGACAAGACATTTTTTAGGTATGTAAACAAGAGGAGGAAGACAAGGTGTGGGATCATAAGATTAAAAAGGGAAGAGGGGACTGTGCAGAGCAGGACCAAGAAAAGGCAGGCATCCTGAACAAATACTATTGCTTAATGTTCTCAGAAGAAGGAGTAGGGAAGGGGCTACAAAAAAGTAATGGGAGCATTGGAGGGAGGGAGGTAGACACTAGTCTGCTTTCAGAGGAGTGTGTTCTGATGGGACTTCCTAATCTGAAAGTGGACAAAGCAATTGGGCCAGGTGGGGTTCATCCAAGGTATTGAGGAATCTCAGGAAGGTACTGGCTGCACCTTTGACAGTCCAATTTAACAGCTTATGGAAAACAGGAGTGGTTCTGGAGGACAGGTGTAGTTTCACTTCGCAAAAGTGGAAGTAAGGAAGAGGCTGGATATTATAAACCAGCCAGCCTGGCACTGGTGTTGGGAAAGTTAATGGAGTCACTGCTAAAGGAAAGGGTTGTGGAATATCTTGAATCCAATAGGCTACAAGACCTGAGGTAGCATAGATTCACTGATGGGAGGTTATGTCAAACCAATCTGACAGATTTCTTTGACTGGGTGATCGAGGAATTAGATCATGGTGGAGAGGTGGACATGGCCTACCTAGATTTCAGTAAGGTTTTTAACATTGTTCCACAGAGGGGACTAGTAAGCAAGCTGGATAGCTTAGGAGTGGGTCCAGAGGTGATAACCAAGATAAGAAATTGGCTAGAGTATAGGTGACAGAGAGAGGTGATAAACAGAGTTCACTCAGAGGAGGGTGATCAACCTCAGGGATCAGTGCTGGGACCAGTCCTCTGTAATGTCTTTGCAAGTGACATTGCAGAGGTGCTGGAAGGGAAGGGCTGCCTCTTTATGGATGACACCAAAATTTGCAATATAGTGGATACTTCGGGGGGGGGGAGGTGGAAAGGTGGAAAGGATGAGCACAGACCTCAGAGAACTTGAGGAGTGGTCAAGAGTATGGCAGATGGGTTTCAATGTGGAAAAGTGCAAAGTAATACATTTGGAGCATAGAAACCCAGGGGCAGAGTACAAACAGGGAGGAGTGGTACAGATGGGCACCAAGTAGGAAAGAGACCTGGTGGTAATCATATTGGCTTACTTAAGATGACCAGACAGTGTGACTAAGCAGTTGTTAAACAGGAAGAGTGTGTAAAAAATGCTCAAAGGCTGAGTATTAATGTAACCGATGGATTTATTAGTGCAGGCTATGACAAGCACTGCTTAATTTTTCTTGTGTGCCCAGCCAATTTTTACATTTTTTTCGACAACACAGTTGGAAGGCTAGTGGGATACTGAGGTACATAGGGAGGGGTATCACCAGCAGAAACAGGGAGGTGGTATTGCCTCTTTATAGATCTCTAGTAAGACCCCCACATAAAGTACTGTGTCCAGTTCTGGAGAACACATCTCCTGACAAACTAAGATGGAGTGGAAGTGGTCCAGAGGAGGGCAAATAAAATGGTGCAGAAGATCTGCATCAGAAGCCCTATGAGGAGAGACTGAAGGATCTAAATATGTACACCCTGGAAGCGAGGACGGAGTGGGAGGATATCATAGAGACCTTTAAATACCTCATGGTGGTAAATAAGGTATAGGAGGAATATATTTTTCAGAAAAAATGTGCTCAAGGACAAGGGTGCATGATAAGAAGTTGGAAGGGGGTAATACAGAAACATAGAAGCATAGAATTTGATGACAGATGAGGACCACTTGGCCCACCCAATCTGCCCATTTCCTGCCTATTGGATAGACTGCAGATCCTAGTTAACCAACAGCTTACTTCCTCCTACACCCACTAGAATTGCCTTATTGCTGTCCTATGCATTCTTAAATTCTCCCACTGTTTTTGACCCCATGTCCTCCTCAGAAAGGCCATTCCATGCGTCCACCACCCCATCCATGAAAAAATACTTCCTCACATTGCCCCTGAGTCACCCCCCCCCATCTTCAAATTTTGCCCCCTTGTTCTTGCACATCTCTTTTTCTGAAAGATGCTACCTTCTTGAACTTTGTTGATTCCCTTGAGGTACTTAAAAGTTTCTATCATGTCCCCTTCTCCTTCCTTTCCTTGAGGGTATATACTGTATAAATATTTTTATGTAAAGCGCCTTGATATTTCTGAAAGGCACTTTAAAAATAAAGTCATTATTATTATTTATTTTATTATTATTATATATTAAACTCTTTTAGTCTCTCTTTGTATGGCTTCTGGGGCAGCCCCTGCACCATTTTAGTTGCCCCCCCTCTGGGACTGCCTCCATCCTGTCTCTGTTCTTGTGAAGATGTGCTCTCCAGAACTGCATGCAGTACTCCAGATGGGGTCTCACCAACTGTCTGTACAGAGGGCTAACAACTTTCTGTTTTCTACTGGTGATGCCTCTCCCTATGCATCTCAATATCTCTCTAGCCATCCTTACTGCCTTCTCACATTGCTTGCCTTCCTTTAGGTTGTGTGATATGACTACCCCAGATCCCTTTCCATTTTTATTGTTTTTAATACCCCCCTCCCCGCAATGTGTACTCTTCCCCTGGGTTTTTGTTTACCAGGTGCATTACTTTGCACTCTTTTGCATTGGATCTAAGTTGCCATACTTTTGACCATTCCTCCAACCTTGACAAGTCCCTTCTCATCCTTTCCACCCCCCTTGTGTATCAACCCTGTTGCAGATCTTTGTGTCATCTGCAGAGGCATACTTTTCCTTCCAGTCCCTCCACAATGGCACCTATTAAGACATTAAAGAGGACTGGTCACAATACTGAACCCTGCAGTACCCTACTAGTAACCTCCCTTTCTTCAGAGCAGACTCCATTTACTATTACCCTCTGTAGATTCAGGAGGGATATGAGGAAGTGCTTCTTCACAGAAAGAATCATGGATTCCTGGAATAATCTTCCAGCAGAGGTTCTGGGGGAAAAAACAGTGGCAGGGTTCAAGAATGCATCAGATAAGTATAAAGGAATCTTAGAGAAAGGGAATTGGGGTACATGAATGGGATGGAGATCAAATCATATCTGCAGTGATACTACAGGCTGGGAAAATGGCATACTAGAGGGGCCAAACAGTCCTCAATTGCTGGCAAATCTGTTCTGTGTTATTATGTGCTCTACATGGGTTTGTCTGCGGGTCAATGGCACCACCTGCAGCAGGTTCAGAAGGTGGCAGTGTGGTGTCTGACCTCCGTTCAGAAGTCAGATCATATCACCCACTTGCTACAGGCTCTGGGCTGGCTGCCTGTTAGGTGACAAACTGATTTTTGAGTGGTTTTAGTGACATATAAAATCCTAAATGGACTGGGCCTCCTATATTACACTGAGCTCCTGACTCCTCATGTGCCATCTAGAGACCTGAGATCCAGTCTTCATGGTCTGTTAAAGATACCAGCATCTCATTTAAAGCACACCGGTGAACAGGCTTTTGTTGATGGCTGTCGGGACCCTCTGGAATTCACTACCTTAGAGGATCCATGCTACATATTCTGTACAGTCTCTTAAAAATCAGTTTACGTGCTTTTTTTTTCAACTAGCATTTGATTAGTTTTTGTCCTGCTCTGCATTTTTTTGTTGCATGAATTAGAGGCAATGGTTAAACATGAATGATGTTTGTACTCTGAATAGAATCTTTTATATTTTGATGTTTTATTGATTGTTTAGTTATGATAGCCATTATTTTTTGCTCAGTCTTTACAAGTTCTCCAAGTGCTGGAGGGGCACCTTTCATAAGTGCAATAAACCAACCAACCAACCAACCGACAAACAAACCAACCAAACCACACCACACTCACACAGCCTCAATCCCAGTGCAAGGCATCAAGGGTATGGAAATCATATGCAAGGCAGGCTGCCAAGGTTTCATTGGAACAGACATCACCTTTTACACAGGTGTGTACATCTACTTAGTATAGGCTATGAATGACAAACTACATACATGTGTTTCATCTTTTTGGGACTCAGTGCAGTCATTGTGTCACTGCAATAAATCGATGCTTATCTGACTTGAGCGATTGGATGGCTGCCAGCCAGCTGAGCCTCATTTCAGGAAAGGTAAGTTGCTGCTCATATAACTAGGTTCTCCAAAATGGTGATAAAGAGACTTGGAGTTACCCTAACATCTCCAGGTGGCATCCCTCTCTTAAAAACAGGGCTACAAATCTAGGAGTCATAGTGAATGCCAAACTGCCACCAGAACATCATGCAGAAGCTATTGTCTGCTGTGTTTTTCCAGCTGCAGAACATTGCCTGGTTGATGCTCTTTCTTTAATATGATGACCTGGTGGCTGTGGTCTATGTCTTTGTGACCTCCCATCTTGACTATTATAATGCTCTTTATCTCAGGACTGTGGTGGATTCAGGGAGGCTTAGTGCACCCCCTTCAGTTGGTGCAAAATGCAGCAAAAATGCTGGTATCTTGTACAAACACTTTTGATCATATTACACTTCTGCTGTATGATCTGCATTGGCTGATGGTCAGATGGTGTACCTCCATCAAGATTTGCCTAATGATTTTCCAGGCTCTGAATGAGATGGGTTCTGTCTACTTCAATGATGTCCTGCATCCGTATACTCTGTATCACACTCTCTGCTCTACCAGGAAGAACCTTTTACAGTTTCCACATGCTGGCCTTACATTATTAGGGGACAGAGCCTTCTCCGTAGCAGTCCTGCATTTGTAGAACTCTCTGCCACTGCAGTTAAGATGCAGCTCCTAAGTGGAGGCTTTTAGAAAGGCCCTAAAACATGCCGGCCCGTCGGCGCAACGGTTGGATTTCCGCATGCGATGCCGGCGACTCGGGTTCGGGAATGGACCAGGGTCACTGGAGGGCCAGCCGGGGAGAGAAGGATGGAGCATCCTAGAGACTGCTCTCCTTCTCTGGGGGGCTGGGGAAGCACCCAGAGCATCGGTGACCCCTGGCGGAGGCCAGGAGTACCGCTACCAGTGCTCACATACCTAGGAGGTGAGGCAGACACTGGCGTCATTGCACGACCCCGCCTCCCCAAGAAAAACGGAAAAAAGGAGCTGCCGACCGCCACTAATGAGGCTCGCCACGGCTTCAATTAGTTCCCCGGGCCAAGCCCCCCGACCTCTTCCGAATGTCTGTGGCATGCAGGGGAGAGTGCCACAGCCCCACCGTGGGGGGCAAGCCACGGGTATCTGGGGGCTCATGGCTAATCCGGGGAGTGGAAGCCAGTGGCCCGTGACTGGGCCGAGATACATCAGGTGGACGGCAGTGCAGAAAAAATAATAAATAGAAAAAAAAAGGCCCTAAAACACATCTATTCTCCATGGCCTTCAATGTTATAGTTTAAATTGGCTTCTGAACTTTTCCCTGGCTTTGATCATCTGCAAATTTATGTTCTTTTATGATGCATAACACACTTGCTTTGGTTGAGATTTTATGTATAGGGCTCTGCGTCCCTGTGAGTTACCTTAACATCTCCAGGTGGCATCCCTCTCCTAAGAACAGGGCTTAAAGTTTGGAATGGTTTATCTTGTTTGGTATACATTGATTCAAAATCTAGCCACTTTAGAGAAACAAAATATGGCATCCAGTGGATTCCACTTCTGTAAGCGCATTCCCATGTAGAATTCTTTTCATCTGGAAAGAATGTTCAGTTCAATTCAATTTTATTCAAGGTAACAACAGCTGAGCAGAGCTCACTTACAATACTGTCTTGTTAAGGCAAACACTTACATTGGTGTCTTGTGAAGGCAAAACTTCAGATGGCAAATAAATGTGGCAGAAATAAACAGTGCTAAATGCGCTGTACATCTTACAAGGCATTGCATGTTTACACAGGCAAAACAAAGCTTCAAATTCAAGGTAAGGCCTAGTGCAGTGGTTATAGAGATGAAACCTCACAGTTGTTGCTATTTATGCTATGTCTCTGAAATGATGGCAGCAAAGTTTATGCCAAGAACAAAATTGAAAAGAACCATTCTATGACTTTTGTACTGGATGGCAAGGGGCAGTTTACCAGATTCAGGGAGTTCCATGCATTCAGGCAGCTATGACTGAAGGTGAGGGACCCTAAGTTGTTTTTATGTGCAGGATTATCAAGGTACAGCCTTGCTAGCTGAACCCTGGCATCGTTCGGTACCAAATCCTGATTTAAAATAGGAAAAATCACCTTAGAAAAAGATGCTCACTCAAGTGAATGTAGTGCACTCCTGCACATAACCTGTAAAGATGTCACAAAACATTGGAGCGTGGGGGCATATCAGAGAGTCGGGAGGTGGAAAGGGAATGTATGGACAGCCTCTTGGGGGTAAATTATAATCCCTCCCCATCCTTTGAGGGCTATTTAAAAAATATGGCAAACAATGTGGAAGAGCTCCCAATGAGTTAAGGGAACTCCCTGTTAATGATTGTCAGCACCAAGAAAAGTGCTCTTTAAATTATATTTGAAATGGTTTATCTTGTTTGGTATACATTGATTCAAAATCTACCCACCTTGGTGGGTCATTTAAATATAATTCCCCTGTTTGATTTAACAATGCTGCCTGGTAGCATTTCCACAAATTTGGTAGTTTTGACCCAGCCTGATTATAAGATAATTTTAATTTATTCATGTTTATTCTTGCTTTTTTATTTTTCCATACATATTTTTTTAAACTTATTATTCCCAATTTATTAAACCAATATTTTGTTTAGTTATTAGACTAGATTGTAAGGTATATGATAATTTTAGTAGAATACTCAATAGTATTACTTGAACCGTACTTGATAAAGATAGTGGTAAGTTTATCCAATTATTCAAAAGCAGTTCTACTTTTTGTAGTAAGGGAGGCATTGTCAGTCATATGGGTTTTTGTTTTAACTCCCTAAGTGGATTCCCAGGTATTTCATTGCATCGTGTTCTACCCTGAAGTGTGGCGCATCTTCCAGGGCCAAACATCGATATGGATTTGTAAACATAACCTCTGACTTCATCCGATTTACTTTGTAACCTGAAATGACCAAATCTGTTTATTAACTTCATTATTTAAAGATTTATTTAGGTATTTCAAATACAAAAGGATATTATCCATGTACAGAGATACCTTCAGCTGTCTGTCATGTGCATGAAACCCCCTCAGTACCATATGCTCACAGATTAGATTGGCCATTAGTTCAATGGTGAAGGTGAACTGAAGGAGTGAGAGAGGACATCCCTGCCCAGTGCCTCTTCACAATTTAAAATGACTAAAAATGGTGTGGTGTGTTAACAACTTTGCCACTGGATTCTTGAAGATTAACTTAGTCCAATTAATGAAATTAACACTTATGCTTACCCTATCCATTTATGCAGAAAATGTATTTCCATTGCACCCTGTCAAAGCTGTTTTCTGCATCTAGAGATATAGCCATTGCTGCTTCTTGTTTATGCATCATAATACTGTTTAAAGCATTTCTGATGTTGTTATGGATTTTCTGCCCTTCATAAATTCAATCTGATCATGATGTATAACAGATAGAAGCAATTGATCCAATCAGGATGCTAATATTTTGGTGCAGATTGTATAGTCTGTATTTAAGAAGGATTTTGGATGGTGTGAGGCACATCATTTTGAGTCTTTACCTGCTTTTGGGATGGTGAATTTGAGGGTTTCCTGGAAACTGCCTGGAGTTTGGTTTTGTATGAGGAATGAGCTGAAGAATTTAGTTAGGACTTGAGTCAGCTATGTTTTGAACATTACTGTATATAAAATTCTATAGGAACTCTCTCTGGTCTTGGTGTTTTACCCTTGTCTAACTTATTTAGAACCTTTTCTACTTCTTGCTTGCTAATAGGTTTGTTAAGAAGAATTTTGTCCTCCTGTTCATTTCTAGAGATTTTTATATTAGTCTTAACCTGATTATTAAGCTCTTTTACTTCTGAGGTATACAACTCTTTATACTATTTTCTAAATTCTTTATTGATTAGGTCATGATCCGATGTTAGCAGTCCTTGGACTAAGATTAACTAAGACTAAGATTGTTGTTGTAGTAGAAAAGGATAGCCCAGATGAGCTGAAGCTCATTTACAGTGTTGTCCTTCAAGCACACAAGCAAACATACACAATGTTACAAAATTCCTACAAATAATACAATTAGATATATAATCGTTTATAAACATCAATATCTCAGATGTCAAATACAGCACATTTAAGATTTAAGATTGCTCTTTCTGTTTTTTCTTTCTGCAGTAGATAAGCTAGGACCTTTCCAGATTTATTAACCTGTGTGTAGTACCAAGGTCTGATTTGAAAGGACCCAATTCTAAAATGCCATCTGTATCAGAATTGGGAGCTGCAGTGCCAAATTGGCACTGCGCCATCCTTGCAAACTACTTCGGGGTGCACCAGGTCACAAGGGGGCTTGCACCATGGCAGTGCTTCAACATTCTCTTTTTTAGGATTCCCTATGCCCCACCATGGGCACAGTAAGGTGCTCAACTTAGACCAGCTAGGAGGTGGTCTAGGCCCCTTGCACCAGTGCCATCACTGTGGCGGGTTTGGGGGTGAGATACATGTGGATCATGGGGTAGAAGGGGCATGGGGGTGACAGTGTGAGTCTGGGAGACAGTGGGCATGAAAGGGATTGCTGTGGCACTTGATGGGGTGCAGATGCCTCTGCAATTAATACGATAAAAGCCATTAGATTGTGTAGAGTGATACAAAGTACAGTACTATGTAATATTCCTGTATATACATGAGTAGACAGTGTGACTGCAATACAGTCATGTAGGGCAAATGCTATTACTGAATGGCATCAGACTGAAACAGAACACAGCAGACCACACAACGGGACAAATTTGGAATGTCAGCAAATGTTTATTTTGTTACCAGGACCATCCTTCATTGTACAGCATACAGCTTCGAATGCGAGGCATCTTTCTTTGGCTTTGCATTGTGTCATTGGGAGGGCTGCCCCTAGCTTCTGCACCAATCCTGTACCACTGAGCTCGCAGACTTCACTCACCTGCATGCATCACATTACAGGACCTGATGACTTTGACCATATTAATTGCAGAGGCACTTGCACTCCACTGGGTGCAAAAGCAATCCCTATCATTTCAGCTGTCCTGCACACTCACCCTATATCACCACTATGCTCCTTCCACCCCATGAAACCCTCCTGGCATGTGGTTTCACTATCACCTCCCCACCCATCTTGTTGTGCTGGGCAGGAGGGTATGGATCCCTGTGGCATTTCCCAGAGGTGTGCCAATTGGTTGACACTGCTGCAGACTTGTGGAAAACCCAGGGAGTTCGGCACCAGGACCCTGAATTGGGAGCAGGGTCCCTGGTGTACTTGGAGTTTGCTGCAGCCCTGAGCGTGATGCACCATCTGTAACTCTCAGGACTCTTTGACAATCAGCCCACAGTCTTTCTGTTCATTTATAATTGTATGATATTCCTGCTTTAGTCTATGCCATTCTTTAAGAGCTTCCTCTTCTCTGTTATGAATGTGTCTCATCTCTTCTTTTTCTGATATCACTCCAGTGATGCTAGTTTTGTTGTTCTATACTATTTTTGTTTCTTGTGTAACTTATAATATTCCCTCTTATGAACGCCTGTAGTGAATCCCATAAAGTTATTGATGGTTGTTTGTCATAGTGATGTTACTGTATATAGGTATTAATGTCTTCTTTGATTTGTTCTTGAAAGTTTTGATATTGGCCCATCACCCATCTTTTAGTTGTTTTCTTTTGAGAAACATTAAATAAACATAGCACAGTTACGCAATCTAATAAAAGGATGCCCTCTTGTGTAATAGCAATAATCTCATCAACTGATTTGATCCAATAATTCAGTGTTTACATGGGTGTGTGTGGAGTCTATTGGAGCAGAGTTAGTATTCACATATGTTAAAATTTTTGTTTCTCCAGTAATGTATTAGATTCAGTGCTTCCATTGTATCTAATATTATTTTAAAGCACAAGCATGAACAAGAACTGGAGCTACCCAGTTACCGAGAAAAAAGACTTCAATATCAGGTCATGTTAAAACATATATTTTATTCTTCTCCATCAAAATAGCAGCACTTCCAATCATCATCATTTCACGTCATGCCGAATGCTTTTTCAAGGCATGGCCACCATGGATAATACCTCTCATTTAAAATCCACATTTAAAGTGACAGTGCAATAGTAAACTTTTCAGTGCAATAATAGAATTTTACACAGTGTAAAAACATGTCTAAAGTGCCATAAATGAATGAATATCAAAGTCATATCCAGGTAACAAATACACCAAGTGACAAAGTACACCAAGTGGTCTACAACAATAAATATGCCAATATATATATATATATATATATAATATTATATATATATATATATATATATATATATATATATATGACATTAAGGAAAAAATGAGGGGAAGGGAAGGAAAAAAGGAAAAAAGGGGTGGGGAAGAGAAGGGGGAGGGAAAGAAAGGAGAAAAGATTAAAAGAAAACACAAAAAAGATAGTTGGGGAAAATTATGTTAAGTCTGGAAGGGGTGTTAGCTTTTAATTATCCAGGAGTGCTACTAGACAGCACATTATCTTTAAACAAACATGTTAGTAAAGTGACAAAAAACGTAAATAGCAAACTGGGTCACCTAAGGTATATAGAAACAAAAACAGCCTAGCTGCACAAACTAAAAGAACAATAGTACATCAGGCATTACTACCAGCTTTAGAGTACAACTCAATATTATTAAAGGAATAATGCCTGACAGGGTGGGAGTTATGCTGGGATAACATCCCACCTTGGGTGGTTGGGCCCGAGGCCACCGGCCGAGGGCGTCCAACACCCGAGAAGGGATGTTATCCCAGCATAACTCCCACCCTGGAGGGCATTATTCCTATTATACAATGGCTTGTTGTTTTATAATAAAAAAATAATTTTAAAGAATGTTTTTGTTAGTGTGTAAACATATTTTTGTTTCTTAAGAGAAAGAGGAGATGATCATGGGGATGGGGATCGAAATCATCCAAACAATCAGCAGGGATGTTATGCCAGGATAACATCCCTGCTGTGATAGCCAACTGACCAATCAGAAACCAGGATTCTTTCTTGCCATTGTATAATATTGAATTGATCAGATTTATTGTTACAAAAATAACCACTTATATTTAACAACATTTTAAGATTTGAAACTGGCTGTGGGCATCAGGAACATCATTGTAAATTGTACCATAATTTTAGGATTATGCCACCTGGTCAGAGAATACTATATGCAACACTGATGTTTATGCACAAAATTTTGAGATTAGAAACTCCAGTAGTATTACATGATAAATTTAAACAAAACAACAAAATAAGATTACTACGAGCAACCTCAACAAAATATTTTGAAGAAAACATGACCAATGCAAAGTCTGCAGAATATTCAATGACCAATCATAGTCCTAAATAATTAAACAACTTAAAATGGGAATACATGTGGATACAAAGAAGAATACAGTACTTTCAAAACCAGTGTGAGAAATTATTTGAAGACTGATTGCTGCGGTTACGATACCACTTGAGGATTGTAGACTAATATTGTAGATCTACATTTAGATGAAATTTGTATACTGTAAATACTGTGCATTAAGTATAATGAGACTGTTTGTACACTGTTTGTTTAATTACAAATTAATTAAGTGTGTTATGTATGACAAAGTTTTGTATTCTTACTGTCTTTCCCCTTCCCCAGGCATGGCTGAAAACAGGTCTCTGACCCAGTGCACTGCACCAGTCCATATATGACCCAAATCCTCTCACTTGATATTCCCTTGGTTTGATGGTAATCTCAAGGCAGTGAATATCAGGGGTCGGAAGTCGGAGCATTGCTGGTGGAAGATCCGACCGGAGGCCAACAGGCTGGCCCTGCGTTCTCACTATGTTGAGTACAAGGGGGAAGTTTCCCATAAGAAGGCAACATTTGTGTCCATGGAGATTAATGTGGGGAGAAACAGACCATCTCAGCTGTTTTAGACCATGGACAGGCTTTTACATAGTGCCTGTTTCTAGCTGAAAAAAGCTTTTTCAACCACTTTATGTGAAGAGTTTGCTCTGTTTTTTTCTGACAGAGTATCAGCCATCAGGTCAAGGATTCCTTCAGGGAGGATTGTGCCTCACAGTTGTCAAGTTGGGAGTTTCAGAGGCACTTAGTCTGTCTGGGAGGAGTTTAGACTAGTGGAGGTGTCTGAAGTGACTAAGGTGATCTTGTCGCTAAAGCACACATTTTGTGAACTGGACCCGGCACTGACGCGTTTCTTAATGGAATGTGCCGATGCTGTTGGTCCGGTGTTTGCCAAGATTGTAAGTTTCTCAATTTCACAATGGAGGAAGGGGTCTTCCCAGTTGCTTTGAAAGAAGCACTGGTGAAACTTCTCCTAAAGAAATCATCCTCGACCCAGTCGTCCTGATGAATTACCATCCAATCGCCAACCTGCCATTTTTGAGCAAGATTGTTGAGAAATTTGTGGCATATCTGCTTGAGGATCACCAGGTGTCCTTGGAAATCAATGAAGCATTCCAGTAAGGTTTTTGGGCTAGATGCAGCACTGAAACTGCTCTAGTGAGAGTGCATAATGATCTGCTTAGGGCTAGAGATAGAGGAGACAGTTCAGTTCTTGTGCTCCTCGATCTCTCCTCAGCTTTTGACACTGTGGATCATGCTGTGCTTCTTGATTGACTCTGTGAGTTTTGTGGACTCACTGGTACTGTTATCAAATGGTTTGAGTCCTATCTCTCATACAGAGTGCAGCAGGTGGTGATGGGGAATGTCTCCTCCTCCCCAATGCCTCTGTCTTGTGGAGTACCTTAGGGTTTGATCTTGTCACCAATGTTGTTTGCAGTGTACATGCTGCCCCTGGATGAGATCATTCGACTATACAGTGTGGAGTTTCACTGCTATGCAGATGATACCCAACTGTATTTGTCTTTTGAACCTGGAACATCAGGAGCGCTTGATATCCTTAACATCTGTCTGGCTAAAATCAGTGATTGGTTGGCTTCCAACTGGCTGAATTCAGCTAAGACTGAGGTGTTGGTGATCGAGCCTGGTCACGGGCTTGATGACCCACTACTTGGGGCTGACACTGGACTTGTTCTGGTGTCTACTCCATTGGTGATTTCTCCGAGGGTACAAAAGTCTGGGTGTAATCCTTGATTGCAGATTGACTTTCAAAGATCAGGTGTCAGCTGTAGTTAGCAGTGCTTTCTACCACTTGTAGAACATTGCCTGGATTAAGCCCCTCATTCTGCCTTAGGACCTGCCGACACTAGTACAGGCCTTTGTGACTTCTAGGCTTGACTACTGTAATACTCTGTGTGATGCTTGGACAGCTGGTTCTGATTACACTATGATTTTTGTAATATAAAAATATGGTATTGACTGTCTCTCATGAGACATGCTGAAACAGCCTGTGGAATGACAACCTCCCCTTCAGGTTTTAGCTAAAAGGTGTTACCTGGAAGGCCAGGAAATAATTACATGCTAGAAGGGACTAAATTAAGGATGTCCTGTTGATCTAGCTTTATTGTAGCTTGCCAGCTGCAAGACTAGAGTAGGGACAGAGGAGTCCCATTCAAGGTGAAAGCCACCAAGCAGAACCTTGTGGATGCTGTGATGGTAGCAGATACCCAGAGCATTGAGTCACAGACAGTAAATGAAAAGGACCAAACCTTGAGTGTGGCAGGGCTAGCGGCCAGTGCAGTGTCCAGATCCAATGAGGAAGGCAACAGGGCCACTGTCAGTGAAGGGCCACAGCAGCAGAGGCAGGTCACCAGTATCCTGGATCCAGAAGTACTCAGGTTGCAAATTGAGTTGCGCAGAATGGAGCTGGAGTTCCAGAGGGAGAGGGACTGTGAACAGCGGGAGGCAGACAGTGAGGCAAAGCGAGAACGCAGAGAGACAGAGCGGGAACAGAGAGACGCTGACCATCAGGAGCATGAGCACCAGAAGCAACAAGAAATGCAGAAGCTGTGACTCCAATCAGCGGCACCAGAGCAGGTAAGTGGCTTGGGTTCAACTGGGACTACAGGACTGGGTTACAAATTGAATTCCAGATTGATAGCTGAATTTAAAGATGGGGAGGATATGGATGCCTTTTTAAATTCTTTTGAAAAAGTTTGTATTCAGGCTAAAATTCCTAGGGAGTCCTGGAGCTTCCAGCTATCCCCGCTACTTACTGGGAAAGCTCGGGATGCATTGTGTTAAATGGACAATGAGGGCAGCGATGATCACAGCAAACTTAAAGCTGCACTGGTAAAGAAATTTGAATTAACTGCTGAATCATACAGAGCTAAATTCCGTAAGCTCAGGAAAAGCCCTGACATGAGCAACGAAGAGCTAGCCATAAAACAACGTCAGTTTTTAAAACATTGGTGGGAAGGAACTGAAGCAAACTCTGTTGATAAAATTGAAAATGTGATTCTGTTAGAACAGTTTTATAGGGCATGCCCAGCTGAGCTAAAATCCTGGCTGGAGGACCAAGATCCCAAAACAGTACAAGAGGCTGCTGAACTCTCAGACCACTATGCCAAGAGCAGACCTGCTCTGAGATAGAATTAGGTGGGCGTGGCAGTGCAGAAAGGGAAAAGCATGCCTTCAGGGAAGCAAAAAACCTCACTGCCTCCACTGAAACCAGTTAGCCCCAGGTTTCAGAGAAAAGATTTCTCTGAGAAAAGAAATGAATGTTGGTTGTGTACAGAAACTGCAAACTGGGCATATTGCCAGACAGTGTCCCCAAAAGGTGAGCAATACACAACAAAAGGCTAGGAAAGAAGTGGGTTGTTTATGTGTCCCTGGAAGCATGCCTGTGAATATGAGGGAACACATGCACCCAGTCATGGTAAATGGTGTACAGACACAAGGGTTAAGGGACACAGGGGCATCCCTGACATTGGTAAAAAGGGATCTAGTAGATGCCTGGTCAGCTTTTACCCAATAAATATGTCACTGTACAGGACTTTACTGGTGAACAGAAAACATTGCCCCTCGCTAGTGTTCTCCTAGACTTGGGTGAAACAGGGGGAACTGTTTAACAGGTAGCTGTAGCCCAACCTTAGCAGTGGATGTGATCCTGGGCAACAGTCTCAAACAGGAGATAGTGTGTGTAGTTACCAGTAGCCAAGCAGCAAGGGAAAATTGTAGTTCTCTGAACCCCACAGAAGCCGTTGTGGAAACCACTGAGAGGCTGGTTCCCAAGCCTGTGTCTCCAAATGGGCAGATGAATGAAAAGGGGGTAGAAATTTCCACAGTAGCTGTTAACCACACAGCTATGGAGGGTGACTCCGAAGAGGGAGGGGTGACTTATTGTCAGAGGGTTGGTATTGACAGTGATCCTGAGTGCCCTGGCACTAGTGCTAGGGATCCTATTTTAGTGACTGAAGTGGACCTCTCCCATGCCTTGGGAATGTGTGAGGGGCTTGCAGATGCTCAGGGAAGTGACATTAGTCTAGAGAAGCTGAGGGCTTGGGCAGACTCTGATGGGGCACAGGGAGGTGATGGCAGACATAAGGTTTATTGGGAATATGGATTGATGTATACTCAGGCTGTGCAGACAGAGGGAGGGGTGCTAGGCAGGCAGCTTGTCATTCACCAGGCGTACGTGAGCAATTGCTCAAGACTGCACATGATATTCCCTTGTCTGGTCATCTGGGAATCATGTGCACTATGCAGCAGTTGGCCCAGAATTTCTATTGGCCTAACTTCACCCAGCAGGTGAAGGAGTATTGCAGGTCTTGTCAGCGATGCCAAGAAATAGGGAAGGTGGGCAAGAAAACCCAAGCCGCCCTGATTCTATTGCCCATAGTGGAGGAGCCATTCCAGAGGGTGGGAATGGATATTGTAGGGGCCTTTAAATACTCCCAGCTTCTCAGGGAAGAGATTCATCCTGACTGTGGTGGATTATGCCACCCGGTACCCAGAGGCAGTTGCCCTAGCCTCACTGAGGACAGACAAAGTGGCAGCTGCCTTACTTGGGATTTTCTCCCATGTTGGGTTTCTGCAGGAGGTTATCACCAATTGAGGGGGTTATTTCATGTCGGACCTGATGAAATGTTTACGGGAGAAGTGTGGGGTGGTGCAGAGATGCATGACACCATATCACCCACAAGCCAATGTGCTTGTGGAAAGATTCAGTGGTACCCTGAAGTCAATGCTCCAGGCGTTTGCTGAACAGCATGAGAGGGACTGGGAGGAATGCCTTCCCCACCTGTTGTTTTCATAGAGGGAGGTGCCCCAAGAGTTGACAGGATTTTCCCCCGTCGAACTCTTATATGGACACTGGGTATGTGGGCCCCTAGACTTGATCTGGGAGGACTGGGAAGGCATGCACACCACCCAGGGAACTCCCATAGTGGATTACATCCTTAAGTTTAGGGAAAGGCTAAAGGACAGACAGAACGGATGTACCATGTCAACATGATGAAGCCATATGCAAATAGGGCTGACATGGTGTTTGCAATGTGTAGTCCTGGGAAGGGGATGGACGAAGGAGACCCCCTTCTGGACTTGCTGGAAGAAAGCAAGTGGGAGTCCTCTGTGGAGGCAGTAAAATTGTCTCCCAAGCTGGCCCTGGGCCAGATCCAGAAAGTAAGGGAGGTTTTAGCAGACTTTGCCCCATTGCTTAGCACTAAGCCTGGACTAACCCCCTTAGTGACACACAGTGTGGAGACAGGGACACAGATGCCCATACAGTGGACAGCATATTGGGTATCAGAGGCTGTCCAAAAGGACATTAGGAGGGAAGTGGAGGAGATGCTGGATTTAGGGGTAATCTGGAGAGCCCACAGCCCCTGGGCCTCACCCATAGTCCTTGTGCCTAGGCTGGATGGATCTACTCATTTCTGTGTGGACTATCATGGACTGAATGCAGTCATGAAGTCAGATGCCCACCCGATGCCCCGGACGGATGAACTCCTGGACAAGTTGGGAGGGGTGGCCTACCTTACGACTATTGACCTAACAAAGGGGTATTGGCAGGTAGAGTTGATGGATGGAGCTAGGGAGTGGTTGGCATCATCACTCTAATAGGCTAATTTGAATTTAAAGTAATGCATTTTGGAGTGAAGAATACCCTGGCCACTTTCCAGGGGTTGGTGAACCAGGTGTTAAATGGTGCTAAGGAGTACACCGTGGCATACCTGGATGACATTGCCATCTTTAGTACCAGCTGGGAGGAACACCTATCCCACCTTAGGGAAGTGCTGGGCAGAATACAGAAGGCCTGGCTCACTGTCAAAGCCGGGAAGTGCCAGGTAGCCATGGGAGAAGTGGCATACCTCGGGCATGTGGCAGACTGAGGACAGCTCCATCCTAACCAAATAAAGACAGAGGTAATCTGGGCATGGCCCAGACCAGAAATGCAGAAGCAGATCAGGAGTTTCCTTGGGACAGCAGGGTACTATAGAAAATGTGTACCCAATTACAGTGCCCTGGCTGCTCCCCTATCTGACCTGGTAAAGAAAAGGATGCCAAAGAAAATTACCTGGGACCCAGCCTGTGAAAAGCCTTTACCAGACTGAAGGAGGCACTGTGCAGTGCTCCTGTTTTGACAAGTTCTGACTATAGCAGCCCCTTTATAGTTCAGACTGACACCTCAGACGTGTGTACTGGGGCAGTACTGAGTCAGACATCCAGCCAAGGGAAATATCATCCTGAAGTTATTTCCCAGGGAGCAGACATACTCTACTGTGGAAAAAGAGTGTCTTGCCATATTATGGGCCCTAAAGAAATTAAAGCCATACTTGTGTAACCCCCTTGTTACCCGGGGTTACTAGGATCCCAGTAAGACCTAGTGGTAGGCAGGGAAGGCAGCTTGTGAAACTCCAGTTAAATGGATTTCACACCGTCTCACTCTGTTCTCAGTCTCAGCTGAGACTGAGGGATGACATCATTTTAGAACTGTCACAGCTGCATAAGCTGCACTGGAATGTTGCAGTTGGAGGTTAGAGTAGAACTTTGGGGAATTTGAAGCCAGTCTGTGTGCAGTCTTAGAGAGATACTGTAGTGCAGCAGAGTGTGTGCAGGCTCTCAGAGCTTTAAGCTCTGTTTCAGAGCTACTTTTGTTCAAGGAGTGTGTTTCCACCTGAAGAGGAACACAGGAACTGGTAATTGAAGTGGTGGAGACCGCTTTCAATGGTTCAGAACCCCATCCCTGAGGGGATGGAGTGAAAGTGTTTGCCTGTTTTCCAGGGGCAACCCCACTGGGTCCGGCTAAGGGAAAGAAGCTGCCTGTTCAAGTTGTGCTGAGGCACCAGAAGCTCAGAGAGAGAGAGATTCCCTGTGGAGGAAATGCCTGTGGGGCACCTGCAACCAAAGGGTGAGTTTGCTCTGAAAAAGGGCCAAGTATTTTCACCTGAACAGAAGTAAACTAAAGGGACTGTTACTGTGTGGTGAGGAAAAGACAGCCAAGTACAGTTGGAAGATGTGGGGAGTGGACTGCTTAACCTGTGGGGGGTCAAGAGTAATGGACAATGCCACTTAAAGGAGTAGTACACCCAGAAAGTAAAAAAAATATGTTATGTAGAGTGTTTTGATATGTATGTTAGAACAATTTAGTAGCTGTTGTCTTACAGAAACCCCAGTTAGCTGGCTCTCATGTATATGCTAAACTAACTGTTGCCATTTGTGCTCCCTGGATAAGAAGTTACAAGGCTCTGCTGTTGCTAAACTAATTTTAAAGCAATACACATGCTAAATCTAAGGGCATGGCTACATCACTGTCACATGAGACAGGGGGCATCCTGGGAGAAAGAAAGCCAATAAAACTATTTGTTATGCAGGTACTCAGGGGTCATAAAACTACCATACAGCTAGCAGGCAATTTAGGAAAAACTCCAAATAGCAGGCAGAGGGAAGGACACACTAGGATTTAACATACATATCAAAACACTCTACATAATATATGTTTTTTTTATTTTCTGGGTGTACTACTCCTTTAAATTAATTATGTTCAAGTCCAGTACAAAGAGTTGAAAGAAAGTGGGGATTGGACTGCTTAACCTGTTGCGGGGTCTAGGGTAATGGACATTGCCACATATAAGTATGTTCGAGTCCAGCACAAATGGGAAGCAAGACAAGTAGATGGAATGTGAAATACATTTAGCAAGAATCTACATTGCAAAGCTTTATAGGATAAGGTGTTTCCTATCCAGAGAAATGGCCGGGTATAAATTGTGGGAGCGAGAGGTGGGAGACCCCCATCAGTAGTAACCAAATTCACCTCTGCGGATTTGCTCTGAGACACCTTTTGCTTTCTCTCAGGTACTTGGCCAGTGCCTGAGGAAAGTACTCAGACATGGGATTGAAAGAAGATTCCCTGATGGAGCCGAGGTGCTCTTAGGTGGTTTAGGGAGCCACCAGAAAATGTTTTCATGAAGTATGGAAGGTGTCCAAGTGGCTGACAAGGGAGCTGCGCCAGGGAAAACCCAGAGCAATGTACAAGTCTGGGCTGTGTAATCCAAAGCAGCATACAAGTCCGGGCTGTGTGCCCAGTGTGTTGTAGAGCCTGAGGGCTAAGGTGATGAGGATGTGTTCTGGTCTCCTTTAATCTGCATTACCAGGAGTGTAGCCCCATGGGGGTCCATCTCTGCTTTGTTTATTCTGTTTGGATGTGAATAAAAGCCACACTTTAGAATCCCACTTCTGGTATTGGACATTAGTTATTGCTTCCTGCGTTCAGAGTTACTTGGGTGCCCCTGTGCAGAGTAGCCAAACCTAGCCATTGTGCCGAGTGACCTATTCCTCCCCGAACCCAGCCCACCTGGTATTGCTGTCAGATGGCAATGGCATACCGGGTAGGGGTTACAAAAATGGAGGCACCACTGAGGATTTGGGTTTGGAATTTAGGGAGGAATGTAAGAAAGGTGCTTGGGCAAAGGGCTAGAGTTTTGTCTATCTGGCAGTGGGTAGCCCAAAAAGCTGAAGCAATGTTAACTAATGTGCCACTGTGTGCTGTTGTCCATATGCTGCTGTTAAAATGCCATCTGTTTACCAATGAGCAGTAAAGCCTGAGAGAGTATGCCCTTATCCTGCATCAAATTACAGTGTTTGCCAGCTTTTAAAACTGTTGTGACAAAAAAAAGTGTGGAAAACTAGGGGTAGCAAAAGGAAAATTGTGCCCTGGATGTTGGAAATGCTTTTTTGTGAACTGAGAGACGACTTGTGCTTAATGGCCATGAAAAATGGTTGAAATGGCTCCCACCATGCAGTCAGCTGAGAAAAAAAAAAAAGTGTGGTTTTGCAGTTTAAATTTGCCTGCTTGATGAACGCCATGAGGAGAAGAGCACTTGAGAGAAAAGAGGCTCATTTGCATGGCATGGCATCGAATGATTGGTGAGACTGCAATCAGTCCCGCCCCCAAGCCAGCTCTACAGTGACTGCCCAGCATTCGAGAGGGAGTGTGAGTGGAGTGTGCATACTGGCTTATCAGGAGGGGTGTCACGGTGACTGAAAGCGCTGTAAAAAGTTCAAAAAACATACTTTTCTGTTTAAATTCGGGCTCAACCCGCATCTCGATCAACTGGACCATGAGTGTGGTGTTCAGAGGGACAATCATCAGGACTGCCAACCCGCTTCTTTCCAGAGTCCTCCAAGACTGGCTGTAGGCTGTTTTCCATTGCAGCAAACAGCTACTGATAACCGTGAGTACCAACAGAAATAATTGCTCAGACTAAGTGATTTTGCCAAAAGCCATTGCTTAATCTGTGTGTAGCAGTGTAATCACTTTGTAAAGCAAGTACTGTCTTAAGTTTTACCAGCAAAAGCAAGCATTTTAAGCCATCGACTGTGAGCATAAAGATAGGTTCAACATCAGTATAAGTGTCAAAGCCATGAGATAGACTGTGAGTTGTATCCGATATGCAGCATGAGTTACAGGCAATCCTGTGCTATGAAATACTGAGGCTTTAAGGGATTGTGAGCTAGAGCAATGTCTTCAGCAAGTGAAAAGTCTGTGGTGAATCATGTAAATGTGCTAGGAAAAAGAACAGTGCAAGTTTGTGCAGTTTGAGCAAACGTTATCAGTAGAGTGCATAAATCAGATGTGCAGTGGCTTGACTCAATTTCAGAATGTTGATGCATAGGAGTGCTGCTGCTGCCATTACAGGGTGGGGTTGTAATGTAAACACAGCAGCAGAGGAGCCATTTTGAAGGAGAGAGAACGTTTTCAGTGATGTGGGACTTGAAATAACAGTGAGCGTTGTTTGTTCTTTCTCTGCAGTCATGGCCTCAGGACCAGCCCGCTACCTGGATCATGCCTGGGGTGTGGTAGCAGTAGGAGTTAACAAGTTAAGGGACATTGAGAGATATTACTATGGAGGGTGACTGCCTCCTTATGTGGCGATTCCTGGATATGCAGTGCAAGTATGTCTGATGTGCTTAAATGCTGGAAGGGACGTCTTCGTAGTACCTCACTGTTCTGGGTGCTTAGAGAAATATGGTTTATTTAAAGCACCCAAGATTCATTTGGCTCCCACATGGACAAAAGTTCAAGAATCTGCAGTTGGCAGCACACAGCACCAGATGGATCCTGTTGGAGAAGGCCTCTCAGGGGAGTGTGGCACAAAGCTAGAGGGTGCAGATTTACAGACAGAACAATGTGCTGATGTTTCGGATTCTGAGTCACAGAGAGACATATCAGGAAGAGCATCCATTGGCCCGTGGAGAGCCGGGTCTAGCCCAAGTCTCATAGGTGAGGATGAGATGAGGGAGGCCTTTGAATGGGAGGTTTTGACCTCTACACCCAGCTAAGAGTGGATAGTCTCAGGAGTGAAGACAACTGCTTACTTCTGGGCACAAATTCTCAGTGAGGAACAAGAAGGGGGGAACCTATGTGGTCTTGTGAAAAAGGAACTGGTTCACAGCCTCAAGCTCTTGCCTCAGAGGAATGCATGGAAGGGAGTGATGATGCCACTGCCCTGGCTGTGCAAGAAGAAGCCAGGGATCCATTTTTTGTCTCATTGAGAATGCGTAGCTGGCAGAACCAGGACTGGCCACCCCCAAGCCAGGCCAGAGGTCTCAGGTTGACCAAAGCTAGTAAAGAGGAAAGACTGGTTCATAGGAAGGCGAATGAAATCTATGGGATGTCCTTTCCTATCTTTCCTTAGAAAGTCTGGGAGGAGATTGAACAAAACAGGAAGTCCTGGATTTGGGCAGAAGCAATGAAACGTGTGCATCCTGGTGCAAACAAGCATGTCAAGCACAGAACGTTTCACGACAAATACAGCCAGTGGAAAAGAGGCAGGACACTCTTAATGGACACTGTTCAAATTGTGGATGGAGAGGGACATGAAACCTCTCACAGTGTGAATTATGTGCGCCCAGATGGGGTAATAATTCAAGCACCTGACCCGTTGTGCTATTGGCCATAATGCAAAGACCTCCCTGTGAATGTGCCCATGCCTACCAAATGGAAAGCAGAGCAGTGATAGTCAGTGCTGCCACTCCAGCCATTGCAGTGCCTATGTTGTTCCACCAGTATGGATGTCCAGGACTCAGGTGCCCCACCCAGTTCTACAGTGTACTGGCCTTCCAGAATCCTTCAACTGGCCCACCAGATGACTTCAGATCTAGAGAAGACACCAGCCAAGCTGTATCTTGATTCATCGCCTGGTAATCAGATGACTTCAGACCAGCTGTTTTCCTTTTTGTTCCTGTTCCAGGGTTCCATCTCCATAGATGACATCAACCCAGCAGTTTCCAGATGTGTCCTCCTGTCATTCCTGAAAGATGTTGGCCCAACTGTATCGGAAGAATGCTGTCAGGGAGAGTCTTTGGCTGAGGACCAGATTGGTGCCGTTGTCATTCTACAAGGGACTGGTATGTCCAGATTTTTCTATTCTTATGACATTGCAGTACACATCCTACACTAGCAGACTTCAGATGTCTGAACTGTCCTCAAAGACTCTCCTCTTCGGGACTTTGTCCTGCTAGAACTGTGCTTTACCGGGCTCTGGCCCAGGAGAGACTCTTTTATGGACTTGTCTTCGGGCACTGTGGTCACTAGATGGGACTTTTAGGACACTCCATCCCCCAAATATGGTGTATTGTAAATAATTTCATTGTTTTCTACTGTTTTCTAATGTTTATACTGTTTTTTCTACTTTTCTAATAAAAAATCTTTTTGGGAATCTCCAGTGTTTTGATGGTAGGAGTTTAGATAGACTGTGTATGCAGATTAGGAGTGTCTGTTGTCTTTCTTTTTTCTTGCAGATGTTCCTGAAGAAGATAGAAGAGAAGACAAAAAGATGAGGAGGGACTCATCGGAGTTCCTCACTAGTACTTTAGAGTGTAGTGTTTAAAGTACTGTTGTTGTTGTTACTGTGTGTAACTTTTCCTTCCACAGGAATGGTTGTGGGGGAGTGTGAGAGTAATGCATATGGTATGATATTAGCTCCTGGTGTGTGGTTGCATGGTGTCCAGGGTCGGGGAGGTCCCCTGTTTGTTTTGTTTTGGGATTTGTGTTAGAGGCAGACAGATATTCCCTAGAGGGCTGGGGGGATAGACAGGATGTGGCCCTGAGCTGCTGTAGGGGTTGTAGTACTGATCTATTAGGGCTATGCTCTGGGCAATTCTACCACAGCCACTAGGTATCCGTAGTCAACAGGTAGAGTACAGGCTGATGTGTCAGCCAAAGGCCTGTATGCCCTTAGTGTTGTCTGCTATGCTGGCACATGGTAGGGGAGAAGGTAGCGCTACCTCCCCGAAGTCAACACATGGGGCGAGATGGCCTAAGCTGGGTGATTAATGACTGCGGACAGTCATTTTCGTGGCCCAGGGTGAGTGTAACCCTCCTGTCACCCAGGGGTTACTAGAACCCAGGAAGACCTAGTGGTAGGGAGGGAAGGTAGCTTGTGAAACTCCAGTTAAATGGATTTCACACTGTCTCACTCTGTTCTCAGTCTCAGCTGAGACTGAGGGATGACAACATTTTAGAACTGTCGCAGCTGCAGATGCCACACTGGAATGTTGCAGTTGGAGGTTAACGTAGAACTTTGGGGGATCTGAAGCCAGTCTGTGTGCAGTCTTAGAGAGAGACTGTAGTGCAGCAGAGTGTGTGCAGGCTCTCAGAGCTTTAAGCTCTGTTTCAGAGCTACTTTTGTTCAAGGTGTGTGTTTTCACTTGTAGAGGAACACAGGAACTGGTAATTGAAGTGGTGGAGACTGCTTTCAATGGTTCAGAGCCCCATCCCTGAGGGGATGGGGGAAAGTGTTTGCCTGTTTTCCAGGGGCAACCCCCCTGGGTCCTGCTAAGGGAAAGAAGCTGCCAGTTCAAGTTGTGCTGAGGAACCAGAAGCCTAGAGAGAGAGAGAGATTCCTTGTCGAGGAAATGCCTGTGGGGCACCTGCAACCAAAGGGTGAGCTCACTCTGAAAAAGGGCCAAGTGTTTTCACCTGAACAGAAGGAGACTAAAGAGACTGTTACTGTGGGGTGAGGAAAAGACAGCCAAGTACAGTTGGAAGATGTGGGGAGTGGACTGCTTAACATGTGGGGGGTCTAGAGTAATGGACAATGCCACTTGAATTAAATATGTTCAAGTCCAGCACAAAGAGTTGAAAGAAAGTGGGGATCGGACTGCTTAATCTGCGGGGGTCTAGAGTAATGGACATTGCCACATATAAGTATGTTCAAGTCCAGCAAAAATGGGAAGCAAGACAAGTAGATAGAATGTGAAATACATTTAGCAAGAATCTACATTGCAAAGCTTTACAAGATGAGATGTTAACCGTCCAGAGAAATGGCCGGGCATGAATTGTGGGAGCGAGAGGTGGGAGACCCCCCCATCAGTAGTAACCAAATTCACCTCTGCGGATTTGCTCTGAGATACCTTTTGCTTTCTTTTAGGTACTTGGCCAGTGCCTGAGGAAAGTACCCAGACGTGGGATTGAAAGGAAGATTCTCTGATGGAGCCGAGGTGCTCTTAGGTGGTTTAGGGAGCCACCAGATAATGTTTCCATGAAGTATGGAAGGTGTCCAAGTGGCTGACAAGGGAGCCGAGCCAGAGATAACCCAGAGCAGTGTACAAGTCCAGGCTGTGTGCCCAGTGTGTTGTAGAGCCTGAGGGCTAAAGTGATGAGGATGTGTTCTGGTCTCCTTTAATCTGCATTACCAGGAGTGTAGCCCCATGGGGGTCCATCTATGCTTTGTTTATTCTGTTTGGATGTGAATAAAAGTCACACTTTAGAATCCCACTTCTGGTATTGGACATTACAGTTATTGCTTCCTGTGTTCGGAGTTACTTGGGTGCCTCTGTGCAGAGTAGCCAAACCTAGCCTTTGTGCCAAGTGACCTATTCCTATCTGAACCCAGCCCACCTGGTATTGCTGTCTGATGGCAATGACATACCTGGTAGGGGTTACACTTGTATGGGCAGCATTTTGTGGTACAGACTAACCACAACCTCCTAGTTTGGCTGACACAGATGGGAAAAAAACAATGGTAGATTGCTAAGATGGAGTCTTGCTTTACAAGGGTATGATATGACAATATTACAAAGGGCTGGAGCCAAAAATCAGAACTCAGATGGCTTATCTCACATCTATGAGGAGTGAACTGATTTGGGAAGCTCATCCCATGCAGGAGATAGAGCCCACAAATTCAGTCTAGGTAGGGAGGATTGTGACACTTGGACAGCTGGTTCTGATTACACTATGATTTTTGTAATATAAAAATGTTGTATTGAGTGCCTCTCATGAGATATGCTGAAACAGCCTGTAGAATGACAACGCCCCCCCCCCCAGGTTTTAGCTAAAAGGTGTAACCTGGAAGGCCAGGAGATAATTACAGGCTAGAAGAGAATACATTAAGGATCTCCTGTTGATTTAGCTTTATTGTAGCTTGCCAGCTGTTAGGCTAGAATCATAAACTTTTATGATGTTTAGAGAACGATATAGGCTATGTCACTTTTGTGTGAAGTCATAAATGTTTCTTTGCTGTCTGTGAAGAACAGGAAGAGACTCTACATCAAAAGGTTCATATGAGAAAATGAGTTGTGCTGAGGTCACAGAATTTAATACTTTGATAAGACATCCTGTTTTGCATAGATATATTTTTTTATATTCTGACAGGAAGCAGCTAGGTGACCTCATTCAAAGAGGTTGGCAAAGCCAGTTTTAAAACAGTATTCTAAGCAAATTCTTTCACATCTCAAACAACATTAAACACAGATTGCTTTTCTTCAAGAAACAAAATTAGTAGCAAGGGATGTTCATAGACTTAAAAAAGATTTGATCAGTCAGATCTAAGAATCATCCTATACCTCAAAAAAAAGAGGAGTTGCTATTCTTATTCATAAGAGTCTCAAATGGTCCCTTGTAAACTCGGTTTCCGATACTGACGGCAGATGGGTGATGGTCAAACTGAATACCAACTGTGGTCCTCTTCTGCTTGTTGATGTCTATGCACCCAACCCCGATTCCCCAGAGTTTTTTCATTATTTAGCTCAACAGATTCTATCCTTTAACACTGATAATACACCAGTTATTCTTGGAGGGGATCTTAACTTAGCTTTAGAAGCCAGCATTGACAGAAGTATCCCCACTACAGAGGCCCACCCTAGAAGTATTAAAGCCCTCTCATTACTAATGCAAGATGTTGGATTAGCTGATGTATGGTGCCTCATTCACCCTCGTGATCGAGCATTTACTTTTTACTCCTCTCTACATAAGACACAGTAGAATTAACTACTGGTTAGCACTTCCTGTTATAATGAAAAAAACTATTGATTCATCCATCTCTTCCATCATAATCTCAGAACTTTCCCCTGTCAAATTGCAACTTTTGTGGGGTCCATTAGCACCTAAATCTTCTTACAGGTGGCTGGACCTTCTCCTTCTCAAGGATCCCAATTTCTTACCTATGATCAAAGCACAAATTCAGGACTTCCTCTTTCACAATACCCCAACTAAATCTTCTATGTCCTCTGTTTGGGAAGCTCTTAAAGCTACGATTTGAGGGGAAATTATCAGTTATGCTGCACATAGAAAAAGAGTAAGGGAACAACAGATGGCTGACTTGGAGAAATCTCTTAAGGCTAAAGAGAATTTATACTTTTCTTCTAATAAGCACCGTCCTAATTCTCAACTTCATTTTGAAATTCTTCAACTTAGAGTTAAAATTAGCAAATTAATTTCTTGTAAAACTGAACTGGCCTTGTTTAAACTTACATATACGTTTTGGGAACACGGCGATAAAAATGGGAAACTCCTCTCTTACCAGCTCAAAGTACAACAAATGGAACGACACATCCTAAGCCTAAACGATGAACAGGGTACAATTCACTCTGACAACCCCTCTATAAATCGTATCATGAAAACCTTTTATCAAAAACTATACTCTAACACGAATCCTCCATCTACTTTACAAATTCAGCAATTCCTTAAATTGTTACATCTTCCTCATCTTTCTACTCTTGAAACAAATTCTTTAGATGAACCCTTCTCGCTTCAGGAAATCCAGAAAGCTTTGTCTTCCTTGAAATCCAGCAAATCCCTTGGGGGTGACGGATTCCCTGTCGATTTCTATAAAATGTTTTCCGACACCTTATGTCCCTTCTTCTTATCAGCTTATCAAGAAGCTTCCAATACTGGCAAGCTTCCCCCATGTTGCACTGAAGCAATCATAACCCTAACCCCTAAGAAAGAAAAAGACCCTACTCACCCCTCAAGTTACAGGCCCATCTCTTTATTAAACATGGATGGGAACATATTTGCTAAACTACTAACTTCTCGACTTGAATCCTTGATTCCCAAGCTAACTCATTGTTTGCAAGCTGGTTTTATTAAACATAGATCTAGTTCTGATCACCTACGTTCCTTATTTAATTTAATTCACAAAGCCAAATCCCTCAAGACTCCAGCTGCAGCCATAGCTGTTGCTTTCGAGAAGGCCTTTGATTCCTTAAACTGGGACTACCTTTAAGTTTTATCTTATTTTGGTCTTTCTTATACCTTTTGCTCCTGGATCCAGCTATTACAGGTATATAACTCCCCTGTTGCTAAAGTACTTACTAATTCCACCCTTTCCTCTTACTTTCATCTAGCAAGGAGAATTAGACAAGGCTGTCCCCTGTCACCTTCCCTGTTTATTTTAGCCATGGAACCCCTGACTGCTTGTTTATGTCAATCTTCTGGCATTATGGGCATACCTGTGAGCAATTCAAGATATGTTCCTCTCTCTGATGCGGATGACCTCTTACTCTTACTCTTACTCAAAAACCTGAATGAGGCTGGGCCCCTGTTGATTGATTTGCTTGATAATTTTACTAAAATTTCTGGCCTTGCTTTGAATTATGGCAAATCACAAACTATGCCCCTTAATGACCACTGTAAAGCCTTTATGAACACACCTTTTGGATTCTGCTGGTCACCACAGGGTATAACAAATCTAGGAATCAAAATTACTAGTAACTTAGGGAAGATATGGGATATTAATGTTAACCCCTTATTTGATAACATCAGAACAATTCTGGACAGATGGAAGCTTCTTAATCTCTCTTTCATGGGGAAAATTGCATCCATTAAGATGTCCATTTCTCCCAAGATTCTTTACCTCTTTGCCAATATTCCTTTAGTCTTACCATCCTCCTTTCTTGCTAAAATTGATAAATTAATAGGTAACTTTATCTGGGATGGGAAACCACTGAGATTTAACCGCAACAAACTTCGATCACGTTGGAAAAAAGGGGCATTCGGACTCCCCTGGTTCAAAGGCTACCTCTGGGCTTTCCGAATGGCCCAAACCATTAAATGGTTTCAGAACCCTCCCCCCCACTCACTACTATGGGTTGCAATGGAATCCACATTGTGCCTGAGAGGAGTTCCCACTTTCTTCATTTTTAAACCCATTTTCTCTAAACTAAAACCTCACCCGACTATATCATCCTCTGTTCTTTATTGGAAACTAACCCACATATTCCTGAAATCCAATCCAACACCCTGGTTTTACGCCCCCTTATGGGGCAATCCACTGCTCACTCTAGAAGATCACCCAATTTTCTGTCATACATGGAGGAACAAAGGCATTTTCTTTCTTGGAGACATCTTGGACCAGAATTCACTCACTCTTAGATCATTCTCAGACTTGCAGGTCACATGGAAACGTCCTAAATAGGACTTCTGGAAGTTTTTACAAATTTAGGCAGCTTATAACTCTCTCTCTCTCTCTCTCTCTCTCTCTAGTTTAGTGTATATGCATACCCTTCTAAACCCATACATCTCACACTGGACTAATTTATCAGTAAAATTAAATAGCTCCATTTACAAAGACATTACTGATAATCTACCTGATCAGTCTATACAGGCCAAAAATAAATGGAGTACTCTTCTTAACTACAATATTTCAGATGCACAATGGAGTAATTGTTGGTGTATTGCACATAATACCTTTAAAGCTGCCCGTAGTTCTTTAATACTAGCTAAAATCCTACATCTTTGGTATAGAACCCTCTCTGTGCTTCAGTGAATGAACCTATTAAATAATAATAATTGCTGGTGCTGCAATTTGGCCAATGGGGATCTACTTCATATCTTGTGGTCTTGCACTCCCATTAATAAGCTCTGGCATAAAGTCTGTTTACTTACCTCCAGAGTAACAGGACAAAAATTACCTTTTGACCACAAGCTATTCCTTCTAGGCATCCTTATCCCCAATAGCTTTCTCCTCTCACATGCACATTTTAGATGGCTAAACATACTTTCTCTTCTGGTCAAACATCTGATTCTTATGAAATGAAATCAACTCTGGTGCCTTCTCTTTCAGATGTTCTTCAAAGCCTCTCTCAGTATACCTCCCTTGACCAATTATCTAATTTACTCATAACCGACTCACTGTATATGACAGATGTTGGCAGGATTACTTGAAGTACATCAAACCTAGTTCTTCTAGACCCTAATTCTTATGTATATTTAGCTCTCCTTCTTATTTTGCTCTCAGATTAGGTTTTCTTGAAACTTTTGTGCACATATTTCTCCTCTTTTTTCCCTTCTTCCCTGTTTTCTCCCTCTCTCCTTCCCTTCTTCCTTGCTTTTTTCTCTCTTCTTTCTTCTTTCTTTCCTTGCACACTTTTCTCTTATCTTCACCTCTCCATTACTGAACATTGTTCATATTACTACATTTATCACTTTTTGCAATTTACTGAATGTCTTGCCATAGCCTGTCCTAGCATGTATTTCATACATAGTTGCTATTTCTGATCCTATAATACCCTATTGATTGTAACCCTTCTGATCTCCACTTATATCCTGTCTAGGTTTGTGTTTTATTATCAATACATGTATATAAGGCTTCTCCAATATGTTTACCCTAACTACTGTGTTTTGTTAAGTTATATTTTATACCTTACAAGGAGGATAATCTTCTATTGTATTAGATGTGTGCTTTCTTATGTACTCAAATTTCAATAAAAACATCAAGTGAAAAAAAATAAAACAGTATTTTGTTTCCCACTAAGACACTCATGTTTGGATCTGAAAGAGAAACATCTACAGCACTATGAGATAAGAATACCTTAGAACGGACAAATCTAAGTGTATTAGTGGTAGGAATCTGCATTTTTTAAAACCTTATTCTTTTAAGTGATTTGTATGGCTTGTGATATATGGTTCTGTGTTTTAAAATTTTTTATCTACTTTTAAGTAAACCTCTACTTTAGAGACTACTTTTTGTGCCTTTGAAATTCTTTTTCTTGACAAGTGAAGCATATATGGTTAAAGTTGACACTGTACAAGGCTTACTGGTTTTACCAAACTGGGAAAAGGCAAGCATTTATTCTGAGATCTTTAATATAGTTTTTAAGGATTCATTTTGTACGCCTGGTTAGGTGCCTGAAGGCAAAAGATATCTGCCCTTCCCCGGAAGAGCAGAATTATCTGAGCCTGTACATTGGGTACATTAGCCAGAGGTTCACAGTTTGAATCCCTCCAGAACCTGAGGCCAAAGTTTGATTCGAACCCACAAAACAGACAAGAGGGTCACCCTGTTCTGTTAACTGTTCACAATACTACACTCGGAGGTTGGTACTGTGGGAGCAGAGGGCCTGATCTGCTAAGTGGGGTTGTGATACTCTGTACTTCGTGTCATGGGAGGGACCCTCTGCTGGCTGCAGCTGGTGCAGAATGCAGTGGCCCGGTTACTGAAGGGCCTTTCGAAGTTTAGTCATGTGACCCCAGTTCTGCATGCTCTGCACTAGCTGCCAGTCAGGTGGAGGGTCCTTTTCAAAGTGGGTCTTCTCTCACCTTTAAGGCCTTATATGAGCTGGGTCCTGGTTACCTGTTGGAGCTTCTGACACCGGTGTCCTCTGCTCACTCCCTCTGCTCCTCCTTGAGGATCCTCCTGGATGTTCCCAGGGTTCAGCTCAAGACCTCTGGAGATCACGTTTTTAGTGTCTCTGGGCCAACTCTGTGGAACTCGCTTCGACCTGCAGTCAGAGAAGCTTCCTCGATTGAGGTGTTTAAAGGGAGGCTAAAAGCCCACCTCTTCAGCCTGGCCTTTGACTGCTGATACCAGCTTTTAACTTTGACCAGTCCCTTGAAGTTTGACTTTTGTAAACCTCTATTTTGTTGAATTTTAATCCTGTTATGGTTTTAATAAGGTTTTATTATTATGCTTTTATTTACTGCTATATGTCACCATTTATGTTCTATGCCCAGAGCCTCCGGGATTGGGTGCCATATAAATAAAATTGCCTTGCCCTTGTTTTCCTCCTCCATCTTTTGCTAATCTCTTGAGGAGTTGCTACCACCATTATCATTGCAGGACTTGTCTTTTTTTTTCATATTCTTGGTCTCCTCTGGCTGCCCCCTTCTGAACAATGCCCCAGCCTCATCATCTGGGTTCTCTAGGGCTTACCTTGCACTGATATCCTCTGCCTCAGGACTATGGTGATGCCTAGTCACCGGTGTAGGGCCTGCGGGAGATCCGGCTTTACCTGCAGTGGTTTTCCTCCTGTTTTCACCCTAGGACCCACAGACATGTAATCAGTGCAATGTTGTTGGGTGGCAGTCAAGCAACACGCCACACTAACCCCCATTCCCAAGGAAGGAGAGCTGTCCTAGGGACACTCAATCCATCCTCTCCCTGCTGGCCCTGCTCAACCTGAGTCCTTTCCCAACCCCAAGTCAGCAGTGAGACAGCAGGTGAGGTGCCCAGCACCTCAGGCCTCCATGCCACTGGGCTGGCGTTGCTGGACCTATCTGATGTATCCTCATTTTCCTTGTCAGCTGTGGAAGCACTCAGTGTTATGGTAGTTATGGTGAGCTCTGAAGACAGATTAAGCTCTGTTTTCTGGCTTCTCAATGTGAATGGCAGTGGTGGAGGTAAGGCTGAGTTTTTTACAATTAAGTTCAGGGCAATAAGAGGGAAGGGGGTTGGAAACTGATTATAGGTGAGCTTGATATCTGCTTCTGTGGCTTGTTACTGGGATTCCAAAGAGTGGTCTCAGTAATACCAGCTTTTATTTGCTTTCTTGGCTGCCAGGGTTTAAAGTCAGACTTTGGAAAAAAGCCCAAATAGCTTATATTTTTTGGTCGCATCAACATCAGACACGATATTAGGTAGAGTATCAAAAATAGGCTCAATATTTGCACACAGTAAAGCAGTTTAATTCTTCTGACAGCACGGCTCGGGGACAGTATCGGGTGGCTTCAGAGCAAGCTCTGTCCCTACAGTGTCATCTTGTCCTCCCCTTCTCACAAAGTCTCCCTTGTGACTACTTTGCAGCACATAATTGTGATTGTGTATGGTTCCCTGATCCAGTGTAGACTGAGAATGACCAGGGTTGGAAATTGAAAACAAAATCACTGGGGGACCAACCACCTTTCATGTAGGATGGAATATTCCTGACGGGGGCTGGGGGAACATGTTTGCTCACTATATGTTACATTTTTACACTTTATTTAGTCAATTTCATGCCTTTAGGTGGCTGCATTCTTACATACTGTAGGAACATTTCTTCCCCACGTTACTCCTGGAACTGAGTCAGATTTTAAATTTCACTCCTGGAACTGAGTTTCCCAGGGACCCCCATTTTCACCACTGAGAATGACAGACTATAGACATGTGTTTCTTCCAGCTTGCCTTACACAGGGATTAGTATACCCATGATGCTTTTCTCTGGGATTGAGTCTTTTGAGGATGTGTATGGTTAGGAGAGATATACAAAATCTAAGTAAACAAATTAATTAAATTTCAGGCAATAAGGCAGTCTGACCCTAGAATATAATAACTATCTTCAAAGACAAGCCATCAGTAGAATTTGATGTAAAATGTTCTAAGTTAATCAAGCCTTTGAGGGGTGTCTCTTATGATGTAAGAGACTCCTCTAGGCATGATATTTATGTGAAAAGACCTTGAAGACTGGCTGCCAAACCTCATGAAGAGGGTTTCTTATACCAGAAAAGACATACTGCAGAGGCCCTATTGACCCAGTATAAATCATATGAGTTAGCTAGAGTAAATTATACATTTTTTTTAATTCAGCCATTAAATGAAGCTACCCTTGTGAAAAAGCAATGGTGCCCTTCTAATGCTCTTGCACGAGAGAGACCACTGAACGTAGAACAAGAGGTATAGTGGCTCTGTGTGCTGAATGACTGAAATCATCCAAGTCATTTTTAATGTTGTAAATTCACAAATACCAGAAGGCCTGATGAAAACAATGACAAAAGCTAATGGTTGGTGAAAATTGTGCCATCAAAATTTGGAAACTGGCAACAAATAAGGAGAATAAGAGGAAAAATAGGAAATATATGCTTTTTAGAAATTCCTTCATAGACAGAAGATGACAGTCCAACATGATTTTTCAATGGTTGTTTGAAAGGGCAAGTTTGTTTAAACTGAGGCCTAGCCTCTTGATTGGCTGAGTTTGCAAATAGTCCATTACCAACTCTCTTAATCCACTGAGCAAGTGCACATTCATACTGTGGCAGCTGACCCCTCAGAACTGGATATTCCCAGCAGGGGCTGAGGCACCAGAACTAATGATCTCTTTCATGACTCTTTCAATTAAAAACATTGATTTTCTGATGCAGTCAGATGGGGTATATCCATTTTCATTATCAACCTAGAACTAGGTAACAGATGAGATACTGATTTATGGTGCTCAAAGCAGACTGTGAAAATGAAGGAACAGAGGGTAGTCTTTTCACCAGGATTAGTGTAAGCTACTGTAACAATGAAAGAGCAAAATATGTGTTTTGTATCACTTATGATGTTCCTAAAATTACAGTGCATAAGACTATAATTAAACAAATCATAGCCTATGGAGAGAGTCCCACATAAAGAATTCAAGCAGGCTCCAAGGTCCACATGCCAGTCGCTCCTCTGTGAACCTGAACTGATATTACCAGATAAACTGGCTGAAACAAAAATCACCAGTCCCTTTAGAATTTTACTTGGTTGCCTAGATAGGAGTCCTCCATCCCTACAGGTGTCTCCCATGTTTTTGTGATCTTAATGTTGCCTGCAAAGATACAGATCCTACCCTGGATATCCACCCCTACTTCACAGATGAATGTATTGAACAACACAGTTCCCAGGGCTGATTCCTATGGCACAAAACTCTTACCTTCCCTAACCTCTGAGAATCTGCTGTTAAGTACAACCGTCTGAGTCCTACCACACAATCAGTTCCATATTTATTTGGTAAGGCTGTCATCCACCCCTATGTTTTCCAGCTTTTTAAACAACTTTGTATGCAGTGCAGAATCGAAGCCCATGCTGAAGTGAAGCTGTAACACAACTACTGCCTGGCTCCATGTAACCCCTTTACAACCCAATCAAAAAGATCAATCAAATTAGTATGACACAGTCTACCTGCCATGAATCCATGCTGCCTCCTGTCCTGAAGCCCATATTTAAAAATCCTGCCTCCCCTGGATAGGCAGCAGCTGTGCCAGGAGGAAGTGGGGGGTAATGATCATGATAATGTACCAGGCAATCAATGAATGTGAAATTGTATTTATTCATTTATTTATTTATTGAATTCTCGTATTGAGACCTTTGAGCCTTAAAACTCATTTACAAAGGTTCCACATTGAGATAACACAAACACTTTACAACTACAAGCCAGGTACAGCTACAAGTCGAGAAAAAAGATACAAAGTTAACAAGATAGAGATAATCAAAAGAGCGGGTACAAAAAACAAAGTGTAACAACTGAATACACATGTTGCAACAATAAGAGAGGTCTATTTAGCATGAGGTTTCAAAGGTGCTGAACAAAGCTACATAGGGGCAAGAAATTGCCCAGGAAAGGACCTTGCATGGGGGAAAGTTGGGTTCGGACAGTTAAGGTGAGGGATTGATGTTAGTTTGACAGAGAAAACTACCTAGGAGGTTACATGAAAAAAGGGATGGGATAGGAAAGAATCCACCCATAGGGTTTTGTTAGCGAGGGTTCAGAGTGAAGATGGAATTTGGGTGTAAGGGTGCTAGAGGCAAGGGTAAGGGGGGGAAGGAGGTAAAGTGCTCAGTTGGGTGTATACCTAATGGCATTAGGTATTAGTGTCACAATTGCACATACTGAGAGTGGCTGGAAATAGAGGGTGAAAGAAAGGTATTGCTGTAGAATATCACTAGGGGAAGGAGGCAGAGCTGATGCAAGAAAAAAAAACAGAGGGAAAGATATCAGAACAAGGAAATGTTAGGAGAGGAGATGGGAGGTAGTGTAACAAGGAAGCATAGTGAGGCAACTATTCTCATTGCTGCAGGCCAATATAAAGAGCACACTTAAAAAATGGATGAGCTGACAGATATAATGCACTTTAAAGCCAAGATATAGTGGCACTCATAGAGCTGGGGGGGGGGGCAGGTTGTGGAGAAAATGACTAAGGCACCAAGATGGAGGGAAATAGTCTATTCTGAAGAGTCAAGCTTTTCAGGAAAATGGGGGGCTGACTCTCTTTATCAGGGAGGGAATCACTCTGGTGAGCAAGGGGGATATCAAGGGGCAAACACTGAGTCTGTTTGGATCAAGCTACAGTGGGTTTGTGTTATAGGCCTCCAAACACCTCAGTGTAACACAATGCTAAGCTGAGTGAGAAAGTATAAGAGCAGAGAAACAAGATGCTGAGGTTATCCTGTGGCACTTCAATCTCCCATATATAAACTGGAATCTTCAAGGGGATAATGGCAAGGCTGAGAAAGACCTTTCTACAAGCAGCATGTCCAAATAAATAAACAAACAGGGGACACGATTTGATGATGCCCTCAACTTTGTTGTCAGCAGTGGGGATGGGGTACTGTCCAGTGTGAACATGGAAACCTGTGGTAGGCAGTGAATGCAACCTGGTAACTTTTCTGGTAAGACTAGCCAGGCCTCAGCAACTAGACCACAAGTTCAGAGTGGTAGACATTGCCATGATAAGGGAGGTGATGGACCTGGTGTCTAATGATCTGGAGCAGGTGCATGAGGCAGGTAATGCAAAGCACATAAGAGACTCACTGAAGAAGATGCTTGAAGCAGCTACAGGGGTATGGAACATTGCAAGAAATGAGGAAAAAGGCCACAAAGTGACCTTCCTGGCTCAGCAAGAACTTGAGACAAATGATCTTGAACAAAAAAGGTCAGTGACTGCTGGAAGGAGAGTTTGCTTCCAAACCAAAGAGGAGTACAAAGTGACAAGGAAGGACTGCAAGGTGACCTAAAACACAAAAACTAAGACTTTGGAATAACTTCTGTGTAGGGAATCTCCAGATATGTATGTGACTTACATTTAATTGTTGTTCTTCTCCCCTTTGAGGCTTAACGGGGAGGAGGTAGAGTGTAGGGAGAGGGATCTGAAAAAGACAGAAATACTGAACAAATACTTCTGCTCTGTATTCACTAGGGAGAGGGAGGGTCAAGGACCACAGATGTGTAACAGAGGCAGTGGGGGGAGGGGGGAGACACCAGTCCATTCACAGTGGAGAGAGTTCTGGAAGAACTCACAAAGCTGAAGGTGGATAAGGCCATGGGGCCAGATGGCATCCACCTGAGGATATTGAGGGAGCTGCGAAGGAAACTGGCAACACCTCTGGCAGCCCTGTTCACAGAGTCACTCAACACAGCTGTGGTTGCAGAGGACTGGAGGAGGGCACATGTGGTCCCACTGCACAAAAGGGCAGTAAAGAGGAGGCGGGGAACTACAGGCCAGTCAGCCTCACCTCAGTGGTGGGAAAGATCATGGAGACACTACTGAAAGAATGTATTGTGGCACACCTGGAATCCAGGGGTGCCCAGGATCTAAGGTAACATGGATTCACAGCTAGAAGGTCATGTCAAATGAATCTGATATTTTTTTTGATTGGGTGACTAGGGAAGTAAATCAGGGAGGGGCAGTAGACGTCACCTACCTAGATTTCAGCAAAGTCTTCAACACTGTCCCACATAGAAGACTGGTTAACAAGATGGGTAGTCTGGGCATGGGAGACAAAGTGGTGAACTGGGTTAGGAACTGGTTTACAGACAGGAGACAGAGGGTGGTGGTTAAAGGGGTACAATCTGGGGAGAAGGGGGTGACCAGCAGAGTACCGCAGGTATCAATCCTGGGACAAGTCCTGTTCAATGTCTTCATTAGTGACATTGCAGAGGTTCTGGAAGGAAAGATCTGCTTGTTTGCAGATGACACCAAGATCTGTAACAGGATGGATATCCAGAAGGGGTGCAGAAAATGAAGATGGACCTGAAGAAGCCTGAAAAATGGTCAGAGATCCGGCAACTGAGGTTCAATGCAAAAAAAGTGCAAAATAATGCAGCTGGGTAGAGAGAACCCTAGGGAGAGCTACAGGTTGGGCGAGGAGGTGCTGACTGTCACCAAGAGGAAAGGGACCTAGGTGTTATTATCTCTGATGACCTTAAGGTATCAAAGCAGTGTGCAAAAGGGGTGGGGAGGGCCAGTGGTATGCTGGGGTGCATAGGCAGGGATATCACTATCAGGAGGTGGGAGGTGGTGATGCCATTGTATAAAACATTGGTAAGACCTCACCATGAGTATTGCTTGCAGTTTGGAGGCCACACCTGCACAAGGACATAAACAAGATGGAAACTATCCAGAGAAGGGCAACAAATATTGTGCAGTGTTTGCACTTCAAAACATATGAGAGACTAAAGGACCTCAATATATACTCACTGGAGGAGAGGAGAGAGTGGGGGGACATGACTGAAACTTTCAAGTACCTCAAGGCATAAACAAGGTTCAGGTGGAGGACCTTTTCCAATGTAGAAAAAGTACTAGAACAAGGGGGCATGATATGAAATTGGAGGGGGTAGATTAAGAGGTAATGTGAGGAAATATTTCTACATAGAAAGGGTAGCTGACACTTGGAATAGTCTATAACAGGAGGTAGTGGGGGTAAGCACAGTGGAGGGGTTTAAGTTTGCCTGGGACAGGCACAAGGAAACCTTGAGAGGGGAAGGAGTGATGAAAAGCCATTGATCACATACGGTCAGTGGCCACATACAACATATAGGGCCTACAGACAGACTGGATGGTCCTGGCAGTCCTTATCTGATGACAGTTTCTATATTTCTATTTATTTATTGGGTTTCAGTGACCAGGAAAGCCCACCGAGACAAAGCCCCCTTTTTCAGGGACAACCTGGGATTAATTACAAAACTACAAAAGTGCTATAACCTGGCACAGATATCAACATCAAAACATTACAGTAAGCACAGGTACATGTTGATGTACATTTTCCTGACCAATAGTGGCACAGGACATTACAACTTGGAGTTTGTCTGTGAAGTGACAAAGGTATAGCATGATAAGGCAGTGACAGTAAAACAGTAAGATAGGTACAGGTACAGGTTAACACACATTTGTGTGCAAAACAAAGGCATAAGGCATTAAAACCAGGGGCTGGATTGTGAACACACAATGGTATAAGATCATAAATGGAAGGTGCACACAGTATACTAAGTGCGTGGAGAGTTCAACAATTGCAGTTGTATTTGCTGCGTTTAATATGGTGAGCCTTTTGACTAGTTTTAAAAATGTTAGGGCTGTCAGTGCATTGTTCATTGAAGGGGAATTTGTTCCTAAGGTGCTGGGCAGCATAGAGAAAGGCTTGATGATCTGAACCAGATTTGGTTCTAGAGATAATTAACTGTGTGATACCAGAGGAACGGAGGAGTTTCCACTGAAGCTTTATTACCAAAATGCAGGGACCCTGGTTTTCCATTTTTACCGGTAACACCGGTAACAATCACGGAATCCTGCTTGGTGTGCGGATTTTGAATTCTTGTACCGGTGCCTCATGGAAATTGCATGTCACTGCACAGAATCTCTAAGATTTCATTATCTTTTTACTTTTTTTTTATTTTCTCTTTCTATGTCCCCTTCACACAGCATCAATCTCCACTTTTCAGAGATCCCTAGGCTAGGTATCCCCTAGCTTCATCCCCAGGTAATGCTCAGGAGCTCCTGTGGGCCTGCCTGGATTGTAACCCCCAGGTGGAAAGGGAGGGGACCCCAGGTCACCCCTCCACACTCACTTAGTGTGTGGCGGGCAGCTCAGTGGGTCCCTCATGGAGCCTGGTTATGAAGTCTGGGGCACCTGGGTCCCTTCTGCCAGTGGCCGATGTGGAGTGATTGTTCCTAGTTTTTTGGTCTCTGTCCCTGAGGGCACCAGCACTAGAGATCAAAGGAGGTAGGTCACAGAGACATGCCACTGCTCCAGATCCTGGCTAGTGTCCTCCCCTCCTGATCACTCTGCAGCCCCTTTGCACCACCACCCGTAGTCACACAGGTGGTGGTAAAGAAGCAGGACCTGCAGCCCACCCTCCTTGGAGGAGAAGAGCAGTCCCCAGGTGCTCAATCCTACTCCCCTGGCCAGACCACCAGCAACCCGAGTTTGCTTCCGACCCTGGGTCGCTGGCTTTGCAAGGCAAGTAATAGTACTACCGCAGAACCAGCGGGCTGACCCAGATTTCAACATCTTAAAATGAATGCTGCTGTGCTTTGCATTCTTTCTGCTTTGCTGCATATAGAGTCAGTAAAGAAATGACCCGCACTGCTTTGTTGTAATCAGCCATTCAGTTTCACCAGCCATGCCTAGTGGTTAGAGTAACAAATGGTGATTGAACTGGGTACATCCAGCAGACTTTGGTTTGAGTCCCACAACCTCCACTTGCATACTGCGCGACTCCAAGCAAGTCACTTAACCCTTCCCAGTGCTTTTAGGTCACTCCTTAAAACAGACAGTTCTACCTAGTGGACCTTACCTGCTTTACAAAGAATATAAAAAAATACCATAATATGTTTACTACATCATAGAATAGTAGTCAGGGTACCATGTAATTTACCCGAGTTTTACTTGGGCTGCTATGATTTTGTATTGGTAAAGATAAATGTTCAGATACATTTTATGTGTTTTATAAGCTTATTTTTAGATTTAGTCAGGTTTTTATTGTATTCTTTGCATATAAGCATCTGGGTTGTAGATTGCTAAATGCAGGATCACTGTTACAAACTAACTTATTCAAGTTTATAATCAGTAGGGCCATCCGAAATCCTCAGTTGTTTGAATGAAAACTAGTCTGAATGAAAGCATGTTCACGAAGAAGAAACTGCCTTACTACTTATGAAAAGACGTCACAGTTAGCACCCTTTTTAAGTGAACTGGATCATTTACACCTTTTCCCCCACCTGCTGTTTCAGTCTCTGTGAAAACAAAACGTTTTCTGATAGACTGCTTCAACAAAAAGCAAATGTTAAGTATTTAAGAGTACTTCTGTTTGGCCAGTGGATTTTAAAAGCACAGTCAATGACATACATAAGGTAAGACCCCAGGGGCTGTATGATGCTGGTGGGCAGAGTAGTGTTCAATTCACATCTGAACAAAGACATGAAAACTGGGAGGCACCCTTTTCATGGACATCAAGTTAAAAAAAAAAGGCATCCACATGTCTGGGAGATGCATGAATCCATTTGAAAGTCCACCACTAATCACCTGTGGATTTTTTAGGTGAAGACACTTTATTTCAAAGAAGCAAATTCAAGCAGTTTTTTTTGCTCCTCCTACCCCCTGGCCATCCACTCCTTCAGGCCTGCCAAGGCCTCCTACCACCACAGCTGAGTCCCGACCACCATCCACTGACCCATACTGCTGTGCTACCAGGTAACCCAAAGTAACCCTTCATTGAGTGGACCTCTACCCCTGTGGGAGGCCACCAGGGAAGATAATTGCCCCAAAGAGCTTCCTGTGTATCCTGGGCATGGCAGGGGTCAGACCAGACACAAGTCTGGGGCTTCTGGCTTATGGAGGGACCAATAGCCACATCCTTTGGTTGGTCAGCAGGTGTTTTCCCATTTTCTTGGGAGTGTGACAAGCCACATGATGTCAAGGCACAAGTCAACATCCATCATGCTCCCTCCTGCAGTGAGGGCTGACATGTTGTCATGCCTCTGGCCTCCACTAGGAGCCAGAAAATGCTGAGCCATGAACCCACCCTCCCTCCCAGGAGAAGGTGAGTGGTCGTTGGACACTCAAGCCTTCACCCACCAGCTGGCCCTCCAACACCCAAATCTGTTCCCTAACCCTGGCCAGCGGTGTCATAGGCAGAAATCCAATTCAGGCAGTTAAATTATAGATGGGGAAAAAACAAAGGTAGTCCACCTTAGCAGTGATAGTTCAGATTAATTCACATCTGAGTTCTACAAGCAAAGAGACCAATTCATTTGTAACTTGTGCATGTGGGGTGCGGGTGCTGAAGAGAGGGGATCATAGTGCTTCACTACTGCCATCACCCCGAGGGATGTGGACTGCATTGCTGCTACTGCCATCACACCGAAGGGGTGGGGGCTGTAGTGCTTCTGCCATCACCACTGGTGGATGGGGAATGTAGTACTGCTGCCATCCCACCTGAGGGATGGGGGCCATAGTGCTGATACTGCCATCACACCTGAGGAATGGTGAACACAGTACTGCTGCTTCTGTCACACCTGAAGGACGGAGGTCGTACTGCTGTTGCTGCTGCCATCACACCAGAGATATGGGGGCCATAGTGCTGCTTCCATCACACATTAGGGATGGGGCTGTAGTGTTGCTGCTGCCATCACATCTTGTACCTAAAATCACTAAATTGGTACAAGGATGGAAGGATGTGTAATAGTGGAGGTCAAAATTGCTAAAATGCATGTTAGCAGAGTTAAAAATTGTTAAATAAAGTACACAAAACCAAACACCGGTAAAACTGTATTTTGATTTGGCAGACACCGGTGATAATACCGTTTTTTACAAAGTACAAAATGGAATATGCCCTTTCTCAATCCCGGTAAACCAGTGTCCCTGCCAAAATGCCATGAAGGCTAGGGTGAAGGGAGGCTCTAATAACCTGTATGCCAGGCAGAGTATTTGATAATTCAAGCTACATACAAAGGAAAGCCAGCCTAGGGAGGAAAAGACATTGCAGTGATTTCTGTATTAGATTTATTTTTATGTTTGCTTGCATGCAAGTTCAAAGCAAACATATTGGTGGTGCTATGGCAGTGTAAGGGGCTGAGTAGATGTGTGCTGTATAGTACAAGTCAATAAAACACAGAAACATAAAAACATAAAAGGTGACGGCAGTTAAGAACCGTGTGGCCCACCTAGTCTGCCCCTTTTCCCTACCTAATGCAATACCGCAGACCCTAGCTGATCTGCGACTTACTTATTGCCAGAGTACTCTTATGTCTGTCCCATGCAGTCTTTTGGATGAGATGTTAAACCGAGGTCCCATTTGCCTGGATTTGTGGTAGTTCAGGTAGATGTTAAAGATCCCATGGCACTAATCGAAATGAGTAGGGGAATTTTTTATTATAATAATACCAAAAACAAAATAAGTATAAACAGTGTTTAAATCACACAAAATAATATACAAATCAAATGGCAAACAAATAAAATAAGTATTATAGTCATACATTATCAGATCAGTGTATAAAAAGAACTTTGTAGCAACCTTCCCCCCCCCCACTAAAGAGTAGGAAATTTTTTTTTCTCCAGCAAAACAGTATTATCAACAGTTTTAAAACACACAAACCAATGCTAATCATAAAGCAAAAGAAATCCAAGAATAATAAAACAGTGTTAAATCACAGCAAACCCTACCCCCTTTGATAGGATTTAAGTGATATTGATAGTTATACCTTTTCTGACTATCCTGATAATAATATTTAGAAGCCAAAGAAAATCATCGGTTCAAGTTCAACCCTCTCTACTAAGGGAGGGGAAATGTGTTATTACACTAACAGCTATAATAAACATTTGAAACACATAATCATCCTAAATAGAATTATATTCCCAAATTCACAGTTAAAGGGTTATAAAAACTCCTTACCCCCTTATGGAAACCCAAAAACAGTCAAAAACCCATTATTTATATTTGATAATCATTGGGAATCCCATCCACCAGCTGGTCACTTTCCGAGCGGTGGATTTTTCACAGTCATTAAGATAAATCCTTTCCATAGCCCCTTTAATTAATAAACTAACAGTCTCATAAGACATCCTTTTTTGATATAAGACGCACTGACACCGAGCCTGCCACAAATAATAAATTAAACAGCAACAAAAAAGTTGCCACATCTCCCTATGATAAACTCCACCCAACTTAAAATTAAAACCTAGAAGCAAAGTATTACAATCTAAACGCAATAACCATGACATATTCCATTTAGTTGCCAGGAATTTCCATAAAGATGTGGCATAGGAGCAAGAACATAAAAAATGTTCCCTCGATTCTTCCTGAGCAACACGTTCCGGGTAAGGACAATATCTTTCAGTCACCACCTTATGTTTTGCATTCCCTCTAATATTTAATTGACCATATAAAGAAAGCCAAACCAATTCCCACATACATTCGGGTAACCGAGGATTATTTAATCTCTGAATAACCATCTTTACATGAGTCATGGGGCAGTTTTTAAAAGCTGGTTCATTGGGATAGATTTATGTCATCACTGATTTATATAGTTGAGGCCCAGTGCTATCTTTAACCATTTGAACAGAAAGACCCCACTTATAAAGTTTCTTTGCCACTGACAAAAAATAATATGATAGACTCAATGATTTAACCAGCTTTGGAGGTAAATTCTGCCAAGCTAAATAGTAATGAACTAAAGTTTGTTTCAATAAATACCCATGTAAGGTCATTTTTGAAGTCAATCCTAAATGGATGTTATGAGAGATAAACAGAGTGTGAAAAAAAGTCACTGGATCCACCATCCCAAGCCCACCTTTGCTTTTGTCTAAATATGTATATTGTCCCTTTATTGGATTGAGTCTACTACCCCAGAATAATTGAAAGAATATACTATAAAGTCTGGTTTTTAAATTTGTGGGTAAAGGAAATATCATCGTGGTATATAACAAACATGGGCTAACAAATTGTTTTAATATTGGTACCCTTTTAATTTTTGATAATTTCCACTTTTTCCATATATTAATCTTCCCTTCAATTTTATTTAATGCAAAATCCCAGTTAAGTTCAGGTAAATCCTGCGGCCCATAAACCAGGCTCAATATTTTAATTGGTTATGATGAAATTTTAAGCCCATTAATGATCCTGTCCAAGTTAACCCCCCTCCCTACAAATAATCTCTGACTCTTTTTTTGTTGTATGTATGAATTAGATGCCTTAGAATAATATGTCATAAATTCCAAAAATACCGGGACATGTTTAACTTCCAAAAAAAAAGACACATAAATCATCTGCATAAGCTTGAATGAAATGCTCTAAAACCAAGGGTGGGCCTAACACACCTTCCCATTTGGGAATTTGTGATACTGATTGGAGTAAAGTATCTATTGTAAAAGAATATAAAAGAGGGCTCAAAGGGCATCCTTGGCAAACCCCGTTAGGCACATGAAACCCAGCACCACAAATGCTGTTCACCATCGGGTGGACAATAGCCCCTGCATAAAGCGATTTTATCCATTTTATCATTACCACAGGAACTCCATAATGCTGTAGGGTCAAAAATAAGAAAGGGCCATACACCATATCAAAAACTTTTTTTTGGTCTATGGAAACAATACATCCCTGTTGTCCTTGAGAACTAATATATTCAATAAGATCATGAAGGATCATATGAGCCTGCTGGATCTTTCTTCCTGGTAGTCCACAAAATTGATAAGGGGAGAGAACTGTAACTGCATAATGTTTTAATCTATTGTTCAAAATTCCTATAAATAGTTTATAATCCGTGTTTAAAAGTGTAATTGGTCTCCAATTCTCAATTTCAATTGGCGTCCCTGTTTTATAAAGAAAAATTACCAATCCAGCAGAGAACCAAACAGGAAAAACCATACTGGCTAAAAAAAAATTAAATACTAAATCTAAACACTGAGAAAACTCATAAGGAAAGGCTTTATAAAGCTTTGAAGTGAGGCCATCTTGTCCAGGAGAAACACCAGTATTTTGAATTTTGATGGCTTCCTCTATTTCCAATCTTGTGATATAGTCTGATAATACAGATTTTTGAAAGGAAGAATCAGCTACCTTTATAGTCGACAACAATTGCTTCATTTCCTTTACACTGGGAGGAACTTCAGGTGCATGTGATAAAAAAAAATCTTTCGCAATATTTTCTAAACCCTCCGTATCATTCACCACACAACCCTCCTGATTCACTAATGCGGTTAAGGAGGTATTAGATCTATATTTTTTAAAAGCTTCGAAAGGATCACTATGAGGCTGTTTTTTTAACCCTTATTGAAAAAGAACTTGGGGTCCAGATATTCAAACTGCGCTCAAAACGAGCGCAACAGCAGGAGCAAAGCAAACCAGTTAGCAAATCATAGCAGGTGCGATATCAAACATGGAGCAGAGCAAACTGCGCAAGCAACCAACGCCTGAATATCGCATTACCGCGCCATCGCCAACCAGGAAGGAGAAGTTGAGATGAAATGTTGTGCACTATGGAGCAACCAGGAAGCTCAGCTGAGCATTCCAGAGCTGCCATAGCGCAAGCAGAGCCCCCTGAGCAATGGAACTGCACATCCAGGGAGGCAGGCTGGGGCCCACCGCCAGCCATGCCACACATGGGCACAGGAACACACTGCAGAACCCACACCACACCTGCACACCCCAAGCACAGCATCACTGGGGGTGTGATGGATGATCTACTGGCCCATGGGGACAAGGCAACACAGCATAGCGGAGCTATGACACCCCAGCACAACCACTGGCATGCTGAGAGTGCCACACACAGGGGGTTGACAACCACAGTGCACAGCAGCCCCCTGTACGCACAGCACACCTTGCACTGTGACCCCAAGACACCACCTATGTGCAGTGACTGGCACTGCAGGAAACCATGCATCCCCCCAGCACACGTCAACCCCGTGCAGCACAGAAGCCTCCAAGCCAGACACACCCTGTGCACCCAGCAGTGGGTGGCAGCACACGGCAAGACCAACAGAAAGTCACTGCCATGCTGGAGATACCTCCCCATGCACACACATGCACACACACGCACACACACCCAGGACCAGACCACCCCAGATGGCTTGTACACCCCTGCAACTGAGCACCCATAGCCAGCTGCAAATCAGAGACCAACACAGTATTCATATATCAAAATAGAAATGTATATTGAACATATTAAATAACAACAACAATAGAAACTATTTACAAGGGGGGGATGGGTACAAGGAAGGGGTGTTCAAGGGGGAGGGATTAAAAACTTGGAGAGGGAAGGCAGGGTGGTAGGGATGGGAGAAGTGGGAAGGGTAATGTCGGCTATGGCCCAGCCGGCTCCTGGTCCTCCCCCTGCTGGTGCACCATCCTGTGCCGCCTCTGCTGACGTCCATGTCGCTGGATGGCTTGCAGGATCTCCTGGTTCTCGATGCTGACTTGTGTAAGGTGCCTAACATCACGTGCCAACCTCTTGAGAACCTCGAGGCCTAGGAAAATGGGAACACAGTCAATGGCTGTGACTGACCACAACCCAGAACACCACCCAACCTGCAAGCCATATAGCCCAATGTCCCACACCTTTGATGGCATGCACCCACCCACAGTGAACATGCACATGGCCATCACAAACAGGCGGCACCAGCTATGCGCACCACTGCACACACACACTGCCCATGTCCATCACAGCACAAACAAGGCTGTCCAGTAACGTGGCAATGTGGTGCGATGCCAGTTACACAGCTATGTGCCCAGTGCATGCCTGGACCACCAGTGACGCATACACAGATGTGCTGTGATACTGGACAGTGATGCATGTCACCTGTGTCGTGCCTACATACATAGATACATAGACAGTGTCATCAGATAAGGGCCTATGGCCAACCCAGTCTGTCCATATGAGCTTGTAAGTTCACTTTGTTTCCCTAGAAGTCTGTTGCCCTACCTGATCTCCAGAATTCCTTCATGTCTGTCCCATGCATTCTGAAATCCTGTGATTGTTTCCAGCCCCCACCACTTCCTCTGGCAGGGTGTTCCACTTGTCCACCACCCGCCTGTGAAGAAATCCTTCTCCATGTGTCCTCTGAATCGTCCTCCTTCCAACTTCATCCCATGCCCTCTAGTCCTGGAACATCTTTTCAATTCAAAAGTGTGTCCTGCACCCTGATCCCCCCTGTAAGATATCTGTATGTCTCTATCATATCCTCTCTCCCCCTCTCCTCCAGGGAGTACATGTTCAGTTCCTTCAACCTGTCTCATAGGACCCGTGATGCAAGCCATGCACCATCTTTGTTGCCCTCCTCTGAACCTTCCCTGCCCACTCTACGTCCTTACGTAGGTATGGTCTCCAGAAATGTACACTGTACTCCAGGTGGGGCCTCACTAGTGTCTTGTATAGTGGAATTATGACCTCCCCTGTCCTGCATGGTTGTATTGTGCAGGGCTAGTGGACTCCCCCCCCCAGCATGCAGTAGCATCCATGAAGTCATGATACATTGCTCAAGCAGCTCTGCCTGCTGCTGTTGCTGCGGCTGCTGCTGCTGCTGCTGCATCCGGGGGGCGACTCCTGCTGCCACCGGGGCCCTGGCACGGCCCTCCTCACTCCGGCCCTGCATCCTCACATCCCGGCCTGTGGGAGACATATGTTGAGACAGACATCAGTGTGACTCAAAAGCAGACTGCCCCCTGCCCCAGTGAGAGTGCCTGCCCACACAGCCATAACCATCCATCGCACAGCTGCACACACTGACACAGCCAACCGTGTCCAAGCCGTCACCTATGCACAGCCACCAAAGCACACACACACCCCTACAGAGAATCTAGGTGCATAGATGGTACACTCACCTGGCCTAGGCACCACGCCCCACCTGGCACGTGAACGCAGCCACGTTAACAGCTCTGGCTCCCTCCGGCGGAGGTCACTGTACTGGTGCCGGCACTGCTCAGCAGACTGGCACTGTCCAGTGACCCCCACCAGGTCAGTGGCCACTTGCTGCCACACCTCACTCCTTGCACTGGTGAGGGACACCTCACCATAAAGGCCATCATAGTGTGGCTCAACTAGGGCCACCAGGTTGGCCACTTCAAGCTGGCTCCAGGACACCACCCTCCTCCTAGCCATGGCACCAACTTTACAGCAGGCAATATGGCGCCCCACTGCGCCGTAACCCCACGTGGAGATGTTGCGCAACAGACCATCACAGGCTCCAGTCGCACTGTTTGAACAGCAACGTCACTTCACATAGCGCTGTCACCAGTCAGCGCAATAGGGACGTACACATGGCATGCGAACAGCGCCAGGGGGCAAAGGGCATACACAAGGTCATGGCAATGTTGCAAGGTTACGCACAGCGCCATCTGACGTACAGGTATCCTGCGCGACCGACCAGCTGTGTACCAGTGCCACAGTGGACTATTGTGCAGTAATGCCACAGTGCCATATAGTGGCCAGTGCTGTAGCGCCACTGGCACAATGGTGGCCATGACCTGAATTGCCGATCGCGCTCAGCACGTCTGCAGCATGACAGACGCATGCGTAAACTATCTGGGCATGCGCAATGCAGTGTACCACGCAGGCACAAATCTGCATGTGTTGCGCTATAAATATGCGACAGTCGGCTGTGCTGGCCAGATTCGGTTACTGCAGGTGAGAGGTGAGTTACATGCTGTGTGATGTTCAGGACAATGCTCATGGGGGAAATTCTGTAGACTGCACAGTGACAGGTGTCCACTTCCACCCATACAGATCGCCATGACTGAGCAAGGCCAAGGTGAAGGTGAGGACGGTGGGCGTTAGGAGGAGGCCCAACTTCACAGTGGTAGAGACGGAGGCACTCTTCCAGGCTTACCTGGAAGATGAGCCACTACTGAGTGGACGGAGGGGCACCTCTCAGTCCTGTGCAGCTGCATGGGAGGGGGTAGCTTGGGCCGTTAACCTGCACGGAAGCCACCAGCGCTCCGTGCAGGAATGCAAGAAAAAGATGGGGACTGACCGCAGGAGGCTGAAGGAGAAGGTGGCAGCCTTCAGGGCGGCACGTGCTGGCACTGGTGGGGGCCCACCAGTGGTGTTGCAGCTGACCCCAACTGAGGAGTCACTGGTCGCAGCCATGTAGCCGAGTGCCATTGAGGGCATACCAGGCGGAGGATTCCAGACAGGTGGAAGCCCATCACTGCACGGTATGACATGGTGGTGGTGTTTGGGGGGGGGGTGGTGGCAGTTGTTCACATGCACTCACATGTACTCTCTTTCTGTTACAGATCCTGTTCGTCTTCAGGAGATGGCGGTGGTGGGTCCAGACAGTGATGCGGACCTGCTGGACATGGAGGAAGGGCCATCCACCTCCACCACCAGCCAGCAGGCACTGCAGCAGCATGCACGCTGGGCCAACAAATCTGGTGTCAGTGATACGGGTGCGGGGGGTGCACAGCCTGTGTCTCAGCAGTCTGGCATGCAAGCATGCCAGCATGCTGTGACCATGGCAGTAGCACGTACCTGCACCATTGATGATAGAAGGCCTGCAATGGGCAGTGATAGGTGTGTGTCCCATGACGGACACACGGCAGGCCAGCACATACCCCTGGGCCTTTCTGGTTCACACATGTGTACCAGCATGCTGGCACAGTCCCAGGCTGTGCCTGTCAGCACCGGTGGGGCAGCACCGGTGGCTGTGCAGGTGTCTGGCACTGTTGCCAGCACGGCGGTGGAACAGGTGGACCTGGGGGCACAGCGGTTGGAGGGGCAGCAGCAGCAGTTGCACACCAGGTCTTGGGTACAGTGTCAAGCAGTGGCACATGTCCACTGCCCTTTGATCCACCCATACCTGGTCCTGGCGAACAGCGCCCACCCGCAAGGGGTGCTGTGCATCAGGACCGTCCACACCCTGGGGGTCACGATGCCATTGGGGCACAGTACCCATTGGATGCGCACACCCACCTGCTGCAGGAATCAGTACAGCTGCAGGGGCGGGTTGCAAGGTCCATGAAGGCACTGTCTGTGTCCGTGGAGCGGCACAGCAGGGAGTGTGCTCGGGGCCGAGCCGAGCTCGTCCGTATGCGGACGGATGTGACCGCCGCCATTGACAGGCTGACCCAGGCAGTGGTCTCTGTCGTGGATGCATTGGGCACACAGTCAGGTGCCCCTGTACCGCACACCCCACACAATGCACTTTCCACTCCCCGTTCCCGGCGTCGTGCGACACCAGGCCTGTCGACGCTGGGTTCTGCTGTGGGCATCTCGAGCACCCCTGGTGCACGTTTGTTCGGCATGCTGCAGACCCCTGTGTGGGCAAGGTCGCATTTGCGCAGTGGGACCCCTGCTGATGCAACAGTGCCACCCCATGTGGCCCCTGCTCAGCCTGCCCGTGCTGTTGGGTCACGGCGGGGCCACACACGCATCCGTGGTGGCCGTGGGACAGTGCTACATGACTGAGCTGTCTCCCAGTGCGGGCCCTGTCTGGTGCTGCCCTGTGTGCAATGTGTGTCATGGTGGGCAGTGCACTGCTGGGTGCTCTGCTCACCACGCCGACACACGGACCACCTGCACACCCTCCCAACTGCTGTCCACAGGTGCATGTGCATGATGATGCCTGCATTGCACTGTACACCAAGGTGCAAGGGTGCCCAGGTTCTGACACACGTACTTGGACAGTACAGGTGGGGGGGGTGGTCGGTGGTGCTGTGTGTTAGCAATGTTGTTTCTGCAGTGCTGTGCATCTGCCCATGTACGCTTTGTGCCTGGTGTGTGTGTGTGTGTCCATATGAGTGCTCACCCCCTCCCTGATGGTGTGTTGGTATGCCTGGACCCTTCCACTCCCCTGACCTTCATGCACCCCTGGTGTGTTCCCCTGTGTGCCTGTAGTTTGCGTATGGACAGTGTTGCTTGCACATGTCCCCTTGACTTACCTGTGTTGTGCATAGTGCTCTTCTGCAATGGTGTCCCGGTGCAGCTGGGCCTGCCGGATCAGTCGGGGGTCCCTCCATCCTAGGGGGGGGCTGCTCATCACCATCATCACCGGCGCCACTGGCGTCCCCATCGCTGTCACCCTCTTCGACCTGTATGGCTATCCCATGGTCTTTGGCCATGTTGTGCAGGATGCAACAGGCCAGGAATATCCCACAGGCCTTTTGGGGGCTGTACTGTAGGGCACCGCTGGAGGTGTCTAGGCATCGGAAGCGTGCCTTGAGCATCCCAAACAACCGCTCTATGATGTTACGTGTTGCGGCATGTGCCTCATTGTAGCATAGCTGCACTGGGGTCGTGGGGCGCCGCTACGGTGTGAGCAGCCAGGGACGGAGTGGGTATCCGCAGTCACCTGTGTGGAAATAGTGGAGAGCAGTGTCATGTTCAGGTCCATATTGGCCATCTCTCTGTGTGCCACTACCATGGCACCTGTGTCATTCCCACCCTTGCCCAGAGTTTGCATTCCATACATGTGTACTCACCCACTAGATGACCTGTGGGGATGTCCCCACTCTCGAATCGATGGCACAGTGCAGACTGATACCATATGAAGGCATCATGTGATCTGCCAGGGTGTGTGGCACAGACATTGATTATGCGCCCAGTGGCATCACACACCACCTGGCAGTTGACACTGGAGAATCCCTTTCGGTTCCAATATTCATGGCCATCGGGGCCAGGTGGCTTGTGGATGGCCACATGGGTGCAGTCTATGGCCCCTAGCATGCCAGGCATACATGCTACCCTGTTGAACTCCTGCATCTTTGCTTTATGCTTTGCCGCGGTGCTGGGGAAATGGATGTACTCCGCAGCATGTGGCAGCAGTGTGCTGAGGAATTGGGTGAGGATGCATGACGTGGCAGACTGTGTGATGCCTGTGGTGTCCCCTGTCGGCCTCTGGAAGGTGCCCGTGTTGAGCAGGCACATGCAGGCTGTCACCTTGGTCTCCACCGACACAGCGTGACTCCGTCGTGAGGGTGCCTGCATCACATCACTGCACAGCTCACAGAGCCATCTCAGTATTGCCCTGTTCAGGTGGTACTGGCCACGATCTCAACATCTGTGTACAGCTCCCGAAGCTGATCACAGACGCAATACCCGCCTGTCAGGGCATACCGCTGACGGGCCCTCCACGGCCACGTGCTCCCTGCAGCATGGATTCTCACCCCTCATTACGGCTTCCATGTGGAAGCTGGCACTGTCCATCTCCCTGGCTTCTGCCCCCCCCCAGCTGCTGTTGCTGTGTTATCCCCGCTGTCCTCACTGCTACTTCCACTGCACCGGGCACCCCCCGCTGGCCTCTACGTCCTATAGAACACACTGTCCTTGCCTGCCCTTTCAGCTCTGTCTCTGTCTTTGTCTGTCTCTCTCTCTCTCTCCCCCACTTGGCGGCCTGCTAGCGTTCTTGCGCCGCTTCCTTGAGCCTTTTTATTTTGGCTCAATTCCGCTAGTGCGCAACTTCCGGCTGCGCCGCTCTTGTGCATTGCGCAAGTGTTTGAATATCGCATTGCGCACTTTATGCATGGACCCGCCCCCTTCGGTTGTGCATGCCTTCATTTTCATTGCGCTGTTGCTCAGCATGTTTTCGGAAGCGCAACTGCCTCCTTCTGAATATTGCAGAATGGCGCATTTTTGGACTTGCGCACGCGCAACCCTTTTGAATATCTGGGCCGGGAAGTTTTTGCTCTGTCATATTGCACTGAAAACATTTCCTTTTTTATTGTTTGAATCTGTATAGAACAATCAAATTTGGAAGTATTAGCCAGAGACAGCAAGTAATACAATTGTTGCCTTAATGCTAGATAGCGAAGAAAACTGGAATTTGTTTCAGTTTTCCCTTGTGTCTGTAATAATTACACAAATCAGTTTTCATATCCTGCCACCATTGACCCATGTCATCATATAAAAAGGAAACTGACAATCTAGCCATAAGTAAGTACTAATTTTGTTCAGCACTCCAGGAGACTGCAATAAAGGAGCACTCAATTTCCACCTGGATTTCCTCCATTGAGGAAGGGATTCACTAGAAATTTTACAGCGAAGTAATAAATGGTCTGAAAAGGCCACTGGAACTGTAGAAAAGAAAAAGGTTAATTTTTTAGATAAAAAAATAAAATCTATAACTGAAGAATACTTATTTTTTTGATAAGTAAATTTAGGGTCTCCCTGCTGATTAACACTGGCCGAAACCAGCCCAGATGATTGTATTAATGATCGGAGTGCCATAGCATCGCAATATATTTTCTGCTTTTTTGAGTCTTTTGACATTTTCTTGTTAGGATCCAATTCACAATTGAAATCACCACAAAGGAAAATTTCGAACTTGGTGATTAAAAAAGGTTTAATCATTTGAAATAGGGCTACCCATTCAGCTTTAACTTGGGGACAATAAACATTGATAAATCTACATGTCTTAGACTTCCACACCCCATCTAAAATCATCAATCTCCCAGGGATCAAATCCATTAATTTTAGCAAAGTAAATGTATAAGAGCTAAAAAAGAAACCCCAAACCATCAGCAGATTGTTGTCCAAAGGATCAATAGGAAGGACCCCAGCACCATTCCTTTTGAAAATTCCTGACCTGGTCAATAGTATATACCCAGGTTTCTTGCAATAAACATATATCGAGTAGATTATCGTGCACATAATTAAACGCAACCTGCATTTTTTTAAAGTTTAACATACTATGGACATTTATAGAACCCAAATTAAACCAAGCCAGTTATAAACATTAAAAAATTAACTATCTTTTTTCCGTCTCTTCTTTTTTTTACTGTTATAACCTTCCTGAACCACACCAGGGGAAGGGGAGCTATCTCTAATGGGTTGTGAGTCTAAATCTTGACATTCCATAACCAAATCTCCCCATTGGGATGACAAGACTTCTACAGGGTTACTGGTCTCCATGTCCATAGTAGAGCGAGCCACTAAAGGAGGTTTTAGCTTAGAGAAGACTTGGTTTGCTGGCCAAGGCACCTAGCTTCACCTGAGCTCTTTCCCCTCTAAGACTGCTTGAAAGGCAGACTAGAGAAACTTACTAGAGCAAGGGAAAAGGATTAAGACTTAGTTTGGCTAAGCAGATTTACTGTGTGGTGGTGTTTTTATTTTTTACTCACAGGGATTGCTACTGTTTGTTGCTAACATTTCATTGCTTTATTTTTTCTCTGATTCAAATTGTTGTTGCTGGTATACCTTCTTCTGCATTGTTACAAGGTGTGCCTACAGGTGTGTGCTAACAGATTACTGCTGTAATCTTCTGATTCAGATTGTCCTTTGCAAGGTATATCTTCTGTTACTGCTTTATTTTTCTCTGGAGCAAAGTGTTTCTTACAGCGTATATCTTCTCTGAAATTATTACAGGTGGTGCTTTACAGGTTTTACAGTTTTATCTAACATTAGGATAAGCTTTCAGGGTTACTGCATTTGTTGTTGACTGATTGTTTCTGCTCTTACCTCCTTGTTCTTTCGTCCGTGGTTCTTCTTTTTAGGCAGGGAAGGGCCCAGCTACCCACCCCATCCCAACCACCCCATGCTACACTCCTTTTATAGGGTACCACAGTTGTGATTTCCTGTGGCAGAGCAGGAAGGGGTGGATCAGTGGGGACTCCACAAGGTGATCTCATTTACAGGGCACTAGTAATTTAACTTGTTATAACAAGTTAAACAAAGCACAATTAAACCATTACTTGCATTTTTTCCTTTTTTTTTTTTCCTTCTAATTACTCTGACTAGGTTACAAACCCAGCAACTTATTTGGAATGGATTTCATTAACTGCAGGTACTGTGGAACAATTTTCAGAGGACATTCTTACAGGATTTAGGACACTGTCCTACATGCTGGGCCTTTGGAGATCTTAGGGCTCAGCTCCGGCAGCATGGGCAGAGATTGCACGCCTCAAATTTCATATTGAAGGAAATACATTATAAGAACCACCCGCCATTTCCCCAGCATCCAACAGAAAAACCTCGACGCAGAGGTGAGTTGGTCCAGGAGGTTGGAAGGGTTAGGAGGAGCAAATCAGGTGCCCCATCACTCTTTGCTCTCCAACACATTACCTCCAAAAACCATATAAACACTACAAACAGGTATCTGCCTCTATCTCTGAAATCAAATAAAGAGGCAGAAGACACTGCAGAGCAGGACACCGCGGCACAGCAGCTAGCACAACAAAACTCACCCAAATCAGGAACCAAAACGAAACAAGCACAAAGGAAATCCAAAAAACTTCTGATCATAGGAGACTCCATGATTCGGGAGTTGATACCATCTCCAGCCAGGGTGATGGTCAGATGTCTCCCAGGTACATCAGCATGGAGAGACACTGACCGCATTGCTAAATTGTTCACAAAGCAGGAGAAAACATTGATGTCCTAGTACACATAGGGACTAATGATCTCGCCAGCCGGTCAGTTGTGGAGACCAAGGAACACCTGACTAGGCTGGGTGACAAACTATCATCTATTTCGTCCGGCATCTCCTTCTCTGAGATCCTGCCAGTCTGGGAGAGGGGAGCAGATGGACGGAAGGTCAGAGAAGGGGAGACAGGGGAGCTAAACACGTGGCTCAAGGGCTGGTGCCAGGAAAAAGGACACAGATTTGTAGGAACTGACAACAGTTCTGGGAGCGAAAGTTCTTTAAATTTGATGGACTGCATCTGACTAAAGAGGAGTCAGTGCATTGGGGCAAAAGTTTGACATCTTTGCAGAATATTTAAACTAGCAATGGGGAGAGGTGCAGCACCCACACGTCGAATGGAAGAACACCTCCCCTCAGCTAGTGGTCAAACAGGATTCAGCATGTTTGCCATTCATTTGCATCACCAGGTAAGAAAAAGGTTTGTCTCCCCATACGACGCACAGGGGTAATGCCAAACTTCACCCAACAACTAACACACCAAAATCTGGCCAATGGAAAATCATGTACACAAATGCTCACAACCTTGGAAATAAGATCCCAGACCTGCAGGCAATAATGTCAGAGGCTAAACTGGACATAGTAGCAATTAGTGAGACGTGGTTTACCAGTAACCACACTTGGGAGACTTCAGTACCTGGCTATGTATTGTTCAGAAGAGACTGAGGTGCAAAAAGAGGGGGAGGAGTGGCCCTGTATGTTAATGAAAATATCAAAGCTACAGAAATTCAGAATACACATAAGGAGCCAGAAGAACTGTGGGTCACCCTGGAAACAGGAAATGGGACAGCCATAAGAACTGGGGTTGTCTACAGGCCCCAGACCAGAGGGAGGACATAGACACATTACTGTTAGGAGATATACAAAACATGACAGCTAAAGGGGAGGTTCTGATAATGGGAGACTTCAACATGCGGATACAGATTGGGCAATACCAGCAGGAACATCTGCCAGAACTAGACTCATAGTGGATTCCCTGCAGGGGAGGGCCTCAAACAACTGGTACAGCAACCCACAAGAGACAGGGCTATCCTAGATCTAGTACTGACTAACAAAGAAGGGATCACAGATCTCCAGGTAGAAGGTCACCTGGGGGCCAGTGACCATCACATGGTATGGTTCAATTTGGCTACTACATCTAAATCATCCCATTCCAAGGCAAAAATATGGGACTTCAGAGGAGCTGACTTTGATAAAATGGCTAACAGAGTTAAGCTAGCCCTGGCAAAAAGAAACACAGGTGAGGGGGTACAGGCAAAGTGGGCAAGCATTAAGGATGCAATACTTGAAGCAACATCCCATTGTGTTAGACAGAAAAGGAAGTGCAAAAGAAGAAGGAAACCACTCTGGTTCTCAAATACAGTAGCAGAAAGGTCAGAGCCAAAAGGCTGGCCTTCAGGAAATATAAGGGAGCACAGCGGGATGAAGATAGGGAGGCATACCAAACTGCCCTAAGGGAAGCAGGTAAGGCGGTAAGGCAGGCAAAGTCCCAAACTGAGGAAACACTAGCATGAACAGTAAAAGAAGGTGACAAGACTTTCTATAGATACATTAGTGAAAGGAGAAAGTCCAGAGGGGGTATTGCTAAGCTTAATGGAGAAAATGGAGCATTTGAGGAGGAGGACCCTGTAAAGGCATCTATCCTAAATAGATACTTTTGCTCAGTGTTTACTGAAGAGAAGGTAGGGCAGGGCCACAGCTCAGCATCATGGACACACAGGGGAGGTGAGCACTACTCCCTTCACAAAAGAAAGGGTCCTACAAGAGCTTGCTAAGCTCAAGGTGGATAAGGCAATGGGACCTGATGGCATACATCCCAGGGTACTTAAGGAGCTAAAGGAGGAACTAGCAGAGCCATTAGCAGAATTGTTTAGTGAGTCTCTGAGCACAGGAGAGGTCCCAGAAGACTGGAGAAGGGCTCATGTGATCCCGCTCCACAAGAGTGGTAGCAGGGAGGAGGCGGGAACTACAGACCAGTCAGTCTTACCTCAGTAGTGGGCAAAATTATGGAGGCACTCCTTAAGGAAAGGATAGTGCAACACCTGGAATCCATAGGGGCACAGGATCCAAGACAGCATGGGTTTACAAAAGGAAGGTCCTGTCAAACTAATCTCATAGATTTCTTTGACTTGGTAACCAGAGTGGTGGACCAAGGGGGAGCAGTTGATGTTGCCTACCTTGACTTCAGCAAAGCTTTTGACACTGTTCCACATAGAAGATTGATAAATAAGCTGGGTAGGCTCAGGGTGGGTCAGAAGTTGGTCAACTGGGTGGCAAACTGGTTGACGGGCAGAAAACAGAGAGTGGTGGTAAATGGTATACAGTCAGAAGAGATGCAAGTCACAAGTGGGGTACCTCAGGGATCAGTCCTGGGGCCAGTCCTCTTCAACATCTTCATTAGTGACCTTGCAGATGGACTAGAGGGGGCTTGTCTGTTTGCAGATGACACCAAGATCTGCAACAGAGTAGATGATCCAGATGGGGTGGGCAGAATGAGAAGAGATCTGGATAAACTAGCAGAATGGTCAGAAGAGTGGCAACTGGGATTTAATGCAAAGAAGTGCAAAATCATGCACATAGGGAAGAGAAACCCTGAAGCCACCTATAGGCTGGGAGGGGAGTTGCTAGCAGTCACAAAGGAAGAAAGAGACTTGGGCATCATCATCACTGATGACCTGAAATCATCCAAGCAGACTTCTAAAGCAGTAGGTAAGGCTAGGGGGATGTTAGGGTGTATTAGTAGGGGTATCACAAGTCGTAAGAGGGAGGTAATAATCCCTCTTTACAAGACACTGGTTAGGCCCCATCTGGAGTACTGCATGCAGTATTGGAGGCCACACCTTCACAAGGACATTAACCAAATTGAGGCAGTCCAGAGAAGGGCAACCAAAATGGTGCAGGGACTGCATCAGAAGACATATGAGGACAGATTAATGGAGCTCAATATGTATACCCTTGCGTAAAGGAGGGGAGAGGTGATATGATCGAGGCATTCAAACACCTTAAGGGCATAAACAAGGTGAAAGAGTCTAACATGTTTAAATATAAGAAAAATAGCAGGACAAGAGGACACAGCATGAGATTAGAGGAGGCCATTAAGGGGAATGTGAGGAAATTCTTTTTCACAGAAAGGGTGGTGGATGCATGGAATGGCTTACCACAAGAAGTGGTGGCTATGAATACAGTGCAGGGCTTCAAACAGGCATGGGATAGGTATAAGTGAGCAATACAAATGACTATGAATAGATAGGCCACTGACAGAGCAAAGGCCGATGGCACATTTATAAGGTAGAAAAAGAAATGGGCAGACTGGATGGGCCTTGCGGTCCTTATCTGCCGTCAATTTCTGTGTTTCTATGTTTCCTGGAGGACCTTCTCACCTGTATTAATACCACAGGAACCACCTCCTAGGGGCAAGTCTCCTGGTGTTCGGTATAACAAACTGAGGCCAACATAGGTAACTTATCCAGTAAAGTTCCTTGTAAGGGAACCTCAGAATCTGTGATCAGAGGCTGTGAATCAGGGATATCAGCGTCGCCACTGGAAGTTTGTTCTTCCACAGCCACTCCAGAGGCTAAATCTTGTGCTTTTTGTATAAAAAGATCAGGACTACTAATTGATGCCTTATTTCTAGCCGCCCACTCACATTCTGAAAAGACATGTCCCGTGTCATCACAAAGATCACACTTGGTGTTATTCATACATTGGAAAGCTATATGACCAATTTCCCCACAGTTGTCACAATGGGGCTTGTCACATGAGCTAGACAAATGTGTTCGAGAGCTGCATTTATAGCATGCCCTTGGTTGCCCAGCATAGAAACAGACCCCCCCATACCGACCCAACAAAAAGGAGTTTAGAATATGTAAGATCCCAGTATCCGATTGTCTAGGTTTACTTTAAATCTCCAGACCCCCGTCCAAAACTGCTGGTCATCTAATATAGCTTCCGGAGAACTCAAAGCATCACATTTCTGGGATAACCAATACAATACATCATCAATGTGTACCCCTTCATTCCGAAACATAATAGTCACGAACTTAACCAATGGTTTAGTCAAGGGGACTACCAGAAACGGGGTCCACAGGGGGGAGAATTTAACCTGGTTATAATGGTCACAAAACAAACCTAGGGCATGGGCCGAACAAAAGCTTATATCAAAGTTATCCTCACCAGAAATATTAATGAAGGCAAATACTTCACGTGGGGAAAAATGCAAAGAGTCTTTTAACAGACATTTCCCAACATAATGCCTATTGGGTCTGACTTCTAGGCCACCTTTATATCTCAACCTCACTGCATTCCTTCTTGGGGCTGCTTCTTTTTTAATTTTGGAAAATAAATCAGATAACAATGGTTTACTTGATTCTGCATTTTTTTTTCAGTATTAGTCTGTTCAGTATTTAAGTCAATCAAAACCTCTGAAGGCTGCACCCGTTCCAGAGAGGGCTTTTGCTTTTTGTCAACTAGCTCAGCTGCATCTTTTGCCGAAGGCAGAACAGCAATGTAAGGGCACCATGAAGGCTCATTTTGCGAAAAATTCAATTTCGGATCCCAGTCAGGAGTAGGAAGCCAGGAGCCTTTATCAAAGGACCAACCGGCCTCTTGTAGTGCCGTCTGAGGGGTCCAGTTATCATCCGACAAAGTGTTTATTATAGGAACGTCCTGTACTAGTGGAAATTCAGAGTTTTTTTCCGGTATCTCCGACACCACTTGCTTCACTATTGGGATCCCCAAATTTCATTTAGCCGAAAAGACAGTGGCTCGTCTTTCTCTTCCCTCCACACCCACTGTATCACCACATGTAATCAGTCTTTTAGAAAAAGTAAATTCCAACACACCGACCTGATTTGAAGGGTCCGTTTGAAAAACACAGCTTCCCTCAAGCTGCTGAGGCTCCATGAAGACAGCAGTAGAAAGGGGCTGGAATACAAACCCCGAATCTTTTGACAGCGTTTCTCTCGGCGTGCAAACAACTGGGCAGTCAGGCACTACCTCCGATATTTCTTTGTTGTCTCTGGTTTCTATGGCAACCGGTGACACTTTATTGACGATTACAGCAGAATGGCCTCCTGAATCTGGCTCTCAGCACAGAATTTCAACTTTTTCTTTCATGCCAGTCAAGTTTTCTGAATCAGGGTTAAAATCTAAAGCAGTTGCCTCCTCACCCGGTTCTGGGAGCAACACTGGATTAATTAAGATCTCCGGGTCCCGTAAATTGCTCTTGTCAGACATCGCAACCTCAGGTGAGTGCTTCGGAGTACTAAGAGTCAAAAGCCTTTCCACCCGCTCCTGTTCCTGGGCGAGTTCAAGTAATTATTTTTTTAAATTTGCCTGCTGTTTCTCAAACTCTACTGTAGTAGCTATTGCTACATTCTGGTTCTCATTTCCCGATAAATCTTCAGCTGAAAAAAAGATTTCTCCTTCCCTTCTATCTGAGTCCAGTACATGAGCACCAAGCATCACATTAAGAATTTCTGAATCATGCAAGCAGGGAACCTGCTTCCCAGGCTCCATCGTGACCGTCTTCCACCACAGTGACTCAGTTCAGCCACTTGCCCCCTACGGCCGGCATTGCAGTAGGGGAATTTCCCCGGTATCCTGGCCAAATTTCCTCAATTCACTAAAAATACCACCAACAGCTTAATCTGGTTCAAGGTCAGTTGGCATTCATCTGTGTCCACCTCCCCCAGCTTGTGCCTGAAAATAGGCAGGATTTGTCTAGTGCACTTACCCGGTCAACAAAAACTAAATAAATAAATAAGTAAATAATTAAATCTTGAATTCTCCCACTGTTTTTGCCCCACCACCTCCTTGTGGAGGCTGTTCCAAGAATCCACTACTCTTTCTGTGAAAAAATACTTCCTCATGTTGCCCCTGGGCCTACCCTCCCTCTAACCTCATATCATGCCCCCTTGTTCTTGTACACCTTTTCTGAAAGATGCTACTTCCTGCACCTTGTTTATACTCCTGAGGTATTTGAATGTCTTTATCAGTGTGGTTCATGTTAAACTCAGCTACAGAGTCAAGCCATACAAAAGTGAGGGTACTGGACTTCAAGAGGGCTGACTTTGGCAAGATGGGAGAGTGCCTCAGAAAAGCACTAGCAAACAAGCTAGAAGGAGGTGTGGAGCAACAATGGGGAATCATCAGAACTGCCATCACAGAGGCAACAAGCCTTTGTGTGAAGCAAATAAACAAATCAAAATGAAAGAAAAAGCCACTATGGTTCTCAAAAGAGGTGGCTGTGAAAGTCAGGAAGAAAAAGATAGCATTCCGGAAGTATAAGGAAACATAGAAGGAGCAGGACAGAGAGCTGTACCAGTTAAGGCAGAAGAAAGCAGGGAGAGAAGTCAGAATAGCAAAGGCCCAAACTGAGGAAAAGATAGCCAACTTGGTTAAGAAGGGGGATAAAACCTTTTGTTGGTGGATCAGCGAGCATAGAAAGACAAAGGGAGGGATAGTGAGGCTGAATAGAATGAACGGTGGGTGGGCAGAGGGGGACAGTGAAAAAGCAGGGATACTGAATGAATGTTTCTGCTCAGTATTCACAAAAGAGGAGGGGGAAGTGCCTAATCCAATTAACAGAAGCACTCTTGAAGGGGGGGGGGTCGATCTCAGTTCTTTCACAGAAGAAAGGGTTCTGCAAGAACTCCTAAAACTGAAGGTGGACAAAGCAATGGGGCCTGATGGAATTCACCTTAGAATTCTAAAAGAATTAAGGGGGGGAACTAGAGAAACCACTGGCTACACTTTTTAATAAATCATGGGAGGATGGTGTGGTACCCGAGGACTGGAGGAAAGCGGATGTGATTCCCCTTCACAAAAGTGGGACCAAGACAGAGGCAGGAAACTACAGACCTGTCAGTTTGACCTCTGTGGTAGGGAAAGTGATGGAGTCACTTCTGAAGGAAAGAATAGTTGAGTACCTTGAGGCCAGTGGGGCACAGGACCCTAGGCAGTATGGGTTCACAGCGGGAAGGTCATGTCAGATGAATCTAATAGATTTCTTTGACTGGGTGACCAAAGTAGTAGACCAGGGAGGGGCTGTGGACATGGCCTACATAGACTTTAGCAAGGCATTTGACACAGTCCCACACAAAAGATTAATAGTCAAATTAACCAGCCTGGGAGTGGGTCACAGGGTGGTAGCCTGGGTAAAACATTGGCTGGACAACAGGACACAGAAGGTAATTGTAAATGGATTCCACTCTGAAGAAAGAGGGGTTACTAGTGGGGTACTGCAGGGTTCAGTATTGGGTCCAGTCCTTTTTAATGTCTTCATAAGTGACATTGCAGAGGGACTGGAAGGAAAAGTATGCCCCTTTGCAGATGACACAAAGATCTGCAACAGGGTTGATACACAAGGAAGGGTGGAAAGGATGAGAAGAGACTTGGCAAGGTTGGAGGAATGGTCAGACGTATGGCAGCTAGGATTCAATGCAAAGAAGTGCAAAATAATGCACCTGGGAAACAAGAACCCAGGGGAAGGATACACAATGGAGGGGAGGTAGTAACAACAACAAAAAAGGAAAAGGACCTGGGGGTAATCATATCAGATGACCTTAAGGTTAGCAAGCAATGTGAGATGGCAGTAGGGAGGGCTGGGGGTATACTGGGATGCATAGGGAGAGACATCAGCAGCAGAAAACAGGAAGTTGTTATCCCTCTGTACAGACAGTTGGTAAGACCCCATTTGGGGCACTGCATCCAGTTCTGGAGACCCCATCTCTGCAAGGACATAGACAGGATAAAGGCAGTCCAGAGGAGGGCAACTAAAATGGTACATGGTCTACAAGAGAAGCTGTATGAGGAGAGACTAAAGGAGCTTAATATGTATACCCTTGAGGAAAGAAGGGAGAGGGGACACATGATAGAAACTTTTAAGTACCTCAGTGGAATCAACAAAGTCCAAGAGGGTAGCATCTTTCAGAAAAAGAGACATGCAAGAACAAGGGGATGCAATTTAAAGATGGGGGTGCAGTTCAGGGGCAATGTGAGGAAGTATTATTTCACAGAGAAGGTAGTGGATGCATGGAACAGCCTTCCTGAGGAGGTTGTGGGGTCTAAAATTCTGGGAGAATTCAAGAATGCATGGGACAAACATAAGGCAATTCTTGTGGGGGGTAGGAAGAAATAGGCTATTGGTTAACTAGGATCTGCGGCCTATCCTGTAGGTAGGGAAATGGGCAGACTAGATGGGCCAAGCGGTCCTTATCTGCCATCAAAGTCTATGTTTCTATGTTTCTATATCCTTCTCTCTCGCTCCTCTCCTCCGGGGAATACATATTGAGGTCCTCTAGTCTTTCCTCATACTACTTTTGGTGCAGTCCTTGCACCGTTTTTGCTGCTCTTCTCTGGACTGCCTCTATCTTGTCTATGTCCTTCCAGAGATATGGCCTCCAGAACTGGACACAGTACTCCAGATGAGGTCTCACTAGTGATCTGTACAGTGGCATAACTACCTCTTTTTTTTCTGCTGCTGATACCTCTCTCGATGTACCCTAGAATTCCACTGGCTCTCCCCACAGCCTTCTCGCATTGTTTGGTTACCTTTAAGTCATAATATATGATCACCCCCAGATCCCTTTCTTGATTGGTGTCCGTCAGTACCTCTACCCCCCCCATCTTGTACTCCTCCCTTGGATCTCTGTGCCCCAGATACATGATTTTGCATTTCTTTGCATTGAATCTTAGCTGCCACACTCTGAACCACTCCTCATGCATGTTTTGGTCCTTTCCCATTTTTTCCAACCACCCCCGGAGTGTTGACCCTGTTGCAGATCGTAGTGTCATCTACAAAGAGGCATACCTGCCCCTCCAGCCACTCTGCAATGTGATTTATGAAGACTTTAAAGAGGACTGGCTCCAGCATGGATCCCTGTGGCACCCCGCTGGTCACCCCCCTCCTCAGATTGAACGCCATTTACCACCACCCTCTGTGTTCTGTCACTCAACCAGTTTCTGAGTCAGTTTACCCCCTCAGGGCCTACTTCCAGGTGGCACTTCTTATTTATCAACCTCATATGTGGGATGGTATCCAGTGGAAGTAGAAATGCAGTTGGGTCGCTACTCAAACAGTAAGGCTGAGAAGGCCAATGATGACAGTGTTCCGTTTCCTGATGGGTGTAAACTTTATGTAGTTTAAAGGATGTAGCCACCAGTCACATTGGGTTTCAGTCTATTAGCCGGCTAACAGACATCATCATCAGGCCTTACAGATGATGAATATCAAGCCTCACAATGTGTTTGTGTGTGTGTTTCCAACTTTTAGTGGTTTGCCCTAGGTACAAACATAAGTCTGTTGAACATCTAGTTGAAAACACTAAACAGAGTGGAAAAACATAGATCATTCAGAATTGAAATGTAATAGCAACAAATATGTCAACAGCATCATGTCAGTAATGAACAGGAAACACCAGAAATAGTGACTATAAAAAACATATAATTTATATTCCTTTTCAAGTGCCCCTGATACCAGCTGGATACATTTAAAACAAGCATTTGTCAATGCCGAATGTTGATTGCGTTGGTGTGTTGAGCTCGCTCACTGCCCCTCTGTCACTCACTCAGTCTGTCTCTCCCAGTGCTGCAGGCTACTCTGTTGTATTGGGCTCCTGCCTGCAATGGCACCTTGTTCTGCTCACTAAGCAATCCGCAGCTGTCCTGACAGAGCTGCGTTGAGGTGGCTCACTCCCCCTCTCTCACACACTCATTCTGTTTCTCCTGCTGCTGCAGGCTGGCCTTTTGTACTGGGCTCCTGCCTGTGTTGGTGGCTTGTTCGGCCTACAATGAAATCTGCAGCAGTCCCGACACAGGTCTGTTGAGCCTGCTGCCTCCCCCCTCTCTCACTTACTCATTCCGTTTCTGCCCGCGCTGCAGGCTGGCCTTTTGTACTGGGCTCCTGCCTGCGTTGCCGCCTTCTTCTGCCAACAAAGAAATCCACAGCAGTCATGATAGAGCTCCATTGAGCTCACTCACTCCCCCTCTCTCACTCGCTCGTTGTGTTTCTCCCGGCGCTGCAGGCTGCCCTTTTGTACTGGGCTCCTGCCCGCATTGGCACCTTTTTCTGCCCACAAAGAAAGCCACAGCTGTCCCAACAGACCTCTGTTGAGGTCGCTCACTCTCCCTGTGTCACTCACTCATTCTGTTTCTCCTGGCGCTGCTGCCTGCCCTTTTGTTCTGGGCTCCTGCCTCTGTTGGCGCCTTTTTCTGCCCACAAAGAAACCTGCAGCAGTCCCGACAAAGCTCCCTTGAGCTCGCTTATTCCATTTCTGCCAGTGCTGCAGGCTGCCCTTTTCTATTGGGATCCTGCCTGCATTGCTGCCTTCTTCTACCTACAAAGAAATTTGCAGCAATGACAATACAGCTCCTTTGAGCTCGCTCACTCTCCCTCTGTCACTCGCTCATTCTGGTTTCCCGCCACTGCAGGCTGCCATTTTGTACTGGGCCCCTGCGTGCATTGCTGCCTTTTTCTGCCCACAAACAAATGTGCAGCAGTCCCACTAGAGCTCCATTGAGCTCACTCACTCCCCCTCCCTCACTTGCTCATTCTGTGTCTCCTACCGCTGCAGGCTGCCCTTTTGTACTGGGCTCCTGCCTGTGTTGCCGCCTTTTTCTGCCCACAAAGAAATCTGCAGTAGTCACAACAGAGTTCCATTAAGGTTGCTCACTACCACTCTGTCACTGGCTCGTTCTGTTTCCCTTGTCACTGCATGCTGCATTGGCACCTTTGCCTGTCCACAAAGAAATCCGCAGCTGTCCTAACAGAGCTCCATTGAGGTCGCTCAGTCTGCCTCTCTCACACGCTCATTCTGTTTGTCCTGGTGCTGTAAGCTGCCCTTTTGTACAGGATTCCTGCCTGCATTGGTGCCTTTTTCTGCCCACAAACACATCCGCAGCAGTCCTGATAGAGCTCTGTTGAGCTCACTCAGTCCCCCTGTCTCACTCATTCGTACTGTTTCTCCCACCCCTGCAGACTGTCCTTTTGTACTAGGCTCCTGCCCTCATTAATGCCTTTTTCTGCCCACAAAGAAATCTGCAGCAGTCCTGACAGCGACCCGCTGACTTTGCTCACTCCCCCTCCCTCACTCGCTCTCTCGTTCTGTTTCTTCTAGTGCTGTAGTCTGCTCTTTTGTACTGGCCACTAGCATTGGGGCCTTTTTCTGCCCACAAACAAATCCGGAGCAGTCCCAACAGAGCTCAGTTGAGCTTGGTCATTCCCCCCTCTCACTCACTCAATCTTAATCTGTCAAAAACACTGATTTCCCACAGCGACCGTGCAATTCTCCGGCAGAAGTGCAAAAACATATTTTAGGCAGGATGTGGAAAATGACAGCTGTACTGTTCATAAGGAGGAATGAAAAAATGGCACTGTTGAAAATGTGGCAAGAAAATATTACAAATTTGTGAAGTTACAAGGGTGCAAGGAAACAGTTCAACACACGCTTGTAACAGTCATTTTATGGAGTATCGTCACCAAATTTTCAACATAGGGGTTTTCGGACCTCTGCTCATGAACACTGCCACTGTCATTGTCTTAATGTGTCCCAAACACTGATTTCCCACAGCAACTGCGTTATTCTGCGCCGGAACTGTGAAAACACATTTTGGTCAGGATGTGCAAAATGGCAGCTATACTGCTCATAAAGAGGTGTGAAAAAATGCCACTGCTGAAAATCTGTCGTGACAATATTACAAATCTGCCAAGTTACAAAGGTGTGTGGAAAGTGTGCAATGCACGCTTGTAACACAGACATTTGATGGGCTATCATCACCAAATTTTCAACATAGGCATTTTAGGACCTCTGCTCATGAATAGTATCACTGTAATTTTCTTAATCTGTCCCAAACAGTGATTTCCCACAGCGGCTGACGTATTCTGTGCCGGAAGTGCAAAAACACATTTTGGCCAGGATGGGAAAAATGACAGCTTTACGGTTCATAAGTAGGTGTGGGAAAATGGTAATGTTGATCATCTGGAGTGAAAATATTAAAAATTTGCGAAGTTACATGCGTGTGTGCAAACTGCACAACACACTCTCGTAACACAGTCATTTTATGGAGTATCATTACCAAATGTTCAAGATAGGCATTTTAGGACATCTGCTCATGAACAGTGTCACTGAAATTTCTTAATCTGGCCTGAACATGGATTTCCCACAGTGACTGCGCTATTCTGTGCTCGAACTGCGAAAGCACATTTCGGCCACGATGTGAACAATGACAGCTGTACTGTTTACAAGGAGGTGTGAAAAATGCCAATGTTGAAAATCTGGCATGAAAATATTGCAAATTCATGAATTTACGAGTGTGCGTAGGAACTGGGCAACACACACTCGTAAAACAGTCATTTTTTGCATTTTTTCCACCAAATTTGCAACATAGGCTTTTTGAGAGCCTGCCTCATGAACACTTGCACTGTTGTTTTGTTACTCAGCATTGAAAGGTGATTCTGTGCAGTGACCGCAAAATCACCTTTTGGGGCCGATTAACATCACGACAGTTCAAGAATTCATGAGGAGGGGTCCCAAAAACACCATGTTGAAAATTTGGTGCCAAAATTCCAAAAAATGACTGAGATATGCATTAAAGTTGAAAACAACCTATTTATTCCATACAGTTCGCGGTCGGCTTTGAAGAGTGCAGACGTGTTCCCGGTCCACCGGAAGATCATCACACTGGACTCCGGAGGTAAGTATGGGGTGACGGGGGGTGTGGGGAGACAGGGTGCACAGTGGGAGGGTGCGGGTTGCAGGTGGGGGAGAAGGAAAGTGCAGAGAGACAGTTTCCTTTTTTACAGGGAAAAACAAAAAAAAAGACATTGTGGAACCATTTTAAACTGTGCAGGGGCATGTGACATGCTGGGGTGGGTTCTCAGCATGTCACTGGAGGCTTTCTTTTTTTTGGGTGGGCAGCAGTAGCCAACAGGGGATTGGGCACCCCCATCGGCACACAACAAAAGGGGGGTATCATTATGCCAACAGGGATTGGGCACCCCGTCAGCAGACAATAAAAGTGGGGATGGGGGTTACCTAATGCCGATGGGGAGTGGTCTTCCCCATCGGCAACAGACACATAGGGGCACTGAAGCCGCCGGGGATTGAGGCCCCCGTCAGCAAGTAAAAATGGTGGTGGGGGGGTAATATTGTTTGTGAATATGGCGGCAAACTGCTGCCATGTTCACAAACAATATCAGTATGTGAAGATCCCGCCCTGCAGTGATGGGTTGCTCCCTCATTGCAGCAGATGGCTTACACTGCAATGATGAGGCGGCCCCTGATTGCAGCGGCTGATTTGTCTCAAGTTGGTGCAAAAGGTTCCAAACTGCTGTCACCAGCAGCATGCCATGGCATTGGGGGATGCTGAACAAGCCTTTGTAGGCTGTGGGGGCACTGGCCACAACAGTGCTGCACCTCCACAACCTGCTTCTGAGCAAGCTGTCCCAATATGTTTCTTGTGCTGCACGCAATCAACATAAAAATGTAAGACTTAGACACAATTGAGTTTAAAGTTCATGTATTTGTGTAATTCTGTTTTTTTTCACATGGACATTATCCTCTTGCATCACCATTGGCCCCTTCTGCTGTTAACCCCCAGCCCCATCAGCAGTCTTCCAGGACTGCCCCCTATACTTCTCACCTTGTTGTTTGAGTGGGTGCCCTTGATGGTGGTGGTGCAGAGCCTGTAGTGTCACAGCGATGTCCTACCAACAGTATTACTCCCCTTGAGCTAGAGTTGGCTGTGTGAGATAGTGCACACTTTCAATGCTCACCTCTGGCTTTCAATTCTGGTGACTGTCACTGTGCCACTTAACCCCCCTTAGATGGTAGCCAAGCAGCAGTACACACTGTACCCCCGCCCTCAGGGAGAAGAGCTGTTGATGGATATTTAATCCTTCTTCCCCCTGCCAGCCCCTACTTGACCCTGGTCCATTCCTGAACCTGGGTTGCCAGTGTGTCAGGAGGTGAGGCATCTAGCACCTCATCACTCCCTGCCACTTAGCCAGCAGCAAGTTTACTGTGGCTCAGACTGTGGGTGGTGAATGTATGGAATGCCCTCCCGTTGGAGGTCATAATAAGTAAATCCAAGGTGAAATTTAAGAAAAGATTGGATAACCACATATGATCAGGTGGTCTTTGGTGGTACTTCGTATGAGTTCCTGTCAGAGCATACAGTATATGAGTACATGCCCTCAAAGCACCTTACATTCCTTAGTATGGTTAAGGGGGGCTAAACCTGCAACCCATTGTTTTACATTTCTGTGCTTTTATCCTCAGTACCCATCAGCCAGAACTAAATTCTTACAATTCTGTCCTCTTTTTCTTTATTGCTATGGGAAGCAACATGAAAACATGGTTATTGTCTCTTGAACTTTATTTGGTTTGGCTGCTTGTCTGCTCATTACATCATAATGCTTGGTTTATGACATCAAAATTAACAACAGAATGGAATGTTATTAACAGAACTGTGACTGCATAAGCACACAAACAGACAGAGCAAACATGGCAGACATCCTATTTTCATGCAAATGTCCTTAGTAATAATGAAATAAGGGTGGCAGTTACAGAACAAAACATGAAATATAAGCTAAACTGTGTCTCAGTATTACATTTTCAAAGTTGTCCCAACAATTTTAATGGCTCTTTAAAGCTCTACTACACTGCATGCAAACATTCAGCTTGTTCTCTTTTGGGGGTAAGAATAATATAACTTCTGTAATGTGCACTATCAATCCTGTAATTCTGAAACATGTTAATAAATAAAAAGTTAAAAGTTGAAAAAAAGAATACCAAGAAGGAGCACTTGTATTGCATTCAAAGCTGTGGATAAAACACAAAGGCCTTCTTCCAGGACATAAATGGAAAGGGAAGGTGAAGAAGGGGGTTTGGCTTCTGAAAACAGGGGTGTGAGGAGACCTTTGAGAGACATTGAGGTGATGACTGAAATACTGATGGAATCATTTACTTCATTGTTCATCAAAGGGCTCCCAGTGGAGGTAGGGTGCTCATCAGGTGGTCCTATGGAAACAAGGATAGCCATGATGCAGCTTGCAAACATTACACCTGCACTGATAGCTGCAGCAAAGCAAAGATCAAACCAGGTAAGTCCAGAGTGGCAGATAGGCTGGTGCAAAGTTTTAGTTCACTGGCAAAGTTCTAGTGAGGTTGTGAAGTTTGCCTTTGTGAGACACTTTGCAAAGTTGCCACTTCATCTCTTTACAATGGGTTTTCCAGGAATAGGGACATTTTTTTCAGGCAAAATCAGGTGCAGCTGCAACTTCACCAGTGAATTTGTATGACTTTGCTTGAAAAAGTGTTACTTTGCATGCCAATAACTTCCCAAAGTAGGCACTTTGCGAATTTGGCAAACTTCTCAAATTCATGAAGTGAAGTTTGCCAACTTCGCACACTCTAAATGGAGTACACCACAGGGGTTATAGTGGAGAAAATGAAACAATTGACAGGGTCACTTGCAGTAATCTTTTCTTATTATTTTCAGACAGATGTGGTGCTTAAGGATTGTAACATGATCAAGGGGATCCCCAATCTTCAGGAAAAGTACAAGGTCACATCTAAGCAATTACAGGCCAGTCAACCTAACACCATGCAGGAGACCATTATCAAAGACAAAATATCGGAGTACTTGGTTGACACCAGTGTTATTGTCCCTTCTCAGCATGGCTTAATGATGAACAGACTATGTCAAACTAACCTCACCACCCTTTTTGAGGGGGGAACCGGAGAGAGGTGGACAGCAACCGAGCAGTGGACTACATGTGTGTAAATACCTTTTTTCAAATATTCAGCTGAGTATTCTTATTTGGGGTCCAAATATTTGGGTATTCATTGTTTATATTCTTAGTTAGCTAGTTAATACTTTATTACTTAATATTGCAACCAGGCACAAAAGTACAGGTTAAAGTTATGTACAGCATAAAAAGATAAACAGTTATATACAGCAGATCCAAAACATAAAATTATACAATTTTTAAACAAGAAAAGAATAAAAACAAATAACATTCATTTCACCACATTCAAATATTGCACAAAGATTTACTGTATGTTTGAGTTCTACCTCAGGTTTTTCTCACATCTCCTTACTTCTCAAATCATACCCAGATATATTCCTCGATACAAGTAAACAATGCAATTTATAGTTAGGCTCACAGATTTTTTTAAAAACCTCTTTAGTCATTTTTTCTCTTCTAGTATCTAACCTATCAAGCCCACATTTAATCAGCATTTGGCCAGAGAATATGTTACTTAAAAAAGGCATTTGCCCCTTCTTCAGGTGGCCAGGGCCATCCCTAGGCCATTCCCTTGCCATCCTGGTCTTTGCCTATCCACCACCCTCACTGTTCCACAGTTGCTTGAAAACAAAATCTCCATTTGGTTGCTCCTGGGGCTTTGTTAGGTTCCAACATTGTGTTTTAACAGTACCCACTCCCTATTCTTAGCCTATAATCCCTAAAACAATTTTATTTAGAAAATGCCCCCTCCTGTCCACTAATCCATGATTTAGGGGGACCATTAGTTTCTCAAATATGGCTAGCTTAGCTGCTTCCTCTCCCACAGCACACCCACTCCCTTCAAACTATTATAAAGCACTGGGGTGCCAGCCTGGTGGTGCTGCGGGTTGAGGTGCTGGACACCACACCTCATGCCATGCCGATGACCCATGTTTGGGAATGAGCAAGGGCCATCGGGGGTCAACAGGGGAGGGAGAGGATTGAGCATTTGGAGGACTGCTCTCCTCTCCTGGGTCGGGAGGGCTGGCATTCCTGCTGAATGACTACCCCAAGGTGGAAGCTGGAGGGTAGTGCAGGTCAGTGAGGCCAGACATAGGGAGGGTGCTGTGGAACTGCAGACACACGTATGCCTCCACGTGCGCATGTCCTGCATGCATGCCCCAGCACAGGGGATGGGAGAAAAAAGGAAGAAAAACACCTCCAGCTCTGGATGATGACCAACCTCCCACAGGCTCTGCACTTAATGACCAGGCAGAGGTAAGTCCTGGTGATACCGGGGTGATGGAGTTGGGGGGTCAGTCTGAAGGGGGCAGCCAGGGATAGTAAGGAGCAGACAATGTATATAAACAAAAAAAAAATAAATAAAGCACTGGAGCAGGTTCAACCAGAATGAGCTTACAGTACCTCTTATCCAGCATACAAATACACTCCCATGCACAGAAACAATCTGCAGAGAATATAGTCACCCACTGCAACATTCTCCTGCAGTCACACATGCACGTCTGAAAAGTCAGCTACAGTTATGACAGCCTCTTTTAAAAAATGTCTAGAGGGAATTTTAATATTCTCTTTAAACATGACAAATTTGGGCCACTAATAAAAATGTTGTATCTATCTTTAACTTCTAAGCTATTCCTCTCCAACCACATCTCCTAGCACAAACCACACTTCCAGTGCACATTTCCTCTCCAACCGTTGGACTGTTGTATCTATGTGTATTATGACAGGGTGATCCAGTCATTAAATAAACTCTTTTTCTTTCACTGCATTAAAACTTTCCTACTCCTTTTTTGTATTGTCAAATGTTGTAGTGATTTATAATATGTGTATGTGCGTACTGCTGTGTGTTTCTTATTGTATAAGAATTTTATCTGTTTGGGCATCCCTTTTCAGTCCTCTCACTCAGGCAGCATGACAAAAGGTCCTTATTCAGTAAGAGACACATAGCAGTAGACATAGGGCTGTGCAAGCCAGCAGATTGGCCCAACAGGCCAATTTTGAGCCAGGTTGACCCAAACCCAAATTGGCCTGATGCGCCTGCAATTAAATGAAGGGTTAAGGGGGGTTATTTTTCATGGTATTCTTCCAGCAGGACATCCCACTGGCACCCTCAACAACCACCCTGCATAACTGGCTAGGCTATGAAAGGGGGCCATTAATCCTCACCCCTCCCCCAAATCATCCTCTCTAAAATGTGAAACAAAGGCTATTAAGCCCTTACCAACATTAAAATAATTATGAGCCACTTTCTTTTTTTTTTTAAGTGAAACCTGATTCAGATTTGAATGCCTCTATCAAAAAACTAAAGTCCTAGATTTCAGAAGATCAGATTTTAATTGGATGAGGGAGCTGGTCTGAGACAGACTTGACCACAGTGGACAGCATCATAGGTATAGAGGAAATATGAGGGGAAATCAAGGGGACCATTCTTGAGGCAACAAAGTCATTCATGAGAATTGTTACAAAACAAGACAGGTGCAAGAGACCAATATGGTTATCAGAAAGGGTTAGAGAAGCGGTGAGGAACAAGAGAAAGGCTTTCACAAGGTATGAAGAAAAGCAGGGGGAGGAAGAATGATGAGAGGACAAAATAAAAACTAGGGAGGCAAAGAGGATGGTCAGGGAGGCAAAAGCAGATATGGAGCTGCATACTGCAGAGGGGGTCAATGGTGTGGAAAAACAATTCCTCAGATATGTTACGGATAAAAGGAAGCAGGAAGAGGTATATTTAGGCTATAAGAGGGGGGAGGACACTAGAGGGAGATGAACAAAAAGCTGCCATCCATAACAATCACTTCTGATCTGTCTTCACAAGGGAATGCAGTGGGCCCCTGCCTGAACCTGGCATCAAGGTGGCTGTCAGGGACATTCCTGAAATGAGGCAGCCAGTATTTACCACAAAAAGGGTCCAGAAGGCTCTTGAATCCTTAAAATTAGGTGAATCCCTAGGGCTGGATGGGATGCACCCAAGGAGAAATCAAGGAATGCGGACCTAGTTGAACCACTAGTAATGCTATTCCATAGCAGGGATAGTTTCAAAAGACTGGAGTGTAGTGGACACAGTCCTGCTACACAAGGGGGGACAGAGAGCAACCTGGGAATTACAGACCTATCAGCCTTACCTCTGTAGTGGATAAACTGATGGAATCACTGATCAAGGAGGACTTGTAGACCACCTAGAGAGCAGTGGTCTACAAGATAGAAAACAGCATGGGTTTGTGGCAGGGAGGTCTTGTCAGACCAATCTGATGGTTTTCTTTGACTGGGTAACAAAGGTAGTAGATAAGATCCATGCTGTGGATTTGCTGTACTTTGATTTCAGCAAGACTTTCGACTTGGAGCCACTCAGAAGATTGCTGAAGAAGCTGGAGGAACTGGGCACAACCAGGGACATAGTTAGATGGGTAGGAAACTAGCTGAAGGAGAGACAGAAGAGGGTGGTGGTAAATGGGGTCAAATCGGAAGAGAAGGAGGTCATGAGAGGGATTCCACAAGGATCTTCCCTGGGTCCTGTCCTCTTCAATATGTTCATAAGTGACATTGGAGAGGGCATCCAGGGCAAGCTGTGTTTCTTCATAGATGATACAAGGCTCTGCAGTAGAGTACAGAGTGATGAATGGATCAGGGAGATGTAGAGGTATCTACAAAGCTAGAGAGGTGGTCTAAGGTTTGGCAGTGAAATTCAACAGCAAAAATATTGCATGGTTATGTACCTAGTGAAAAAAAAAGGACAGAGTACTAGAAGGGAGGTGTTAAACTGAGCACTACAGCAGAGGAAAGGAACCTAGGAGTCATCATTAGTAGCACCCTCAGACAATCAAACCAGTGTAACAAGATGTGTAGTAAGGCTAATAGTATTCTGTGGTACATTGGAAGGGGTACTGACAGCAGGAAAAGGAGTTACTGCTACTTCTATATTGATCATTGGTGAGGCCACACCAGGAATACTGTGCTCAGTTCTAAACTCCTCACCTAAAGAAGAAGAGAGACAGGCTAGAGACAGTGCAATGTAGGGTGACCAAGGGGATTCAGAGACAACAGGGCAGATCTTACAAAGATTGTCTCAAGGCATAGAACATGTACTCACTGGACACCGGGGGAGGGGGGATATGATAGAGACCTTCAAGTTCTTGAAGGGAACAAACAAGGTGAACTGTGGGGAACTATTTAGGAGGAGTACAGAGTCAAGAACCCAAGTTCACGAGTAGAAACTGGCAGGGTAAGGGCTAAAAGGGATGTAAGGAAGTTGTATTTTATAGAAAGTGTGGTGGAGCCATGGAACATTCTTCCAGCAGAGGTGGTGGGTGCTAAGACTGTAAATGGTTTTAAGCATGTCTGGTATTGAGGGATGGGTTTGGTGGTAGCTTAGATCAGTTGCAATAGGGAAGGGGCAGAGGGGTAGACTGGGAGATATAAACCCCATATGAACAATAGATCCCAGGGCAGGTAGGCAACTCGGGGCAAACTAGATGAACCCCAGTCTTTTGCTGCCATCATTGTCTATCTTTTGGCCCATTTCACCAAACCTCCCGTAAACCTGAATGGCCCGAACCTTTGGCCCAACCTGATTCCCAGCCCTAATAAACATATACTGCAAGACACTGGAGTGAGCCAGCATGCTGTTGGGAGGGAGAGGGCAGAGTGAGTGGATTATTGATGATGCTAGAAAGACTAAGCAACACCTCTTCCTAATGTCAGTCTCCATAGAGTCATCAATTATTTTATTTTTTATCAAAGAAACATTTTTATTATTGTTTTAGTATTTGATTCCATCATAAAATATATTGCCAAGTGTCCGAAAAAAAACAAAACAGTAATGTAATAATACATCCACAAAAAAGTGGCAAGATACAAATATGCAGTTTCACTAGGTATCGTAGGTTCTGATGTATACTAGTGTAAATATCCTCTGTTCTGGCTAGCCACCTATTACAAACAGCTTAAGGTTAAGTATTCACCAAACTAGGTTCTATATAATTTAGGAGTTCAGTAAGTGATAGAGAAAAGATAGGAAAAGGGCACCGAAGACATAGTGAGAGGGCTCTTATTCCCTTATGGATATCCATAGCTTTGCAATTCCAGATGTCAAATATTAAGTGTTCCCATCTTGTATCTGTTAATTCTGGCTCTCCTCTATGGGAGGGTTAGAGGGAGGGGGTAATGGCTCTTTACATAGGGATGAGTTAAGATCTGGTCCCCATTTTTTGTAGTACTGTGACAGTTGCCCTTTGTTTGCATAGGTAAGTCTCTTGAAAATGGCTAACCGCGCCAAGGCAGAATGCCAGATGGTGGTGGTTGGTGGGGAGAGTTGCTGCTATTGCATCAACAGGAGTCGCTTAGCTTCCAATAAAGCTATGAGGACCCAGTTCCTGTGTTGTGGAGTAAGTTGTTGTATAGGCGTAGTGTCACCCAGGAGAAGCATAGGATTGCTGAGGTGTATAAGTTAACCTAGTACCCCTGAGCAGTCCACAGCCACTACCACCCAGAAAAGGGCCAACGTTGGGCATTGCCACAGTATGTGCAGAATAGTTGCTGGATTGCCATGGCATCTCCAACATTCCACATGAGGGATAATACCCCATTTATGTAGGATGGCGGGAGTGCGATACCAGCGATGGAGAATTTTAAGTTGGATTAGTTGACTCTTAACATCTGTATATGCAGTATGTGCTAGTCAGACACAATGGGACCAGGTCTGTAGTGAAATGGGACATTGTAGGGCCTGAGTCCAGGCTATCCTACAGGTTTTAATGCTATCAGGTTGAGCATCTCACCATGCACTATAGAATTTTCCAGCTAGCCCTCAAGAGGAAGATTTTAAGTGTAATGTAGATAACCATTGCCACCTTTGGTCTATTATATAGGAACTACCCAGTGACTGTATCGCATTCTGGAGCTGTAGGTATTTCCAAAAAATCTTTGGACGGGATCGATTAACGTGATCTGAGCTGTTTGAATGACATGTGTGGTCGTATTGGGTAGGTATGTATCCTGAACTACATGTACCCCCTTCTTATCCCAAGTGGGTCAATTAAGGTGTTGAGCATCCACTAGCAGGAGCTGGTTACACCATAGTGGTAAATATCTAAACGGTATGGGGGAGGCTTGCTTCTTGGTTTTGGCCGCAGACATGAGTCAAGACCACACTTTTTGGGTTTCCACCATCACTGGCATGTGGTTGTTAGAGGGTGGGGGGTATTAGTCAGTAACAAGCTAAGGGGGGGGTGCCTTGTAAGAGCTGAGCTTCTAGCTGAACCCATAGTGCTGCTGAGGATGAAGCTGGAACAAACCATCTTGTGGCCTGGACTGAGAGAAATGCCCAGTGGTAGCCCTGCAGCCATGGAATTCCAAGGCCACCCCTAGACCAATGAGCTCTTAATTTATGGGCACTCCAATGCGGTTTTATTCTGTCCCATAGGTAATGAAAGATTTATCTGATGGGGGATGGGCAGATTATTGAGAAGGTATGTTAGTCTGGGTATGCCTTCCCCAGAAGAGAGAGGTTGAGTCTCCTCCAGCATGATATCTCTATTTTTAGCTTGGATATGAGGGGAGAAAAGTTTTTAGTTTCAATTTGTTTCCAGTCAAAAGGTATGTGAATCCCGCAATAAGACAGGGTATTAGGGGTCCAGGCCAATCCCAGATCTTGCAGGCAATCCTTAGAGCAGGCCGTGTTCAAGGGAGTAACTTGAGTTTTACTAGTATTAATATGCAACCCAGATATTTGTGCATATACATTTAATGTCTTCAGAACTGGTGGAAGGGATTCGTGAGGGTGAGCTAAAGTAAGGAGACCAGTCTCGCATAAGCCAGCTAAGATACGAATGCTCCTCACCTGTATGCCCTTTACTTCTTTCGAGTATTGTAATTTCCAAATAAGGGGGTCAAATGCCACTAGAAACAGCAGGGGGGAAGTGGACATCCTTGCCGTGTTCCACGGTGCAAAGGAAAAGGGGATGATATGTCCTTATTAGTTAATATCCTAGCAGTTGGCTGGTTGTAGAGTACTCAAATCCATTGTGTGAAGTAAGGCCTGAAACCACATTTTGTAAGGATTGCATGTAAATATGGCCATTCAACAGAATCGAAGGCTTTCGAGAGGTCTATTGCCATAGCAGCCATAGGGATAGGAGAATGCATAGCCAGCCATTTCAAGTTGAGGACTAGCCTAATATTGTCCGCTCCGGCCTTGCCTTTAGTGAATCTGACCTGAGAAGGATGTATTATGGAGGGTAGAACTTCTATTAGTCAATTGGCAAGAATCTTGGCTGCGATCTTAGTATCTACGGTCATGAGGGCGATACGGCGATAATTAACGCGGTCTAGTAGGTCATTCATTTTTGGGGGGAGGAGGGTAATTAAGGCCTCTCTCATAGTGTGTGGCAGCACTCCAGCTATGTGAGCTTCTTGAAGAGCTGCCATGAGTGGGCCACTAATTTCAAGACTAAGAATTTGGTACAGTTCTGTGGTCATGCCATCAGGTCCTGGGGATTTGCCCTTAGTGAGCTGGGACAATGCATGATTTAGTTCTGTCTCAGTGAGAGGTTTATCTAGTGCGGCCTTGGTACTCTCGGTCAGTTGGGGAATCTTAGCAGTGGAGCAAAATTCTTCCAGCTGCTGGTCCAGCTGTGTCTGTTCTAGAGACAGGTGCGATTGGTACAGTTTCTGGTAGTACCATTTCATGCAGTCGTTAATCCCTATGGAGTTGGTAACTACTTCGCTCTTACAATTTTTTAAGAGTGTGAATACTTGAGGCAGCCTGCTGTTTCTTCAACTGGAAAGCCAGCAGCTTGCCTCCCTTATCCCCATTCTCCCAATAGCTGTGTTTGGCCTTTACCATCAGCCATTCCGTTTGTTCCTGGAGCAGTGTGTTTATTCGATATTTAAGGCCCACTATCTCTCAGAGTGCTGTTTGGTCGCAGTGCCCTATTGTAGATGCTTTAAATTTATCTTCTAGGATGGACAGCTTAGCCTGAAGATTGTTAAGTTCAGCCTTTTTGGCTTTGCTTTTTTGGGCAGTGTAGGCTATTATGTGGCCGTGCAAGACCACCTTAAATGCCTCCTATACAGTAGGGGCTGAGGTGTCTGAGACCCTATTGTTGGAGAAATACTCCTGGGCTGAATTCTTAACCATGGTCTGGAATAGTGGGTCTTTCAATAGCAGCGGGTTACACTGCCACCTGGTGCCTGAGCCTTTCTGTCCTGCAGGTATATAGATACAGGAAACTGGAGCATGATCAGAGACTATAATATTGTCTATGTGTGAGGCCACAATGTCCTGGGCAGCAGGGGAATTGGCCAGCCAACAATCTATGTGGCTGTATGTCGAGTGAGCCATGGAAAAAAAGGAGTAGTCCTTGACCGATGGATGGTCTCTCTCCTCCAGATATCCACCATGCCCCATTCTTTTATTATGCCTTGTAAAGTAAGTAGCGCATTTGGGTGCGAAAGTGGAGTGTGCTTAGATTTATCTAGAAATTTACCGAGGGTCATATTAAAGTCCCCCCCTACCATGATAGGCATATTGGGGAAATCTTCTGCTAGTGACTCAATCGCTTGATTAAAATCCGGGAAGAAGTCTGGGGTATTGTTATTAGGGCCGTATATATTAGCCAGGACTGCCTTCTCCTCTGGATAGGAGAACCTAACTACTACCCACTGGCCCTGAGTATCTGCCACTGTCTTATCTTCTGTCCAGGAACAGGACTTACAAACTAGAATTGCAACGCCTTTGGATTTGGTTTTGGCTGAGTTAGCTACGACTGTCCTTACCCATGACTTTCTGAGCCACGTTACAGTTCTTGCAGTGAGATGTGTATCCTGGACAAGTGCTATGTCCACCCTCAAGGAGTGTAAGCGCTTGAGGACCATTGATCACTTAGTTGGATGATTGAGGCCCTTAACATTCCAGGATATAAGCCTGATCCCTTGTTTATGCTGCACCATCCTCTCCTCTTTAGTTAGAACAGAAGCAGGTACTCACCCTCTGTATCCAAAAGCAAGGGCTTGCACAGAAGAAACAGGCAGAAGGATTAGGTAAGGGGAAAGATTCTGATGAATCAGCCAGAGAATGGTAGTAATAAGGATATCCTAGTGGCGTATAGAGGAAAACAGATAACAAATGTCAATAAACAAACAGTAATATTGTACCCTAGTAAGGGTGGTACCTAAGGTTCTGCTTCTAATATATAGCTCTAATAATATACTTTAATGAACACAATAAATACAAATGCAGTAGTAGTAACTTTGGTAACAAGCTAAAGGTAATGTGGTGTGTGCACGAAGGTATGGATCATACAGCCATGCTCACCAAATACCTAAGGTGGGGTGATTTAGGATTGCACCCAATAAATGTCTCCAATGTTTATCCCCAGCATCTCAGAACTTCTATATTGAATGCCTTTCCCACTTCTATAAGAGGTGGGGCATCCAGAGACTTCAGTTATAGAAGAAAGGAAGAAGGGGGTGGTGTCTGGAGATGATGACAAAGGAATATGGTGATAAGGCCTGAAATAGCGATTTGTGATCTCTAGCTCAAGATTACAGGAGATAAGCTGAACCAGAGAATGAGGTGTCCCCCATGGACAGTGAATTGCTCTGGGCTACTAGGTTATGACAAGGCTTTATTCAGAGCTAGCCAATATCTTTCCCCTGTGACTTATGTGCATTTCTTCTGTTCTCAAAATAGCCCTCCCTGTGACACCACCAAGGTGCTATGATTGAATATCCCCTGCACATTCAGTGCTGTACAATGGTACTATAATTAAATCAGGACCTTTCCCGACCCTTTCCCCATGTTTTAAAGAGACACAGCAATGGATTGGTTTTCAGTCTGGTGGCTCAGAGTCTCTCAAAGTGGTTGGGGAAACAGTGAGGCAGGTTGCATCTCTGGAAACCACCTCTGCAAATAACAGGAGCCCTGGTTTAACTGTTAGAGTTCCAATATGTTCATCTACTTCCGGTGAAAGATCTACCCACGATTGTTCCTCTGTGAATTCCATGAGAAGGTTGTCCGGTATATCGTCTTGCAGACAAAGCGTATAGCGGAGCGTTACGTCTTCTTTGGTTTTCTTCGCAGGTGGTGCCATTTCTGTACTTTCTACGACTGAGTCTGGGTCGCTCTGAGAGTGCTGACGTGCCCTTATGGTCTACCCAGAGCCCCGCTGTTTTTTTAGGAGAAAGGAGGGCTTTGCCAAGGCGCTGTTGATGTACTTCGGGTTTGTTGTGTGTTGCCAGCTGATGTGACCTGGGGGAGGCATTTGAGTGAGGGGCGGTGCTTCCGAAATCGTGGTCCTCTGGGACAGTATCATCGGGATTTTTGTTTCCCCTGCTGTACACATGCTGTCCTGGGGACCAAAGCCTTCTGGGTGATGTAGTTCTCAGTGATAGCCTAGGCCAATATTTGGAAATCCAGACCTCAATCTCTTGTGGTGTCTCAGCCGTGATATCTCTGCCTTCGTAGGATACATGAAGGCAGGTGAGATTACGAAATCTGTACTTGAAGCCATGTTGCACTAGGAATTTTTTGATCTGCACGAATGCTTTGCTACGGGCCGCAGCTTCTGCCGAGAAGTCTCCGAAAAATGCTATATTGGCTCCCTGCCACATTATTTCACTTTTATCCCGGGCTACTCTTAGTACCCTTTCCTTAGTGGAGAATCTTAGTAAGTAGGCTATGATAGGGTGTGGTGTCGAGTTTGTAGAGTGAATACCTCCAGGAATTTGGTGTGCCCTTTCTACCTCCACTGGGCTATGCCACCTCTCTCCCAGCATTACCGGTATCTTCTCATTAAGGAAGCACTCAGTATTCTGGCCCTCTGACTCCTCCGGTGTTCCCAGGATCCTTATATTGTTTCACCTACCCGGGTTTTCTTGGTCCTCGGCTCTCTTCCATAGCAATGCTAACTTGTTATCTTGTTCCTGCAAGTGCTTCAGGATGGCTGACTGACCACTCTCGAGATCCTCTGTTTTCTGTTCTACTACATGTATTTTGTCGGTCAGGGTGTGCACCTCTGTGACTGTATTGGCTAGCATATTCGAGATGGTATCCACCAACAATAACAGTGTCTCTAGGAGAGTGGTGATATGCTGCAATGAGCTGCCAATATCTGTTTGCTGCGGAGAGCGCTCCATTGGTGTCACCGCGTGCCTAGCCGAGAAGTGTGTGACTACCAGAGTTATTGTGAGTAGCCTTGTTCATATACTCAGGCTGGATCGCCAGGCATTTCTTTTGAGGCACGAATATTCTGTCTGTAATGTTCAGATTGTGCTCCGGCACTGCTGTCTCTAAGATCGACGGGCCTTTAGGCGTTCACCGGATTGTCTCTGTAGGTATTCGCTTCCCACCAGGTCCGGTGCAAAAACGCTATCTACTGGGTCCGGAATATAGAAATAATCATTGAAACTTGCACTGGGTACTGTAACGCTGCTCGTTCATGCTGAAAAAATTCAAATCTCTCTGGATGCCGGCATATTCAAGCAGACAATTTCTGCTGAAGTTTGAGATGGAGAGTTAAGCAGCCATTCTTCTCGGCATCCAAGCTACGCCCCCCCCCTTGAGTCATCAATTATATTATCACTCTACCCACTTCCTCCCACTCACACACCTGCTCTCTTACTTGAGTTTCTATAGTTTGAGTGGAGCAGACATGCTGTTGTGGGGTACTAGGCTAACTGGATTTAACAGGCTAGTGCTCCCCAATAAATTACGAATCAGTCAGTAGTCAGGAAGGGGGCCACCTTCTAAATGAATGCGTCTGAGGGGTCTGGGGGTTGGGATAAGGGGAGTACTGTTAAAATCACACTGTTGACTCTTAGAATAATGCCAGGAGTCACCATATGAAGCTTCTTTTTTCAAACAACAATAGGATACTGGGAAGCATAGAGGTGGGAGGAAAAATACTGGAATGGGGAGGAGGGTAGCCAAGTGACTAGTTCTGGAAACCTGGTGAGTGTTCGAGATTTTTCTGTTTTGTAAGATCCTAGGTAATAATACCATAAATAGTAGAAGATACTCAATATTTGGCCCCAAGTACTTTGGGACCCTATTATTAGTGGTATTTGGGAATTAATATTTGGGATCTGTCACTCTTGTATGGGCATAGTCTATCTTGACATCAGCAGGGCCTTTGACACTGTGGTGCTTGACAAGCTTCTGGGCTAAAAAATTCTTTGTGGTTTGCAAGAGGTTTACACAAGGTGGATTGTTAACTGTCTTGGGGACAGGAAGACACGGATGTGGTGGCTTGGCACTTAAGTGGAGAGGGTTCCTAAGTGGAGTCCTTTAGGGATCTGTACAAGGGCACTGCTGTTCAACATTTTCATCAATGTTATGGGTGCTGGAGTCTCCAGCTGTCTGCTTAAGTTCACTAATGACACTAAAATGGCCAGAGCAGTGGATTCCTGTGAGGATTGGGACACACATCAGCAAAACCTGCAAAAGCTAGTTGATTGATCTGCCTGTAGGAGTTTCAGCTTCAGTGTGACAAAATTCAAAGTGCTACACTTGGGGAGAGAAAATAGAGGGAGCATCAGCACACTATGTGGGGCTTTTGTTGCGGTGGATGAGGAACAGGACCTTGGAGTCATAATACTCAAGAGGCTGAAGCCTGGCAGGCAATGTGACCACTTTCAAAAAGGTAAGCTGGATGCTGGTATGTATCAAAGGGGTGGGGGGACCAACAGAGCAGAGGCAGTGTGCTCTAGTGGTTTGAGCACCAGCGTGGGAACTAGGAGATTGCGGTTTCAAACTCCACTGGAGCACTATTATCACTCTGTAACCTTGGGCATGTGACAGCCTCACAGTGATCCAGTATACCACGCTGTGGAAATGGGTAGAAGCAGGACCCCACTGAAAAAGAGATTTGGCATTCGGCTGGGCTATCCTGGGTAAACAAATTCAAATATTAAAAAAAGTGTAGGGGGAGTTCTTCTTCCATTTTACAAATTCCTTGTACCCTGGTCAGACCCTATGTGAAGTACTGTGTGCAGTTAAGGGATCCACAAAACAAAGTTGTAGAGTGGGTGCATTACAGGGCCACCAACATGATCTGGGATTTGGGGTATGAAAGATATGGTGAGAGACTGGTGGCCCTAACAAGTTCACATTGGAGACAAGCATTTGTCAATATCAAACATATTTGATTGCATGCTGTAACAAGTTAGAACAACAGTATCTTGAGGCAACAGGCAGACCTTTGTTGCCCCAGTAGACATTGTCTTATGAACTTTGGGTTCCAATGGGCTAAGGGGTGTGAGCCCCATATTCAGAGCTGGCTGTGTATGCTGTGCTGACAGGAACATTGCTTGGCAATTAATACACAGCTGGCTCATGAAGTACTATTCAGGAAATGTGTGCACAATGACCAGAAATGCTAACTACCTGAATATGGGACTGTGTTGGCGCACCACATAGTGACTAGTATGTGCTGCACTGAAACAGCACTTGACAGACTATGGCCCACAGGAGTTCAATGGAGAAAGTGCAACCCAAACAGGATAGTACCAGGACTCCTGTAGGCTATAGTCAGCCCTAACATACTAATGAGTCCATTGGGCATGCAAAGTGCTGTGGGCTATTTGCATGTCCATAATAGGCATATTGACATCCATGCAACCATCCCCAGTGCCTGTACTGTAGCTATCTTAAATATTCCTGGTAGCCTAGTGGTCTCTTCACTGCCTGATCACCCATCCTGTAGCTGTTTTGAATATTCTTGGTGATGTAGTGCTCCCCCACACCCTGATCTTCTGTTCTGGAGCTCTATTGAATATTCCTAGTGGTCTAGTGGTTCCCCTGTAAGAGCATCCAACCCCATTCTGACCTGTCCGCACAAGACAATCCTCCCCTCACTCCCCTGGTCACCGATACTGAACTACAGCAGTAGTGATGGTGATCAGTTCAGCCCTCTGCTTACTACATCAGATGGTCACCATCTGACTGTCAGTGGGATTATGAAAGGTCCTGCTTGCGGATGACACAAAAATCTGCAACAGGGTGAACACACTGGGAGGGGGGAGGGATGAAGGAAGATCTGGAAAAGCTGGAAAACTGGTGAAGGGTTTGGCATCTGGGCTACAATGCCAAAAAAATTTAAATTATGCACATGGGGCACAGAAACCCAAGAGCAACATATCATTTGGAGGGGCGGTGTTAACTACAACAAACCAGGAAAGGGAGCCGGGGATCATCATATCTAATGACCTGAAGGTAGCAAAGCAGTGTGATAAGGCAGTAGGAAAAGCTAGTAGGATGCTGGGGTGCATAGGGAGGGGTATCACTTGCAGGAAAAGAGGTAGTGTTACCCCTGTATAGATCAGTGGTGAGGCCACACCTGGATTACTGTGTCCATTTCTGGAGGCCCCATCTCAGGAAGGACATAGATTGGGTGAAGGCGGTACAGAGAAGGACAACCAAAATGGTACACGGCCTGCATCAGAAGTCATCCAAGGAAAGACTCAGGGAATTAAATATGAACTCACTGGAGGAGAGAAGGGAAACATGATAGAAACATTCAAATACCTACAGGGTATCAATAAGGTGCAGGAGGATGGCATGCTGCACAGAAAGAGATGCTGAAGGGCAAGGGGACATGATATGAACCTGGAATGGAGAGACTTAGGGGGTTGTGAGGAAATACTTCTTTTTACGGAAAGGGTGGTGGATGCCTGGAACAGCCTTCTAGCAGAGGTGGTGGGTACCAAAATAGTAACAGGTTTCAAGCATGCATGAGATAGGCACAGGGAGGCCTTGGTAACAGGGCTGGGGAGAGGGTAAGGCCAGAGATCAGAACGGGTCTATGGTAGCACAGTAGGTAAGAATTTTGGGGCAGACTAGATGGGCCAGGATGCCCTTTTCTGCTGACAGCTTCTATGTTTCTATGAATACTGTAGAAAAGGCATCTGACTGTCAGTGAGCAGTCATGAGTACTATAGAAACAGTTGTTTCTGCAATATAGTATGCCTCACTTAAGACTTCCATAGATAAGCCGGACCACCTTTTTACCCATACGATTCCCATTTGTCAAAAGCCATACCACATTGTAGCAATGTTAAATAATATACATAAAACAAACCATGTCCGCTTCCTATATCGCCCTGTGTGCAGACTCTTACAAGCACTTAACATCAATTAGCAGCAGTCCTTCTTGCTCTGCCAGGTGTCAAGTTGCTGAAGAGGTGTTAAGCAAATTCCATTAGTGTCTGAAAGCTGAGGCCTCGCAAGATTGCCCCCTGCTTTGATAATTTCAGTGGCCGTCAGAGGTTTCTGGGTTGGGGTTGCGCAACATTAAACTTAATTTTCTCCCACCTAATACCACTTGCATTGTGTAGTCCTTAGATCAGGGCATCATTTATAGTTTTAAACGGCACTATGTGAGGCACGTGCGGGCCAGAATGCTTGATCTCCTGGACTCAGAGCAAGACCTTAGTGCGGCTGCATGTGTGAAAAGAATAAATATTTCGGATGTAGTCTACATGATGTGTCAAGCCTGGCAATGTGTAACTCAGGAGACCATTGCAAAATGTTTTCGCAAAGCTTGATTTACACCACTTACTGAGGATGCAGCTACAGAGGGGCTAGAGGAACAGGATGACAGCGCTGAGCCAGAAGACAACACCACACCTCCTGGTCTTTCCCCAGAACAGTTTTCGGAGATATGCTCCATGGGTGGTGAATAAGACCAACAACTTCTCAAGAATGACATCACAAACGCCATCAGAGGGGTCCAAGAACAAACAGAGGATGTCACCGAGGAGGAGGGCAGTGAGGAAGTGGCAGAGGAGGAAGAAATCGTAGTCACCTCTCGCGATGTGCAGAATGCCCTTCTCCTTCTCCTTCTCCAATGTGCGATGGAGCAATGGGATGACCTGCTACCTGACTGGGATGTTTTGGCATGGACAGTGAAGAAATGGGGAAGATATGCAGAGATGGCCAAGTCCCAGAAGAAAATCACAGAATTCTTAAAACAGACAGAGAATCAGGATTAGCCATGGCGAGCAGCATGCAAGTAAAAAAAATGCTTTTAAATTAAAACAGAAAAAAAAGCCCAAATAAAAGTTATATTTTACTTAGGATGCCTGCACAGCAATACTACTTCTTCAAAAAGGAGCTGTAATCACTACGCTGTGCCACTTACATATACTGTACAGTTCTGTATATGCATACTGTCTAACCATTTATTTCACTTTCAGGTTTTCAAGTGTAAAATGACCGTGTATGATTGACCGGGCAATGCTTATAATGGGTGAAATGCCATCTGACATTTCTGTCTGTTATACACTGCATACACTGTGCTCATGATCACTTACTGATAATCAGATGGTGGCTGGCCGAGGTGACGAGATGAGGGCCATGCCAGTTGTCATTACTGTTGCCATAGGTTGGCATAGGTGACTGGGGTAAATGGTGATGGGAGGATAAGGGTCTTAATTGGGTGCATTGGGAAGAAGTCAGATGCCCTTGTGGGGAGAGGACCACTAGACTACGATTAGAGCTATAGGATGGCTGATCAGGAGGCATGGGGAACACTAGACCACAAGGAATATTCAAGACAGGTACAGGATAGGTGAATGTCCCACAAGAAATATTCAAGGTAGTTACAGGATGGGTGAGTGTTCCCACAAGGAATATTATAGACAACTACAGGATGGGTGAGTGGATGGGTGGGGGCCTTGATCACCAGGAATATGCAAGACAGCTACAGGACAGGCAATGGGTGGGACTGTGCATGGGGATCAGGTTGGGTTCTCACCAACTGGAGAGGGCCAGATACGCTTATGGGGAGGGGAAAACTAGACTATGGTTAGAGCCATAGGAAGGATGATCGGGTTGGGGGAACGCTAGACCACCAGTAATATTCAAGACTGATACAGGACAGGTGATTGGGAGTGAGAGGACCAGTAGACTACCAGGAATATGCAAGACAATTACATGACAGACAATGGGGGGGTGATGACTGTGGGCAGGGATCAGGGCTGGGTTTTGGCAGCATTAAACAGTAGTGTGACAGAGGCTATTTAGTGCTGCTCAAACCACTGAATATACTGCTGTGTCCAGTGCATTTGGGGATCCCTCATTTGCATGGGCACAGCAGTTTATTCTTTGCAGTCACACAGTTGAGTCAGTGCAGCACACTGGGGGCCTTTGAATATGGTCTCTGCCCTGTTGGTTGGCACTATACACGGTAAGCATTGGTGCTGCTGGAGTTCACATCCCCGCTTCCCCTCCGCACTTGACAAAGGCCACCTCACTAGGGCAGTCTTCGTGGACCTGTCAAAAGCATTTGACACGGTAAACCATGCCCTCATTCTAAATGCTTTACCCTACACTAGACTCTCCCATGAGGCCACCAGCTGGTTTGTTGACTACCTCACAGGTAGATCACAGCAAGTCAGGATAGGCTGCACACTCACCCCCTCTCTCCCTGTCCAGTTGGGGGTCCTGCAAGGGTTCATCCTCGGGCCCCCTCCTATTTAGCCTATTCCTTAACACCTTCCCCCTGGCATGCTCCGCGCAGCTGGTACTGTACACTGATGACGTGGTTTTGTTCACCTCCCACACTGACTCCCTACAACTTCAACTACAACTGCAAAACACCTTCACCCAAGCAGAACACTGGTTCACAGAGCACCGTCTTGTTCTCAGCTACAAAAAGACAAAAGTAATGCTTTTTGCTAACTCACAGAACCAACATAAAGACCATATCCTTAGCATCCTCAAGTCCCAATCCCTACCCCTTGACCAGGTTACCGCCTTCAAGTACCTCGGTATCCACATTGATCTGGCTCTCAAATTCCACAACCATATTCATCACCTATGCACTGCTGTCAACACCAGGATCAGCCTCCTCCACCGGGTCAAACATTGCCTCACCCCTGATGCCCTCCGCCTTGCAGTCTCCTCCTCTGTCCTTGCCCTCATAGACTATGGCTTACTGATCTGTGGCGCAGCTGATACCACCTCCCTCCAGAGAGTTAGAATAACCCACAACAACACCTGCTTCCTAATATTAAGCTGTGACCACTAGACTCATACGTGTTGCCTCTACCAGCAGTCCGGCTGGCTTAACTTTGACAACAGAATAAAGTACCACGCCTGCCTCATGGCCAAAAAGATCACCAAAGGGCTTTCCCCTACCAGCCTAGCCCCCTTCCTGACTCCCTCCCCCACTACAAAAATCACCTGCAACTCTGTTAGATCCCCATTTCTCCTCCCCTATCTCAGAACCTCACTTGGACAGTGAATCTTTGCCTACCATGCCCCCCTCTGGATGAACGCCACCCCTTAACACATTTCAACTGAACCAAAGCTTGGCCCTTTTAAAACCCTCTTAAAGGAACACCTACAGTCCAGCAATGGGTGTGACTGTCCCTAACTCCCTTACTGTCCTTGACAAAGGACTCTTCTCCTGCACCCTTCCCCCTTGACCTAACTCTATTTCACATCTAGCAGAAGTGTTCCCTGCTATCTCTGACCCTTGGTACATGACTCTATCAGGTCTCCTGCCTGACTAAGACTTTTTACTGCAAAAGTTTATCTCTTATTGCAAATGTAAAATGAATGGAGTACAAGGGGTGAGAATGTTGCAGAAATGGACACAAGTCCCTTTACACGAGAAAGGGTCCTGAAGGAACTGGAAGTAATAAGAGTTGATAAAGCAATGGGGCCAGATGGGGTGCACCCCAGGGTCCTTAAAGAACTAAGAGAGGTGGTGGCTGAACCTCTTGCTATCCTGTTTAGCCGATCACTAGAAACAGGGGAGGTACCCAAAGACTGGAGGATAGCAGATGTAGTCCCCTAATACAAAAATGGGAACAAAGAGGAAGCGGGGAACTACAGACCAGTCAGCCTCACCTCGGTAGTGGGGAAGATCATGGAAGCACTACTGAAAGAGAGATTGGTGGAACATCTGGTTGTCAATGGACTACAGGACCCAAGGCAGCATGGTTTCACCAGGGAAGGTCATGTCAGACCAACCTCATTGAATTTTTGACTGGGTGACTAGGGAGGTGGATCAGGGGAGGGCAGTGGACATGGCCTATCTGGACTTCAGCAAGGCCTTTGACACTGTGCACATAGAAGACTATTGCACAAACTGGGAATATAGGTGTGGGCAGGACAGTAGTGTGGTGGGTAGGTAACTGGCTGGGCAGCAGGACACAGAGGGTGGTGGTAAATGGCTGTCACTCCACAGAGGGAAGAGTGACCAGTGGGTGCCACAGGGATCAGTGCTGGGACCGTACTATCAATATCTTCATCAGTGACATTGCACAGGACCTAGAAGGCAGAATTTCACTGTTCACTGATGACACAAAGCTCTGTAACAGAGTAGACACACCAGAGGGTGTAGACAGAATGAGAAGGACCTGCAGAAACTTGAAGAATGGTCAGGAGTTTGGCAGTTGAAATTCAATGCAAGGAAGTGCAAGATAATGCATATGGGGCACAAAAACCTGGCACAATATATCAGTTGGGGGTGAGGCTATGCATGCACCAAGCAGGAAAGGGATCTTGGAGTTATCATCTCTGATGACCTCAAGGCAGGAAACAGTGTGACAAAGCAGCAGGTAAAGCAAATAGGATGCTGGGATGCATAGGCAGAGGCATCACCAGCAGGAAAAAGGAGGTCATAATTCCACTATACAAGACACTAGTGAGGCCGCACCTGGGTACACTGTGCAGTTCTGGAGACCTTACCTACGTGGGACATAGACAGGGTAGAGAAGGTTCAGAGGAGGGCAACAAGATGGTGCATGGATTGCATCACAAGTCCTATGAGGACAGGTTGAAGGCAATGAACATGTACTCCCTGGAGGAGAGGAGGAGAGAGGATATGATAGAGACATACAAGTATCTTACAGGGAGGAACAGGGTGCAGGAATGCACTATTTTAATGAAAAGATGTTCCAGGACTAGAGGGCATGGGATGAAGTTGGAGGGAGGGGCGATTCAGAGGAAGCGTGAGGAAGAATTTCTTCACAGAACAGGTGGTGGACAAGTGGAACACCCTGCCAGAGGAAGTGGTGGGGGCTGAAACAATCATGGGATTTAAGAATGCATGGGATAGACATAAAGGAATTCTGGAGGTCAGGGGTAAGGGGCAACAGACTTCCTGGAAAACATAAACTGAACTTACAAACTTAAATGGGCAGACTGGGTGGGCCATAGGCCCTTATCTGCCGACACTGTCTATGTTTCTATGTATGTACATTACCAACTGTAGATTTACTGTAATCATACTATGTATGCAACCAATTGTCTATCTACTTTATTCATAATATATGTAACCAATGTACGTACTCAACCTATGTTATCCACTGCAATCTCATTTATGTACCCCCTTGTCTGTATACATGTATATGACGTGGTGTCTTTGGAAATGAGTCTCTGACTCAAAGGTTGTAAATCTGAAATCTAAACAAATAAAAATAAAAATAACATGCTAACCATTTGAATATGGGGGCCCTAGTGCTAAAAAATGGCTACCAGAATAAAGAACCTCTTTAGACTCTTTAGAAGTTAATTATTTCTTCATATCTTTTTTTTTGATATTTTTACCCTACATTTTCAACATAGTCTTTGTATGACACCATCTTATGATCAAGATAAGTGGAATATTTAAAATCCCATCTGAAAACGTAATTTTTTTGAGTGACTGCAAAAACATGTTCTAGAAGGGTTTTAAAAAATGATATCTGCTATGTTTATGAGGTTGGGTAACACCAAGGCTATACTAAAAATGTGGGGCCCAACTCTGCACAAATAGCAAATTTATGAGTAGACATTGGAAAAATTCAATGTTTGTGGTTAACTGCTTTTTTTTTTAAATTTTGAGCCCAGATTTTCAACATAGTCTTTTCACGAGCCCACCTTATAATCAATATGGTGACATTTTGTAAGTCCTGTCAAAAATGTGATTTTGCAAAGTGACTATGAAAACATGTTTCAGTGGGGATTTGAATAATCATACCTCCCTTGTACATGAGGTGGGATATAAAGGGTTATCTTAAAAATATGGGGCAATAATGTTAAAAATGACAAAGTTATGAGTAAAAGTTCAAAATGCATTAAAAAAGTAATTAACTGGACATGCCTTGTTTTCAGTCAGTTCGTGGTTATCATTGGTAGCAACAGGATGTGCTGATCTTCAGAGGAGTTCAGCAGTGGACCAGATAGAAGCGTGGAGTGGTGAGGTAGTCAGTGAGAGGGTTTCAAGGTGTGGACTTGGAGATGGAGGGACAGGGGAGCAGAACACATCAATGGACATTTTTCTTTTTTTCAGATAAAAAAACACAGAGGACAATGAGGTCAGTTTTCTTTATTGCAGGGATTGACACTGGGGACTGGGCATCCCAGTGTCAGCATTTGGTTTGGTGACACCAGGGGCGGGCATCCCATTGTCACGTGCTGTTGGGGGGGGGGGCATTGCTTTGTGGTGGTGAGTTTGGGCACCCAGCCCCCAGACTTTGTTGGGGGGAGGAGGGTTGTTGTGTGACCTGCCAAATGGTTGGCTATTAAAGTTTGCTGATGACCGTAGGATATTGACCACAGCTAATAACTCAAATAATATTAAAGCTTTACAATAGGCCCTAGACAGCATATTGACCTGGACAAGTAATAGCAAATTAGCTCTGAACATCAGTAAATGCAAAGTTATGCACCTAGGATCATCAAACAAACAGAAGAAATATTAGTTGGGAAGTGAAACTTTAGCGGTAACTTATCAAGAGAGAGACCTAGGAATAAAAATCTGCCCAGACTTGAAGTTTAGTGCCCATTGTGATGACCAAATCAAAAAGGCAAACCAGAACCTAAATTGCATCTTTAAACATATTTCTAGCTGTAATAAAGAGGTGATACTGCCATTGTATGGGGCCTTGGTGAGACCATGTTTGGAGTATTGTGTCCAGGTATGGTTACCGTACAAAAAAGAGGACATTATTAGAGTCGAGGGAGTACAACATAGATCAACTAGGGCAATCTCTGGAATAAAAGAACTATCATATGATCAGAGACTAAAATCATGTAACCTCTACTCATTGCAGTACAGGAGACACAGAGGAGACATGCGCATGCTATATAAGGCAATGGGAGATAATACCCTAAGGAAAGATCTGGGTCTTGAAGTAAGGGAGGGTACAGCCAGTATTAGATCACACACCAAACAACTGTTCAGGCCCAGATGGAACCTACTATGAAGGAAAAATTGGTTCAGACAGAGAGTGGTAGTTCTGTGGAATCAGCTCTCACCACAGATAGTGGAGAGTACAAATATGGACACATTTAAGACAAAGCTAGATATAGCTTATGATGACAGTATTAAATACGGATTTAAATAAACTTACATGGCAAGCACCAAGGACGCAAGTCTCTTTTAGCTTGTTACAACCTATGAAACCTATGAAACTTCAAGCAGCAGGGTTAGGAACCCAACCACTGGACTTTTGTGGTGGAGGTTGTGGCAGTGAGGAAGGGAGTTGTTGTTAACTGCCAGACTTTGGTGTGGGGGGTTGTTGTGGTTTCCCAAGGTAGGGCTGGGCACCTGACCACCAGACTTTGTTGGCAGGTTTCATTACGGTTTTTAGTGGTGGACTTGGGTACCCAACCACTGGACTTTGGTGAGGGGGTTGTAGCTTTCCAGCAGTGGAGTTGGGCACCTAATCCCTGGATTTACTGAAAGCTAGGTGGGATGGGGTATACCGGTGACAGGACTGAGCACCCACTGCCAGTGCTACAAATGAGTGTCAGGTGGGATGGGGGAATACTGCTTTCTTGCTTGATGGCAGTAATATGAAAGGATGCAACCACACTGTGATAGGTGCTGCTGCATTTTTTCATAAGAGAGAAGTTCCAGACTGTCAGCCAGTGAAATAGCAACAGCCTTGATAGCGTTGAGTGTTGACTCACAAACCACTTGCAGGCTCAGGTGCACTGGTTGCTACAGAACACAACTCTCCAGTCACTACTTTATCTGAATGGCCCCAATATGTTTTGCTTGTGCATTCACAAGCAAACATACAAAAGAGGGCAGACAGGGAACAAGGTATCTGTCTTCCACATACTCAAGGGTGTTGATAAGATTGAACAGACAAAGATTTTTGATCTGCTTGCTTTAGTGCAATGCAGGGACATGCCCTCAAGCCCACAGGTGGCAAGTTATAGGGGCTACGTCTTCTTCCAGTGGGTAGTAAACCTATGGAAGAGCCTGTGAGCAGAGACAGTGGACATGAAGCAAGTTCAGTAGGGACATGTATGCAGTACATCACTAGAAGTTCTCAGGGTACAATACAAGGCAGCAAGCCTGAGGCGAGATATGAGAAGAAAGGAAGTACTGCAGCTGGCCCACTGGCACAGTCGTATGGCTGTCATCTGCAACACTGACGTCCTGAGTTCAGGAATGGACCTGGGAAGTGTGAGGGCCTGCCAGGGGGAGAAGGATTGAGTGTCCCAGGAAAAGCTCTCCTTCTCCCGGGGGAGGTGGGCTGTTTGTCTGGCACAAGTTGGACCCCTACTGGAGGCTGGGGGTTTCACTGCAATCAGCACCTGGATTTCTTAGTAGGTGAGCTGGATGCTAGCATCATGGCATGCCATGCCTCCTGCAGGAAGCAGCAACAGGAAAATTGCAGCCACCATAAATGATGCCTGTTCCGATCACCAGCCACGGAACTCCCAAAGTTGACCTATCCCATCTTCCACAGGCTCTGCCTGACCTCACACTACATCCTGGGGGGGATTCAGGGAGGCAGTGTCTGTAGGTTCCCCTACCAGCAACCTTCTCCCATCACCATGTGGGTTCATGTTGGTGTGGTGGCCCTGCCCTGGGTGGCAATCCAGGGTGTATCATTCAGGAGGTAAATCCGGAGGGGTGAGGAGGGGATCTGGGGAGGGCAGTGCTGAGCATTCGGTGGTAAGCAGTAAAAAGCATACTAAATATAAAAAAAAAAAGAAAAGAAAGGAAGTACTGCACTTAGAAACAGCAACCAGGAGGAAGCTGTGAATGCAAAATGTAAAATTTATAGAAATAAATACCTTGATTTATGGCAAAAGTAAAGGCTGATGGTAGGACAACTGTAGCCCAAGCTCTTTGGCAAAAAACAGCCTTCATTAGGAGGCCTCGACAATCATAGCCCTGGTGCTTCAGCCAAACGACCCCCCTGATGAAGGACGGTTTTGGCTGGGACTATAGTTGTCCTTCAGCTATCCTTTACTTTTGTCACAAGTCAAGGTATTTATTTCAGTAAATTTTGTCACATTTCCGATGACATCTGCCTACCGGTTATTGTTTCTGATTGCAGTACTTCTTGTCTTCTCGGACATGAAGTGAGTACAGGCCTTCATGCTAAGCCTGGATAAATGTCTTCTTACCAAGGGAGTCACTGGCAACATACTGTGTAGTGTAGGGAGTATTGAAATCACTTCAAATTGGTACATGTTTACACGGCATATTTATTCATCCTTGCTTATGAAGCAGGAAGGGGGTGGTGAACCAGAAGGAAACAGAGTTCCTTCCATCCTTAAATTATCATGGTACTGTACTATATAAAATGCATGACTAAGTGATGTATGTTAAATACATTTTTGCTGCAACATTCTCAATTTTCTTTCCCCAGTCCAATGACCCACAGTGATAATACTCTTCAAGCTTCATATTTAAGAGACAGTTAGATCAGGGTCTCACAAGGATACTGATTTTTAAGGTAGGGTCTTGCAGTGTTAGTCCACACAAAAGCAAGAGAGAAACAAAAAGAGAATATTTTTGCTAGGTAAAAGTAATATCTTTATTAAGCTAACAAAAATGTTAAGGATACAAGCTTTTGAGGCCTGAATGCCTCTTCCTCCAAGAGGCATTCAGGCCTTGAAAGCTTGTATCCTTAACATTGCATTAGCCTAATAAAGGAATTATCTGTACCTAACAAAAGGATTCTCTTTTTCTTTCTCTCATTTTTAGTATTACAAATTATAATTTCCCATAGTCATAGTTTGATTATAAAATGCTGTGCTAAGAAATGCTGTTGTCATTTCTTCAGACAGTAATGCAGGTTTCATTCCCACCATAATTTTGAATACAGGGCACAACTATGGTTTAAAAATTAGACAATGAAAGAGTAAAATAAAGGACTAGGGACAGCATCTCGTTTAACCTTTTGCTTCCTCTCCTTTACTCTCTCTCTCTGCCACATAACCTTTTTACGACTGTGGGCGTAGCCCAACTGGAGTATTGCATTCAGAAAAGGGATGATGTCATCTTTGCTACCAAACAACATGATAGAGTGTTAAAAATAGATTCCTCCACTGAAGCCTCATTACTACGCTGCCTGTGTGTGTACAGGAAGCTTTAGAGTACTATTTTTCCTCTGGCTTGAGGAGTTAATTGAGCCCACAGAAAGTTAACTCATTATCTTCTGGTGGTCATTCTGTGTCAGATTACCAATGGATAGTACAGACATCATAGAAAACTATTGGAAGTAGAATGGGTTAAACACTTCCTGGAACTTTCTGCATGGCAAGTTTCCCTAGGCCCCTATGAACACAACACCTCATTAAGCCATTTGACACCACCATCCTAAGAGCAGTCGGTATGCTGCTTTGCAGGACATTGCATAGCAAGAGTCCCAGTGTTGCCTTTTTTCAAATAATACACCAACTTCATTCTCAGGTAGGCAGTTCTGGGCTACTGTTTATATTCTACTTAATGTTCTTAACCTGCAATTTGTGACTATAGGTGTTTACAGCTGAATGATAATAACCACATTTGCTTCACGTGCAAATAGGCAAGTGTGTGTCTAATTTTTGTTTGACTTACTGTAGGTTACACATAGAATTTGATAAGTTCATAACTTGCTGTATTGTGATTAAATTAACTGATAAATGGGGGTTTTGGTTTCTTTTACAAATTCATTTTTCCTGACCATGGATAAAACAAAAATTTCTCAACAAAATTTTTAAAAATAAGGAGTTTAGCAGTAATTTAGTTGATATGGTGCAAAGAGCTGCTCCCTGGAAAATTACCTGGTTTGGGAGGGGGCTTCCACAAGCAGAATGAGACTTCATGGATGGGGAGCTCATAGCAGCAGAAGAGGCATTTTGGCATTAAAAGCTTAGTGGTATGGATGTAGAGGAACCAGTTCTGAAGCATGACTTTGATAGAGGATTAATTCTGACTGGGGGATGAGGGAGTGAGTCTTGGTATTTTTAGCATAATGGTTTTCTGAAACTTCTGCCTTCAAAGGGTGAGACTCTGCATCCATCTACACAGTATATCACTATGCCACATGCAGTGAGGTATGGGTAAAACCCAGATCACCAGATCTGGTCTGGGCACAGCTTGTGCAAATATTGCTGATCCACTCACTCCAGATGATCTGGTCTGGCTTTTACCTATCTGGTATGGTTCTGATGGTTCCATTTTTATGTTTGCTTGCACGCATGTGCAAGAAACATAGTGCCATCATACGAGTTTTCCAGAGGTGTGTCAGCCTCTTCCAATTCAGTCAGTGTGTTTGCAGGCACGGTCGCAGAGTGCCAATCACTGCTCCAGCTGTCTATGACAGCTGAAAATGCAGTGGCATACAGTTGAAAGGGAGAGCTCTGCTTGAGTGAGCAGAGCTCCCCCACACACACACACACACGCGCGCACACACACCGCATGCTCATGCGCCTTCCCCCTCCCCCACTCTGTATGGCTGACAGGGGTGCCCAATCCCCCATCGGCTCCATGCCCCCCAAAGCATACACATGCCATGCTGGGAGCCCACCGCAGCATGGCAAAATGTTTTATGGCCGACAGGGGTGCCCAATCCCCCGTTGGCTGCACACACCCCCCACAAAACATCCAGGTGCCACACTGGGAGCCCACCCCCAGCATGGCAAAATGATGTTATGGCTAACAGGGGTGCCCAATCCCCCATCGGCTCCACTGTCCCCCCCGAGTACAGGGTGCCATGCTGGGAGCCCACCCCAGTGTGGCAACAAATGCCATAGCCGATGGGGGTGCCCAATCCCCCGTCAGCTCCACACCCCCAAGCCATCCTTCTGCCATGCTGGGAGCTCACCCCAGTGTAGCAAACGCCCCACGCCATCTTTACAAAAAAAAACCCGTGAAGAAAAAAAAAGGTCCTCGCAGTCTCCCTGCCCCCCACAACCCGCACCCACTCACCGCGCACCCTGCCTCCCCACACCCCCCACCCCATACTTACCTCCAGAGTCTGACACGATGATCTTTGGTGGACTGGGAACACGTCTGCACTCTTCAAAGCCGACTGTGAACTGCGGAAATGCCGGTAAGCTGTATAATGGGATAGATAGGATTTTTTTCAACTTTGTTGCATATCTCTGGCATTTTTTGGAATTTTTGCACCAAATTTCCAACATGGGGTTTTTGGGACCCCTCCTCATGAATTCTTGCACTGTCATGGCGTTATTCGGGCCCGAAGGGTGATTTCGCAGCCACTGTATGAAATCACCTTTCTGAAATGATTAATGAAACGACACTGCCAGTGTTCACAAGGTGGGCTCTCAAAAAGCCTATTTTGAAAATTTGGTGGAAAAATTCTTAAAAATGACTGTTTTACGAGCGTGTGTTGCACAGTTCCTACGCACGCTCATAAGTTCACGAATTTTCAATATTTTCACTCCAGATTTTCAACATTGCCATTTTACCACACCTTCTTATGAGCAGTACAGCTGTCATTTTCACATCTCACCCAAAAGTGTTTCATCATGTAGCACACAATGGCTCAGTTGGGAAAAATCAGTAACGGAACACATTAAGAAAATCACAGTGACACTGTTCATGAGCAGAGGTCTTAAAATGGCTATGTTGAAAATTTGGTGAAAAAATTCCTAAAAATGACTGTTTTACGAGCGTGCGTTACGCAGTTCCTATGCATGCTCGTAAGTTTGCGAAATTTCAATATTTTCACTCCAGCTTTTCAACATTGCCATTTTACCACACCTTCTTATGAGCAGTACAGCTGTCATTTTTCACATCTCATCCAAAACGTGTTTCCACCCATGTAGTGCACAATGGCGCAGTCGGTGTGCAAAATCAATGTATGGGACACATTTAAAAAATCACAGTGACACTGGTCATGAGCAGAGGTGTTAAAATGCCTATGTTGGAAATTTGGTGAAGAAATTCCCAAAAATGACTGTGTTAGGAGCGCACATTGTGCAGTTCCTACGCAGCTGGCAAGTTTTGAATTGTATATGTTGTACACCAGATTGTCAACAGTGCCATTTTACCGCACTTCCTTATGAGCAGTGTAGCTACCATTTTTCACATCTCACCCAAAATGGGTTTCCGCACATGTAGCGCACAATGGTACAGTCGGTGTGTGAAAACAAAGTTTGGGACAGATTAAGAAAATCACAGTGACACTGGTCATGAGCAGAGGTCTTAAAATGGCTATGTTGAAAATTTGGTGACAAAACTCTATAAAATGACTGTGTTACGAGTGAGCATTGCGTAGTTTCCATGCACCCTCATAGGTTCATGAATTTGTAAATTTTCAGTCCAGATTTTCACCAGTGGCATTTTTCCACACCTCCTTATGAACAGTACAGCTGTCATTTTCCACAACATGGCCGAAATGTGTTTTCACACTTTCAGTGCAGAGATGCGTGGTCGCTGTGGGAAATCATTGTTCGGGACAGATAAAGAAAATCACACTGACACTGTTCATGATCGGAGGTCCCAAAATGCCTTTGTTAACAATCTGCTGTAAAAAAATCCCCAAACTAGTTACATTACAGGTGTGCGTTGCACAGTTTCTACGCACACTCGTGACTTCAACAATTTTTTTAAGATTTTCACAGCAGATTTTCAACATTGCCATTTTTTACACCTCCCCATGAACAGTACCGCTGTCATTTTTCACATCCTGTTCGGAATGTGTTTTTGCACCTGTGGTGCCAAATACCATAGTCATTGTGCAAAAGCAGTTTTTGGCTAACAAACTGATATTGTCACTGTTCATGAAGTGGGGGTCACAAAAAAAACATGTTGGAAATTTGGAGTGAAAATACCAATGAATGCCTGAGGCGTTAGGGTTTCCGACCATAACGCCCCACCCTGTAGAGTATGACAGGCATCAGGGGTGTGACTTGTGATTCTTGCCTGTCATGCTCATACCATTCCACCCCCACCCACACCCTGCAGCCAGTGAGAGGCATCAAGGTGTGCCTCGGACTCTTCAGGCCCAAACTTCACCCCATTCTCCTATACCGTACCCATCTCACTGTTTTTCCTGATGGAATGTGGTACGCATAAGGGCCAAAGACCCCAAGACACACCATGACACTTGTCAGTGTCTGCAGGGTAAGGTGTGGTGAAATGGCATGGTCATTATGCCTCACGACCCAAAGGCACACCCCAAAGCCTGCCACTCTCTGCAGGGTGGTGGTGGGGTTGGCTTCAGTTCAATACTTCACTGTCATTCCTATTATGCAGCTCTGTAACTTCTACACTACCAATGCCAGTGCCAGCAAGCAAACATTCGGCATTGACAAATGCTTGTTAATCATGCCAAGGAAGGGTTGAAAAACAGACTTCCAGGAGAAGACCAGATATGTAAAATTCAGATTGAGCAGTGCAGCCAGAGTGACTGGACCAGCAGTATTTGTATACGTTGCACCCAGTGTGACCAGTTTGGATTTTTACAGAACTGCTGTGATTCAGGTCTGTCAGTCCAGTTTTCAATCAGTCAGTCTTTATTTTGTACTGAAAAGCATGTGAGCAAATATGGTCATTTATACAAATGTCCAGTTTAGTATAAAAAGAGAACAGAACACCAGGTCAAACAATTATATAGTAAAATACAGTATAAACAGGTGTAACATAAACAGGTCCTATATAGAGATCTTGAGGGATATACAGAAGAAAGGGAAAGCAAATAAATAACAGTGACAAATTCACAGCAGGGGATATAGTTGGAGGTACTGTTCAGGAACATGAACAGTTGGGTGATGCATTGAAAAGAAGATGTGCAAGTCCTGCAGCACCCAGATCCTGCATGCAGACGAGCATTCCCACTGTGTGATTTGCCTAGGCCCCAAACACTGGGTCAAGGACTGTGCGTCCTGTGAATCCTTCAACCAGGCCACATGGATTAGGCACCAGAAAAAGCACGAAGCCCACTTCCTGGAGAAGTGCCTAGCTTTGATAGAAAAGAAGCTGCAGAATCTGTGGGAAAAATCTTTTTCTCCAACACCGGAACTCAAAAGGAAAAAAAAGGACAAGGAGGAGCACTGACACCGGGATAGGTCTCTATCCACTTGGCATGATAATCGGGCACCACTGACACCAGAGGGGCCTCCACTTCAGTAAGTATTCCTATTGCCAGTCTCCTACCACTCTGTTGGATCAGACCAGGGCCTCCCTGCCTGCTTTACTCACAGTGCAGTCGGGCCTCTTCTTGGACATATCTTCTTCAGGGTCGATCACCAGCAGCCAGGTCAATAAGTCACTGCCCAAACCCACCAAAGAGCGCATGGTCACAACTGGTAAACTGGACTCCAACTCTGCTGTTGTCTGCAATGTCCAGGCCAATATGTCAGACATTAGCTCTTCTGACATCTACACTGCCTCAGCTGGTAAGTCGCTTCCTAGTTCCTCTGGGGACTGTGCAGCTGGGGTTCTCCCATTGGGGTCGCAGTATACCCCTGATGTCAAGTTGAGCCAGCTGCTGGACATGCAACAGTCTTTTGAGGGTTCCTCACTCCCACTGACACAACTAGACCCTCCGCGCATGCCTGCCTGAAATGTGCACTAATCTGGAGGTTCTCCCTCCTTTGCTGGGTCAGCCTCTTCCTGATTCAACCACTGAGCCTTTTGTTAATTCCTCTGGGGATGTTCCATTGGGACCTCCTCAGTTCAAGCCCCCTTGGACAATCAGGTTCCACCATCTTGGACTCTTTCTCCCCAGACATCAGCGGGTCATCTGCCAGATTCTACTCACACCCTGACATCAAGTGTCCCTTCGCCTGGTCAGGATATATCTGGCACTCTGGCCATTCCTCAAATGCTGAACAGCCTTCCATCAGGCCCCCAGGCACAGAATCTTTCAGTGCTGGACATCCCTGTGCCTGTTCCAGTGCCAGCCCCATTGAATGTCCCTATAGGGCTGATGCCTGGTCCTCCTGGACCTCATGCCGGGCCTTCAGCCCCACCTCCTGCCAGACCTTCAGCCCCACCTCCAGCTGGACATATGGGCAATGTTCCAGGCTAACTAACCCCACAATATCCAATGTACCCTTTGCCGGGGTATCCAACACCTGGTCATCAACCCCATTATGTACCAGGGTACCAGATGCCAGGATATGTCTAATCAAGGGTATGCTCCTTATGGCTTTCCCCAGTCCTATTAGGCTCATGGATACCCTCAATATCAGATGCCGGACTATCCATTATACCAGCCTCCAACTCCTCCACCTCCTCCTGAGCCTCAGGCTCTGACTCCACAGTAGCCTCAGTCTGATATCCAGGCAGTGTTTCAGACCCTGATTTAGGAGAAGTGGACTGAATTAGCCTTGGGGATTGACCATCGGAAACCAGTAGTGGCCTCTACTCCTGCCTCCTTTTTGACCCCACGATATGCCTCTCCTGTGGATTCCCACCTTTCTGGAGAAGACTCCTTTAGACACCAGGTCAGGGATAAAACCCAGGACACTCCTTTAAAAAGGGTTCAGACTCCCAGCAGGCACTTTTTGGACTCTGACTTGTCCTCCAGCACTGGTATGCATACACCTATACAGCCTCAGCCTAAGAATTTCCTGAAGTCCCCTCCAGAGGACCCTTTCTTTGCAGAATTCCTATGGCTATACAAAATGCCTGTGGCTGAGCTATCCAGGAACAGGATTCAAAATGCAAAAGGCTTGTGGAACATCTAGACATGACTGGCACAGCTCCTATGCCCATAGTGCCTTGGACTGGGCCCCATGAAGACTGGACATCCACTATCTAGTGTGGTGCTCTGCTAGGCGCTCTACTCTAAAGGTGGTGAAAAGAGATGAGCAAGGCACCAAGGTCCGAATTATGTGGATAGGATAACCATTACCCAGACAAGGAGAGGCAGGAGTCAACTTAGTGCTTCAATGCCCGCAGGGTGTTTATTTTGTACCAAGGGTAGGGAGACACAGTCACAAGAGGGAGATGGGGTTGCCCGAGAACAATAGGGCAATAAACAGAGACGTACTTTTATCTACCACTACTAAGATTATTACCACAAGAATAGACTACAGGCCTACTGCCACTCTTATTCTGACACTATTCTATACTTCAATACTCTAGATGAGGATCAGGTGACATAAGCTACTCACAACTGTATTAGGGTAATTATCGTCACACATTTCCATCAGAGTCTAGATTTTACAATAGTCCAGGGATCCAGTGTCTTCATGTACACCATCATTCTTCATTGGTACCTACAAGGGAAGTAAAAGAGAACTGTAGAACCCTAATCACAATTCCCAGCAAAGACCTAGTTAAGGTCACTGGTGTGGTGAGAGGTTAGGTAAACAGACCATATGTTTTGTCAGCAAAAGGCCACTCTCTCCAAGGCTGCCAGAATGTAGAACCAGAGCAACTGGTTCCTGAGATAACACACTGAAAACAAAGGGTTCCTAGGCCAAAACCCACTTCCAGGGTCGCCAAGGATGAAGACAGATCAAGATCTGCCTGGCAATGAATCCAATGGAGGACTACCATGACCTGACTGATGCTACGGCACTCCAAGGGCCAGCTAAACTCAGAAGAAACTCTGACAGGACCAGGAACCATAAGAATCTGAAGAGATGATGGTTGACTCTGCAATCCTCAGATCAGGAACTAACACAAAAATAAAGAAACGGTGGATATGTCCCGTACTGGGCTCCGATGGACTCGACTTTCGGCGAATGACCAGGAGGGGCACAGACTAGGTTCTCCAGGATGAGCTCACTCTTCTGTAGAGGGCAACCAACTTCAGGAATTCTGGAACAGGAACCATACGGAATGAAACTGGCACGGCTGTCATGATGCATTTCTGCGGATGTACCTTCAAGCTGTGAAAAACAAGAAACGGCGGGTACGACTTGTACGACTGGCAACGGACTCGACTTTGGCGGATGACACAGACATGATGACCTGATGGATGATCTCCCAGGAGTGGAGAATGCTGAGAGGATGTCTTCTTCTGAGTAGAGACTGATTCTGAGTACGTGGTGTTACAGACCACACTATGGGACTGCAGTGTGGTAGAAGATTGAGACTGTCTTCATACAGTAGTAACCATATAACTGAAAAATGCCCAAAGAACTGTGGAATGATACAATAATTTACCAGAGGAGGGCAAATTATAACTTCAGGAGTACCTCTTACTGATGAGGGCCAATGTCCAGGTGCTTACAGCAATAGTTCAGGTACTTAGGACAATAGTTCAGGTACTTAGAACAATAGTTCAGGTACTCAGAGCAATAGTGAAGGCACTTAGGGCAATAGTTCAGGTACTCAGAGCAATAGTTCAGGTACTTAGAGCAATAGTTCAGCATAAGCAGTACATTTGTTACAGTAGTTTCACAGTATAGGCAAATTGAACACTCTTAAATGAACCGCTGGTTCTAAATGTAGGGTCCTCTGGAATAGGATCTTTTTTCTAGACGTCGTAGCTAAGGCCTCCCTTTAGTACCACTAGGCAGGCTTGCCCTATTCCGCTAGGCTGGGGCCTTCCTATAGTACCCCTAGGCTGGCTTGCCCTATTCCGCTAGGCTGGGGCCTCCCTATAGTACCACTAGGCTGGCTTGCCCTATTCCGCTAGGCCGGGACCTCCCTATAGTACCAAGCTTTACCTTGGGCCTAATGCCCTATGTTTACCTCGGGCCTGATGCCCTACCAAAACTTTGGCATGGTGCCCCACTCTATCTTGGGCCTGGTGCCCCACTTTACATTGGGCCTGGTGCCCCACTTGATATTGGGCCTGGTGCCCCACTTCCTATTGGGCCTAGTGCCCCTCTTTACTTTGGGCCTGGTGCCCCACTTCGAATTGGGCCTGGTCTGGTGCCCCACCTTGAAATGGTTCTGGTGCCCACTTCTAACTGGGCCTGAATTGCCCCACTGTATATCGAGCCTGAATTTCCCCTTTAAGTCTGCAGAGTGGCAGGACCCACTTAAATCTGCAGCTCTCTGAGAGCTGCTGTCACTTAGAACTGAGAACCCGCCCGAGTCCCGTCCCGGAAATAAATATGCAAAGGCCGCTATAAAGACCTCGATAGTAAGCCCCTCCTTTGGGCGTCACTATTCCTGCTCCCTTTTGAATATTTAAATTAAGGGTCCTAATGACCCGATGCCCCTGCGGCACTCAGCCACCTTTCCATGCATCTACTGCACCTTCTAACAGCCAAATACAGAGTCTCCCAGAAATGGGCGGTCAGCACAGCGTGTGCTGCCGCTGACTCACCTCTCTGAAGGCAGAAAGAGGATTGCTGTGCTGTTGGGAGGCAGGAGGGATGCTGGCAGTGGGAGGGAGATGTACAGGTGGCTGGGGGAATGACTAGGGGGCCTCAGCAGGCCGACAGGGAAAGTGACAGTACGGTGCTTCAGTACCGCCGACGTGGGATCGAAAATTAAACTTTGAAACAATGGGGGGGGGGTAAAATAATAAAATGATGGGGCTTAAAAGCCCAAACCGCAGTAAACGGACATTTGCTACTTCGTGGTGCTGCGATGGCACCAACGACTGCAGAGGAAGGAGTCTTTAAGCAGGGGAGGCAGCACAGGACCACAGCAAGCCCAGAGGGATGGCTTCAACTCAAGGTAAGCCTTAAACTGTCCCCTGACTTCTGTGTCCTGTTTCCTCAACCACTGCCCAGGATCAACTGACCAACAGAAAAAAATATTTTTTAAACTTGACCCCCCCCCAGGGTTCTAGATTGGCTGGAGTGGAATGCTGTGCATGAGCAGCTCAGCACAGCATTCCATCCAAGCCATTGTGACAATTATTACTATTAAATCTTTTTTTTGACCATCCTGTAAAGTGCACAGGGCACTTTTCTGCATTATTTTACAGTTTCCCATTATAAGGAGGTGAATCTTTATTTTCAGGGGCCCCTTATCATAGTACCCTGCTGCCTACATCTACAGCAGGTACCCTGAGCACCTGTGAACACCTAATTTATTTATTGATTTTAGGTTTTCTGGGATGCCCCTACTTTGGGGCATTACAGATTCGGGCCTGCCTAAAAATACATGTCCCCATGTATTCCCTTAACACTTTATAAAATCTATCATCTTAACAACCTCTAAAATCTTACTTAACACTCTATGAAGACTTACGTTAATAGAACACTCTTAAAATCTCTAAAATATTCTTAACACATCTACTTAAATTTTTGCAGTTTTACCCTGAAGTGACTGTGTCTGGGAAATTACTTGGATTAGATCTATCTGCTGTACCAAGGTACGAGTTGAGAAGCTTCTGTGATATAACTTCTAGGAGGGATACCAGCGTTCGATCTTTGGGATCTGCGGGGTTGGAAATCAACAGGTTCTTGAACAATATGTTCTCTTTCCAGGAGATCTGGTATTTCTGTAGCTATCACTGGTACACAATTCGAATGGTCATGGGAATGCATATATGAATTACGGGTCCAAGGTTCTGTACACCAACTGGTTGGTGATTTCAGTTCCCACATTTTGTCTTTTGTAGACTCCTGCCTCTCTTTGGGTGTAGGACTGTCTTGTTCTCTAACGATCACAGTGTCCCTGAAAGTACAAGCTTTTAGGAGATTTTGATGAACAATCTTGGTACAATGTCCAAATTCCTGTTGGATCTTGTATACCGGTAGTTCAGGATAAGGTATCTCAATAATATAATAAGGTTTTCGTTCCCACGTTGAAGACAGTTTGCTGCATTTTTGGGTCTTCTTCAACATTGCTCTTTCTCCAACAAGTAAAGGTGTAGCTTTGACCTTGATATCGTAGTTTACTTTTTGCTTTTGCTGTACTTGCTTCATGTGTCTACCAACAATTTTTCCAGCTTCCTGCAAATGTTGATTATGTTCTTGGACCCAATTTGTCACTGGCTTCTTTCCTTTAATTTCTTCTTGTGGTACTTCCAGCACTAAGTCCATCGGAAGTCTTCTGTGTCGTCCAAACATTAAATAATGCGGTGTATAACCCATGGAGCAATGAATAGTATTATTATAAAGATATGTGAGTTCGGGAAGTAAAGCTGGCCAGAAGGGACGTTTATATTCTGGTAGAGCTCTCAACATTTCTAGGAGAATCTGATTTGTTCTTTCGCAAAGTCCATTACCTTGGGGTGGGCAGTGGTTTTTAACTTATGGCTTCCATACAGGGCTTAAAGTTCATGAAAGAGTTGGGATTCGAAAGACGTTCCTTGATCTGTGAGGATTTTTGTAGGATATCCGTAAGGTCGTACAAAACATCTCATAAAGGTTTCAGCAGTAGTTCGAGCAGATAGGTCTTTTACTGCACTTGCAACCACGAACATGGAAAAGTGATCCACCATAGTGAGGATATAAATGTGTCCATTGTGCTAGGGTCTAACTTCAAATGAGCAAGAGCAACCAGTTCCAATGGTGCGTTACTGACTATTGGATGGAGAGGAGCTCTCTGATTCACCTATTCCTTACACTTTAAGTTACATGCTGGACATTTCTCACAGCATTTTATTACATCGTTTCACATTTCTATCCAGTAAAATCTCCTTCTGATAATAGCTTCAGTTTTCTTGTGACCAAAATGTCCTGAATTATCATGGTAGGCCTCTAACACTGTGGAAGCACTGGTCTTTGGAACTACTATCTGAGTCACTTCTGTGTGTGTGGTAGGATCTCTACTTTTCTTAACCAGATGATAATCTTCTATGGTCAGACGAGTTCTGTGTCTCTAAAGTTTCATCGCTTCTGTGTTCAGCTTCTTTGTTTCTCTTTGGGTCATGTGTTTCTGTTGAGCAACTAGAGCTTTTGCTTGGCGAACTATAAGGTCTTGGCTTTGTAATTTTACCCATAGATTCTTTTGATTCGCAATCATGTCATCCACTTCTGGTTAACTTTCCACTTTAAACTCGGGAGCAATTTGACAACATGCCTGTACAATCTCAGCTGCTACCTGCAGAAAAGGTGGCATTTCTATATTTTCCAGAGGGGTATCATCTATTTCTGATTCTCCTTTTCCAGGCATCTGGGACAAGGCATCAGCATTCGCATTAGCTTTGCCAGAGCGATACTTTAAAGAAAATTGGTAATTCGCGAGTCGAGAGGCCCACGTTTGCTCGAGGGCTTCTAGCTTTGCAGTATTCAAGTGTGCTAAAGGATTATTATCCGTGAAAACCGTGAAAGGGGTGGCAGCTAAATATTGCTGGAATTTCTCAGTGATAGCCCAGACTAGTGCTAAAAATTCAAGTCTGAAAGAGCTATAGCGGGTGTCGTTCCACTCAAAGCCTTTTAATCCTCTGCTTGTGTAGGCTATTACTCTTTCCGCACCATTCTGTTCTTGTGTGAGTACCATGCCCAGTCCTTTGTTGCCGGCATTGGTATACAACAGAAAAGGTTTTGCATAGTCTGGATACGCCAATATAGGAGCCTCAGTTAGTATCGTTTTTAATTGATCGAATGCCTCTTGTTGTTCAGTACCCCATGTAACCAGGTGATTCTTTGGGACTCTACCTTCTGCTAATCCTCTTAAAAGTTTGTGTAAAGGCACAGCAATTTTGGAGAACTTCTTAATAAATCTTCGATAATATCCAACAAATCCCAATAATTTTCAGACCTCTCTAATGGTAGTAGGAACAGGCCATTTCTTTACTGCTTCGATCTTCTCTGGGTCTGGCGTCACTCCATGCACGGAGACTATATGTCCCAGATAACTTACTTTAGTCTGCAACAGATGACATTTAGAGGGTTTTATTTTCAGACCATATTGGATCAATTTTTGGAACACTATGTCCAGGTGACGCAAATGATCTTTGTGAGTTTTTGAATATACAATGATATCATCTAAATATAACAACAGGGTATCGAAATTCCGGCTTCCAAGACAATGTTCAACCAGTCTTTGAAAAGTTCCCGGTGCATTACACAGTCCAAAAGGCATCCTGGTGAATTCAAAGAGACCCATGGGGGTAATGAAAGCTGTTTTCTCTTGATCCTTCAATGCCATAGGAACTTGCCAGTATCTGCTGGTTAAATCCAGAGTGGAGAATACGGCTGCTGATTGAAGAGCCATGAGAGAATCCTCTATGCTAGGCAAAGGATATGCATCCTTATGGGTGATGGCATTTAATCTGCGGTAATCCACACAGAATCAGATTTTACCATCCTTCTTCTTTACCAGAACAATTGGCGCTGCCCAAGGGCTGTGACTTTCTTTTATCACATCAGCCTCTTTCATTTCTTTAATCATTTCTTTTACTTACTGGTACATGGCTGGTGGAATAGGCCTAAATTGTTCTCTGATAGGCGGATGTCCATGGGTACTGATGTGATGTTGTACCCAATGAGCTAACCCAAAATCTAAGGGATGTTGGCTAAATGCTTCCTTCCAGTGTAAAACCACTTTCAAAACATCAGCTCTTTGCTTCATGCTGGTCTTCAGATTGCCTACTTTAATCTCTTTAGTCCATTCTGGTATCTGGTCGCTTTCTATCCCATCTTCAGGCACTTTCTCTATCTCTTTACCAGCTTCAATAGTGTCCTGTAAACACACCGTGTGGATTTGAGCAACCGACTGGTTTCGGTACAGTTGTACATCATGAGTCCCATAATTCAGCACTCGGACGGGTATTCGACCTCTGATTACCATAGCTATGCTCCGGGTTACTATTATCAGCTCTTCCTTGTTCATTGGGTAAGGTTCCACTAGGGCATCATAATCGTGACCCCTCGGGACCACCATTGCTTTGCACCAAAGGGTGGTTTTGGTGCCTGGCTTCAATGTCACTGGTCTAGCATCTGTCACTCTACTTTACCGATTTCACCCTCAGCATTAGCGAATCATTGATGGCATTGCAAGTTGTAGATAGTTTGTTGCAGAGCATGTTTCTCCACTCGAGGTACGTGTTTGGCTTGCTGCTGGAGGATGCTCACTAATTTGTCGAAGCAATTTTGTAGAACATTCATCCCTAGAATTAGTGGTGGCAGTTGATCACTCTCAGTGTCGCTCACAGTGATGCCTGTGTTGCATTGAATGTTCTTTCCTAGCTGTACATCGGCTTCTAGATAGCCTAAATATGGTACTTCATCATCGTTGCTCGCTATTAACTTTACCCATGATCTAGGAGGTGGCTTCAGATCATTAGGTGTCCAGTATCTCCAGAACTCTCGTACTTGCAATGTAGTAACCTGCGATCCAGTGTCTAACAATGCCATAAGCTTGATGCCATCGACCTTGACTGGTATCATTGGGCTTCTACCAATGAAACATGACTGCTCTAGTGGGACTGCTGCACTTGATCGGCTGCTCTTCAAGGGTCAGTCCTCATCCCCGAAGAATTTCTGTTTAAATTTAGGGTATTTACTGGCTGACCAAATCTCCTTTCTATATGGCCACTAACACCACACTGGTGACATATGGGCCTTCCTTGGCTATCAAATTGATCTGTGGACCATCTCCCTTCACTCTTTCTCGAGTGGTTCATTTGGTCATGCTTCCTTTCTTTCCCTGATAGAATGAAGCTTCTCTCATTCTTCCAACCAGCTTTCCAACTTTGCATTTCCTTATACATCTCTGCCATCTGGTTGGTTAGTGTAGCAATCTGCTCAGTCAGCTCCGAGTGTTGTCTAGCACTAGTCTGCACAGAGCATGTCGGTGTCTATATCCTTGGTTCATGCATCTGTTCATGTTCTGAACGCCGTCTTGGGTAGGCAACAGCTTCTCTTCCCGGTTCCAGTCTTTGCAATGACATTTCCTCCGGTTGGAGTCTTGATTGCCAAGAATTCTCTTCTTTCCATCCTTTGGTAGTGTAGGTCAGCCACTGAGTTCCCATAGAGGTTGCCATTTGGGGGTATGCCGGAGCCTCCTCTCTGGAATGTCCCAAACCAAATATTCGAATGGCTTTCTCCTTAAAATCCAGAAAGTCGACTTCAGGGTTTTGTAAATGCAGCATGCGTAGTTCTCTCTTCAGGGCCTCACTTTGCACTCCTTCAACAAACTTTTCGACTAGTACTCGATCTGCATCTTGGACTTCTGCTGCGTCTACTCTCTCTATCGCTCATAACAGCTCTTGCAGACTCAGTGCAAACTCCCTCAGGGTCTCTTGAGACTTCTGGGTATGCGAAAAAAACTTAATTTTGAGGCCAGATATGGTCCTAGCATCGAAGATCTGCTGTAGCCTCTGGAGTATCTGGTCTGCTGTGGCTTTTGCTCCACTCGGCCATGATTGGACTTCTCGGTGGTCAGCTCCCTTTAGTTGCCCGATTAAAATTTTGACTCTCTGTTGCTCAGGGATCTGATACAGCCGAAAATATGGCCTGCATCTTTGAACAGAATTCTCCCAGGTTGCTGGTTCCATCCCCATCTTTTTTCTCCAGAAAACTGTGGAAGCCATTGCGCTCCAAAGTAATACGGCATGGTTAGTGGAGATGGTGGGATATTCCCTCTAGGTCCATCTCAGTCTCCTCCAGCTGACTCTCTATCTCCCCCAGACAATCCACTACTACACTCTGGCTCCATCTGGGCTTCTTACTAAGCCACTCCAACTTTGGACTCCTCGGATAAATAATTATCTCAATCCTGCTAACTATGCCCAAAATTTCTTGATGTGGTGCTCTGTTAGGTGCTCTACTCTGAAGGTGGTGAAAAGAGATGAGCGAGGCACCAAGGTCCGAATTATGTGGATAGGATAACCGTTACCCAGACAAGGAGAGGCAGGAGTCAACTTAGTGCTTCAATGCCCGCAGGGTGTTTATTTTGTACCAAGGGTAGGGAGACACAGTCATAAGAGGGAGGAGGGGGGTTGCCCGAGAACAATAGGACAATAAACAGAGAAATACTTTTATCTACCACTACTAAGATTATTACCACAAGAATAGACTATAGGCCTACTGCCACTCTTATTCTGACACTATTCTATACTTCAATACTCTAGATGAGGATCAGGTGACATAAGCTACTCAGAACTGTATTAGGGTAATTATCGTCACACATTTCCATCAGAGTCTAGATTTTACAATAGACCAGAGATCCGGCGTCTTCGTGTACACCGTCGTTCTTCATTGGTAGCTACAAGGGAAGTAAAACAGAACTGTAGAACCCTAATCACAATTCCCAGCAAAGACCTAGTTAAGGCCACTGGGGTGGTTAGAGGTTTGGTAAACAGACCATACGTTTCATCGGCAAAAGCCCACTCTCTCCAAGGCTGCCAGAATGTAGAACCAGAGCAACTGGTTCCTGAGATAACACACTGAAAACAAAGGGTTCCTCGGCCAAAACCCACTTCCAGGGTCACCAAGGATGAAGATAGATCAAGATCTGCATGGCAATGAATCCAATGGAGGACTACCACGACCTGACTGATGCTGCAGCACTCCAAGGGCCAGCTAAACTTGGAAGGAACTCTGACAGGACCAGGAACCATAAGAATCTGAAGAGATGATGGTTGACTCTGCAATCCTAGGATCAGGAACTAACACAAAAACAAAGAAACAGTGGATGCGTCTCGTACTGGGGTTTGATGGACTCGACTTTCATCGAATGACCAGGAGGGGCACAGACTAGGTTCTCCAGGATGAGCTCACTGTTCTGTAGAGGGTGACCAACTTCAGGACATCTGGAACAGGAACCATATGGAATGACACTGGCATGGCTGTTGTGATGCATTTCAGTGGACATACCTTCAGCTGTGAAAAGCAAGAAATGGTGGGTATGACTTGTACGACTGGCGACGGACTCGACTTCGACGGATGACACAGACGGATGTGATGAGCTGATGGATGATCTCCCAGGAGTGAAGAATGCTGAGAGGATGTCTTCTTCTGAGTAGAGACTGATTCTGAGTACGTGGTGTTACAGACCACACTATGGGACTGCAGTGTGATAGAAGATTGAGACTGTCTTCATACAGTAGTAACCATATAACTGAAAAATGCCCAAAGAACTGTGGAATGATACAATAATTTGCCGGAGGAGGGCAAATTATAACTTCAGGAGTACCTCTTACTGATGAGGGCAAATGTCCTGGTGCTTAGAGCAATAGTTCAGGTACTTAGAACAATAGTTCAGGTACTTAGAGCAATAGTTCAGGTACTTAGGACAATAGTTCAGGTACTTAGAGCAATAGTTCAGGTACTTAGAGCAATAGTTCAGCATAAGCAGTACAGTAGTTACAGTAGTTTCACAGTATAGGCAAATTGAACACTCTTAAACGAACCCCTGGTTGTAAATGTAGGGTCCTCTGGAATAGGATCTCTTTTTCAGGACATCGTGGCTAAGGCCTCCCTTTAGTACCACTAGGCTGGCTTGCCCTATTCCGCTAGGCCGGGGCCTCCCTATAGTACCACTAGGCTGGCTTGCCCTATTCCGCTAGGCTGGGGCCTCCCTATAGTACCACTAGGCTAGCTTGCCCTATTCTGCTAGGCCGGGGCCTCCCTATAGTACCACTAGGCTGGCTTGCCCTATTCCGCTAGGCCGGGGCCTCCCTATAGTGCCACTAGACTGGCTTGCCCTATTCCGCTAGGCCGGGGCCTCCCTATAGTACCAAGCTTTACCTCGGGCCTAAGGCCCTACGTTTACCTCAGGCCTGATACCCTACCAAAACTTTGGCCTGGTGTCCCACTCTATCTTGGGCCTGGTGTCCCACTTGACATTGGGCCTGGTGCCCCACTTTCTACTGGGCCTGGTGCTCCACTTTCTATTGGGCCTGGTGCCCCTCTTTACTTTGAGCCTGGTGCGCCACTTCGAATTAGGCCTGGTGCCCCACCTTGAATTGGGCCTGGTGCCCCACTTCAAATTGGGCCTGAATTGCCCCACTGTATATCAGGCCTGTATTGCCCCTTTACTTCTGCAGAGTGGCAGGGCCCCCTTAAATCTGCAGCTCTCTGAGAGCTGCTGTCACTTAGAACTGAGACCCCGCCCGAGTCCCGCCCCTGAAATAAATATGCAAAGGTCGCTATAAAGGCCTCGATAGTAAGTAGCTCCTTTGGGTGTAACTATTCCCACCCCCTTTTGAATATTTAAATTAAGGGTCCTAGTGACCTGATGCCCCTGCGGTGCTTGGCCACCTTTCCATGCGCATACTGCGCCTTCTAACAGCCAAATACAGAGTCTCTCAGAAATGGGCAGTCAGCACAGCGTGTGCTGCTACCGACTCACCGCTTCGAAGGCAGAAGGAAGATTGCTGTGCTGTCGGGAGGCGGGAGGGATGCTGGCAGTGGGAGGGAGATGTACAGGTGCCTGGGGGATGACTAGGGGACCTTTGCAGGCCGACAGGGAAAGCGACAGTGCGGCGCTTCAGTGCCGCCGACGTGGGACCAAAAATTAAACTTTGAAACAACGGGGGTAAAATAATATAAAATGATGGGGCTTAGAAGCCCAAACCACGGTAAACGGATCGCCATTCTTAGTGGTGCCCTGATGGCACCACCGCACCACAAACAGCGTGAGGAGTCTTCAGGCAGGGAGGCAGCACAGGACCACAGCAAGCCCAGAGGGATGGCTTCAACTCAAGGTAAGCATTAAACTGTCCCCTGACTTCTGTGTCCTGTCTCCTCAACCACTTCCCAGGATCAACTGACCAACAGAAGAAATATTTTTTAAACTTGAACCCCCCCCAGGGTTCTAGATTGGCTGGAGTGGAATGCTGTGCATGAGCAGCTCAGCACAGCATTCCATCCAAGCCATTGTGACATATATTACTATTAAATCTGCTTTTTGACCATCCTGTAAAGTGCACCGGGCACTTTTCTGCATTATTTTACAGTTTCCCATTACAAGTAGGTGAATCTTTATTTTCAGGGGCCCCTTATCATAGTATCCTGCTGCCTACACCTACAGCAGGTACCCTGAGCACCTGTGAACTCCTAATTTATTTATTGATTTTAGGCTTTCTGGGATGCCCCTACTTTCAGGCATTACATTAGCAACAGCCTTCCTCCATTCTGGCTGTCTCAAAAAATGCAGACAGGATGTTCCACCCCCCAGATGGGGTCACACACATTACTGGCCATCCTAATGCAGACTCAGTTGTTATCGCACCTGCCCACGACCGGTCCTCGAAGCCTAACATTTGAGCATGTCTCCTCCTGATAAGGAGTGTAAGCAGCTGTACAATTTCAGTCACAAGCTCCATTCCTCCTCTACTTGCACCCTCAGGTCCCTTAATTATGTGACTTATATGGTTTCCTATCAGAAACTTTCCCTGGCCTCACTCGAGTCAAAGATAGAAGCTATCCAGGACCAGGAGCTTAAGACCGAGATTGCAAAGACCATGAGAATGGCTAAAATCTTCTGTCATCATGCCCTCCAGGCCACTTATGACACAGTAGACTCAGTTGCTCGCACCACAGCTATTGCTGTCTGCATTAGGTGACATTCATGGCTCAGGATTGCTAGCCTGGCAAAAGACATCTAGAACTCCATACTGGATGCCCCTTTCAGGGGATCTGTGTTACTCTGAGGTGACGCTAAGGAAGGATATTATCACTGAAATGTAGGACCAGGGTAAATCCATCCGCGATATCTGCTTCATGTACTTAGAGGGTTACAAAGGCAAATAGTCTATTCTTTAGCAACAGGGACGTCAGACCAAAGAGACCCCTGCCAAAGGCCAGGCCAAATGCTGGTATCCAGCATCAGGAACACCTACTCTCCCTACCAAGTCCCAGAAGCACCCTGCAGGAGCTGCTGACTCCCTCGCCTCAGTCTCCTGACTTGTGGGGGATCCTACTGCCTCCTACAGATCCTCTAGGTGAACCAGAGGGGGGAGAAGATTTGCCCTCCACCTTCTGGGATCACAGGACATAACCACAGCCTCTAGAGTTCTTCAGTTAATAGCAAGAGGTCACACCACAGAGTTCCTAAACAGGTCTCTGGACAACCCCCAGGCCTCTCCCATTATTCTCCAAGGCACCTGTCTCTGATAGGGGACGAGATCCAGGCTCTTCTGTAAAAGTCAGCTGTATAGCCGGCAACTCCAGCACAGATAGTGCTCAAAAAGAATGGTGACCTAAGACCCATCTTGGACCTCAGCATGCTCAACCTGTACATTGAGTACAAGAGGTTCTGCATGCTCACCATCCAGGGGCTTCTACCCCTGCTCCACAAGAGCCATTAGCTTTGTGTGCTGGACATGCAGGATGCTTACTTGCACATCCTTGTCTTCCAGGCCGATCGCCACTTTCTGCAGTTTGCCTTTCAGGGGGAACATTACCAGTTCAAGGCTGTCCCTTTTTGCCTATCCTCAGCACCTCGGGTTTTTACCAAGTGTCTAGCAGTGGTGGCTGCAGCCCTATGGCTCAGAGAGTTCCAATTGTGCCAGTGTCTGGATGATTGGCTTCTATTGGCCCCATCATGAGGGAGTCACTCTCCTTCACCCTGGACCTCTTTTCCAGACTTGGAATAACAGTCAACTATCCCAAGTCCCACCTCTTCCCTCCCAGTGCCTACAGTTCATTTTGAGATGGTGCTGGATATAGTCCAGAGCAGGTCCTTCCTCCCATTGGACAGAGGATATACCCTGCAGGAACAGGACAGATTAGAAGCCAACTTAAGCTAGACCATGGCCTGGTTGATTCTTAATCTTCTCAGGATGATGGCAGCTGCGATTCCTCTGGTCAGAGTTCCTCTAGCCAGACTGCATATGAAGGTGTCCCAATGGACTCTTTGTGTCCAATGGGATCAGCAGATGGACTACCTGTACCACAGAGTCCTAGTGTCCGGATACATGAAGAAGGATCTTCTTTGGTGACAGAAGTTGTCCAATCTCTCCATGAGGGTTCCAATTTCAACCCCCTGCTCCTACCATGACCCTTACAATGGATGCTTCATGTCAAGGCTGGGGAGCCCACCTAGGAGATAATCAGACTCAGGGAACATGGTCTCAGCCTGAAGCATCTCTACACATCAATGTGTCAGAAATTAGGGCAGTACTGTATGCTCTCTAGGCCTTCGACCCTCTTCTATGTCCAAGGACACTACTGATTCAGACCAACAATATGTCTGTGGTCTGGTACCTGAAAAAACAGGGAGACACTTGCTCGTACCCTCTATGCTGGGAGAGGATGAGAGTGTGGTGTTGGGCCATCCAGCACGACCACTGCCTGACTGCTGTCTATGTGCCTGGCATCAGCAACATCCTTGCAGACAGTCTTAGCCACACCACAGTCAGGGCTCATGAGTGGGAGCTAAATCAAGAGGTGATTGAAAGCTTATTAGACCTGTGGGGTTGGCCGGAGATAGACCCTTTCATCTCCCTATCCATCGCAAAACTACCCAATTGTTGCTGTCTTCTTCCCAGGCATGGTGTTTTCTGGTGAGATGCACTGTCTCTGTGCTAGACAAGGAGATTCTTGTATGCCTTTCCTCTCTTCCCAGTGTTTCAGAGGGTTGTCCTGAAGCTACAGGTGAAAGGGGCTCACATGATTCTAATATCCTCTCTTTGGCCTCATCAGAGTTGGTTCACTCTGCCTCAACAGCTATTGATGGAACCCCCAGTACCTCTGCCTCTCCACCATGATCTTCTGACTCAGGAGCAGGGCAGACTGGTGCACCCAAGCCTCAGATCCCTCCACCTGCACATGTGGCACCTTTGGACACATATGGAATAACTCCCATTGTTATTACTGTTTTACAAAAACTGTCAACTGTGCAGATGCTTTTGTAAAAAAATAATTATAACAGTAAGACTTTTTGAAATGCTGGTTGACTTACCATACTCATGCTTGTCTACTCACTTACTCAGTCTCCTGCTTGTTTCTGTCCTTGTAGTAACTAATTCCTGTTGCTTCATATCAAGGGTTGTTGATTTTCATATTGTGTGTGCCTGAGGTGGAGCAGCAATAAAAGATAATTTGTGCAATACCCTCAATAACACACCTACCCCAGTTTACTTTTACCTGATGCCCATTTTTAGGCCTTGTACAGTAATATCTTTCTGCAAGATATCAGCTTGTGATGAAATGTGTAAGATTTACATTGACATTTGGTTATATGCACTGTTATATTATACAAATTATGTGTGTGAACTGTATAGCAATCTCTAAAAAAATCAAATACATCAAATGTCTTCAAAAACATGTCTCAACATTGTGTTTATCTTCCACCTTGTCATAGCATATAGTTGTCTCAGCAGTGTTTTCAGTTCAGGTACAGTACCTTCATGGTTCTGTTGAGCTGATTGCTACAACAGTGCATAGAATAAAATGTGAAACATGTGGGTAACTGCAATACAGACGGTGGCATTATTTTTAAATCTGCCCTTTCTCAATGTACCATACTTTAATTCAGTTAGTGTATGCAACAGCAATTCATGTTTATGTTTAAGCCCATGAAACACCCTTATCTAGTTAATGCATTCACAGTCATAGTGGCTCTTCCAGATCCTGTTAATTATAGTCTGACCTTGCCTGTAGTGTAATGTTTGACAGGCTATTAAACTTAGATCTATTGGAGAGCGTATCAATAGACCTTGATTGGGCATTTAGAAAGTAAGCTATTTTATTTTCTGTGCAGGTGCTCACAGTGTAAAGACTATTCAAGTTGTTTACTTTGATTGTGCTTTATGTACCCAGTTCTTAAATAGTAATAAAAGGGCAGAGGTCAGATGTGTCTGCATACCAGTCAAGAGCATTATCCATGTTTTTAAATATTACTGTCTTAGTTTTTTCAACACCTTTGTGTAAGGCTACACTGCTGCATGCAAGAAGGAAAAGGACCTGGGGATCAAAATAGACAAGGGTCTGAAGCAGAATAGAGGTACCCAGACTCCATCAAAAGCACCAGCAGACTACTGAGGTGCATCCAAAGGGCACGGGGTCATAATGTCGCAAGACATTATGCCACAAGGCAAAATCGCGCTGCCAGTGCAGTGTGATTTATGCCATGAGGTATAAGTCTTTTTTCTGTGGGGGGGCTCTGCCCCCACACCCCCTGTTATGGGGAACTGTGCCCCCCGCCAACCCCACTAAAGATTCTCAACTTTGGGGGGTCCAACTCGGGAAGTGCACCAGTCAAAAAAAAAATGTTTCTGGGACCGGGACTCAAACCCAGTCCCAGACGCAGCGACTTGGTTCCTACTGCTGTGGCTCAGTCCTATGAGCCACAGTAGCAGCTTGTCAGAACCTGCTCCCAGCAGAGGTTGTATCATCTGCCTGGGAAAGTGCTACTGATGCAATACCGTGTACAGCAGTATACATGGTATTGCACCAGTAGCGGTGGCATACTGCGCTGTACCGGGTTAGCCATAATGTATGCTGTTAAGCATGCAGTATTATGACCCAGTAGGCATCCAAAGGTGGTGACTGGCATAAACGGAGAATAATCATGATGCGTAACTGGCTCAGCCCAGGCTACACCTGCTGTACTGTGTGCAGTTTATGTCCAGATTGTCCAGACATTTGTGCAAATGTTTGATTGCTTTTGGTAAACTCAATGTCTGTTGATGCTTCTAAGTTCTTTACAAGACCATAGGAGGGCAGATTTTAACAAAATGGTGGACTACTTAAGAAACAGCCTTGAAGGGATTGATTGCTCGGGAGGGGTGGAGACACACTGGGGAAAATAAGAGACAGTCATAATTAAGGCAAGCAGCCTCTGCATGAGGGAAGTAAGTAAAAGCAGAAGGAAGAAGAAACTGTTGTGGTTTCTGTCAGAAAGTGACAAATGTGGTGGAGGAAAAAAAGGTGGCAGTCAGGAGGTATAAGGAAATACAGAGGGAGGTGGACAGGGAAGAATGCCTAGTAAAGCAGAGGGAAGCAGGAAAAACAGTGAGGCAGCAAAGAGGCAAACAGAGTAAAGAATCACCACTGGGGTCATTAAGGGGGTTAAGACTTCCTTCGGATACGTAAGTGAGAAGAGGAAAGCAAGGGAACGGATAGTGAGGATTAGAATGGTGGAGGCAGGAGACTGCACAGAAGAGGACCAAGGAAAAAGCAGACACCATAAACAGGTATTATGTACAAGGCAGGCTGTGCTCCAGCAAACCAGCGGGTGCTAGAAAAACATAAGGCATAAACCATGAAGAAAAAATCCAGCACTCCAGCAACCAGAAAAATTCAGTGAGAGTATTTTTGTTGCAGAAAAAATGCAATACTTACTAGTGTAAGAACCAATAAACATGCATTGTGAATTTTAGCTTAACATCCCCCTAAACCAACCTGCTAAACAGGTACTTCTGCTCAATCTTCACAGCTGAATGAGCTGAGATGGACTACCCGGGAAAAGCAGTAACTGGGGGGAGGTGAACACAAGTGCATTTTCAGAGAAAAGTGTCTGGAAGGGACTTGAAGCTCTGAAGGTGGACAAAGCCATGGGACCAGAGGGGATGCACCTGTGTTCTAAGAGCTCTGGGAGGTGCTAGGTGCTCCAGTGAAAGCCTTATTCAGCAGTTCACTAGAAACAGGTGCTCCTGGAGGACTGGAGAAAAGCTCACCTTATCCATCTATATAAGGGCAGTAGTTGGGAGGACAGCAACCATAGGCCAGATAGTCTTACTTCAGTGGTGGGGAAGTTAATGGAAACCCTGCTAAAGGAAAAACCAGTAGAGTATCTTGAATCCAATGGTCTGTAAGACCACAAGCAGCATGGAGGGGGTGGTCATGACAAACACATTTTTTTGACTGTGTGACCAGGGAAATAGATCAGGGAAGGGCATTGAAGGTGGTCATCTGGACTTCAGCAAGGCCATCGACACTGCCATGCTGGAGGCTGATAAAGAAGCTGAGTAGACTAATGAGTGGGATCCACAGTGGTGAACTAGGCTAGAGTCTGATTAACAGATAGGAGACAGAGGGATGTGGTAAAAGGCATTCACTCTAATGATGGCAGAGTGACCAGCTGCATGTCACTGGGCTCAGTGCTTGGACCAGTTCTCTTCAGTGTCATTATAAGTGACATTGCTGAGGAACTGTAAGGGAAGGGAAGCCTTTTTGCAGATGATACCAAAATCTGCAATAATGTTGACACTCAGGACGGGGTGAAGAAAATGCACAGGAATTTCGATTAACTTGAGGAGTGGTCAAGAGCATGGCAGTAGGGGCTTAGTGTCAAAAAGTGTGAATTCATGCCCCTAGGGCATAGGACCTCAGGCATGTAGTATAGGATGGGGGAGATACTGACAGTCACTAAGCAGGGAATGGACGTTGGGGCATCATAGCTGATGACCTCAAAACAGCAAAGCACTATGACAGAGCAGTGGTGAAGGCTAGTGGGATGCAGGGATGCACAGGGAGGGGATCTCCAGCAGGAGGAGGGAGGTTCGGGTGCCACTGTACTGCTTTCTGGTAACACCTGGAGTACTGTGTCCAGTTTTGGAGGCTGCACCTCAAAAAGGAAATTGACAGGGTGGAGGCAGTCCAGTGAACTTCAACTAAAGTGGTGTACAGATTGCACGAGAAGCCCTACAAGGAGAGTCTGAGGGATCTCTACATGAACACCCTGGAAGAGAGGAGAGCGAGAGGTGACATGATAGAGACTTACAAGTACTTCACAGGGGTGAAAAGGATGCGGGAGGAGAGGCTCTTTCAAATAAGAAAAAGCACCAGGACCAGAGAAGCTGGAGGGGGTAAGAGAAATGTGTGGAAGTATTTTTTGTCTTAGTTTCAATCAAGTAGTAAAATTTGTGAATGACATTAAGGTTGGAGGACCAGTAAGAACAACAGAGCAGCAGAAAAGGTTAAAAAGTGATTTAGGCCGGCCCGGTGGCGCTGAGGGTTGAGGCGCCGGACGCCACACCTCACGCCATGCCGGCGACCCGGGTTCGGGAACGGGCTCGGGTCGCCGGGTGTCGGCAGGGGGGGAGGGAGGATTGAGTGTCCCAACGGATGCTCTCCTCCCTCGGGGGGGAATGCCAACCCCGAAAATGCCAGTGGGAGCACTGGCACTTGAGGGGGCTTGTGGCTCTGTTCGCGGAGTCCAGGGTGGGGGGACGTTGGGAGGCGCTTGAGAGAGACATGGATTTGCAGGTTGCCTCTCTGGATGTTCTGTGTCCTTGTGCCAACATCCCAGGGGGCAGGGCTATGAGGAGGATGGAAAAATAGGGACCCTTGATCCCCAGGACAGACCCCGCTGTGCAGGAGAGGAGGGAAGAGAAACTCTAGGAGCTGATCCGGGGTGGGGCAAAAAAAAAAAAGTGATTTAAAAAAAATGTAAGTTTGGGCTAGAATGAAATGAAATTTAGTATAGAGAAATCAGGGGTAATATACCTGGGAAAAGGGAACAGGAGAAAAATAGGTATATATTAGACGGAAAAGAATTAAAGGAAGTTGAAGAGGAAAGAGATTGTGGGACAATAATTGATAAAAGAACTAAAATATAATAAACAACGAATGGTGATTATACAAAAAGCTAATAACATGGTGAGAAATATTAAACGCAGTTTTATGAACAAATCAGTGGGATGTATGGTACCAATATATAAGTCTTATGTCAGACCGTTTTTAGACTATGGGTCCCAGTTATGGACTCCATACACAAAGAAGGAGATAAAGAGAGTTGAAAGAGTGCAGAGGAGATATACTAGGATGATTGGAACTTTAAATAGGTATGAATATAGTGAAAGATTAAAAATGATAGGATTATTTACTTTAGAACAAAGAAGGGAAAAAGGAGATATAATTATGTTATTTAGAATAATGAATGACAAAGAACTGAGAAATGAAATGGGTTTGGAGATGCAGGAGAAGCCAAAAGGGTTGCGAGGACATGAAAGGCAGATTAAATTGAAAACTGTAACAAAGAATACAGTATACTATTCATTTATACATAGAGCAGGGAGAGTGTGGAATACTTTGCATGTAGAAGTGGTGAATAGTAAAACTATAAAGAAATTTAAAGGAAAGATTGATAAACATCTTTTGGGGAACATGTCAATGTGTACATACTGAGGTGAGAAACAGTTTATATGGACCGATGGTCTTCTACTGTTCTAAACCAAGTATAAATACCAAGTATAAACTTCTTTATTGAAAGGGTGATAGACACTGTGAACAGACTGCCAACAGAAGTGGTAGAGATGAACAGTGGGGGCTTCAAGCATGCATGGGATAGACATAGGGGTGTATTAGAAAACAAGCAGAGAGAAGAGAGGGTCACTGGAGACCATTTAGGGTCTGCAGTGAGAGATTAGGTAGGGAACATAAGGTTAGACTGGATGGGCCAAGAAACACAGCATAATAGAAGTATTATGGTGTGATAACTACACCCAGGGGCGTAGTTAGCATGCGGTCGAGGCCAGTGCCATTTGTCCCGAAGTGCAGTTATCACATCACAATGCACACCCCAGAGTGTCTTATTGCACTTATAAAATGGCCCTTTATTTTTAAAAGCTGTTTTTTATTCAGAAATGCATTTTTAAACATGTAGAAATGTAAGTGAATATGTGTAGTGAACATAAAGTAGTCCTTCTGCCTACTGTTACTAGTTTAAATTAGTGACATAATTTTTAATAGTAATGATAATAGTATTAATAGTGATAGTGATTAAATGTGGTTAGTTTCAGTGGTTGTTATTTTAGTTTGGTAGGTTATACTGTCTGTGTCTCCCTCCCTACCTTCACAAGCAGTGAATTATCAGACCATGTTTTTATTTTTATTTTTTTTCCTTAAGGTAAGTGTTTTTTTTTATTTAGTATACTTTATTATAATTTTTTAACAACCATTACAAAGCAAAATCACAAAAACAAACACCAATGCAACACTCAGTATAACACATAATACAATATAAGCTCCAAAATACTTGAGGGAGAACTACATGAAAATTTAAAAAGATACATAACAATCAACCCCCCCACCTCTACCCCCTCCCTCCCCGTCGTCTGCGACCCTGCTACACACAGGAAACTGAGCCGGGTAGGTGCCATACACAATCGCACATAGCCAGGAGCAGAAGGGACCCAAGTGAGTCAGGTAGGGCCTTGGGATCCCATAAAGACAATAAGGTATTAAGGGACTCCCTAGTACGGCAAAAGTGTTGAGGCCTCTTCCGCATAACTGCTATATTTCTCTCCAAATGAGGCCTCTTCCGCATAACTGCTATGTGTCTCTCCAATTGAAGGGCCATCAGGATCTCGTGGTAGCTCTCTAAAAAGAAGGGGAATGCCTCATCCTTCAAGTGTTGTAACATAACAATCTTAGCCATAGCAGCCACAAGGGACAGGTGGGCCTTGCTGACATTAGGGGTGCCAGGAGGGAAAATGGCCAGCAGGCAGCTCTCAGGAGACAAAAGTTCATCCAGACCCATAAGGGGATCCAGGGCCCATTGAATGCAAGTCCAGAAGGGCCAAATCTTATCACATTCCCATAGCATGTGATAAAGGGAACTGACAGACTCTCGGCATTGAGTACACGAAGGTGAGGGAAGCTTTCCCACACTGTACAGCTTTAGTGGAGTAAAGTACAGGTCATGCATAATATTAAACTGCACTAAACGGAGCCAATCCTATTTTATATATCTGTACAGATTCATCCAGGGAGCCCTCCAATATTCCTTGTCTTCAGGTAATTTGGGCGTATGAACCCAGTAATGACACACCTTGGAGGGAAGATGAGGGTCTATAGACTGGAAATACTTATAAAGCAAGGACACTGAATGAGGCTGCATGGCCAAGGACAGCAAGGAGTCCCCATCATCTAGGCATGATAGGCACCATGACTTGGGCGCCAGGAAGGCAGTCACTGCACTTTTTAGCTGAAGGAATTTAAGCAGGTTCTGACTCCTTAGATGAAATTTAGTTTGCAGAGTCTGAAAAGGGACTATCTCATCATCCTGACAAAAATCAGTCAATGTGCAGGCACTCAGTTGGGGCCAAAAAGCAGTAAGGATAGGACAGCACTCAAGTAAGTGTTTCAACCTGCCAAAGCTTTAGATGCACGGCTCAGAGCAACTGACAAGTCCACCAACTCCATTCTCCCTGTGCTTGCCTGACTCGCTCACATGGAGATGAACAAATCAAGTACATAAAGAGACAGAAAGCCAGCAAACAAGTTCTCAGCACAGAGTACAGCTTAGCAGTTTGAAAACTGCAAAACGGGATGCTGCTGTGTACTGCTAAGGGACACGATCGCTATGAATCAAGCGGGCTGCTGGCTGCAGTGATTTTCGATTCAGCTTTTTTAAAAAAACAATGCATCTAACAGCTTTGGTAGTGAAAGACTGTTTGACCATGTTTAAGGAGACACAGCAGATCCTTTTGTGAGTTTTAACACTCGGTTTACAGTAGAGAGCAAAGGTCTACTGGTGTCTGGTTACAGTTTTAACCTCATTGTGAGCCAAACGTATGTGTTCTAGTTGTACTGCCTTTCCTTTGAAACAAAACAAATTGAATACAGACCTGTAAACAGAAGTAAGGATGGTTTTACTTGCTTCTGAAGTTTGCCAAATTCGCTGAATGAAATTTCTCATCCAGAGCCATGTGTCAGTCAGCGTAATGTATTTTTTTCATCCAGGTTGCCACCATAATAACTACGTTGCAAAACATCTGATAGGGAAATCAAGCACACTGATGCTTCCAGCTGCTTAACTCACCACTTGCCCTTGCCTCACTCTTAATTTAAAAAATGTGTGGGTCTGTTAATCAGAGAGCCATCGAACAACTTGCTACCACTGAGCAGAAGGTAACAGTTTGAAAACAGCGAAGCAAGGCACTGCTCTGTTCGGTGGCCAATTAGCGTCATGCTCGCACCAGGTCAAGCGGGCTGGTGTCTGCAAGTTCGATAAGAAAAAAAAAACATTATTTTTTCCTGCTGTTTTGGTGTGTGGTGTGTGTGTGTGTGTGTGTGTGGTGGGGCGGGGGCACAACTACAGTCATTAATAGGAAGGGTAGAGAACTGCAGCCTGCCTGCCTGCTGAAGAAGGAAACATAAGTCATTTTCTTATAACATTAGCGGGTTAAAAAAAATTGCAACTGCAAAGTTCTGAAACATTCTGAATACAATGCTTAAAATGAATTAATGAGCCATTCAGTTCTGTTATCTGGCTGTTTTACTAAGACTAGTTATTTATAGTGCAACATTGTCTCATATTGCACTATAAATAACCAATGAGATTACTCAGTTGATCTCTGCCATTTTATAAATGGTCCTTTTCTGCTGACAAAGTTTGTTTCTATGTTATTAGTCATATATTGTGTGCATTTTATATTGCATTGTCTTTGTATATAATTGTAACTTTCTTAAAGATTTTAGCGTGGAATTGTAAAAATTGTTGACCCAATCCTGAGTAAAATAAAGTTTTATTCATTCATTTATTTTCTCAATTCAAAAAGGAGATGGAAGCAGTTCAAAGGGTGCAGTATAGGGCCACCAAAATGATCAATGGTATGGGAGACAAAAGCTGTTGGAGAAGCTGGTAGCTGTTAACAGAATGATCCAGCAGAAAAGGAGTTTTAGAGGAGACCTGATGCTCTTAGCCTTTCAGACACTGAATGGTATTGACAAGGTTAAAATGAAAGAAATGCTTGATCTGGTGTGCTGCATCAGGACACAAGGACACACCCTGAAACTCAAGAGTGGTAAGTTCAAGGGAAATGTTAGGGGGAACTTTTCATTTAAGTTGCTGGTGAACCCACTGGACAGTCTGCCAGCTGAGAAAGTAGACTCTAAGACACCACAGGCTTTTAAAGGGTCACTGTCAACCCTTTTTGCACAATTTATTTCTAGTTGAAACCCCACATTTTATGATTGCTTACCTTCTCTTTAAGGTGGGCTTGCTCACCTTTAAGGCCCTACGTGACCTAGGCCCTGGCTAGCTGAAAGACCTCCTTACACCTGCTGTCTTGGTCTGCTCCCCCGGCTCCTCCTCTAGGGGCCTCTATGCAATTCCCAGGACAAGGTTAAAAACTGCCGGCGACAGAGCTTTTACTGTCGCTGGCCCCATCCTGTGGAATTCACTACCTCCAGCTGTAAGAGAGGCCCCTTCAATAGAGGTATTCAAAGCCTGCTTCAAAGCCTTTCTGTATAATCAGGCCTTCCTGGACTTTGGCTGATAATTCTTGTCCAGGCTGTCCTTTGTGTTCAAATGTTGGTCATAGGCCAATTTACTGTACATTTCAGATTTTAGAGTTCAGATATTTATGTAGTATTTATTTATAGTTATTTTATGATTCATTTTAATTATCCTGTGTGATCTAATCTAGTGTGTTTAATTTGTTGCCTGTTCTGTTTCTGAGTTTGATCTGTTTGTACGGTGCCCAGAGCCTCTGGGATGGGTGTCTTTTTAAATAAACCTTGCCTTGCCTTCTCTAAAATTCATTACTATTGCTGGTTGTTTGATCGGCTTCCTTTCTTACTGGAACTGAAATGCATGCTAATGGGGTAATTATTAGACTCAACTTTGTTTTGTTTCTAAACGCTGATCTACTCTTATTGCATACTTCCTGAACATTAGGAACACCCCCAAACAGTGCAGCCACTCATAATGCAATAGTCTTCTCTCCACCCACTGCATCATGAGTCTACATTACTTATTAACTTTTTTAATTTGGTGTGAGCATAGTAATAGCAGTGTGTACCCTAACTGGTACAAAAGTGCTTGAAATTGGAATTGAATTTTGGATACTAGCAGAGATTAGTTTTCGGGTGATATCCAACAGCTACTGGGGATGTGGTTGATACTGCATCTCAAGGGGCAGTATTCTAATTGTTATCAGGCCCACTATTTCTTTCTCTGGGTTGAGGCACTGCACTATTTCCCTTGTTCTCCTTCCAAGAAAACCACTTGAAGAGTTTAATGTGCCCAGATCCCTTAACCTTGCTTTGCTCCACAGGTGCAAGGCAGGGGTTAGTAACTGAGAAAGTAACACCTGTAACATCTGCATGGTGACCCAATTACAGCTTTGAAGGCACCATTGGGATCTCCTGTTTAACACACAGGACACATCCAGGACCACTAGAAGAGTATCCCCCAACAACCCCCTGTAAAAGTTTGAACATTTTGGAAAATTTTAAAAAATATTTGGAAAATTCAGAAATTAAAAATGGCATTTACAGAAGTTGAAAAATGATATTTGTAACAAGGTTTGGACATCACAAATGTGTTGTCAATCAGTAATATCCGAGGAAGGGACACCTCTGAATTGCTGATTGTGTTGGAACAGGAATTAACTGGTCTTGGTAAGATGAAAATACTTCATGTGGTAATTAAGTGTGCCCCCCCCCAAAAAGAAATCCTGAGTTTATTTGTGGAAACTGGAAACATCTTACTGTCATGGAAATGCATGTATCCTTAATGCCCTTTGAAGATGAGGTTTGGCTCCCCTTTATAGCAAGGGGAGCACTACAGTCAGCCTGAATCGTCCTCCTCAGGGAGCTGGGGGGGAATAAGGAAACTTCTAGATCATGAATGCAAATCAGAGCAGGATTACAAATATTAGTTGACTGTGGCTGATCAGGACAATTCACAAGAAACTGATTTGTTGGATGTCCTAGGAAGATTGATGGAAAAGGAATGACAGCCAACATGAGCATTCCAAAAGCTTTGACTGTTTTGACTGTTTTCTGGCTTGAAACTGTCTCCCATTGTGGAGGATGCATTTGATACCTAGATTAAGCATTCTACCCAGATTCTATAAGATCTGCAATGTTCTGATTTCGAAAAAAGAGCGCAAATGGGCAAAAGTGTCTCTATGGTTCAGATTTAGATGCAACTGTTGCCTTCAAAGCTACCAATTCAAATGTGACTGCTCAGAATTATTTAGCCAATCTGGAAGGGATGTTTGGCTATATAGAAACACCTGGAAACCATTGACACTGTTATTTTTGACCAAGCAACATGAAAGAGAACAGTTGCCTGATTTTCTGGTGAGGTGGAAAGTTGTAGAGAGAGCTTAGATGAAAGAACGCTTGACGTCTGATACCATGGATTGAGCCTGAGCTACTCAAGTGCTGGATGGAAAGATGTATTCTAATTAAATACAGCACAGTAAGTCGCTACTCCAGCCCAATACACTGGTGCATGGCTAAGCTATCAAAATGATACAAAAACAATAGCCAGCACTCAGAAAAACTGCCCAGCAAGTGTTTAATCTCACAACCATGGAGTAAAAAACAACTGGCTATAGTTCCAGGGCCTTATACCCCCCCCCCCCCAATTTTGCTGCATCAAAGCCTGCACTTTTTTCCAAATTAACTCTAATATTTTTACTTTTCATACTTTTTGGAGAGGCTCTTGGTTCTCATCATCCGGCTGAACCATGATTAAGCCTGACCACTTCAGCAAAGTGTCCACCTACATCGATCAGGTAAAAAGCATCATATTTGAACTTGCCTTATCAGAGCTGAGGCCTCCTTGCTTTCTCTGTATTTTTGAAGAGACCAATCAGTACAGTTCTTAAATATTACAAATCCTTAAAGGTAAAATTCACTCTGTTTATCTATTAAATCTATTAAAAGGTGACAGTCCTTGCATTTGGATTTTTGCACACTATGTGCATTATTTTGCATTTCTTTGCAGTATAGCCCAATTGCCACTTCCCTGACCACTCCTCCAGCTTGATCAGATCCTCCTTCATTTCCTTCACCTCCCTGGTGTTTCCACTCTATTGCAGATCTTTATGTCATCTGCAAATAGACACACCTTCCCATTTAGCCCCTCTACTATATCCCCAATGTAGATGTTAAACAGTATTGGTCCCAATACTGACTCCTGGGGTATCCCATTTCTCACTCTTTCCTCCCTGGAGTGAGTCCCATTGACAACCACCTTTGAGTTCTGCCCTTTAGCCAGTTCTTCACCCAGTCTGTTAATTTATACCCCACCCCTAAGTTGCTCAACTTATTCACCAGCCTCCTGTAAGGGACAGTGTCAAATGCCTTACTGAAGTACAGAAAGGCCACGTCCACCCCCCTTCCCTGATTGCATACTTCCATCACCGGTCAAAGAATTCAATCAGATTGGTCTGGCATGACCTTCCTCCTGTAAACCCATGTTGGCTGTCATCCTGGAGCCTAACCTCTGCCAGATACTGTACAAATCTTTCCTTTAGGAGAGCCTCCATTAGTTTACCCACCACTGAGGTAAGACTGACTGGATGATACTATTCTGGCTCCTCCATCCCTTTGCTCTTGTGTAATGGCACCATGTCAGCCTTTTTACAGTCCCCTGGGACTTCTTCCTTGACTAAAGATATATTAACCAGCTTTGTGAATGGTGTCCCAAGCTCCTCCCTCATTTTCCATAGCACCTTGGGATGTAGTGCTTCAGGACCCATTGCCTTGTCCACCCTTAATTTACCTAGTTCCTCCAATACCCTGCTTTCCATAAATGGATTTGTGTCTTCCTCCCTGCCCTCCATTTCCCTATTCCTCAGCTCTGGCCCCTTTCCCTCTTCTTGGATCGTGAAGATTGAACTAAAGTATTTGTTTAATACATTCGCTTTTTCTTCATCCCTCTGAACCACAGCTCCCTTCCCCTTTTAGCTTCATTATACCCTGCTTGTTTTTCTTCTCTCACTAATATATCTGAAGAACTTTTTGTCCCCCCTGCTGATCTCTCTTGCTATTTTCTCCTCTGTATCTGATTATGCTCTCCTGACTGTTTGATCTCTGCCATCCAAAGCTTTTCCGCATATACCTCCCTTTCTTCCATTCCATGTGTAGTTTTGTATGTCCTGAATGCTTTCCTTTTCTCCCTTATTGCTCCTGCCACCTCCTTAGTGAACCGAAGTGGCTTCTTTCCATGTTTTGTATTGCCCACCTTCTTTATGCACTGCTCCGTTGCCCTCAAAATTCCTCCCTTTATTGCCTCCCATAGTTCCTCTATATCTCCTATATTTTCCTTTCCTTCCATTTCCCTTTTGAAGATTCTCCTCATTTTCTTAAAATCTGCCCTCTGGAAGTCCAGTACCTTCATGGTGGTTTAACTTACTTCCGTCCCCGTCCTAAGACTGAACCTGACTGTTCTGTGGCCGCTAGCCCTCAGATTTTTCTCCGCTCTGACCTCCTCTATTCTGTCTCCATTTGTCATAACTTGATCTAATGTAGTTTCCCCCTAGTTGGTTCCCTCACTGGCTGCTGCAATAGTACCTTCTGAATGGATTCCAATAGCTCCTTGCTGCTTTCTGATGTTGCTGTTGGAATCCCCCAGTTCACGTCCGGGAGATTATTGATTTTTTTTTTTTATTTTAGTTTTTGTTGACCGGGTAAGTGCACTAGACAAAACCTGCCTATTTTCAGGCACGACCTGGGGAAGGGGGATACAGATGAATGTCAAATGACCTTGAACTAGATTAAGCTGTTGGTGGTATTTTGAGTGAATGAGGGAAATTTGACCAGGATACCAGGGAAATTCCCCTACTCTTTTCGATAAGTACCATGGGATCTTTAACATCCACCTGAACTACCACCAATCTAGGCAGATGGAACCTCGGTTTAACATCTCATCTGAAAGACGGCACCTCAGAAGTGCAGCACCCCTCTCATGATGCACTACAGTGTCAGTACTGGGATATTAACCCAAGTGCCAGATGTGGGAACTGAACCCACAGCCCTCTGATCTCCCAGCCTCAGAGGCGAGTGTGCTACCTACTGAGCCACTTCTACCAACAGAAGTTCCCCCTTTCTTGCCATCTTATGTATTTCCTTAATCAATTTCCTATCTACCGCCTCCCCTTGATTTGGAGGTCTGTACACCATTTCCATTCATACTGCCTTTCCTGTCCTCTTGGTTAATGTGACCCAGAAGACCTCCAATGAACCCTGACCTTCCTGCCCCCCATTGCTTTTATCCCCTCTTTTATATTTAATGCCACCCCAACCCCTCTTTTCCCCTTCCTGTCCCCAGAGGACCTCTGCTGAACCCTGACCTTCCTGCCCCCCATTGCTTTTATCCCCTCTTTTATATTTAATGCCACCCAACCCCTCTTTTCCCCTTCCTGTCCCCAGAGGACCTCTGCTGAACCCTGACCTTCCTGCCCCCATCGCTTTTATTCCCTCTTTTACATTTAATGCCATGCCACCCCCTCTGTTCTCCTTCCTGTCCCTCCTAAAAAGACTGCATCCCAGCATTACCACCTCCCATTCATGGTTTTCTATCCACTATGTCTCAATTATGACAGTCAGATCTAGCCCTTCCCCATCACTGTGGCCACTAAGTCCTCCTTTTTATTTCACAGACTCCTAGCATTTCCCAGCATGCACTTCTATCTATTCCCCCTGCCCATTTTTTATCTCCCTGATATCTCCTGCCCCCTTCTGCATGATTGAGACATTCTAAAATCTAAAGGGAATAAACAAGGTACAGGAAAGGAGCATCTTCCGAAGAAAAAGATGTCCCAAGACTCGAGGTCACAATATGAAATTCGGGATGGGTGGGTCAGAGAGTAACAGGAGAAAGTATTTCTTCATGGAAAGGGTAGTAGACCCCTAGAACAGCCTTCCAGTGGAAGTGTTAGGGATTAAAATGGTAACAAGATTTAAGAAAGCATAGGATGGACACAGGGGTATCATAAAACTTGGTAGGGAAGGAAACCTGGAGTCTGAACAGAGGCTGGAGACACCATAGGTAGGGGAAGATGGCAGGAGGGTAGAGGTTAGAGACCATGTATGGTCTGCAGCTTTGTATTAGGCAGAAAAAAATGGGCAGATTGGGTGGACCAGGAGGGCCTTTTCTGCCATCAAACTCCACATTCCTATGTTCTTAATGCAGGCGGTTTGCTCAGGTTGCTCCTTTACATATCAAAAGATAAGGAGCCAGGAATTTAATAAACTTAGTAAAGATAAGCACTGTTGTTTACCATACAAGAATGAGAAAGTGTTCTTAAAGTATAAAAAGTAGAGATTTGTGAATGGGAAGAAACCCTTAATGGAAGTTTGTGATCAAGTGAATGGCACACTGTTTGGAAGATTTTGTAAGAATAAAGTATGACTTTCTAATTATAGAGGGCCTGATTCAAAAAGCTCCCCTCAATGGTGAAAGGGGCTTGTGCCACAAAGAATGGCGCAAGGTACAGCTTGAGACAAAAAATGCACTGGGAGCTATTTACAAACATAGTTTGTGTCAAATACAGGCTGCTTGTGACAAAGGGGGCTTGCACCAGCCATGCACCACAAAATGGGCTGCAGTATGGTGCTAGGGGGGCTTGCAGCAGATGCTGGCTGCCATGTCACTTATTTCAGTATACAAAGAACCTTCATAGAGGGAAAATTTCCAAGTACCATCAGACCAGTGAGGGTACTTACAAGAGTTTCCTCTGGGATGGATTAGACATTTGAAACAATGTGTTGTAGTTCTCCCCAGCCAAGATCTCCTTAGAAATAAAATTAATAAATGTCCCTGGTGGCTAGTGGTCCCCTGAGCCCGATCTCCCCACAGATAAAATACATGAATGTCCCTGGGGGCCAGCAGTCCCCCCAAGCCCTGATCTCCATACAGACACAATCACAGAATGTCTCTGATGGCCAGCGGTTGCCAGTGATGAGAGTTATGACCCCCAAATGTGCAATTTGGACTGTCCCTGTAACCTCCCTTATATGGTCAAGTGATGAAGAGCTGCTAGAATGTATTGATAAGTTGACACAACTGGTGATGTTGGCCCAAGAACCTGTATGAGTTACTGCTGATGCTGAAGTGTCCCATTCCACAGGAGTCATGTGGCCAGCTAACACAAGTCTACAGAGAAAGTTTTGGCCCCAAAAGTATCCTTGGATGCCAAAGTGGCAATAGGATATTTTCTGTTACAGGTATGGTGAGAAAGGACATTTGTGAAGAGTGTCAGAATACTGAGTACCTGAGAAGGGTGAATGAACTTCTGATCAAAAGATGTCATGGGCAGGGAAACTCCAGTGTGGCCTGGTAAGGGAGTGAGGGAGTGCACTGGAGCACCAGACACAAGATGTTCCCATGTGAGGTCAGCAGTACTTCAAGCAAGTCAGACTGAAAGAAAGTTAATAATTGGGAGAAAACTGATGGACCCTCATCTGAAGCAAAAGGCAAATTGAAGGGAAACCTACCTGAGCATTACTGGACAGTGGCTTGCAAGTAACAATCATGTTAAAAGATCACTATGAAAAGTTCTTAAATCTTGAACCACTGGAACCTCTTGAAGGGACTATATGTGTTGGGCCTGAGTGATGAAACATATCCATATCTAGAAGTTATTCCAGTCTGGGTCACCTTTCCAGAGCACATGACTGGGGTTGAAGGACCAATTGAGACTGGTGGTTTGGTGTGCCCCCAAGCCAAGTTATATGACGACATACCAATCATCACTGATACCAACGCAAACTTGTTTGGACATCGAAAACACCTGTGTGAAGAGAGAGGGGGAAAAATCCTAGAAGGAGTGTGAATTTGCATGGACTGGTCGACAAAGCATATATCAGACATACAGAGAGATAAAGTAACCATGATGATGACCTGGTTGGTACTGTGTGATGTTGGAACAATGAAAAGTTGGTCCTGCCCCTGAATTCTGGGGTTGCTACTTGAGATATGGTCTGACTGAGAAAGAATGCTGACGAATCATTACTAGTGATTAACACCCCAGCAGAACATGGTTTGCCTATGGGATTGCTTGTGAAGCCCAATATTTTACCTGTGAACACCCATGCTTCTGTCTGGAGAATAACTGTAGAAGAAAACATTGTTACCCGAACACAAGTAAATACAAGTAAACAATGTTACCGAATACAACACCACCATCATGTGCAAGGGGAGGCCCTTGTCACAAGAATACAGTGCTGAGTTGCTGACACAGTAGTACACCCCAAGTCAACCTCAGTAATCCTAAGGATTGGAATTGACCCAGACTTATTTGACTTTAAAGGTTCACCAGTGCCTAAACAGTGGGAAGATCATGTGAGGTAAAAGTTGGCCCAGAAAACCAAAGTATTTTCCATGAATGAGTGGGGTGCTGGATGTGTGACAGTAAAGAACTGGTTCTACCCCGAACTCTGAGTGTGACATTCGAGGTATGGTCTGACTGAGAAAGAATGCAGAGAAATCATTACTAATGATTAACACCACAGCAGAATATGGTTTGCCTAAAGGATTGCTTGTGAAGTCCCAGTGCTTTGCCTGTGAACACCAATACTTCTGTCTGAAGAATAACTGTACAAGTAAACAATGTTTTTGAACACATCATCATGTGCAAGGTGAGGACCTTATCACAAGAATACAGTGCTGGCACAGTAGTTTAACCCAAGTCAACCCAACAACCCAGGAGACTGGAATCGACCCAGACTTGTTTGACTTTAAAGATTCACCAGTGCCTAAAGAGTGGGACGATCATGTGAGATAAAATTGGCATGGAGAACCAAAGTATTTTCCATGAATGAGTTGGGTGCTAGATGTGCACAAATGAAGAACAGCATAAAATCAGTTGACTTGATGAGTGACCTTTCAAAGAAAGATCCAGATGTCTAGTACCTGCTAACATTGATGATATTAAAATACACCTGCAAGAAATGTTAGTAGCTGGTATCATCAGAGTCATGTAGCCCATATGCTTCTCCCATTGTATTGGTGAGGGAAAAGAATAGCTCTGGGTGAAGTGGAAAAAACTTCACAATTTACAGTTAAATCTGGTTCAAGGTCAGTTGGCATTCATCTGTATCCCCCTCCCCCGGGTCGTGCCTGAAAATAGGCAGGATTTGTCTAGTGCACTTACCCGGTCAACAAAAGCTAAATAAATAAATAAAATAAAAAAAAAACATAGCATAGCATGAATTTCATCAATTTGTGCCACACAGTTTTGTACTTTGTGGTGAATTTTACTTCGCAAATTACCACAATTTACCACTTTGCAATTTACTACAGCAATTTGTGTCAAAAATTCACTGCAAAGTGCAAATTGAAGTGAATTTGCATAGTAAAATTCTCCACAGAGTGTGAATTGTGGCACATTTACTCCACATAATGTACAGCACAAATTCACCATGGTTCAGGGGTGAATTTTAAATTCATAGCTTATCTAAAAAGGAGTGGTACAGTACCATGAGGATGTGTGTGGACTATTGCACTTTGAACAAATGAATAATCTCTGATCAACACACAATGTCTGGAATTCAAGATGTTCTGGACTGTTTAAAGGGAAGTCAGTGATTTTCAGAATTGGACCTGAGAAGTGGGTGTGACCCATGGCAAAAGTTAGACTGGAAGAAAATAGCCTTCATCTGTCTGTTGGGCTTGTATGAATTCTTGAGGATACTCCAAGGATTACCAGGAGTACCAGCCACTTTCCAGAGACTCATGGAGCAAATTGTGGGTGCTATGAGTCAGCTGGAATGTCTTGTTTACTTGGATGATGTTATCATCTTTGGAAAAACCTTGAAAGAGCATGAAACCCGTTTATTCGAAGTGTTTGATTCACTAGAGGAGTTTGGACTGAAATTAGCTGTAGACAGGTGTCAATTTTTCAGATACTTAGTAAAATATGTGGGACATATTGTTTCTTAAGAAGGAGTCCCTTAGAACCTTAGTAAAATATGTGGGTATGCTGTTTCTTGAGTAGGAGTTCTCTAACCCTGACAAACTACAAGCTCTAACTATTTGGCAAAAACCAACTGAACTGAAAGCATTACAAAGATTTGGGGGTTTCGTGGATACTACAAGAGGTTCACCAAAGACTGTATCAGAACTGTTGAACCATTCTTAAACCTGACACAAGGGTATTTACCTGCAAACAAAAAATGCAAAGCACTAGGAAACTTGTCTAGTCCTAAAAGATACTATCAAATCAGTGAACCATTTGGATCCTGGTGGGATGCCAATTGATGCAGAGCTTTTGCAAACATTACCAAACAACTGACAAGTGCATCTGAGTTTGCATATGCAGATTTGAACAAACCATACACCTTGCATTTAAATGCAAGCTTTCAAGAACTTGGAGCAGTGTTCAATCAGTCATAAGCAGAGGGCCTCAAACCTATGGCTTTTGCAAGTAGAAGTTTGACACTGTCTGAACAGTTCACAGGTCATAATGTTTGGCCTTGAAAAGGGCAATTGTGGACCAGTTCCCTGAGTACCTCTATTCTGCCTACAACATAGTAAGAAATCCGTTAACTATTTCCAAAGAACAGCCAAACATGATGTGACTGTAATGTATATCATTGACTTTCAGCATTATCCACATATTGACTGGCAGTATAATCTAGAGGTTAGAGTTATGTGCTGTGAAATAACTGAGTTTGATTCCCACAACCTCCAGTTGCATACTGTGAGACTCTGAGCAAGACACTTAATCAACCCAAAAACTCCTGGGTTGTCCCTGAAAACAGGCACCAGTGCCCGGTGGGCCTTACCTGGTTTACAAAGAATAAATAAAATAAAATAAATAGAAATAAAATTAATGATCACTGTGTACAGTATCTTCCTGGACTGGAACCCATTGATGTTGATGCTTTTTCAGGACAGCCACATGGTGATTCCTAAAGTGAGGACTGGGTCAGAATTCCTGAAGCAACTGTGCAAGCCTTATGTAAAAAATATGACACTGATAAGCAGCCATCGTCTGCAAATCCAAACTGCATTGTTGAAAGCATTGGTGGAAGAGGGCTGCCTTGGGGTAGTAAGGAGGAGACAGAGTCACTGTGGGTGCAACTCCCAGCAGCCTCAGGCAAGAAACTACACTGGGGAGGGACTGCAGACCTCTGTGGCAAGTGGAAGAGAGGGATAGAGACCTCAGGAAGAACTTGAAAGAGGAGTGGCAAAGGAAGAAGTAGAAGTGGTGGGTGATCTGAATCTGTCAGACATCAAATAGGATGTTACAGTGTCCAGGAGCACCAGAAGTCAGGTCTTGCTAGATGCCGTCCAGGGCTGTCTACTGATACAGCTAGTTATGGAACCCTCCAGGCAGGCTGGAATTCTAGATGTGAAGCTCACCAACTTGGAGATGATAGGAGCTGTGAGAATATGGCATCCACTGGGGAACAGTGAACACAACTCCATTTGATTCAATCAAGCCTTGGATCTTGAAAACTCCATTTGAAAGTTGAAATCCTTGATTTTAGAAAGGTGGTCTTCAATGGACTGAGGAAGTTGATTGGGGGAAGTTGGGGTGGACAACAGAGGTGGGATATAAGTGAGTTGGGAACAATTAAGGGGATGATTCTTGAGGCATCTAACTTAAATATGAGAATGGTAACAAACAAAAACTAGGTTCAAGAGGAAATTATGGTTCTCAATATGGGTCCGGGAAGCAGTGAGGGCCAAGAAAAAGGCCTTCTACAAGCATAAAGAAAAGCAGGAGGAAGAAGAATGAGGAGAATATTTATTGAAAAATATGAATGTAAAGAAGGTGGTTAGGGAAGCAAAACCAAACACGGAGCTGTGTATTGCGGAGGGGGTCAAAAGAGGGAGGAAAAACAGTTCTTCCAATATATTAGGGAGAAAAGGAAGAAAGGAGGTGGAATCATTAGGCTAGCTGAGAGGGGCAGGGGGATAGAAGAGGATGGGCAAAAGGCTGTCATCCTAAGTGATTACTTTTGCTCAGTTTTCACTAGTAAGGACAGTGAACCCTAGCCAGACAGTGGCATCAAAGTGGTAACTAAGGGGGTCTGGGAGATGAAGCAGCTAATATTTACAAGTGAAAGGGTCCAGAAAGGGCTGGCAGCCCTAAAGACAGACAAGGCTCCAGGACCAAATGGGTTGCATCTGAGGTTACTCAGAGAACTGGCAGTGGAACTGGCCAAACCCCTGGTAGGTCTATTCAACAGCTCACTACCGACTGTCAGCGGAACTGGCTGGACCCCTGGTAGGGCTATTAAGCATTCACTATGGACAGCAGGTAGTTCAGATGGGCTGGAGGGTGGTGGGTGCCATTCAGCTCCATAAGGGGTAAGACAAGGAACAAGCAGGGAACTGCAGACCTATCTGTCTTACCTCTGTTGTAGGGAAGCTGATGGAGACACTAGTCAAACAGGACCTCATAGACTACTTGGTGAGCAATGGGTTACATGATAGTATGCAGTGCAGATATGTGGCATGAATGTATTGTCAGACTAACCTAATAGTTTTCTTTGGCTGGGTAACATAGAAATTGGATAGGGGCCATGCTGTGGATTTTCTCTACTTCAGTTTTTAGCAAGGCTTTTGACTCAGTGCCTTACAAATGCTTGTTGAAGAAATACAGAGGGTATGGGTGTGGCTAAGGTCATATTAAACTGGGTAGGTAACTGGCTAAAGGAGAGGCAGCAGAGGGTTGTGATCAATGGGGTTAAATCAGAAGACAGGAAGGTCACATGTGGAGTACTACAGGGATCTGTCCTGGGTCTGGTCCTCTTCAATATGTTCATCAATGACATTGGTGAAGGAATCTGAGGCAGGTTGTGTCTCTTTGTGGATAAGCATATGCTCTGTGTGAGGGTGGATAGTGATGAGGAAATCAGGGAACTTCATAGGGGCATACAAATGCTAGAGGGATGGTCAGAGATTTTGTAGTTAAAATTCAATACCAAGAAGTGCAAGGTTATTCACCTAGGGAACAAGAATCCCAGGACAGAATACTGGATGGGTGGTGTGTGACTTAGCACTATGGCTGAGGAACAGGACCTTGGACTTATCATCAGTGACTCCATAAAACAATAGAGTCAGTACAACAAGACATATGGCAAAACCAGTAAGATGCTATCTTGTACCAGGAGGGGTATTGATAGTAGAAGGGAAGTAGCAATACTTCCCCTATATAGATCCTTAATGAGGCTACACATAGAGTACTGCACCCAATCCTTGAGTTCTCACTGCAGGAAAGATAGCGATAGACTGGAGACGGTACAGCACAGGGTGATGGAAATCATTTAGGGCCAACAGGACAGGTCCCATGAGGAGCACCTCAAGGCACTGAACATGTACTTGCTGGAGACCAGAAGGGAAAGGGGAAATATGCTTGAGACCCTCAAGTTCCTAAAAGGAATTAACAAAATGATCTGCAAGGAACTATTTAGCTTGAATACTAACTCATGGTCATGTAGATATGAGTGGACACTAACAGAAGGGAGGTTCAGGAGGGAGAGGAGAAAGTATCATTTTAGAAAAAGGGTGGTGGATCCATGGAGCAGTCTACCGGCTGAAGTAGTAAGTGCAAAAAATGCTGGTTGTTTCAAGCAAGGTTGGGGCAGAATGAAGGGTATAGTGGTTGCTTGGGGCAGCAGAAACTGGGAGGAGAATGAAGGAAGTTGGGGATGGGATGGACCATGGGTTTTTTTCTGCCATCATTTTCAATGTTTCTATGACTGTTTGGGTGCAACTGTTAAATGTTTGCCTGCAGCCTACTGTAGTTTCACAGCATTTGACAAATCTTCTTTGCCACATTTGAACCAAAAATATCTTCAGAGAGAACAGTGTCAAGACCCATGTTTTATAGACATTACACCTGTGCTCCACAGAGGGGAATTAGCTGACCAGGTAACTGTCGTACACAGAGATACTCCTTTGTTGCTCAGAGAATGGCAGAAACTGAAAATCTGTGATGGACTGGTTTTCACAGACTTTCAAAGTACTGAATTTTTTCTCGTGAGGAAAACACATTTTCTCGTGAAAGTAAAATTCATCTTTCATATCAGAGGGTTATCTCAGAAACTCTATTGAGCATGCTCAGAAGCCAAATTTCAAAACCTTATAATTCTGCAACTGAGTATTTTTTCATGAAACCTTCGAAAGACACACCCTTAGCACAAGTCTCTTTAGCCCTGAAGGTTTTGGAATAACATTTCCTATTGTCTTGGCCATAGATAAGAGAAAAAAAGCCCCAAATGGTGCTTTTTATGTATTGTGGGGTTTTGGTGTTGGTCTGCCATGGGACTCTTACCTTCTTCACTGTTCTGCCAGGCCGATCTGGATCTGCTGCAATTGGCATCTTGCTGGTACCAAACAAACTGACTCAAATGCATAAAATTAATAAGCAGAAATAGTTTATTTGGCGACATCAGGCAGGAGCAACTACTCAGCATGAGATTCAAACTTAGACTGACTAACAGACAGGAAATTGGGGTTTCCGAGCCCCTGCAGGCAACAATTAGCATATCACATTACCACAGACTCTCTAATTTGCAACATTATTTTGTTCTATTAAAGTGGCAGCTAGAAGTAAGCCCCATTCTTAACTGTACTCTACATCACCCCTGGGGCAATGAGCGTGAGTACCACTCAAACAAAGCAAAACGAGCATGGCAATGGAGTTAAACAAGAAGAAATATAAGAAACTGTAAACATGAAAACATGGATTTAAACATTTGAGCAATTTGAAGAAAACCCTTTTTTTCCCAAAACGATACTCCACTGCAGGGGAGGGGAAGGAAAGAATCTGGACTACACTGGTGACCAGTTGGAGTAGTACCAGAGGAAGGGGAAATACTCAAGCAACTTGAAGTTTGGTCAGGGCAACAAGTGCTAAAGTGCAGGGGAAGGGAAAAGGGGAGAGAGTGAAGGGGAGCAGCAAGAGGATACCCAAATGCAAGTAAAACATATGTTAGTAGTGGCAAAACACGGAACATTCCTAATGACCTAGAGAAAAAAAACCTATGTTGCAGAACAGTTAAACAGTAAGCGTTAAAGCATTTGTGGCAACAGTTAAATGCACTATAACACAGAAAGTACCACACCGAGTCTCATAATAAACGCAGAAATATCAGATTTAGTCCTATAAGGAACATAGAAGTACCACACTGAGTCCGGATATCAAAGTTCATGATTTTCTGCAACTTTTTTGGTCAGTGGGGATAGAAGTATGTGTGGCTTGTACCAGTTCCTGACAGGACGGGGTCAGGTCATGAAAAGGGACCCAGAGTTCTGCATACTGTCAAAATCACACCACTTGACAAGATAAGTCCAGTATCCATTTACATACTTTCTGCGTAACATCTTCTCGATCTGGTACAATGGTGTGTATATGAGAGTCCTGAGGAGAAGAAGAAGAAGCAGCAAAAGACTGAGAAGTCCCAGGCAGTTCATCAGGCTGATCAGGCAAAACAGGACATGACTGAAGAGTGTCAGGACTGTGGGGTTCTGAAGAAACAGGTCGTTAATTATGTGAAGGGATTTCAGCTTCAGAAAATATAGCAAGTTCAAGTGCAGCTGCATTGTTTGGGGGACTGGGATCATCTGGGTATCATTCAGGTGCTCATGTTTCAATCAGTTGATGTGGAGTTTATTGTGTACCAGATTTCCATCATACTTGTGGAGAAAGGGAACATGAACAGGAGGAAGCTTTTCCATATTGTAGAAGGGACCAGTCCAAGGGCGAAGCAGTTTCTGGGAACCAAGAACTAGGACAGGTTCGGTACAAGTATAGAATGTCCCCAACAGTGAATGAAGGCTCATGCAACCTGGCTGCTGACATTTTCTGTATTGCAGATTTTCTCTGGCTCAGCATGTCAATCGCAACACGTCTGACAAGTTCAAGCTGTTCCAACATTGGAATGATGAAGAATGAAGCTGACTTTGGAACCTCTAGCAATAAGAGATCCCTGTCCAGTGGAGTTCTTGGTTAATGTCCACGAACTAGACAAAATGGTGTGTACTCTGTACTGTCGACACAAGAGTTTGTGTTGTAAGCAAATTGCACAAATGGAACAAAATGATCTGAAGTGTCATGAGTCTCATCCAGGTACTTGGAGAGTGTATTAAGAATTGTAGACATCATTCTCTCACTTTGTCCACTGTGTTGTGGATGATAACTGGTTGTGTGAGTCTTTTGATGTTGAGAAGTTTGCATGTTTCTCGTACCATAGTGGAAAGGTAGTTAGTGCCTCTGTCTGAATGCAGGTATGCTGGGGTACCGTGATGACAAATGATTGTGTTGAGGAAGCCACTTGCCACTGTGGCAGCCTTGATGTCTTTTAGGGGGATTAGTTCCAAATACTTCATTAGGTAGTCCACAAAAACAAGAATGCACTCGTTGCCAGAGTCGGAGCATGTAGGTAACAGCCCAAGAATGTCTGTGCTGACTCTCAGGAATGGTTCAGTGGCTACAAGCATTGGAATGATATGTGCCTTTGTTGGCTTGGCAGAAAACTTTCTTTGTGAGCAGGGCTGGCAGGATTTGACAAATTGGACAATGTCCTTGTTCATGTGAGGCCAGAAGAAGCGAAGCCTTGTCTTTTCAAGAGTTCTCTGGATTCCCATATGACCTCAAGAAAGTGGAGATGCATGAGTGGTTTAAAGAACTGCATTTACTAGAGAGGCTGGCACAACTAACTTTACATGAGTTCTCTCCATGCGATGACCCTTGCCTTTCTTGGTCCAAATGTAAAAAAGCACACCATAGTTGAGAGTGTAATATGAAGCAAGGAAAAGGACTTCCAAGCAGGGTTGCTTTTGTTGAGCTAATGTTCCAGTCTCTAAGTATGTGATTATGTCCTTAAATTAGGATCAGTTCTTTGTTGCATTTTGACCATCACCACGGAGATATCAGTAGTACGGGAGATAAGAGGCTCTTCAGCTGCATGCAGTAAGTAAGGATTAGTGCTTTTCTGTCTAGAAGCAGTTGGTAGCAGCAAAGCAACTTGAGGTGCTGTAGGAGTGTCCACAGGGAACACATCTGTGGAGCGAAAAGGAAGAGCTTGTAGGCAGGATTCTTCATCTTTTGAGGATGATGTGGAGGGATACTGTCTATGGCTTACAGCTTCGGCATTAGAATGAACTCGACCTGGTTGGCATTGAATTTCAAAGTTGTAGCATTGCAATATGGCAATCCATTGGGTGAACTTGCCTACTGGCTCCTTCATTTTGAATAACCATTTGAGGGCAGAATGATCAATGATAGCTATGAAGGAGATGTAGCAAAGGTAAGAGTAACATTTCTTTACAGCAAATACCATGGCTAGACATTCTTTTCCTGTGATGTCATAGTTTTGTTCAGCAAGGGACAGAGCACCCGGCAAAGGAGATAACTCTTTCTGTTCTATCTTGGATTTGACACTGCACAGCACCCACTGAAAAGGAATTAGCATCTGAGTAGATTCTGAAGGGTTGGTCAAATCTTGGGTAGACCAATACTAGAGAAGATATTCGATTTGTTTTCAAGGTTCCAAGAAGGAAGCCAGGTGTTTAGGATTTAAAAACTGCCCTAAATAGCTTCCGGCAGAGAACAGGCAGAGAACAGCAAAAGGAAGGAGGTACTACTAGAAATATTCTTCTCTACTGGGACTATATTGCCCTCCTTCCCTCCTCTCCACCCCCACTCACCCTTAGCCGGTTCTACTTTTATAGGCACAGGATTTGAATGACAACAGGGACGTCCTGTTTGGGAGCAAAAATGGAGCAATCACAGAGCCACAAAAGACTCACCATCCTAGATGAAAAAGAGTAGCTCTCCATCCCCCACTAGCTGCTGGAGGTCTGACTCTGAGCAAGTAAGGAGACTACTGAGAAATATAGGAACTTCGTGTCTCAGAACAGGAAGATCAGGAGCCTTAAGGGCATGGAGGCATTAGGTAAGTAGGGAAAAACAAATACATACACACACACACATATATATATATATATAAAAGAGTAAGTATTCTAAACAACAGTTAAGGGGCCAGAAATAAGACATGATGGGAGTGGTGCAGTGCAGTGGCTGTGGGGCAGCAGTCTTCTGGGAGACAGTTTGGAGGATGTGGTGTTGTCCCATCTGCAGGTACCTCTCTGCACTGAGGGAGGAGGTTGCTCATCTCCAGGATGAGTTGGCCAGGATTTGGGGGACCTCCTTTTCCATCCAGGGACAACCATCCTCAGGATCACGAGAACAGCTGCACGGGAGTCTAAGCTGGATGTCATTGTCCACCTAGGGACAAATGACTTGGCTCAACATGAGATTAGAGCAGTGCAGAAGGACTTTTTAGAACTGGGGAGGGGCCTAAGACAAGTAGCACACACAGTAACCTTCTCAGAGGTGCTGCCTGTAAATGGCATGAGTGAGGCAAGGGTACTTTTCACCATGCAGTTTAATGAATGGTTGAAAAAATGGTGTGGAGCACAGGGGTTTGGCTTCATTGGGGACTGGGGTTCCACCTGGAGGACACCAGCCTATACTGCAGGATGGTCTGCATCTGTCCAGGAAGGAACAAGTCTTTGAGCAATCGGTTTTAAATGCTTCATTGGTAGCTTTTAAACTAGTCAAGGGGAGGCACTGATGAGCAGCAGGAAAATCCCAGCCCTCTCTACAAAACAGGATACTAAATGAGAAAAAGACTGAGGTAGAAAGGTCAGTGGGGGATGCTGCAACAGAAGGTAAAGCCATCAAAAAATGGAGAGCAATGAGTACCAATGCACGTAGTCTGAGTAACACGCTTCCTGAATTAGTGGCCTTGATGGAGGAGGAACATCTGGATATCGTGGCAGTCACAGAAACATGGTTCACCAAAACCATGACTGGGACATAAACATACCAGGATACACTATCTACAGGAGGGACAGGGAGGGTAAAGAGGAGGAGGAGTAGCTCTTTACATAAGGAAGGAATCAAAGTAACAGAACAAAAGAGAAAACAGGGAGGAGAAGAAGCACTGTGGGTAAATTTGGAGACCGGCAATGGCACCCACAATCCGTGACAGGGGTTAGGAGCACAGACTCTTCTCAGGGGAGGAAATGAAAGAAATGATAGAAAGTATACTTAGTATGGCAAAAAGGGAGATATTGCTGATGGGTGATCTGAATATGCCAGATGTTAACTGGAGTGCAGTTGCACAGCCACTTCAAAGAGTGGGTTATTCTAGATGCCCTACAGGGGCATGCCTTAGACAACTAGTATTGGAGCCCACTCGAGAGGGAGCAATCTTTGACCTGGTTCTCTAAATGGAGATGAAGAGAGGATCACAGATGTAGAAGTGGGTAGCCATCTGGGAACTAGCGACCATCGAACAGTATGGTTCACAATAAACACAGCAATAGAGTCAAGCCATACAAAGCAAAGGTACTGGACTTTAGGAGGGCTGACTTTGCCAAAATGGGTAAGTGCCTAAGGAATGCACTAGCACATGGGCAGGAAGGAGGGGTGGAAGAACAATGGGGAATAATAAAAACTGCCATCACAGAGGCAACAAGCCTTGTGTGAAGCAAATAAACAAAACTAAACGATGTAAGAAACCACTATGAATCTCAAAGGAAGTGGCAGTGAAGGTTCGAGAGAAAAGACTTTCAGGAAGTACACGGAATCAGAAGGAGCAGGACAGAGAACTGTATCAGTTAAAGCAAAAGGAAGCTGGGAAGGCAGTCAGAACAGCAAAGGCCCAAACCGAGGAAAAGATAGCCAACTCAGTTAAGAAGGGGATAAAACCTTTATAGGTACATCAGGGCGAAGGAAGACCAAGGGAGGGATAGTGAGGCTTAATAAAGGGGGGCAGAGGAGACTGTGAAAAGGCAGAGATACTAAACAAATATTTTGCTCAGTATTTACAAAGGAAGGGGGGTACCTAGAACAAACAGTAGAAACACACTGGATACAGAAGTTGATACCAGCCCATTTACAGAAGAAAGGGTTCTGAAAGAACTCTAAAACTGAAGGTGGACAAAGCAATGGGGCCTGATGGGATTCATCCCAGAATTTAAAAGAACTAAGGGTAGAATTAGTGACACCACTGACTACCCTGTTTAACAAATCATGGGAGGATGGGGTGGTACCCGAGGACTGGAGGAGGGCAGATGTGATTCCCCTTCACAAAAGTGGGAGCAAGGCAGAAGCAGGAAACTACAGACCTGTTAGTTTAACCTCAATGGTAGGGAAAATGATGGAATCACTTCTGAAGGAAAGAATTGTCAAGTATCTAGAGGCCAGAGGGGCACAGGACCCAAGGCAGCATGGATTCACAGCAGGAAGGTCATGCCAGACAAATCTGATAGATTTCTTTGACTGGGTGACCAAAGTAGTAGATCAGGGAGGGGCTGTGGACATGGCCTACCTAGACTTTAGCAAGGCATTTGACACAGTCCCACACAAAAGATTAATATACAAGTTAGCTAGCCTGGGAGTGGGTCCCAAGATGACAGCCTGGGTAAAATTGGCTGGAAAATAGGACACAGAGAGTAATAGTAAATGGAGTCCACTCTGATGAAAGGGGTTACTAGTGGGGTACCGCAGGGGTTCAGTATAGGACCAGTCCTCTTCAATGTCTTTATAGCGACATTGCAGAGGCCTGGAAGAAAAAGTATGTCTCTTTGCAGATGACACAAAGATCTGCAACAGAGTTGATGCACAAGGTGGGGTGGAAAGGATGAAAAGGGACTTGGCAAGGTTAGAGGAATGGTCAAATGTATGGCAGCTTAGATTCAATGCTAAGAAGTGCAAGATAATGCACCTGGGAAACAAAAACCCAGGGATAGAGTACACAATGGGGTGAGATACTAACAACAACAAAAATGGAAAGGGACCTGGGGGTAGTCATATCAGATGACCTAAAGATGGGCAAGCAATGTGAGAGGGCAGCAATGAGGGCTGGGGGGATATTGGGATGCATAGGAAGAGGTATCACCAGTAGAAAACAGGAAGTTATTATCCCTCTGTACAGACAGCTGGTCAGACCCCATCTGGAGTACTGCGTGCAGTTCTGGAGACCCAGTCTTCGAAAGACATAGACAGGATGGAAGCTGTCCAGAGGAGGGCAACTAAAATGGTGCAGGGTCTGCACCGAAGACATATGAAGAGAGACTAAAGAAGCTTAATATGTATAGCCTTGAGGAAAGGAGGGAGAGGGGACATGATAGAAACTTCAAGTACCTCAAGGAATCAACAAAGTCCAAGAGGGTAGCATCTTTCAAAAAGAGATGTGCAAGAACAAGGGGCACAATTTGAAGATAGAGGGGAGCAGCTCAGAGGTAATTTAAGGAAGTATTTTTTCACAGAGAGGGTTGTGGATGCATGGAATGGCCTTCCAGAGGAGGTCGTGGAGTCAAAAACAGTGGTGGAATTCAAGCATGCATGGGACAGTCATAAGGCAATTCTAGGGGATGGGGGTAGGAAAAAGTAGGCTGCTGGTTAACTAGGATCTGCAGCTTATCCAGTAAGCAGGGAAATGGGCAGACTGGGAGGGCCAAGCGGTCCTTATCTGCTGTCAAATTCTATGTTTCTATGTAACCAGGGCCACTTCCGCTGCCTCAGAAGTTGCCAAGAAAGAGGAGCAGTTGGACCACAGTGGACTCAGGGAGGGTAAGGGTGGTGGAACAGAGGCGCATCTCTCCAGTTGTACCTCTCCACAATTCATATGCCTCTCTAGCAGAGTGTGATTCCTCTATAGAGGCACCTGCAGTGGAGACCAAGGAGGATGGTGGGAACCTCCACAAATGAGACCCACAGGAGGGTTGCATGGGACCACACAGGGGAAGGAAACAACTTCCGGTGAAGGACTCCATTGTTAGGAGTGTAGAACTGGGGGAGGGTGGAGAGACAGAGGTAAGGTGCCTGCCAGGTGCCATGGCTTGGAGGGACAGGGGCGAATTCTCAGGATCGCGGGAGAGGTTGCATGGAAGAGAGAGCTGGATGTCATTGTCCACCTAGGGACAAGTGACCTGATTGGGAAAGGGATCAGAACAGTGCAGGAGGAGTTTGTGGAGTTGGGGAGGGGCCTTAGACAAGTAGCACACACTGTAACCTTCTGGGAGGTGCTGCTTTTCTATGGCATGGGTGAAGTTAGGGTGTTCCACACCTTGGGATTCAATCAGTGGTTGAAAAACTGGTGCAGGGCTCAGGAGTTTGGCTTCATTGGGGACTGGGGGTCCACCTAGAGTGATGCAGGCCTATACTGGCACAATGTTCTGCATCTGTCCAGGAGGGGAACCAGGATCCTAGGTGATAGGTTTAAATGCTTCATTGGCAAGCATTTAAACTAGCCAAGGGGGGAAGATACTGGAAAGGAGCAGGGAAATCCTAGCCCCCCCAAATATCAGGGTAGTTAGTGAGGTAAACACCAAGATAGAGATGTTGATAGGGAGAAGAACAGGGGTAAATGAAGAAAAAGACAAAGGCTTTAAGGACAGGGATGGTGCAAAAAGGGGAAAGGCCATCAAGAAATGGAGGGTAATGAGTACCAATGTCTGTAGTCTGGGCAACAAGCTCCCTGAATGGGTGGCCTTGATGGAAGGGGGATACCTGGATATCGTGGCAGTCATAGAAACATGGCAAACAGAGAACTATGACTGGGATGTTAACATACCAGGATACACAACCTACAGGAGAGACAGGGAGGGTAGAAGAGGGAGAGGAGTAGCTCTCTATGTAAAGGAAGAGATAAAAGCAATGGAACAAAAGAGTAAACAGGGAGGCAAGGAGGCACTGTGGGTCACCTTAAAGAGTGGATATGGCACTACAATCTTCACAGGGGTTGTATAAAGACCCCCATCTCAGGGGGAGGGAATGGACAAGGATATGGTAGAAGGCATCCATAGGATGGCAGAGAAAGGGGAGATATTGTTGATGGGGGACCTGAATATGCCAGATGTTAACTGGAGAACCTTTGCTGCAGCCACATCCAAGAGCAGGGCCATTCTCGATGCCCTACAGGGGGCATGCCTCTGACAGCTAGTGTTGGAACCCACTCAGGAGGGAGCAATCTTAGACCTCATAATCACAAATGGAGACAGTGAGAGGATTAGAGATCTAGAAGTGGGCAGCCATCTGGGAACAAGTGACCACCAAACAGTGTGGTTCATGAAAAACTAAGCTGCAGAGTCAAACCATACAAAAGTGAGGGTACTGGACTTCAGGAGGATTGACTTTGTCAGAATGGGAGAGTGCCTTAGAAGAGCACTATCAAGCAGGCAAGAAGGAGGGGCGGAGCAACAATGGGGAAACATCAAAACTGCCATCACAGAGGCAACAAGCCTTTGTCTGAAGCAAATAAACATATCAAAATGAAAGAAAAAGCCACTATGGTTCTTAAAAAAGGTGGCGGGGAAGGTTAGGGCGAAAAAGATAGCATTTAGAAGTATAAGGAAGCACAGAAGGAGCAGGACAGAGAACTGTACCAGTTAGGGCAGAAGGAAGCAGGAAAGGCAGTCAGAATAGCAAAGGCTCAAACTGAGGAAAAGATAGCCAACTCTGTTAAGAAGGGGGATAAAACCCTTTATAGGTACATTAGGGAGCGTAAAAAGACAAAGGGAGGGATAGTGAGGCTGAATAGAATGGATGGTGGGTGGGCAGAGAGGGGCAGTGAAAAAACAGGGATACTGAATGTATACTTCTACTCAGTATTCACAAAAGAGGAGGAGGGGGAGGTACCTAATCCAATTAGCAGAAGCACTCTGGATGGGGGGGGGGTCAATCCCAGTCTGCAAGAGAGGCCATAAAAAGAGAGACTAAAGGAGCTTAATATGCATACCCTTGAGGAAAGGAGGGAGAGGGGGTACATGATTGAAACTTTTAAGTACCTCAGTGAAATCAACAAAGTCCAAGAGGGTAGCATTTTTCAGAAAAAAGGATGTGCAAGAACAAGGAGACACAATCTGAAGATAGAAGGGGGATGGCTCAGGGGCAATGTGAGGAAATATTTTTTCACAGAGAGGGTGGTGGACACATGGAACTGTCTTCCTCAGGAGGTTGTTGGGTCTAATACTGTGGAAGAATTTAAGAATGCATGGACAGACATAAGGCAATTCTTGTGGGGGTTAGGAAGAAATAGGCTCTTGGTTAACAAGGACCTGCAGCTTATCCAGTAGCTAGGGAAATGGGCAGACTAGGTGGACCAAGTGGTCCTTATCTGCTGTTCAAAAAGTCTATGTTTCTATGTTCAAATGCCTATTTACATTCTGAAGTTCAAGCTTAGTCACATCCCTTTTTGGTGAGGGCATAAAGTAGAGCTGCAATCTTGGCATAATTGTAAATAAACTTTTGCTAGTAGCCAGACAAGCCTAGGAAAGCTCTAAGGTCCTTGTGATTAGTAGGTTCCAGATAGTCTTTTACTTTTGAGAGTTTATCTGGTTCTGGAGAGATGCCTTGAGAACTAACAACATGTCCCTGTTTGCTGTGCAAAGCAACATTTCTCTGGTCGAAGCTTGAGACTGGCTTGTCTGAGACATTTAAAGACCTCATGGAGATGTTGAAGGAGCTCTGGGAAAGTTCTGCTGAAGACGATAACATCATCCAGGTAGACTAGACAAGATTTCCAAGACAGTCCACGTGATACGGCTTCCAGAACACGTTGAAATGTGGCTGGACTGTTCCGAAGTCCCATAGGCAGATGTTTGAAATGAAACAGTTCCAAGTGGCAGAGCCAGGGTGTGTAAGAGAAAGAAGCTGGATCAATAGCTACTTGGTAGAATCCACTCTGAAGGTCTAGAGTGGTGAAGTAAGCTGGGCTGGCTGCATCAAGGCTCTCTAAGGCATCTTCGGTTGCAGGTAAGGAATGAACATCCTGCACTGTGTAGGCATTGACCTTTCTGTAATCCACCAAGAAATGATATCCTTTGTCTTTCTCTACCACCAGCAAGCAAGGTGCACTCCAGGGACTTGTAGATTCTTCTTTAATTTCCTGGTCAAGCATGCCCTTGATTATATCCTCCAGGACTTATATCTGTTTTTGTCCCACTTTGTAGGCTCGTTGATGGATTGGCTTCTGGTTGGGCTGCACCTTCATGATGTGTTTAGGATATCACTGCATTCAAATTCGTTATCTGGACCAACAAAGACATCCAGGTAGTTCTCCAGGAATTCCAAAAGTTGCCGTTTCTCTGCAGGACAGGTTGGAAGTTTTGAAGAGGATAGTTGCTGACTGAGGCGTATATCTGTGGAAGCTGGAGTTTTCGTAATAGTGCTGACATGGATGAGAGTTGGTGGAACTAGGCTAAGGCTCTTGCAGGAGGCGGAACTGGTCCCCTGAAGACAAGCAAACAAACTTTCCGATGTTGTCATCCTTTTGGATGACCACTGGCTCATCTATGATGTTGCAGCATTTTTGGAAGATTGCGCCACCATGCACAGCAGATAAGGTGTTCCCTGGAAGTAGACCTGAGGAATGAAGAGCAGGGGATCCTGTGACAATGTCAAACACACCTTGTGGAAGTGGTTCATCATGAATCTTGGCAATCAAAAACATCTCTTACTTAGGAGTGTGAAAGGGTGCATAAAAAGGGCATAATACCTCATAACAAATGCACTAAAGCCACTCAGTTAGCTAAGTATGAAGTATGACATCGACATATCCTTTTGGCTCCATCCTGTTGTTTTGTTTGCTTTATTTTTTGTTTTGTGCACATAGGCTGGCCACCTATGTTTATTATTTGTATTTCTATTGTTGTATGTTCGTCTGCACCCCCATGTCATACTTTCAACCTGGCTTTGTAACCTGCCTTATCCCTATAATGCAGAATAAAATAGAAATGTATATGTTCAGGGATAATTTGTGCACTGTTATAGGTGCTCTGTAAACAAGATGGAGCCATGGGTAGGTTGCTGTTTTATCGAATGACAGTAGTCATATTTCATTTAAATATAAGCCCCAAAATCAAGTAGAAAGCATCCATGTCTGTAAATAAAAAACCCTCCCTCAACTCCCAAACACAGTTGAAATAAAGATGTTAGGTTTATGCCCATTCGCACTGTTGCTATGGCTTAATCTAAGCCCCGACTGACTCTGGAGCTCACTGTGCGACTGTTTGCACGTTTGTGCAGCCCCGCGTATAGGTTCACCTCAGAAAATATGATTTTTCTGAAGAAATCATCAGGAGCTGTTGCCGAGAAGGAATGCACATGGTTTAATCAAACTTGTGCCTCTTGGCAAGACAGCTAGCTGTGCGATAAGTAATTCGGCTAAATATTAGCCAGTAAGCTTCATTTTTTAAACTTGCCTTCGGTAATTCTCTGAATATTCAACGCATTTAACCCTTTCTCCCTTTCTATTTTTATTTTATGCTATAACTGACAGGACACTTAAAAAGAAATAAATACAGAGGTAAATAGGGGAATTAAGTACAGAAGTTTTATTTTACCCTCAATTTTGTATCCTCTGTAGCCAGCCTAAGGTGTGTATGTCTTCAGTAACTCCTCCCTGCAAGTTCTTTCTCTGAGAGCCATCCTGCGATTTTTTTTTTATAGAATAGACTACATGGGGAGGAGTTTACTCAAGGAAATGATTGTGTTCTTTTGCATTTAGGAGATAACTTTGAAGAAAACAATTGTTTCTGTAACAGATCTCCCAGATATTGTAAAAGAAAATATAAAAGTGATTTATTTTTTGTTTCCTCTAAAGCAAGTTAAATAAAAATTTGAATACCTAATTGATAGATAGGCATAGTGACCTATCAGAGGGCTTCATGCCCTATATATTTAGCCAAAGCAAAGATGTAGATCAGATTTGGTTGAGGGTGTTGTAGTGGAAACACCCATTCAGACTAGTGATTACGAGTTCTGCTGAAGCTGTACTTTCTGTTTTGAAGTTAATGCTGACTTTAAGCTAATTTGTCTTGATTTATTTTATTTTCATGATGAATCAGTCTGCCTGTATTTATTTTTGATTTCTTTCTATTTTGGACCTATTAATAAACTTTGTGGAGAATATAACAGAAGATATCAGTGTCTGAGTCCATCTGTGTCCCACAGCCTCTTACACTGGAGTCAGAAGTGCGATTTGGTTGGCATCATATTCCAACTGGGGATTCTGAGATAAGGCTGTGGTGGACAACCAATGTAAGAAGAAAAGACAGACTCTATTCCGTTACCTGGAGAGGTTACATGTTTGCTGTCAGCTTTTTATCAACTACCCCTCCTACCTGGTCTGGATCCAGTGGTGAGAAGAAAAGAGGTAAAACCCACCAAGAAGATGGAGGAAGAAGCAAAGGCACAGGCAAGTGGAGGAGAACCTGGGAAGGAAATTCCCCCAGTAGAGACACATGAATTATTGAGATGGCTGTGTATGCACCAAGTTGAAATGGAAAAACAGAGAGAGAAAGATAAAAGAGAGAATGAGGCTAGGTGGACTGACACATTATGGGCCATACAAGCACTGGGCACCAATAGTCCACCCGAGGCAGCCCCCTGTAGGTGGTCATAAAGACATTAAATTAGTTAAGTTGACCGAAAGTGATGACATAGAAGTCTATATAATGAGCTTTGAAAGGGTGGCGGTGGCATGCGCATGGCCCAGGGACCAGTGGGTTATCCATTTGGCACCATATTTAACTGGAAAAGTGCAACTAGCCTACAGCCACGTTGAGATAGCTCAAGCTAGTAATTATGACCAAGTCAAGGCTGCCATTTTAAAATGATATAACATTAGTACTGAGACCTGCCACCAACACTTTAGAACATATCGTTATCAGACTGCTGATAATCTGCAGGATGCATATATTCGCTTGAAGGATCTGTGTTTGAAATGGTTGCAGCCTACTACAAAAACTTTGGATAAAGTGCTAGAAACTATTGTCTTAGAGCAATTTATTCGAATATTGCCACAAGATGTACAACTCTAGGTGAAGGAGCACCACCCAGAGACTTCAGAGGTAGCAATTAGACTGGCAGAGGACTATATAGCTGTCCGACCTACCCGTCCAAAAGGAACTGTACCCTATGGACATCAAAATTTAACAGTAAGACAACCTAGTACTCCCTCTTCTGTCACTCCTGCCTCTTCTCCAGTAGGATAAAGACCTATTCTAAGCCTTTAAGAGGGTATAACCCTGACATCATATGCCGAGAATGTGGAGAGAGGGGACATATAGCACATTTTTGCCCAAAAGAAAAAGAATGAGCCTAATCACCTGGTCCTAGCCAACTGGGGCCAGTATATGATCCCAATGCAAGTAGGAAATAAGACAGTACAAGGGCTTCTTGATTCTGGGAGTAGACAGACTCTGGTTCAGGCATCTGTTTTGGAACAAATACCTATTTTAACCAACATACAACTGGAGTCACATGTAGTCATGGGGGCATATATCATTACCCCCTTTATAACACTGTTTTGACTGTAAAGAGGCAAGCCCAGTCTATGAGGGTAGGCATTGTCCCAAATCTTTCGGTTTCAGTACTTATTGGTCATGATCACCCACAATTCCAGTCTTTGTTAACTTCTAATTTTTCTGCGATGGTCACCAGATCCCAAGCTAAAGATACACTACAGCAAGTATTTCCTTTTTCTGTGGATATATATATGGAGAACCCAGTAAAGAAAGAAAATCAAGACATCAGAAAAGAAAAGACAAATCATTATGGACTCAAACAAAAGGAAATAATGCTGTATGTGATGATGTTATAGAGAATGTTATAGAAAGAAATTAATTTAAAGATGTACAATGAGATGTAAGCTTGCAGGATTGTTTTTCTCAGGTATTAAATGCTAAGGGTGTATCAGACAACTATCAGATAACCAATGGGTTGTTATATAGAAAATGCACCAATCCAAAAAGTGGGGAAGAAGTCCAACAGCTCATGGTTCCCCAGCCGTATAGACAACAATTGTTAGAGATTGCTCACAATGTACCTCTAGCAGGACATTTTGGTAGAGATCGTACCTTAAGTCATCTGTTATACTGTTTTTTCTGGCCAGGCATTCACAAGCAGGTCACAGAGTTTTGTAAAAGTTGTGCAGAATGCCAAAAGGTTACCAGAATAGGTAAGAAAGACAAGGTACCCTTACTTCCCCTCCCCTTGATCACAACCACTTTTGAACGCATAGCTATGGATGTGGTGTGTCCCCGTCTTAAAAGTACAAAAGGATACCAGTACATCTTGGTGGTTTGTGACAATGCTACTAAGTACCAGAGGCCATACCTATGCAAAATGTCACAGCACCTAAGATAGCTGATGAACTGTGGGCATGGATGGCAGTGCCAGGGCAAATGGTGGCACCAGGCAAATGGCCCGCATCAGGCTCACAGACCTGCAGATGGGATACTGCATAGTTGGGCGTACTGTGCACATTGTACAGTAAGTCTAATTATGCAGTACCCACCTGTGTGGAATGCCAGCAGGCCTGATGCTAACACCCTGTCATGTGTCACCATTTGCCCTGACACTGCAGTCCATGCTCACAGCACTCCACAGGGCCCTCCTACAGGTCCCTGCTCAGTGTCCCATCCTGGTTGCAAGGTGCCCCCCCCCCCGCAACAGGTCTGACTTTTGCTGCAAGGGCTGTTAGACCAGCACTTGGCTGGTCTAAGCACAGCCACAAGTTGCGGCAATGATGTGGTTTTCAAACCCCCAATTTAGGGGATGCTGCAGCCCCATTGTAACACTAGCCCCCTTCTGTTATAGTACATCAGTGTAGCCATTGCAAGGATGGTGCAGGCCTAGTTTGTGTAGGTGACCCCCCAGTGGAGCACAGTCCTTTCCAGAATTGGAATGGGAGCAAGGTGTGGCACAAGAAGCCCTTTTCACCATATCTCCTTGCCACAAGCCCCCTTGCACCAGTCTCAACTTTCGAAAATTGAGTAAATGGAGTTTGCTGGAGCTGGTGAGACACTATGAGATTTCAGTTAAAGGAAGAGAGGGTATGAGGCACAAAAAAAAAATGAACTGTTTGGAGTATGTCAGTGGGTTGACGGTGAAGGGGGTCCAGAAAGATGTGAATGAAATGTTGGAATGTGACGATTCTTGAGGATGGTGTTTGTTTTTAAGGACATAAAATTCATAGTTTGTGTGTGCTACAGTTGGAAAGTGCTTAACAAGACATGGTTTTCTTTTGTGCATTGAGGTGGGGGCTTCTGATGGAGCTGTAAGGGACGTGCATGTACAGTTGAAAGTACTTGTAGAAATAAACTAAAATAAGTAGTGCTGGCTAGCCATTGGAGTTGGGGTGGGGTGGGGTGTGTCTAATGGCAAGTTTACTATATACATAAATCTAAGATTTTAGATTTATACACATAGCAGGTCAGATAAATGGATTGATGCAATGGCTTTTGTGTCCACGCCTACTGGATAAACATATTTATACTGTATGTGCATGAGATTTGTTGCATGTTATAAATGCCTCATCTCATACAATTTAGGCAGACAAAATTGCTTAGCTGCACTTAGCACATGATTCTCTCACCCAAACTGCATGAGATGATACATATGCCATAGGCAACATCTTTCACAACACCTATAAAAAACACATAACTGGTGTGTCACAAACCTCAAAACAGGTGTCCTAGAACACTGGTTTTAAAAATAGACTTTATTTCTTAGTTTTATTTGTTCCTATATTGATAAAGGATTACCAGTAGAATCATATTTGATAGTTTTTTATAAGTAAACGTTATTGTTCTTTGGAAAAATACTAATCCCAGCTATCACTGACTGTCAGCAGCTTATACAGTTAATATACACTGAGAACTGCAGTTAGTGTTTTTCTTTTGTAAAAAAGCGAAGAAGAAAAAACATTAAATGTGATTCCTGCATTAACATGACTATAAAATATCAGGTGGTGAAGACAGTTTTTATGTTCATCATGCGTGCAAGCGCAGACAAACATGTTGATATGAGAGTTGCTATAGAGGGGTGTGAGGGTGTGTGTGTGTGTCCACTGGGAGGCTCTGTTCAAGGGGTAGGTCTGTGGCAGACTCACTTTCTGTTTTTAGGGCAGAGTTGGCAAGGTTTTCAAAGGACAGGGCCAAATCAATAGTAACGCAGCTCGGTCCTTTGTACACACACGACCAGTCTTAGCATCGTGCGCCATAGCTGCATTAATGCAGAGGCTTTAGGGGCTGCAGCCCAGGACCCCAGAATTTGAGGGGCCCAAAAAAATATTTAGTCTGAATACATACAAACAAATATAGGACCCTCTGTATTACCTGCTGCCCCAATTGTTTTCACTTTACCAGTATCTGCAAACATGGCTGTATTGCTGCAGTCGGCACCAGTGCTTACCCTTTGGACTCTGAGAAGTTCTGGACCCTGAAGCTCTCCACCTACTCCTGAGCACAGGTCCGAAGAAGAGTGATCAATGGAACAAGCCCTTGTTCCTGCTAACTGGATTAAATCTCCTGCTGGTAAATGGCTGCCAAACTTGGATTCTGTCCCATTGCCTGCTGCACTCCCGACTGCTGAACTGTCATCCTGGTGGCCTACTCAAATGGAAGCTATGTCAATGAACTATCCAGCTGTTGTTGCTGACACCTGTAAGAGGCTTGCTCCATGGGAATTCTCAGAGCTGACCGATGGAGAATATACTCCTGTACAGTCACAGTACCACATTCTTCTGTCTCCAGCCTGCAAGGTAAGGCTTTGCCTGGTGTTTCTATACATTTGTTATTACCCCTGTGGATATGCCTAAACTGTGCTGTCCCTGCCCAAACCTTGAGAGCTTTGAGTTAAACCAGTGATTCAGTGCAGTCTGCTCCTTCTGCCTTGGTCCCCATGTCCACTGTTTTACCAGAGCCTACTGTGGATACCATTGTTTTGGATGAGGAACCAGTTTCCCTCCTGACCCAGGCCTCCCTGATATCTGACACTGCCTCCTCTGCCTCTTGCCAGAATGATAATCCCGCTCTCAAGGGACTGTTTCCATTGCAGCCCATTGCTGGAGCCTTTAAGATGTATGATTTCTTTCACCCAAATGTTTTGCCTGCTCAGCGGCATAATGCAGTCTGCTTGTGATACAGAGATGGTCTAGAATCGGCTCCTGACTTAGGCCTCCAAAAGTATAACAGCCCTAGGTCCCTGTTAAACTTAATCTGGTACTGTGCCCGCACCTTCCATTCTGTTTGAGGCCCCCCATAGCAAATCAGTCCCTCCCACTCCCTCCCGCTGTTGTAGTCCTCCCTGAGCCCTCAGTTCCCCGTCCCCATGGACATTAGGGAGCCCACTCCCAGTGTCTAGAAATGTAAACAAAATTGTTCCCTGTTTAAAAAAGAAAACAGTCCCTGATGTCTTTTTATAAAACCTGCACAAGAGAAAACAGTCCCTCGTTGTCTCCCCGTCCCCCTCCCCATCCGGACTCTCCCACTGCGCACCCACCTCCTCACACCCCCCCCCATCCATACTTACCTCCAGAGGTTGGGAGCAGCAATCTTCTGAGGACCGGGGTCTGGGGCACGTCTACACTCTTCAAAGCCACACGGCATATTGAAGATTTCAAGGTAAGCTGAATAATGGGGGTCAAAGGGGGGGTTCAACTTAGGTTGATTTCTCAGCCATTTTGAAAAATTTTGGCTCCAAATTTTCAACTTGGGTTCTTGGGACCCCACCTCCTGAACACTGTCACTATCATTTTGTTACTTGGTCCCAAAAGGTGATTTTGTGGTAACTGCGTGGAATCGCCTTTTGGGACCGATTAATGAAATGACACTGTTCGTGAGGTGGAGTCCCAAAAAGCCCATGTTGCAAATTTGGTGAAAAAATTCCCCCAAATGACTGCATTATGAGTGTGCACTTTCCTAACTTCACCAATTTTTTATTTTCAATCCAGATTTTCAACATTGCCATTTTTTCACACCTCCTTATGAACAGCACAGCTGTCATTTTTCATAATCTGCCTGAAACATGTTTTCGCACCTGTGGCACAGAATAGCACAGTCACTCTGTGAAACTGCATTTCAGAATGAGTGAACAAAATGGCAGTGGCACTCTTCATAAGGTGGGATGACAAAAATGCCATGTTGAAAATCTGGTGAAACAACTCCAAAAAGTGTCCGAGTTACACCTGGTCATTCAAAATTTTCTACGCATGCATGTAACTTTGGTCATTTTCAATATTTTCATTCCAAATTTTCAATATAGCCTTTTTGGCACACCACCTCATGACCAGTACAGCTGTCATTTTTCACATCCTGCCCATAATGTGTTTTCACACCTGTAGCATGGAATGCCATTTGCTCACGGATTTGAACATTTTCACCTACAAGGTTCATGAGGTGGGGTGATAAGACTATGTTCAACATTTGGGGTCAAAATATGAAAAATGACAAAGTTATGGCCATTTGTTACAGTTTCAGTATGCATGATAGTAACTGCGGAACTCTTAAATATTTGTGCGCCACATTTTTTTCAGTTATTTATATTCCTGTTCCAAGCCCTCTCTGTCTGGAGAGAGCCCCAGCCACATCCCCTAACAACCACCAGCCGATGCTGACCAGCTACCCCAGGGCTTATTTCCCTGGTGGGGTCAGTGGTACCCCCACCAAGACCAGATCCACCCACCAAGACTAGATCTAGTAGAGGGGTTGTTGCCGTAACTGTTCAGGGGGCGGGATCTGCAAGCTCCCTCCATCATCCACTGTGACCTTTTTTCCTCCTGGTTTCTCCCCTTTAGGGGCAGAGTGTGAAAGGACACTGGCAACGGTGCTGCGCTCACTCCCGTGTATGCACCCCATCAGGCATCCTCTCCGCCTCTGACCGGATGTCTGTAGCATCGGTGTGCCAGCCCCCAGCTGCCACAAGTGGCCAGGCATGCTCCTACAACTGGTAACCCCTCTCCCCAGAGAAGGAGAGCTGTCTCTGGGATGATCAATCCTTCTCCTCCCCTGCCAACCCCCAGCGGCCCATGCTTGTTCCCAAACACGGGTCACCGGCATGGCACAAGGTGTGACATTCAGTGCCTCGACCCTCAGCATCACAGAGCTGGCAATGCACCCCACATTTTAAACTTAGTTTTCTAATTACCCAAGATACTGTATTCAAATGTTGTCTAAAATATGACAGCTTGTCAAAACATAGTTCAGGCAGGGTTTTGGCATCAATGTATTTCAATGGGGTTTTCAACTTAGTGGCATAACTTGGCCATTTTTAAATATTTTTGCCCCAAATCTTCAACATATGTTTTTAGGGACCCCAACTCATGAACAATGCAACTGATGTTAGGTAAATCTGTCCTAAAGGTGATTTCATGGTCATTGCTCAAAATCACCCTTCGGGCAGGATTACAACATTTTCTTCACTATTGTTCATGAGGTGGGGTGATAAAAAAGCTATGTTGAAAACTTGGTGTAAAAAACTAAAGGAACATAGAGAATACTGGATGGGCAACTATGCACAAACAGTGTGTTCTACCACAGAGGGGTTCTGATTCCCTTTGACCTTGAGAGCTAGGCTTGAGAGGTCCATGGGACTCAGAACCCCAAGGTGCCAAAACACACTGGTTGTGCATAGAGTTGCTCATCCTGTTTTTTTTTTTATAATGTATAGTATTGTGTGAAATATGTGTGTCTGAGTTCTTTTGCTTTCAAAATGAAATTGACTCATGCAGTCTCTAGAGGTTCCAGAATGCTGTTCTACCACAATAGGGTAGAATCACATTCCATAACCTTTGAACTGTGGTACAACTGCATTTTGAAAGAGATGGAGTTCTGTACAGAATACACTATAAAGAAGTTATGAGCCTGCATTGAAATTTGCAGACGCAGGCTTGTAACTTTGGCAATTTTCAATATTTTGATCCCAAATATTCAATATACTCATTTCTTCACAGTACCTCATGAATATGACAGCTGTCATTTTTCAGATCCTGTCAAAAAATTAATTTTTGCATCCTGAAAGGTGATTTTGAAGTCACTGCACAAAATGATCTTTTGGGACAGGAGCTGAACATTTTCTCCACCTTTGTTCATGGGGTGGGGTCATAAGAAAGCTAAATTGAAACTTTGGTATGAAAATATTAACAACAACAAAGTTATAAGCCTGCACTTAAATTAGCAAATGTAGGCTCGAACCTTTAGTACTTTTCAATATTTTGACACCAAATTTTCAACATAGCTATTTCTTCACTGCACCTAATGAATGTGACAGCTGACATTTTTCAGATCCTGGCCAAAATGTTTTTTTTTGCATCCTGAAAGGTGATTTCACAGCCACTACATGAAATTACCTTTCAGACGTAAGTTGAAATTGTACTCTTCCTTTCTTCATGAAGTGGCGTTACAAGACAGCAATGTTGAAAATGTAGTGTAAAAATATTACAAAGCAATGAAGTTATGAACCTATGATGAAATTTGCCAGCACTGTCTCATAACCCCCAAAATGATACCAGTGCACACGACGAACATTCAGCACTGACAAATGCTTGTTAAAGTTTTTCTATGAACACTGCTTTTCGGAACAATTATCTGCTGCAAGTACTGTGCGTAAACTCTATAGTACAGCATTCTGTATTGTAGTGTTGTCTCAGCTATGTGTATATAGATCTGATGGACAGAAAAAACTGAATAGTGCATCCAATCTGTCCAAATATTTCCTACTTTGAGGTGCTGTAGACTGTTCTTCCTCAGTGACACCTTCCCTTCCCCCAACTTCCCATCTGAGAACTCATTTGTGTATGTCTCATTTCCTGTTAAATTCTGCTATTGTCTTTGTCTCTGCAACCTTGTCAGGAAATGTGTTCCATTCATCCACTACCCTTTCCATAAAGTAATATTTCCTAATGTCCTTTTTGAACATTCCACCTACAGCTGAAGTGCATGCCTCCAGTGGGTGCAATGTTTCATAATTTGAACATACTTGCCGTGTCCACTCAGTTGAAACCTTTCCTAAACTTGAAAGTCTCTTTATGTCCTATCTCTACCTTCTGCCCTCCAGTACTATACATAGTGAGACTTTACTGTCCATCATCACACACCATGTTCTGCTGTCCATAGATCAGCCTCGTGGCCCTTCCTTGCACTATTACCGTAGACCTAATCTGCTCAGGCTACTTGTTAGGCCTGAAATCACAACCTTCTGCTTGTGATATCACAATCTGTCACTGTAGAAATGCTGATGATATTGTGAACCAATTAGGATGTCAATTGAAGACAAGCAGCCAAAGTAGATTATGCCTACAGGAGCAGTTGTTCAGTTTTCATGTTAGTGTGCAGGTTGTTGTAATACAGAAAGGGAAGCAAAACACAGAAATTATATAAAATCTAAGTGGAACAATATGTTTTTCAAAGTGGCCTTTGAGGCATCGTGGGCACTTCATTTTCCAATATGTAAAACACAATTACAGATCACCTATATTTTATACAATGATCTATGATATGCACTTTGTTTGCCACATTTCTGTCATGGTCTGCCCTGTGTTTAAGAAGATAGCCAAGACATAATTGCCACTAGTCTGTGACCCCCTTCTTCTCTCAATGACACTTGACATACTTGACATCAAGCCTGCACACTGTAACCCTTTCTGCTAGCTGTGCACTTTCTAGGGTGGACATGGCCTGGGAAAACCTTCTGTAACTAGAGGTATGATGAAATGCTTAAAAGAAGACTCCCATGTGATAACACACCCAGTCACTGCACGCATCCCAGGTCCCCAGCAGTAGGGCAAGTACATCACAGATCCCTCTCTAACATGAAAGAAATCACTTTACAAGGTGTTCTAAGCAGTAGTCACATTTTACAGACAAGTCAGCAGTTACATGCAGGAACACAGGTCCCTGGTCAGTCTCCATATTGGCACTGAACACTCAGACATTTTTGATTTTGACCCCAGACATGGTTCAGGATCTGTGGGGGTCCCTTGAAAAAGGTTGAATGCCAAATTCAGAACGAGAGCTACATTACTAGTCCTATTCCTATCTGTAGCCTGTCATTTTACTGTTGTCTATTTTGAACTGAACTCTGTTTGTATTGAATATTTGCATAACTATTCCTTACTTTTGCCACTCTTGTTGAATTTTACTTGTAAGCCCCCTCTGGGAGCTTACTAAAGTTGTCTTTTGTAAGATGCCTTACTGGTCTCTGTGTTCCCCCTGCTGGCTAGGGTGATGCAGGGGCTGGTGGGTATAAAAAGGGGGACTGGAATTTTAGTGGGAGAGAGAGAGTCATGGGAGAGAGGGAGAAGAGAGCGGGTTGTGGCCTGTTTCAGTCATGATGGCCGAGGTTCAGGGCCAGGGTGGGTTGTTATCCACCCAGGTCCACAGTCCTTGAAGACCTGCAGTAACTGTTGAGATCAGGGTGCAGTCTGGAATTCTGGGCCCCTGAATCCATTCTTTGGGAGCTGTAGCCTGGGGAGGAGGAGGAGGAGGAGGAGGAGGAGGAGGAGCCCACCCTGTGACCTCCAGCACTGGGGTAGGCTGAGTTCAGAGGCCTGTGTGGAGTAGAAAAGGAGAACAGCCTGGTCTGGTGTGTGGCTTGGTGGTGGAAGTCCAGGTTGTGGTGGAGTGGAAGTGAGAGCCCCTGCCACGGTCACCCCTTTCCAGTTTGTGGTGGTGCCACTACATGCTGAGCCAGAGAGGGTGGGATAGGTTGGAGGTTGCAGGGAGCCCAGGACATCAGTCATTTCAAGCAGCCCCTTGTATGGTAGTCCCTGGCCTGTTGCACCTCCTTTGTGATCCAGCTTGGGTGCCCTTCTGCTGTGTATGGACTATGAGACTGGAGTTTTGTGTTTGAAGTTGGGCCCCCCCACCCTGTTAGCTACCCCATTTCTTTCTGTACTGAGAGGCCACCAGCAGGGAGCAGCTCAAATTGTGTGCTCCTCTGTGGAGTGCTCTCGGTGTGTGTGCATCAGTAGTGTGCCTGCTGGAGAGTGCAGACAAATGGAGCAGGAGTGGGAAAAGAGGTGTGCTGCAAGGAAGTGCTGCAGTGAACAGATCATTTGGAAAAATATGTTGCTGCCATTACAGATAGGAGCCTGTTTGGCTCCATTGAAGCTATCCTGCAAAGAGCCTTATTTGGCTCCTGGAGATCTGCTATAGTCATCCCTGCAGAGTTAATGCTGCTAGAGGTGGTTCCAGACACCCTGAAATGTGTCTACTGCAATTAAATATATGTGCCCAGTTAACTTCATGGAGCTGTTGTTTTAACCTTTTGGAAAAAATTAAGTCAGTTTTTTTTTTTCACTTTATTTCTCAAGTGAACAATGGACTGATTCCATCTGTGCTGTGATTCTGGTAACTAAGCTTTGCCCTCACAGCTGCCTGCACCCCCTGAAGTGAATGAACTGGCTGCACTCCCTGTGTGCATTCAGCAGAACCCAGATATGAGCCATATTTCTGTGACTTGTTTCTGGCTGCAAGTATCTACCTCCCCTCTGAGAATCATCTGCATATCCCTAGACAGCGGGGCTTACATAACTCTGCTTGTATTGCATATTTGTCATAACTTTTCCTTACTTTTGACCACTCTTGGTGTATTTTCCCAGCTTGGGTCTGAAAATAGGCAACTGATTTGTCTAGTGCACCTACCTAGTAAATAAAAACTAACTAAATAAATAAATATTCCTTCTTTTACTTGGATCCATATACAACAGTGGGTGAGGTTTTGCCTCATGTCAGAGCCTAGTACCTTGCTCTGCACAAATTCATTAGCTTTCCCATTACGCTGTATGCTTTAGGGGTTCTGTAGGTTTACACTTCTACAGCACAATGAAACTGATCAGCTAGGAATGAAGTAGGGACAAAACTTATCTTACTTTGATTCGCAGATGGGCCACCTTGAGTCCAGTGATCCTTAGGGACAGCTGCTCCATGCAAGGCCAGTCTCCCCTTTGAAGTGCGGAGGTCACTGCTTTTGTTGATGCCACACATCACAGCTTCAACTACTCACCGGATGGTGTGCTGGGCACAGTGCAAAAGTACATCTGCCAGCCTGTCCACTGGCAGTAGCTAGCAATCATTCCAGCCCCTCTGCCAGTGCCAGCACTTCCAGTACCAATCCCAGAGTAGGATCTCTGGTCACACAATGTAGGCGTATCTCCTACTTTAATCAGCAGCCTTGTCTGCCTCACCAGATTTTTTTTCAGCAGTAGCTTGGCTGGCTGCATCACCGTGTTCAGGACCACAAATGCCCTCAAAGGTGCACTCTCTCTTCTGGGGGTCCTCCTCTGTGCCACAAGGCTACAAGGGACTTCCCTTGAAGAGAATCCCCTCAAGGCCCCCACACCCTCCTGGCATGTTCCCTCACATGATCCCTAGAACCAACAGTGATCTACTCTAAATGCACCAAGATCCCATCTCTGGGATATACACTGCTGTATTGGGCATGTCCCAGTAGACTGCCAGGCAACTAGGCATTGAAGTAATCTGTTCTCAAGTTTTGGAACCATTGACAGTGGTGAGATGAGAGGCTCATGCTACCTCAGGGCAGAAGCTCCATGATGATACCCAGACACTCTCCTTTTTATTACTAAGCTCCGCCCACTGGACTATTTAAGTCAGAGTCACTACTAGCGAGTAGACTCTGTGTCTGACAGCCTGGTAACTGGCACCCACCCTCTAGAGGTAGAAGGACATTGTTACACTACCACTAGAGTAGTTGTTCCCCCCTTTTCACTTTTTACCACATCCCAGTCAAAAATTGTAGAATGACTATGGAAAATCAACCAGTCTAATTGGCTGCCCAATAATGCTGTGCATTGAAGACTTGCCATTGCTAGTGCATGCCTTTGCGATGTCTTGTCTCGACTACTGCAATGCCCTCTACTTTGAGGTCAGTGGAGGCATGCTATGACACCTGCAGCTAGTATAGAAAGACTGTTGACAGGTCTTTGTAGGTCGAGTCACATTACTCCTGCACTGTGGGATCTCCACTGGCTGCTGGTCAAGTGGTGCATCTCCTACAAGATCGGTTTGTTAACCTATATGGCCCTGCATAGGCTGGGTCTGGGCTACCTGTGTGAACTCCTACATCTGTATCTTCCCACTCGCTCCCTCCGTTCTTCCGATGAGGGCCTCTGCTTGTCCCCAGGACTAGACTTCAACATCTAGGGATAGATCCTTCAAGGTGGCAGGTCCAATACTGTGGAATTCACAGCCAATGGCTTTGAGGGAGGCCCTATCAGTAGGAGCCTTTAAAAAGGCCTTAAAACGTGTTTGCTCAGGCATTTGATACTTCAATGGGTTGTTAGCTGGTATTTAATTATGTTTTATGGCTTTTAAGAGATGATATTGTTTATTATGTTGTTATTGTTAACGATTATTGGTTGGAATGTGTTTTTGTTTCACTGTAATGATGCCCTGGGCCTCTGGAGAAGCGTGCCACAAACAAATAAAACTGCTACTACTACTACTACTACTAATACTACTACAATGCAGAATGTGAAATTCTGCTGACAGAACTTATTTCAGAATTCTTTGAGTCATTCTGTGGAATTCCAAAAGTAATCCATGGAATGTGATTCTGCGGTTTACTTATTGACTATGAGACGGGTTTAAACAGAACAGCAGAATGACAGTTCTCAAATACATTCTGTGAGCATTGTAGGCAATTTCTGTAGAAGCAAGTGCAGGAATTGTTTCAGAAAATGTACCCACATGTTTCCAAATGTCCCCTAACACACCTATTTGGGTGCTTGTAGAGATTTATTGATAGCCAGTAGTCTCTTTTGAAGCCATGCCCAAATTCCGTCATTTACATTGACTCAATGTTGTGATTCATCGAACACTGTTCTGTTCCTTTCAGTGGAAATGCACTTGAATCTGTGGAAGCAGTCTTTCCACTGAAAAGTATTCCACAGATGCTTAGTGACATCATCTGGGTGCTTTTCAACAGAATCTGCCCATGTGACTCCCAAGGTGCCATTGTAGTCTTCAGGAATTTGTGAGGAATTCAAGAAAGGAGGATCTGCTCTGCTGCTCTGTGGAGTTGTTGCAGTTTTGTTGAAAAAAACTGGCCACAGATCTTGTTAAAAAGGTGTTCATTGCTGCATAATATTACTACAGACTTGTTATAGTGCCAAAAAAATATTTGTTCTTGTGGGGGGGACTAGATTTGGGCTATTTTGTCAAAGTTACTGTAACTGTAGTTCTTGTTCCACGAGCACATAGCAACTGCTGATTAGCACTCTAGTCAGCGAAGCAGTGTGAATGCAACATGGTCTGTAGCCTACCTTTCAAAGCAAACAATGTTCCAGTTGTGACCAAGACACAGTTAATGTTACAGAAAATTCTGTAAAATTCTATTCTGTCGGAATGTGAAAATTATGTTCAGTGCTACTGCCCAGTGCCCACATTCCAAGACCCAGGTTTTCATTTTGCACAGCCGGACTACTGCGAACAGCAACCTTATTACCTTATTACTACAACAGATAAGCCATTTCTGAAGCACCATAACACACTCGAAGGTATGCAGTCACTGCAGAATAAATGGAGTTCTTGAGTGGTGTGTTAGCATTCATCTGTCACTCATGCCCAACATGCACTCGAGGCATGCATTTATTGTGCATGGTTGCATACCCTGCCATGTGTTGTAACTTACATAGTTTCAAGCTTTGGAATGACTTTATCATGTGTCATGCGTACTGACACTACTACCATAGCTGTGTGAGAACTTTACAGATTACATAGTAAGGATGGAGTTTTACAAAACTGTTGTACAAATAATTACATTTTGTCAATTCGAATAACTTGTTTTTGCAGTTATACTGTAGAAGCAGTTGAAGTAATTACATATAAAAATGTGTATACAAATCATTGAGCACTGACATGCATACTGTAACTCATATAATTGCCCTAATACAATGTACCAATACCATTATAGACTAAAATCGTAGTATAAATAGTGCATACAATGTTCATTATAAATATATACGCAAATAGCTTATAATAGCTTAGTCTACTTGGGCACATTCACTTATCAGAGTGTTTATCACCACAGTACCTAACAAAATCCACAAACCTTTTATAATCCAGGAATTAAGTGGTCCCAGATCTCCATTAGTGTCTGTAATTGTTTTATTCTCCATGAAAGAGAGTTACTGTAGTAAGATATCGGCTTGTTTTTTTCAAAATGCATTTAGCCCATTTACTCTGAGATCAAAGATTATACTATACTTCCCTCACTGCAGGGAGCAATAGAAAAGGTCATAACTGGATTCTTTTAGTGCCTTGAGCAAGGCTGTACACAAATCCCTTATTTGATATAATGAGGGCAGTAACCATTAACTTCCTACCACTGGCAACATGGAGCACTGACAGGTTTAGTGCGTTTAAACAAAATATGTATGGCAACTACTGGATAAACTCCAACAAAGACTTATCAAAGCACCATGAATCAAATACTCTATCCTTCAATCCTATGTTTTGTTGATTTATAGCAAATGACTTGTGTCTTTTGTGTATGGAAGCCCTTACACACAAAAACACTAATGTATCTCAGTAGTGACATCACTATAAACCACTTTTCCTGTTTGAAGCTTACGTCAATACTGATCTTTGCATCATTAGTGAAGGTTGTCTACACCTGTTGCTCATCACATTTCATACTGCCCTCATCAAATCAAAAACTTCTAGAGGGGAGCAAGGGGAGAAAGGGAGAGTGAGGTAACTGCCTTAGAGGTGCTTTGGCTTGGAGGGAAGGAGAGCAGATACAAATGATTGCTAGAGTAGCATGAGGTGGGAGGGAGCTAGATGTCTTAGGGCAGGATTTTCAAAACCTTGTGCAGGGCTTGTGTCCAGCCCTATGCCACCACACTTAAGTTCTGGTGATGTGCCAAACTCTTCTCCACAACTGTACCCAATTTTACAATCTCGGGTGCAGTTCCGACAGTTTCCATGATTTATGACAGCTTGTGCTAAATATCTGGTGCAAGCTCCATATAAACAACCCCCAGGATTGCCACAAGTTAGACAAGAAAAAGTTGGTCTAACTTGCGGCAATTGCCACACGGGATAGAAAGTCCTGTTGGATTGCTGTAAGCCCCATGCACCGTATCATTGGCACACCGGGGCTTGCAGCAATCTAAGACTTTTGAAAATCCTTCCTATTGTCTGTCTAGGGACAAATGACTTGGTGAGGGACAGGGTAGAGGGGTAGTGCAGAGAAATGTCAGGGAGCTGGGGTGGTGCCTCAAGCAAGTGGCATACATGGTGGCTTTTGCCAAAGTGTTACATGTATATGGCCAGTAAAAGGATAGGACACTCTCTCCCAGGGACTTTAACAATTGGTTAAATGCATGGTGCAAGGAGCTTTGGGTACATTGGGAACTGGGGGCCAACCCGAGAGGATTTGGACCTCTGTGGGTGAGATGAGATGCATCTTTCCAGGGGGAGGGGACCACAGTCATCAGTGGGACATTTAAATGCTACTTAGAGAAGCATTTAAGCTAGCTGGGGAAGGGGCTGTAAAAGGAAGGGAGCAACAATTGCCCCCCCCAATGATGAAGCAGCAGGAAGGGAGTGTCCAACGGGAGTAAGCTCCCCAGGGCAGGGATGTAAGAAGATGACAGAATAATGTCTTTACCTCCCAGAAACCCCTTCACAACAGATAACACCTCTTTGTAATCAGCAAATCACTTTCCAAGGAGTTCAGTCTTCAGTTTTGGGAAGAGGTAGAAGCCTGAAGGAGGAAGATCTGGTGAGTATGGTGGGTGAGGAAGCAGTTCATACCCACATTCTGTTGTAGCAGCCACTGCAACCTGTACTGTGTGGGGTGAAGCATTATCTTGCAGCAGCAAAACACCTCGCCTTAATTTTCCACGGTGTTTGGCTTTGATGTCTTCTCTCAGCTTGCACAGTTGCTCAGCATAGTACTCACCAGTTATTGACTTTCCTTCTTCAAGATAATCAATCATGATTACACCTTCTGAGTCCCACAAGACTGAGGCCAAGATGTTGCCACTTGTTGAGGCCCGCTTGAACTTCTTTGGCATTGGAGGTACATTTCGTTTTCATTGTTTGCTTTGCCATTTAGATTCCATATCACAATGGTGAATCCCAGGTTTCATCCATTGTTACATTATGAATGATGAAGTTGGCTGGATCTATCTTGTATTGTGCAAGAAGCTGGTTTGAAATGTCCCTTCTTGCTCATTTCTGATTGGGTGTCGACATTCTTGGTACCAATCTTGCTGACACTTTGCTCATACCCAGGTTTTCAGTCAAGATTGATTGTATTGCCCCAAAAGTGATGCCCAAGGTGCTGACTACATGCAGTATAGTTACTCATCTGTCTTTCATCACCATCTGATGGACTGTGTTAATTTTGCCTCAGGGGTCACCTCCCTTGGCTGCCCTGACCTCGGATCATCATCAACACTTCTTCTGCCATGCTTAAATTCAGCAGCTTATTTCTTGACAGTCGAGTATGAACTGGCTTCTGTCCCAAGTGTGTTGATCATATCCTCATGGATTTGCATTTGAGTCATTTATTTGGTATGGACGTACTTGATGATTGCTCTGATCTTAGTTTTCTCCATTCTCAAAAGATTATCACCTATCAAACTTGTCTGGGATGTACCTAAAGAAGAAAACATTTGATCATTATATGAGTAGGTCATATTCTGTTCATATCAGTGTAACTTCACATTGAATATAATATTAGATTCATAGTACATTTCTTTCTGTGTCAGGTCACAGACTTTTTGATTGATCCTCGTACATCCTGGAAGACAGGAGATTGAGAAGGGAACATGACAAAGACTTACAAGTACCTCAAGGGGGTGAACAAGGTGCAGTAGGGGAGTCTGTTTCAAATGAAAAAGAGCACCAGGACCAGGGGGAATGCAGTGAAGCTTGAGAGGTGTGAGTTTAAGAGGTACTGTATGTGAGGAAGTAAAAACTGCACAGAAAGAGTGGTGGACTCCAGAAACAGACTGCATTCAGAAGTGGTGGAAGAGAAAACAGTAGAAGCTTCAAGCATTAGTGTGGTACACATAGGGGAATATTAGTAAATAGGCAGGGAGGAGAGAATTTCATAGACCAGTGAATTCAGCTGAGACAGACTAGACAGGGACCATCTGAGCAGACTGGGTGGGCCAAGTGGTCTTTTTCTGCTGACAAATTATATGTTTCTATGCCAGTAAGGCTCCTTCAGTGGCTAAGAAAATTTACTCTATACCTAATCACAGGCCGCACTAACTGAGTAAGGTAAATAAGCTTGAATTACTAAATTAGACATGCAACTGAGTGAGGGTAAGCATCAAATTGTAAATTTCCTATTTTTGCATGTATGTGTTAAAATATCTCGAAACCATAAAACCATATACCATAAAAAATGAAATATGGATAACTATGTCCAGCTCGGCATGTGTTTCCATCTTGGGATGGAGATGACATCAGTGACCTGCCAAGCTTTACTCTTGTGGTCACTATAATATCATCTCAATGCCTCCCCTCCTCCAAGTGGAAACACGGCCTTGTTGTGTTTGAAATGAAAAATCACACATATCCCAATAATGTAAAACATCATTGGATGTCCATGCCTATCAGCATGAAAACTGAGACTGGTTCTGCTTTAAGTAAGAGTGTATGGTGCCAAATAACCTCTCACACAAGCTGCAAAGGCTGATAACAGAAGACACAAACACATGTTTAGTCCTTCTCAGAACTCATCAGTGTGCCTCATGTCTATCCCAACCCAGGGGAAAACTAAATAACCCTTCCCTTATAGAAATAATTATGTGAAATGTTTTGATGATGCACACATACAACTACCCAAGTGATATGCATGCTGCAAGTATGATTTAAATGCTAAACTGCAACCGATTGCATGCATATGGCATGTGTGCAGAGAGTAAGTGTGGAAGCCATGATTTTTATGCTAAATTGGGAAAGACCGCATGCATGCAAAAAGTAAGTGGTCACTGATAACTGCACACATGAAAGTTAAATGACTTGCTCAGTATCACACCATACACAAGTGGGAGTTGATGAGATTCAAACGCAGATCTTTATGCCTCCATGTCTCCTGTCTTGTAGTTCAGTGCCTTTAACCACTAAGCCATACTGTCTGCACACATATGGCTTGCTTGTACTTCAATACATTCTGTCTCTGATTACATCTGCACACATACGGCATGATTGTAGCCATTGTTATACTTTTCAGTTTTCTTATTCTTCTCTTACTCATGTCAGTTTCACAGTTGAACTGTAGCACATATACCAATGGAAACACAGGTGTTTTTTCCCACTCACAAAACCACTTAATTACTTCTGTCTAGCCTGTACTCCTACTATTTTCACTCCATAGTTTTGAATACTTCAAAGCAAACAGACTTTAAGGTGCAAACACAAAAGTAACAATAACTTGACACACACCCACATGGCCAGTCCCCCCCATGCACACACAATGTAGTGGGTACAGCCATGCTGCTACAGACAACCCACCAATTATAGATATACAGTAAGTAAAAAGTCTCTTACTTGAGTACTAGGGAGCCAGAGGCAGGAGTCTTTAAGAGATGATGTCCATAGGTCAGAGTGCTGGGGCATACCACTTTGAAATGAATGGCATTATGTTTTTGTTACTATTTTATAAGTTATGATGGAGTTGGAGAATAAGGAAGGCCACTGTTCTGCTAACAAGGCCATTGTTAGTCGAGCATGGCCTTCATTAATCTCCAATTCTCTATCAAAGATGTATAAAATAGTAATAAAAAATACCATCTATTCATTTCAATGATGCACAATCCTGCAGTCTCCTTTGCCCTTTTTCTTAATGTGCCTGAGCTTGGGGATGTGGGGATCAGCTTCAGTGGGGGGAGGGCATAAGCCTGACTATAGTGGGGCTCCAATAGTCTGTGCATACCATACCGCTCAACTGTCTGTGAATGCAAGAGACAGCTCTAGAATGTCTGTAACATCTCTAAAAGGTACAACTTATTTGTTTTGACCGATAAGTGATACGCAAATCAGGAAAAATTCAAATGTATAAGAGTCTTCTGTATATACCCCGGAGCAGTGCATCAGATTTGGGCTTAAACCCACCCAGTTACTAACCAATTTCTTTCCTGGTTGAAGTCCCTCCCCACCCCCAAAAAAAATAACTTTGTCTGATTTTTCTCCCTGACTCCATTCTATTGAATACAAATCTCCTATGGGTCTAGAAGCCACCCAAAGGTGAACAAACATGAAAAATACTTCAACATTTCAGTCCTTACTCCTTTCCCAATCTCCTTGTGAATAAAAAAATCATTTACTTTTACTTACCCGGCCATGTGGCCAGAATCTGCAGCCTGGCACAGTGTGCCACCAGCCCAGTTTTCAGTCTGCTCCCCCTCTCTCATTCCACGAAAAGCTGGATGCTAGAACCAACCATCACAGGTCCCCAATGTGGTCTGTGACCAAGTAACCTCCCCAACCAAACCCACCCAATCTGGGTTGCTTGCTTCTTGCATACTTGCTGCTGTGGCTGCTGCTGTACTGAACTGATCAAGGCCTATGAAGGCCACCCACACTGCTGTCACCACTGTTGATAAGCCTAGCTTGCTGCTGTGGGTGTCTGTGCTGCTTTTTTTTGCATGGCGAGTCTAGTAGAGTAAGTAGGTAGCCTAGTCTTGAGTAAACTTCTAGCTCACCCTCTGCCCCTTCAGCTACCAGGGGAGATGGAGACTCACAAAGAGCAGACCAATAAAAATATGCTACCACAACACTGCTATTGAGAGTTCAGTGCTCACTGACTCCTCAAAGCTGTAGTGTGTAGACTGTCTACTCTGTGGTGGGAAAGACAGTGTCACACTTGCAAGACTCACGCACTCTTACTTGACTTGAGCTCATCCACATCACATGTGATTGTGCCACCACTAATAGGTGATGATAGTGGACAACACAATACAGACACAGTCGAGTCTGTAGAGTACCTGCAGCGTGAGCACACACAGGCTGGGTGGGCACTTATTGTGCAAAAGATTAAATACAAATGCATGCCATTATTGGCACACCATAAGAACAACCTAGTCACAAATACGGGGGGCTGCCTCTGCCCTGCCTAAATGGCACTACTGCTTAATGGTAGAAATTTATTCTCAGGTACTAATGCAATGGCTTTCACTATGTTCTGAGGTACTGTATCTCCATGTTTCATGCATGATGTGTCCTGATCATCATGTGGGTTAGTGTCCCTCATTGTTCCTCAAAATGAAAGTCCATGTCCCTCATTTCAGTGACTAAATGTGAATGTTTCCAAGACCCTACTCAGCATAAAGAGTGCTAAGCATGGCCATAGTGTATATGCTCAATACAGAATGACAAAGGGAAAGTAAGTGAGCTGAAACAGTCATGGAGAAACACATTTGTAGCACTAAATATGCATAAGGAATTTGCATGGTCCAAAACAAAAAGGGTAGGCTTCACAACACAGTGGCTCCTCTTCGTACATCTGGAATGTGGGATGTTGACTGGCTATATCCTAAGCATTTAATGCAGTAAGCAAACAATACTTTACAAATTAATGGTGATTTAATGACAAAAATGAAAAGCCATTAAACAACTTGCAAAAGAATCAGAATTAATGAGTTTACCTAATTTTTAAGGGACTACAAATAAAAATGTATTTGAATGACTCAAATTGCTAGCAGTAGTACAAGAAATAGAAACTGGTGTATTTTTTAGATGAGATTAGTACCATCTTAGCTGCTGCACACATGGCAAGCATGCAGCATGTGAACATGATGTGATATTTAAATGATGGTCACACCGGCTTAACTGCTGCACCCATGTCAAGCATGCAACACGCGAACCCGATGTAATTTTTAGAAGATGTTCAAACCAGCTTACCTGCTGTGCACATGTCAGACTTGCAGCATGTGAACCTGATTTGCTTTTCAGACCTGGTTCACTTAGGATCACTTTGTGTATGCATACTGCATACAAACATTGTACAATTAAGCATGTGGCATGCATTCTGCATGTACACAGCATACCTATATTTCTGTGAGGGTCATCTCATTGCTTTTACGCTGAGGTTCTGTGTCTTTTTAGCTTGTAGTATGCAGTTGCCCAAATCCCATATATTATATGTGTTATCCTGTATATCACTGAATTATTGTATGACTGTATTTTGAATTTGTGCTGTATGTGCCACACTGTGCAACCATACCTCATCATCTATCGGTAAAAAAAAAAAAAAAAAAACTTCTCCAAGAACCCATGCTGGCCATCCTGGAAAACATTTTAAAATAAATGATTGAACATTTGAAGATCTTGATATGACTGTTTATTTCCAGATATTATTGTCTGTGTGGCTCATTTGGGTGCACTCTTGCTTCTGGGCCACACGCTCGTGGGTTTAGGTTAGCATTCACTAAACAGCAGAGTGCTGCTTGCATTAAACTATTTCACCAATGAGTTGCTTTGACATTCCTAGTATGTAAATTAAACACATGTTGCTGGATCAAACACAAAGTCTTGCAAACACTGTTGCCTAAGAGTTGCTATTCAGTTTTGCATTGCATTGTGACAGAACTGCAGACATACCTCTCAACCTCCTGCCTCATAAATCAGGGACAAGTCTTTAAAAAATCAGGGACAAAAGACCAAAATCAGGGACACATCTTCAAAATTGGTGATATCTACTCAGGAACCTGGTAGAATAAGGGGCTTAGTGTAAAATGTATTTTCTAAGGAAGAACAAATCTGCAACTTCAATATTTGACATTATTTTGTGCTCACAGCCCCTACTGTTTGGTCATGGAAACACAATTTTTAGGAGGGACAGTGTAAAATGTTGAGGTAAAATCAGGGATGTCCCTGAAAATCAGGGACAGTTGAGAGGTATGACTGCAGATGCATTCCAGATGAGCTACAAACACATTATTAAAGTTACTTTTCAGCTGGTCAAGTGTTGAAAAACAATGAAATGTTAGTTGCTACTGCATACAAGACCAACTCATTGGTGTCATGATGTAATATAAATTGTAGTCAGTGCAAAATCATGAAATCTGCATGCATTCAGACATGTCATTAGACTATGTGATCAGCTCTATTGGTACACCATCTGGGCTGGATGACTGTCCCCAGATAGCTCTGGTTAGACAGTCCTGGATCCATGATCCTTTCTGCAGGCATAACATAACATAACATAACTTAGCATAGCTTAGCATAGTATAGCTTTGCAAAGCACAGCACAGGACAATGCAACACAACAGCACATAACATAACATAACATAACATAACATAACATAACATAACATAGGCAGAGCCTATCAAGACTGCCCATCTACTATTTAGTGGTCTTTTCTGACCACCTCTTCTCGTTCTCTAGGTAAAAATAAAAGATCCATTTTAATTTTCATATGGGCAGTGAGTTACCATTGCTGTCCTAGTTAACAATTCCTTCATCCATTAGGTAGGTTGCAATTGCAATGGGGTCTACCATTGTTCAGGTCTATGTCTATTTCAAGTGTGTAAAGTCTGGACATGACTCCATCTAGCCCCTGAACTTCCAGTTTCAGATTCACTGCTTCCAATTAACTTTGAATTGCACTGTGGATGAAAAGGGCTTTAAGAAACAAAAATTCATTAATTATTGTTGTGCTTCTTTTGTAGACTGTCCATCTCTGTTGGTGCTAATACATGTAGGTCAGAAGTAATATACTAAGCTTTGTTATCCTGCCAGAGATGGGAACTCACTAACTGACCTTTAACAAGTCACTCAAACTCCCTGTGCTCCTGTACATTCATCAGTAAACCTAGGTAGAGCAAGACCTCACTAAAAACAAGGGACTGGATTTTCAAAGGCCAGAGAATGATGCAGGGTGCTTGTGTTTATTTATTTATTTAAGAGTTTTACCAGGAAGACATGCTGAGCAGAGTACTGCTGGATCCCAGGTGCATTCTGGGGGAGTGGGGAGGGTACAATAGATACAATTGGTATGCAGGTTCAACATAATTATTCATATACAAATAAGCTAATAACAATTAGCCAATACAGACTGTTCAGGACAAGGTATCACATAAAGCAGAACAACATGGCACATTATTACCTTACAATTGTCACAAACTCGCTCAGCCGGTCAGCCCTCTGCTCCCAAAGTGCCAGCCTCTGAGCGTATGATATGTGTACAGTGAACAGAACAAGGTAACCCTATTGTCTGTTTTGTGGGTTCAAGTCACCTTAGTCTCAAGTTCTGGACGGATTCAAACTGATAACCTATTGTTAGCATACCCAATTATCAGGCTCAGATAATTCTGTCTTCGGGGGGCCAGATATTTTTGCCTATGGGCACCCAACCAGGTTTTTAAAATGAACCCTTAGAACTCTATGCAAGACTTTAGAGAACTCTATCCATTTCCAAGTTTGGTATACAACAAGCCCATACACAGTGTTACTTATAACCTTTTAAAAGCTCCACTTAAAATAAAAAGAAATGTCAAGGCAATACAGACAGTTTTCGTTGTAAAAATATCTCTTTACTTTGAAATATCAAAATAGAACAATAAATACAGAACAAAATATATCCCAACACATACAACCTTAAAACAAACAGGTAAAAGTTCAGTTCCAGCAATACATACATTCAGACTGGTCTAATCTAATGCTTAATTTCTTTCAGTGCATTGAGGGTCTCTCTTCTCTCAGTCAGTAATATTGTCTTGTGTGTCTCTGTGAAGGTTCTTTCAGCAATTAAATACAGTCCTGAGCCGGCCTTCTCATGAGGTCACTAACTCCGCCTTGGTGTAATAAACATCTATATTTTATCTCACAGGATGTCCAAATAAAATATTTAAAAAAACATAATAGGTGACCTTACTGCCTTTCCTCCCTCAGGTTAACCAGACCAAAGCGGTTTGTGCTCTGCTACACATACATCTCAAATGTTTATTTGATCTAAGTCACTGTATTCAAGTAAAAGTGTATTTGCTTCTTTAATCCCGTCTGAACCTTGGAATCTACACCTCAAAGGTCTCTCTGATGTAATTCAAGAGTTCACTGGGAAAGTATATCAGGCCTTCCAAATTCATCTGGGTCCTCCCTGGCTCAGACATCAACCTCTCTTCAATGTCCATTCTGGCTTCTCTCTGACACCCCTCCCTCTCAAGTTCTTCCTGACAACTATTGTAAGTCAAAGGATTTTCCCTGAGGGATTTATAAATGGCTAATCTTATTTCCTGGGATGAAAACACATTGACAAGGTAATTGCACCCCAGATATCTGCAGTTTAGCTATGTCATGTCCTTTGAACTTATCCCTGGGGGGTCTTGATGTGTCAGCTCCAGTAAGACAGCAGTTTCCTCAAACTAACCTTCCCATCACATATTTTATATGTAACAAAAAATTGGATACAACACTCAGATCTGGCTGTCTACATCACAACAATTACATTGCTGTGGATAAATTGTGTTATTGTACTGCACTGATATTCTGTAATTGATGATTGTATTGTTTATGTGGCAATTTATGATGTTTGTAGAAGTATGTAAGTATTGTAGTTTGTCCCTGTTATGCTGATTGTTGGATACAATTGGAAAATAGATAATTTATCTAAATTTGTTTTCCAATAAAGTTGAAGTTGAAAGTAGGATGAGTAGACAGAGTTTATGATGGCTATTTAGGGATTAGCAGAAATACAGAAACGCTATGTAGCCTGTCATTTCTCAATACCAGTAGGCTGATGCATTGCTTGTACTAACCATTACCAATGACACAGCATGTAATACAAAATTGTCAAGCTTATAAGACTGCTGCAGCCATCCTTCTAGTTAGGGCACTTTAACTGTATACCTTGATGTAATCCAAGTACTTACAGTACATGCAAGTTGTATCTTATGTAAAATGTAATCGGTGGATTTTTTATTTTCATGTATGTATCGTGTGTTTTGAAATAACAGTAACATTTTGAACTTTATAAAAATAAAGTAGAATGAGCAACAGATGTCATAAGGAAAGATAAACCAGTACTAACTAGTTGCTGGAGGATGCAGAGTTTAGAGTCAGTCACAAGTGCAAGTGGAGAAGTGAGTACCAAGACGTGTATTGTGGTACTGGGTTGTGGCGGTGTGCTGAATGTCCACAGGGAGGGAGTTCCATGCTTAGGAAGCCTATATCTGAAGGTGGACTGGCCTGCTGTGGTAGACATGTGTGGGATGGAGAAGAGACTGTTATCATTGCTTCTGAGTGTGTAGGAAGGCTGGGATAAGGCAAAGAGAACTGAGGAGAGGTAAGCGGGCAGGGACTGTGACCAGAACTTGGCTGTGAGGGCCAATATTCCCCTGCAGGACTAGATTAGAACATTTTGGGGCTTACGTCTGATCCATTTCATCTGCTGTATTATTTGACTCAGCTTCCATCATTTTCATCGTTTGTGTCATTTTTTTGACTCATCGTGTGTCATTCTCATTCCTAGAGTCATTTATTTGACTCAGCTTACACCATTTTTTGATTCAACCTGTCTCATTCTTGTTCCTGGAGTCATTTTTGTGACCCAACTTGCATTATATTTTGACACAGCTTGCATCATTCTCATCCCTTACATCATTTGTTTGATGCAGTGGACCTCTTGCATCAGTTTGGGGGACTTTGCCTGAGAGAATGCTTTTCTTGCAAAATATCGCACTCAGTATTTGGCACACCTTGATCTGAAGCAGTGTGGTTGTTTTGACTTGCCCTGTGTTGATCTAAAGGCCATTTGAAAACCCAGCACAAGATGCTGCATTTCAGTTGGGCTATCCTGAGTAAATAAACTACTGATTGCCATAGCCCACAATCCACTGCTTTTAAGCAGCATAGGATCTACAGTAGGGCTGACCTGGACTGGTGTCCAGCCCAGCTGTGACCCCCAGGCTGTCTCCTCCCTCTGGAGCTCCTCATCCAGGGTGGTGTGTGTGTGTGTGTGCATGTGTCTGTGCACATGCACACATGCGTGTGTGTGTGTCTTTATATTCATGTATGCCAGCCCAGTTTCTGACTATGGATCAGATCCTTGTCTAATAACTGATGTATGAATCAGCATAGCCAAGCCTTGGGGAATAGAAAACAGCTTGTTTTACTAGGGCAGCCCAGGTTTAATATATGGACTCCTTAAATAAGACATTGATTTCATATGATCAGAATTAATAAAGGTCTTCAATGGCAAAAACTAAACAGGAGTATTACTAATAGGGTCCTATGAAATCACGTTGTGCTCAACATTCACCAACATTCCATAGTTTTAGGAATAACTATAATGATACCAATGTTAGACTACTACATAGCTGTGTTTATTAACTCATTTCTAGTCTGCAGAGTGATGTTTGCCCCAGTTATGCATGATGGTGCCATCAACTTGTTCAGTCTCAAAAATTACATCATTAGTCCAAACGAGGGCCGCAGTGGGTGACCTTATTTCCATCCTTTCCATAATTTCGTTTCAGAATTCATCCTGAAAACATGTCTGATTAATCCAGTCTGTTCTTCAAAATGAATACTTATGGAGTTTACACGATATACCAGGGACAATCAATTTCTGCAGCATAACAACATGGTTCATCAGATCACATGCCTTTCAGCAATCTGCCAGTAGGATTTCCATCACATGGTCATTCCCAGAAGCTTCATGGAACATGTGCAAAACTTTTATTAAAGAGGACAGGAAATTATTTCTAACTGGCAACTGTTTAGAATGCTCCTATTTTCAGAAAGGATATTCATTCTCCAAAACAATCCATATTTAACTGTACTTGAGTAAAAAGTGATGTGAACAACTATATTTTGCATTGTGTTTTCTTTTTTTATGTACTGCATTATGTTACAGTTCTCATCATGGAATCAGTGATCTTTATAACTATGTCATGGTTTGTGTACAAACTCTACATGTGGTTCATACAGGTTTATTAACTGATCGTGCTTAGCATTCTGCACATGAACCATGACATAATAAAACCTCCAAATTACTATCTCATGAAGAGAACTGAGCAGGAAGTTGTCCATCAAAGAAAGCAGTTCTTCACATCAGTGCTTATTCAGGCATAGTTACAGTAAATACGGATCATTTAGTAAGTATGAATTTCATAGCTGTAAATAGGACATCACTAACTGATACCAATTAACACACATTCCCTGTGCCCTTTAAGACAAGCATGGTCAATGTTCTTTTGACACAGCTAAATTAGTGCTGACATACAGTATACCATAAATACTGTAATTTTAAGCTGCCTCCAACCTCTTATAAATTCTACTGGGTGAAGATTGAAACCAGACAAGCTGGTCTAAGAACCTTTCAGTCAGTAGGTACTGCATGAAACCTTAGACATTAGAATGACCAGCATCCTTCTATTCCTTGAGAAACACCCCATAGCAAGGTTCCCAGATTGGCCTGACATTTTCCTGTTGCTCCAGAGGGATTTGCCTGTTCTTCCCGTAAATTACATTATTGTCTTCTGAAGCAAGGAAGATGAGGGATTGTTTGAGGGAGAGATGAAATACTCGTAATGTGTTTATAGGTATACGATGGATGTATGCCTTAAACAGAGCCACAATTCAAATGTAAAGCCTCCATACTGGGATGGGCAATACTGAAGGATGTGGATCACTTCCAAGGGGGCCTGGTGTAAGTGCCGCACCACCCCCGGGATGCAGTAACTTGCAGAGGATCAACCCACCCAAGAGCCAGCTCAATGCAGAGACACTCCACACAAAGACTGCAACCTGTACTTTGATAATAAGATGCACACAGTGATTAGAAACAAACAATAGGGAATTTAGTCCAGTTACAGGCCCTAAAAAGAAGAGGGGGTTGACAGCATGGTATTGTTTATATAGACCCGGCTGGTTAGTGGCATTTCAGGCCCAGCCTAAAATCACAAAGCCACTCTTCAGTTGCTCTCTAATATGTAGACAAATAATACAACCTTGGGCTGTGCTTCATGTGCCAGGCTAAGTTTAGTTCTCTAACAGTGCCCACCCCCACACCACACACAATACAGCACAGTAGTTTGGTTGCAGTTTCCCACCTGCACTGTGAGAGTTACCCTCTCATCACAGCTACCAGTGTATATCCTATATTGCTATAAGGGAATTCAACATGCTTCATTGGGTGTCCAGCCACAAAACCATAGCAGGCCCATGCTTTGCAACTTAAACCCTATGACCCAAATTCTTATAACCCCACAGGATGTTGGGTATAATGATTAGGGACCTAGGGACAGAGGACAGGATGTCAAATTGAGCAGAGAGCTGGCTGTGGGGGTGTAGAACACAGAGGGTGGTAGTCAATGGGGGGGGTTTCAGAGGTGAGGGATGTGACTAGTTGGATATCTAAGGGGTCAGTACTCAGACTGGTCCTCTTCAATATTTTCATCTCTAAGCTCTACCTCTTTTCAAACAAAACAATCTGAGCAAAGGGTAAACATGGAGGAAGGGAAAAGAGAACAAAGGGTGGATCTTGGCAGGCTGCAAAGCTGGTCCTTGATTTGGCAGCTGAACTTTAATACTTGAAACCGTGAAGTAATGCGCACTGTAGAAGTAATGAAAGGGTACAAAATTAGACAGGGGTTGTGCTTGATAGCAACACAGAAAAAAAGGATTTATGGGTGATAATATCGAAGACCCTAAAAACATCCTCACACTGCAACAGGGTGCTGAGCAAAGCTAGCAAAATGCTGTGTTGAATACGGAGGAGGATAAGCAGTAAAGTGTGAGAGGTGATCCTGCCACTGCACCATGTGGCTACACCTGGAATACAGTACTGTGCACAGTACCCCATTCCCGAAGAAGGGCTGCAACAAGGTGGAGGCAGTATAGTGCAAGGCAACTAGGATGGCTTATTGGCTTTGGGATAAGATGTTTCCAGGTATATTCTGAGAGCACAGAGAGGTTAAGTGACTTGCTCAGGGTCATACAATACACAAGTGGCAATAGTGAGTTTCAAACCCAGGTCAGTTGGGTCTCCAGTTTCACAGCTTGGTGCCCTAACATTCTAAGTTATGCTGTTCTGGAGGTTGACTAATGTTTCACACTCCAAACCAGTCCTGCACAGGTGCACTTAAATGTCCAGTTCAGTTGGGGTAGTGAATGGGTGATTCCTCTTCCCATAGGGAGTGCAGATCCAGCAAATCTGTTGCTGGTGACTGGCACCTTTGATGTGTGAGTGGAACAAGCCATAAAGGTAAAGCCTCCATGGGTGGGGGTTACACCAGTAATCACAACAAAAAAAATTCTCAGGATATCCTTTATGCCTTTTTTATGTTGGCAGGCTTGCGCAGCCAACATCTTGCGGTAGTGCAGATTTGGAGGCGCAGTCACTGTTGGGCGAATGCAGGGCACGCATCAGTAGGTGCGTCCCTCATTCCCCAATTAGCCTACATGCTGGCGCCACACCATGCATATATAATGTGGCGAGCACATCTAAGGAAAGGTCCGATGCAATCAAGCAAAGCTCGTCAGGCGCGGCGGACCTCGATGTACTCGGCCATTAATATATATGGACACCAACTGCCGACTTCAGGGATGCCCGATCCCCTGCCCGGCTTACCGTAGGCCCCAATGTATGTACCGATGGGAAAGCCCACTCCCGTCGGCATAAAGCACTCCCCATTTGTTATATGCCAAGAGGGGTGCCCAATCCCGTCAGCATAAATTAACCCCTTTTGTTGTGTGCCAACAATGGTGCCTAATCCCTGTTGGCTGCAGCACTTCTAACAGTTAGGTGGCATGCTGGGAGCCCACCCAAGCATGCCAATACCCTGAAAAAACTGTCCCATGATGTTTTTTTTTTTACCCTGTGAACAAATAATGGTCCCTTGCTGTCTCCCTGCCCCCCTCTCACGCAACCCGCACCCACCCTCTGCGCACCCTGCCTCCACCCACCCCATACTTACCTCCGGAGTCCGGCGCGACGATCTTCGGTGGACCGGGAACACATCTGCACTCTTCAAAGCCGACCGCGAACTGAGGAAATGCCATTAAGCTGTATAATGGAATAAATAGGGGGTTTTCAACTTTGATTCATATCTCAGGCATTTTTCGGAATTTTGGCACCAAATTTTCAACATGGGGTTTTTGGGACCCTTCTCATGAATTCTTGCACTGTCATGGCGTTATTCAGTCCCGAAAGGTGATTTTGCAGTCACTGCATGGAATCACCTTTTGGGAGTGAGGAATGAAATGACAGTGCCAATGTTCATGAGGGGGGCTCTCAAAACACCTATGTTGCAAATTTGGTGGGAAAAAAACAAAAAATTACTGTTTTACGAGCGTACGTTGTGCAGTTGCTGCACATGCTCATAACTTAGTGAATTTGCAATATTTTCATGCCACATGTTCAGCATTGGCATTTTTACACACTTTCTTGTGAACCGTATAGCTGTCATTTTTCATATCCTGCCACTAATGTGTTTTCGCCCTTCCAGCGCAGAATAGCGCGGTCGATGTGGGAAATCAGTGTTTGGGACAAATTATGAAAATGACAGTTACACTGTTAATGAGCAGAGGTCCTAAAATGCCTATGCTGAAAATTTGGTGATGATACTCCATAACAAGACTGTGTTACAAGCGTGCGTTGCGCAGTTTGCATGCACGCTTGTACGTTTACAAATTTATAATATTTTCACTCCAGATTTTCAACATTGCCATTGTTCTGCACCTCCTTATGAACAGTACAGCTGTCATTTTTCACATCCTGACCAAAATGTGTTTTTGCAGTTCCGGCGCAGAATAGCGCGGTCACTGTGGAAAGTCTGTGTTCGAGACACATTATGAAAATGGCAGTGACACTGTTCATTAGTACAGGTCCTAAAATGCCTATGTTGACAATTTGGGGCTGAAAGTCCATAAAATTAGTGTTTTACGAGCATGTGTTACGCAGTTTGCACGCATGCTTGTGACTTTGTGCATTTGTAATATTTTTACTCCGGATGTTCAAAATTTGCATTTTTCCACACCTCCACCAGGAAATTAGTATGACACTGTTCATGAGCAGAGGTCCTAAAATGCCTATGTTAAAAATTTGGTGCTGAAAGTCCATAAAATGACTGTGCTGCAAGTGTGAGTTGCACAGTTTCCACGCACCCTTGTAACTTCGTAAATTTGCAATATTTTCATGCCACATTTTCAGCACTGGCATTTGTGCACACCTCCTTATCAACTGTACAGCTGCCATTTTTCACAGCCTGCCCAAAACGCGTTTCGACAACTGTGGTGCACAATGGCATGATCGCTGTGGGAAATCACCTTTTGGGACACATTAACAAAATCACAGCGCTACTGTTCATGAGGGGAGGTGCCTAAAAAACTCCCACAAATAATTGGGTTGTGGACGTCTGTTGCGCAGTTTGTATGCATGCTCATTGCTTCACCAAAATTTCATATTGCCACTCCAGATTTTCAACGTTGCCATTTTTTACACCTCCTCACGAACAATACAGTTGTCATTTTCCACATCCTGCCTAAAACTGTGTTTTTGTCCCTCTGTCGCTAAATGGCACAGCCCCTGTGCAAAACCATGTTATAGCTAATAAAGTGACTGTGCTGCTTTTCATGAGGTGGCCTGACAAGCACCCCATGTTGAAAATGTGGAGTGAAACTACCCCTACACCCCTACGGTGCTAGGGTTTCCAACTGTAGCACCCCACCTGGTATGGACTGACAGGCATCAGGGCTGTGACTTGGGATCACTGGATGTAACTCTCATACCATTCCACCCCCCATGCCCACCCTGCAGCCACTGACAGGCATCGTGGTGTGTCTTGCACTGTTCGGCCACAAACTTCACCCCATGCTCCTATACTGCACCCACATCAGTGTATTTCCTTATGGAATGGGGTAAGTATAATGCCTAAAGACCCCAAAGCACACCACGATGCTTGTCAGTGTCTACAGGGTAGGGTGAGGTACAACACCATGAGCATTATAGCTGACAACCCAAAGGCACACCCCAATGCCTGTCACACTCTACAGGTTGTGGGTGGGGTTGGCGTCACTTCAGTACTTCACTGCTATTCCTATTATGCATCTCTAGCTCCACCACTGCCAATGCCAATGCCAGCACGACAACATTTGGCATTGATAAATGCTTGTTTATCTAGCCATGTTTGTAAAAAAATATTACAACAACTTTTGAAGCAAACACCAGTCTAATGAGCATTAGTCTGAGTCATGACTGTGCAGCAGCAAGTAATATATAACATTTTCTTTGCCTTTTCAGTTGGATATCTAGCCCTTTATTTTTGGATAACTCTTGCTGAATCTGGCAGTATGTAGATAGCAGAAGCCTTGTGACATTCTCCATTTCGTTTATGTTTTTAGGCAATGTCACCCATGGTACATTATTTAAAACAACAACAATCTGTCACAGTTGACAGTTATGTCAGCTATACCCATAAATGGCTTGCACTTGAGTCTTTCTTTGTTAATTGTTAAATAAATAGCAATCTCTTTTAATGAGCTGTTCACTGAATGGCAGTATAGATTTGTAGTTTGAGCAATGAGCTGTAAAACAGATTATTCTGGGCTATGTTTTTTCCATAGAGGTTTTTATCTGCCTTGGCAGGTATGGGCAGCTGTAGTCAGCCCTGTCGCCATCAGCTGCGGCCGTCCAGAGTCTCTTCCAGTATCAAGTGACCTTATCTCCCATGGATTGCCCCTTGCAGCAGGGCTGGGAAGGGAGGGCCATCCTCCCGCAACCAGAACACAAATCCAGATTTATCCCCAGTTCCAGACTGACCGAGTGGCCCATCGGCATATCAGGCAGGTCTTCTTGAAGCCTGTCCTCCATTTTTCCTCCTGTTTTCACCCTTGGGAATCATAGACTTGCAATGAACACATTGTGTGAGCAATGCATCCACAGAAACACCCCCAGTGCTATGAATGTATGTGCTTCCCACTGTTTGACTCACACGCACCCCCATCTGTTTTCCTCTGGGTGGCAGTCGAGTGGTGAGGCATGATATCCCTCCTCCCTGAGGGAGAACAGTTTTGTGGATGCTCACTCCTCTGTCTTCTGCCCAACCCCTGAGTGATCCATGTCTATTCCTGAACCCAGGTCTCTGGCATGGGATGAGGTAAGGTGTTCATGGTGCCTCAGCCTTCTTCACCACTGTGCCAGTCCCTGTGCTGTGTTTTGACATACACTTTTTATGAAACAGGCTATACAAAAAATATGTTGTATAGTACTGAAATAGAACTCATCCAGCATGACTCTGAATGTTTCACAGCATAGGCAGACAATTAAACTAATGAAAAAGCAAAACAATGGCCAATTTATAATACAAAACATCAAATATACACTCATGTTTTAGCAACTAAAACTGCCTATACAAATTCCTGACTTAAACATGTGGATTTTTTAATTTACTGGTAGTTTTAAAATTGTCCAAGGTGGGGGCACATAGAAATTCAAAGTGGAGAGTAGGGTTATTAGAACTAGTTGTAAAAAAATTAGAACCCATTAGAACCCATGGGTTTGGGTTCTAATTTAGAGCCAGAACACTAATTGGTTCTAACAAGTATTCAGGGTTGTAAATAATAAATAAAAGGCTGTTATGTTCAGTCATTTCAAAACCAGGAGATGCCAGCCTGGAAAACAAAATATTTACTGGGAGTTACATGTTTTCGAGAGGCAGACAATATGAGGATGTGCTTCTGATATGCGATGTACCAAACACATGGAATTGTGATACTTGGCATTTGTATTTTGACATGTGTTTCTCTTTTCTGCAGGTGCAGTGAAACAATAGTATTGCTGTGCTGAGAGGGCAGATCTTTTATTTATGGTTTTTCTTTCTCCTCTCAGTATCTTTACCTGTGCTTTATCTCCAGTCCTATACACAAAAGAGTTCAAGTTCGAAAGAAGATTAGAGTTCTAGAACTATTTGCAAAGTTCTAGATTAGAACCAGAACTCAGAACTTCAGTGGATTCTGATGACCCTAGTGGAGAGCACCAAAAAAGACCAGTCCCCAGCCAAATTCACGTGGGACCTAGGGACTTTCAGACGGTTATTCCCTGCGAGTGCATTTGGTGTGTAGGACAGAAGGAGTAAGGAAATTACAGAGTTTGTCTTGGCTCTCAACAAAATACTTCAACAATAGGATGAACGAGCAATGTTTTTCCCTCAGGCAAAATACTGAGAGAGTGGGAAATGAGCTAGTAAATTGATGGCTAACAGACTCAAGAAAAGACATTCTGACAACCAAATTCCTCACATGTAGGCAAATAAGACAAATAAAGAAATATTGCCAACCTCTCCTAAAGATATTTCTAGAGCCTTTGCTGACTGCTGCTATTCCCTTTATTCCTCACAGGTTTCATGTACGTCCTTTGACAGAGAGAATTTCTTCGGCAAAATTACTTTGGAAAAGCTCCCTGCAACCGTTTTGCAAGACCTGGAAGCAGAGCTGACCCAGGAGAAAATCACCAGAACAATAAGTAGCTTGGCAAAAGGCAAAGCCCTGAGTTCGGATGGGACCAGTGCTGTTTTTTATCAGATGTTTTCTCAAATGCTGTCACCGCATTCTCTGGCCTCATTCCTGCACACCCACCACCAGCAAGGCTCATGTTCACCTGCTTTAAGAGAAGCAACTCTCATGGTCGTACTCTAGCCAGGGAAGGACAAGGCTCCATGCCTGAAGTACAGAGCCATTTCATTTCTCAATGAAGATTCGTGCCAAAGCTATGGCAAACAGCTTGGAGAAAGCCCTCCCATACTTAACATATAAAACTCAGGTGGGGTCCATGAAGGGGAAACAAGCAGCAGACATTAGAGCACTTCTTCATCTGATTCAGGTAGCCCCGCAGAGGCCATAGTCAGCTGCAATAGTCCCTGTAGTTGTTAAAAAAGCTTGCAACTCAGTGAAGTGGGAACACATCTAGTTTACTTTGAGCCAAATGGGAATTGGTTTGACCTTCATTTCCTGGGTTAAGATGATGTATATAGACCTAACAGCACAGGTCCTCAAAAATGGCATCCTCTCTGACTATTTCCCACTTCACCAAGTTACCTGGCAAGGCTGCCTCATCAGTCCACTGATTTTCTTGCTGGCTATAGAACCACTGAATGTGGCTATCTGCTCTTGCCAAGAAATCTCAGGCCTCATAGTAGGAGACAGATGCTATAACACACTGCTCATCACTGATAATCTCCTCCTTCTACTCTCACATGTGGAAACCTCCCTCCCTGCAGCCTGGGACACCTTAGATATGTATGACCTCTCAGGTCTGAAAGTTAATTCCTCCAAGACAGAGATACTACTGCTGGCACAAGGAAACCCTGCTTGGGCAAGTGTGAGTCAACACGACAGCAACTAAAATTGAGTCTAGAAGGAATTAACTATCTGGGAAAAATAATCACTCACCAAGATACATAATCATATCCAGGAACATTATCCCCCTCTTTCATTCCATTTTATTGTTTTTACTGGAAAGGCATGTGAGCAAAATTGCCCATTTTCATACGCATCCAGTGACAAAATTTGGTACAATAATATGTATTGATAACCATTACATAGTTTGGAATGAGAGTGCATACAAAATTGTCACAATAACACATATTGGTGAACATTACATCTTCGAGTATAACAGTCATACAAAGGGGACAGAACATAATAGGGAAGGTACAGTTAAAGATAACATAACTATATATTAAATTTAAAGAGAAAGGCAAAAATATGCCAGGTGAGAAGTACAGGAAATTTAAAAGAAGAGATTGGAGCTGAGCATGGGTCAGGGGCAGCTGTATTGGAGTTTGCCTAAAAAGTAGGATTTCAATTGTTTTTTGAGTGATGTAAGTGTGTTGCACAGGACCAAAGGTTGGGGAAGGTTGTTAAAAAGTTTGACACCTTTGGAGGAGAGGGAGTGTTTCCCCTAGGTGGTATGACAGCGAGGAGTCGCAAAGACATGGGTACTGGAGTGCCTGGTGGTCATGGTGTGTACAGACTTATTGAAGAGGGAGGAGATGCTGCTAGGCATGGAACCCAATTGGATTTTAAAGAAAAAAATGAGAATTTTGTTGTCAAATCTATGCTCCAGGAAAAGCCAATTTGCAGCTTTGTACAGATCACAGTGGTGCATCCAAAGGGGAGGCCTGTGATGAATCAGATGATGCTGTTATACATGGTCTTTAATCTAACTAGATTTTTCTGGGAGATGGAGGGTGAGTATGTGAGGGAGCCATAGTCTAAAATAGGGAGCAGGAAACTGTTGGCAAGCAAGGCCCTAGTCTCTGGTATGAGGAAATGTTTTAGTCGATGTAGGATGCTGAGGCTTTGGTGAATTGTTTTAATTAGTTGATGAGTGTGTAGCTCGTAGAATCTCCAGGTATCTGAAGGTGGATAAAATAAAACAAGATATTCAGAGGGGGCAGAAACTCAGCTTGTCCCTCACAGGGAAAATTGTGGCCTGCAGAATGATGGCCCTACTCTAGCTTGTTTACTGCCTAAACAATCTTCCCTTGTGAATACCCCCAAAAGTTTGGAAGCAAGTTGACAAGCTCATCACCAAAGTTATCTGGTGGTTACAGTATCTCATAGAAACATAGAAACATAGAAACATAGACTTTGATGGCAGATAAGGACCGCTTGGCCCATCTAGTCTGCCCATTTTCCTACCTACAGGATAGGCCGTAGATCCTAGTTAACCAACAGCCTATTTCTTCCTACCCCCCACAAGAATTGCTTTATGTCTGTCCCATGCATTCTTGAATTCTAAGTAGATACTTCAAGTTCCGCAGCATTGAAGGGGATGGAATATGTTGTGGTTGTGGGCATACTACACCAGCTATGTGATTAAACAAGCATTGCACTGGCTGGAAATTGATACCTTACACTCTCCCATATGGGTCAAAATTGAGCAAGCCATGTTAAGGTCAATATCTGTAAGTACAATGCTGACCATGGACCTCTCCCACAGCAGTCACACACAGCAACTATGACTTTCTCCATGTCGGCCTGGAGAAAACTGCTCCATCTGAATAAATGGTATCAACTTTTCTAGGACCCAAGGAAATCCTCTAGAATAACCCCCACTCTTGCATTGGAAAAAACTCAATCAGCTGGAACTCATGGAGTAGCATGGGTATATTGAAACTGCAGCACCTCTTAGATCCCCAAACTACCTTGCTCAAGTCCTATCTGCAGCTACAAGACTAAGATAGCGTGCCACGGCAAGATCATTGGAAATATTTCCAGTTGCAACATACCCTACAAGTCTGGCTTACACCACAGCACACTCCTAAGCAGACAGATATGGTAAAAACAATGACAAGTTGGTTGCCGCAAGGATGGGTTTGACATATATGTATAAGCATATTCAATCACATCGCCTCCCACCCTGGGATCAAGCAAGCCAAAATGGGGATGTTGAACTGAATGTCCAGTTGGATCCTGCGGGGTGGGAGAGGTACTGGTGTGCGGCCCATGTAGCTATCCTTGATCCTAACTACCAACTTATACAAAAAAGGTCCTGGGGAGATGGCACTGAACAGTAGATAAGTCAGCACACATGGGCTTAAAGGGACACTGTCAACCCTTTTGCACCATAGTATTTCTACTTGAAAACACATATTTTATGATTGCTTACCTGCTCTAAAACTCATTCATGTTCTGGTTGTTTTATTTGCTTCTTTTCTTAATATAGAGGATAGTGGCTGGGGATCAGGTGATAACCACACTGTAATCACCTCGAGTGGTTGCTAGGGCAACATGGTAAACCTCGAGAGCGCAGCTCGACAGGTTTACTGTAGCCCTAGCAACCATGAGAGGTGATTTCAGCGTGGTTGTCACCTGATCACCAGCCATTATCTTTTATAGTGTATGGTCAAAACAACACTGTTTGCATTCTATGTGTGAGGATTATGAAACTCTGGTGCATTCTTTTTTTTTTGCCACTGTTTGGAAGTTCCGAAGTGTGGTTAACAACTTTTAAAATTCTAAACAATGCATAACAAAGCTGTGTAACTGCTGATTATGGTGGTTAATAGGCACTTACCATACATTATAGAACTGTAATGCATACAAATGGTTTAAGTATACCCAACCTTGTTTTGTTATGATACCTTGATCTGCTCTAGTTGAATACTTCCTGAACATGACAAACACCCCCAAACAGTGAAGTAATGCTGTATGCAATAGTCTTTTCTCCTCCCACTGAATCTTGATTGTCTAGACTGTGTTGGGAGTGCTCTCAAATTCAGGAAAGATGCAGTGGGAGTTGATCAAAAAATGCAAACAAATATGTTTTAGTGTAGTAACAATAGTTTGGTGGGCAGTCTATTTTTCACTTTTTAAAGGAAAAAAAGAATCAAAATCAACCAGCCAGCTACATTATTAATCTGTACAGAATGTGAGCAATCATAATATGTGTTGTTTAAACTATGGAAAATCTGGGCCTAAGGGGGTCGACAGTGTCCCTTTAAGCATTAGGAACGTATGCTGTTGCTGTGTTCCTTCACTAAGAATGATTTATCATATCCTCTGGTCATGTCTTGACATCCAGTTCTGGTGGAAAACCATTATTGATAGGCTAAAGCAGCTTATAGAGTCAATGCTCCCAGCGTCACCAGTGTCCTTTCTATTAGGAGACCTAGGGGCATGGCCAGAGCCAGCCAAACCATATGGTTACCTGCTGTCTGCTGCAGCACTGGAGGCAAACAGACAAATCTTTTTTTTTTATCATTTAACACTTTCCTCCTTTGCAGCCACAGTCCTGCTTCTACATCCAGCCACTGCTCCACTCTGCCGCCGATCCCGAAGCTCGCATGCCCAGCTGGCAGATGCAGCTACACCTGCGAAAGGGGCTGCCCCATAGCCCCCATGCCCGGCAAGGAAACCAGTACCGGCACATGCCTCCAGGCATCATCAGCTGGCGGAGCTGTGGCCACCAAGCTGCCACTGACCCATGCTGTCATTTTTCCCGTGTTCTCCCCATTTGGGATCACGGACATGCAATGACATCCACGCACATATGTGCAGATGTCTGCCATGGTCCCCCCTCAGTTACACCATCACTTGCAGTACCTCTGGACATCCCATGGGGTCACCGCAGCGCAGTGCAGAGTCCCCAGCCCACCCCAGGACTGGGAGAGCTGTCTCCTGACGTTCAATGCCAGTCCTCCCCTGCTGACCCCCGCCAACCCAAGCTCGTTCCCAAACCAGCGACATCCAGCACCTCAACCCTCAGCGCCCCCCAGCAGACTAAACAGACAAATCTTAATCTGCTAGAAGCAATAAACTGCCACCCTCTTCCCACTCCAAAACTGGGAGATAGGACTGGCTAAAACAGTTGTGTACTGCCAGAGCCTACATCGACACAGGAGCAACCTGGGTAAGTTTTCCAGATCCTGGTCTCCATGGCTCAGATGAATGAACTCCCTGGATGAGCACGAAGTACACGAGGAACCCCCCCCCCCCAGGTATCAGGCTAAAACAGCAAAGCCACTGCTCAGATAGGACTTTTACCTTTGTACCTCTCCTTATTTTTTCTTCTTCCCTCTTCCACTGATCTCAGTGGAGCTTAAAACTTCACCCCACAATCCTTTTGTGTGCCTCCACAGATAGCATGTTGCATGTGTATGACCTTTAAATGCATGTGTATTTATGTGCAAATTGCAACATGTTTGACTTAATGATGTAACACATCCTGGCACTGGTTTATGAATAACGCTTCAGGACCATACCAAACTGTACCAGAAAAAATAACAGAATTAGCTTCATGGATGCTTTCCACACTGAACTGACTGCGAAGACCAAGTGGTGGGTTTTTATTTTATTTATTTATTTCACATTTCGGATTAATACCTTTGAACACAGAGGGCTCTTTTACAAAGGCTCCAAGTCATGGTGGTACAAAGACAAATCAGTACAAAACAAATCAAAATGCAGAAACAGTGTAACAGGTAAGATGAACATAAACATAGTTACTGGAATAACTATGGTTTAATAAAATATAGCTACAGAAAGGCATGCTTAAAATGAATCATCATCCGGTAATGTTACATAGTGGTTGTTGTATGTGAGAGAGTCACCGATTTTATTACTAATTGCAACTAGTAGATAGAAATAGCTGCCTGATAAAGGCTTTGTCAGGAATATTAAAGGGGGGGAAGGAAGATTATAGAGGACTAGGTACGTTTGTGTGATGGTCTCAGAGGTGCTTTGTGGTACTCTGCTCTAAAGATGGTGGAAAGAGATGAGTGAGACACCAAGGTCCGAATTATTGTGGATAAGATAACTGTTACCCAGACAAGGAGAGGCAGGAGTTATCCTAGATTTTCAATGCCCACCGGGTGTTTATTTAGTACCAGTGGGTAGGGAGACAGTCACAAGAGAAGAAGATACCCAGAACAATAGGGCGGTAAAGAGGACAGAACACTTTATCTATGACTGCCAAAATTACTTCAAACAAGAGTAGCATAGGTATTTAGGCCTACTGCCACTATACTTCTATAATTATTCAACAGTTCCTATACTTACTACTAAACTTAGGTGAAAATTAGATGATAGGTCCTACCCACAACAATATTTGGTTTAGCTATAACCACACTATTCTACCGAAGTCCAATGTCATAGGAGTCCAGAGGTCTGCCGTCTTCATGTACACCATCGTTCTATGATGGTAGCTACAAAGGGGAAGCAAATGAAACAGTTGATACTAACACAGTTCCCAGCAGGGACCTTGTAAAGGCCACTGGGTGGTGAGAGGTTTGGTAAACAGACCACGTGATTCTTCAGCAAAAGCCCACTCTCTCCAAGGCTGCCGGAATGAAAGAACCAGAGCGACTGGTTCCTTAAATAACCCACTTACAGGCTGTCAGATTCCAAACTGAAGACAAAGGATTCCTTGGCCAAAACCCACTTCCAGGGCCACCAAGGACGAGGAGAAAACAGGATCTGCGTGGCGATGAATCCACTAGAGGACTACCATGACCTGAATGATGCTGCAACACTCCAAGGGCCAGCTAAACTCTGAAGGATCTCTGATAGGACCAGGAACCAGAAGAATCTGTAAAAAGGATGGTTGATTCTGCAATCTTGTCACCAGAACCTAGAACAAAATAAAGAAATGGCAGATGTGTCCCGAACTGGGCTTTGACGGACTCGACTCTCAGCGAATGACCAGGGGTGCAGACCAGGATCTCCAGGATGTGCACACTCTTCTGTGGAGGGCGACCAATTTCGGGACATCTGGATCAGGAACCATATGAAACGACACTGGCATGGCTGTTGTGGTGTGCTTCGGTGGATGTAACCTCGAGCCGTGAAAACAAGAAATGGCGGGTATGACTTGTATGACTGGCGACGGACTCAACTTTGGTGGATGCACAGACGGAGGAGATGATCTGATGGACGTTCCCACTTGGCTGAAGAATGATGAGAAAATGTCCTCTTCTGGGTAGAGACTGATTCTGAGTATGAAGTATTACAGACCACACTATGGGACTGCAGTGTGGTAGAAGATTGAGACTGTCCCCATACACTGGTAACAATGTACCTGAAAGATGCACCTTTCTGCAATGCCAAGAAGACTGCGTAATGATCCGATAATTTGCCAGGGGAAGGGCAAAGTCTAAATTTATGAGTAATGGTTACAGGTGGGGCAATTGTCCAGATGCTTTAGGCAATAGTTCAGATGCTTAGAGCAATAGGTCAGATGCTTAGAGCAATATTTCAGATGCTTAGGGCAATAGTTCAGATGCTTAGAACAATATTTCAGATGCTTAGGGCAATTGTTTAGATGCTTAGAGCAATATTTCAGATGCGTAGGGCAATAGTCCAGATGCTTAGGGCAATAGTTCAGATGCTTAGGGCAATAGTCCAGATGCTTAGGGCAATAGTTCAGATGCTTAGAGCAATATTTCAGATGCTTAGGGCAATAGTCCAGATTCTTAGGGCAATAGTTCAGATGCCTAGAATAGTTGCAGATGCTTAGGGCAATAGTTCAGATGCTTAGGGCAATAGTTCAGATAACCAGGGGCAAATAACCACAGCCCATTTACAATACAGTCTTGGTGCTTCCTAGCAAGTTTACAGTCTTTCAAGTACTTCAGCAATAACAGTTATATGAACAGTACAGTTGCTACAGTAGCTTCACAGTATTTGTGAACTGAGCACCCCTGGATGGACCCTTTTCCCTGACTGTTGGGCCTTCCTGAATAGGATCTGGCTACTCCTGAACATTTTGCTAAGGTTGCCCTAACATCTATACTGAGGGTACCACTTGCCTTATGTTAATTGCCTGGAACACTGAAGGCCTAATTGCCTTATTTGCTATGGGGCCTATATGCCCTACTTATTGCACAAACCCACTAGGCCGGGCTGCCCTTACTACCACTAGGCTGGCTTGCCCTAATCTGCTAGGCCAGGGCTGCCCTTACTACCACTAGGCTGGCTTGCCCTAATCCGCTAGGCCAGGGCTGCCCTGGGACCCTGCTTTACCTCAGGCCTAATGCCCCACATTTACCTCAGGCCTATTGCCATACACTTACTTGGGGCTAAATGCCCTGCTTAGCTGTGGTCCTAATCGCCCTTTTAAAACTGGGCCTGGTGCCCTTAATTCAGTGGGCCTGATGTCCTTCGAAATGGGCCTGGTGCCCTCTATACTGTGGGCCTAGTAGTCCTCTTACAACTGGGCCTGGTGCCCTGCTTTACAATTGGCCTGGTGCCCTAACAGAAATGGGCCTGAATTGTCCCCTCTTTACTGGGCCTGGATCACCCCTTTAAATAATTAGAAGGCCAAAAGTAGCAGGGCCCCTTTAAATCTAAAAGGCTGTCTGAGCCTGCTGCCACTCTTTCGGCAGATCGCCGCCCCGAATCCCACCCGCTTTTAAATATTTATGAGGCCCTAGCTTGGCCTCTCTGAGCTAGCTCCTCCCCAAGGGATGTCACTAACCCATCTTCCTCCTGAATATTTAAATACAGGGTCCTAGCAACCCGGTGCCCCACGGCACTCGGCCGCTTGCCTTCGTGCCTAAAGTGTACTTTTGAAATAATAAAAAAAAAGTCTTTCCTGAAGAGGCAGGCAGCATGAATCTGTGTGCTGCCGCTGACTTACCGCACAACACACTGGAGTGAGGAGGAGAATGGGAGGCGGGCGGTCTTGCTGGCAGTGGGAGGGAGTAAAAGGACGCTGGTGATGTGAGGGATAGACAGGGGGCCTCAGATGGCTGACAGCAACTCGGGCGCGATGTGGCTTTTCTATGCCGCCGATGTGGGACCGAAATAAACTTTTAAAACACTCGGGGGTTAAAATAACAAAGCGACAGGGCTCTTAAGCCCAAAACTGGATGAACTGGCATCTCGTCTCTTCGTGGTGCTCCAACTGCACCACCGACCGCAAAACTGAGCAGAAACAGGAGTTTTCAGGAAAGGGAGGCAGAACAGGACCACAGCAAGCCCTGAGGGATGGCTTCAACCCAAGGTAAGCCCTAATCTGTCCCTTGACTTCTGTGTCCTGTCTCCTCAACCTCTGCCCAGGAGCAACTGAACAACTGTAAAAAATATTTTTTAAACTTAAACCCACCAGGGTTCTTGAGTGGCTAGAGTGGAATGCTGTGCATGAGCAGCTTGGCACAGCATTTCATCCAGGCCATTGTTACTGGAGCTACATGAATTCTATTTTTTTACCAAGGTTTAAGTGCACAGGGCACTTTTCTTTATTAATTACAGTGTTTCTATACTGTACAGGGATGGGAATCACTTCTGAGGGGCCCCTTTATCTAGTTACCCTGCAGACTGTACCTAAGACGGGCACCCTGGGCACCTGTAAACCCCTAATCTTTTTACTTCATTTATATTTCTGGGATGCCCCAACTTTGGGGCATTACATTTGGAAGGGGAGACAAAAAGTTATTTTGATTGGGAGAAGAAAGAAAAGGGAGAAGGACAGGGCTAAGTGTAAGGAGGGAGTAACCATGGTGATAGCACCAGAGAGCAACAAGCATGACAGTGGAGATACACAGAGTGAGGTAAGACGAGATAGGGAAAGGTCAAGCACCGAGGAAAGCTTTACCCAAGGATTTGTCTGAAAGTGCTGATGTTGCTAGATAGCAGCCTGCTAGGTCTTGTCTGGGAGATGACAAACTAGGGGGAGAGATAAGGAAATGGAGTGGGCTAGGCGAGGGGTGGAGGCAATTAAAAATTGAGATAGAGAGAGGAAAGGAGGAGGAGAGAGGGAGGAAAACTAAGGGTAGTGGGGAGCTAGCCAGGGTTTTTCCATGTGGGAGCACTGATCAAGGGGGACAGCCACAAGGATTCCCTATGCCAGCAGGAGTTTTAATGATGTACAGTAGTTTCTTTTTTGTATATACATTTCTAGTAAGGTTTTATAGTATTTATGTCATAATGAAAATTAAATAAATTTTTTCAAGGCATTGATCTTAGATATATAACTATTTATTTCCCCTTTTCCCCCATGTCCCAATTTTAGAACAAAGTTCATATGATATGTTTCTATATCTGGTTAATTTTTGTTTTCATTTTAGAACTGTACATCAAAGGGGTCGTTTGCATCTGGCCAAGTCGTTGTAAGCTCAGTGTTTAATGTATAAGATTGTACATTGTATAAAGTGAAACATTTTTCATAAAAAGTTACTTATTAAACAAGCATTTGTCAGTGCTGAATGTTGGCTTGCTGGCACTGGCATTGGTAGTGCAGGAGTAAGAGAGATGAGCAATAGGATTGGCAGTGAAATAGTGAACTGATGCTGACCCCAGCCCCACCCTGCAGAGATTGGCAGGCACTGGGGTGTGTCTTTGGGTCGTCGGCCATAACGCTCACACCATTTCACCTCACCCTACCCCGTAGACACCAACAAGTGCAGCGGTGTGTCTTGAGGTCTTTGGGCCTTACATTCATCCCATTCCATAAGGAAATATGCTGATATGGGTGCAGTATAGGAGAATGGGTGAACTTTGGGGCAAAAGAGTCCAAGGCACACCTCGACGCCTGTCACTGGCTGCAGGGTGGGGGTGGAATGGCATGAGCGTTACAAGTGACAGTGCCAAGTCACATCCCTGATGCCCATCAGTCTCTACAGGGTGGGGCATTACGGTTGGAAACCCTAATGCCCCTGGCATTTTTTGGTATTTTCACTCCAAATTTTCAACATGGGATGTTTGTGATGCCACCTCATGAACAGTGACACTATGAGTTTGTTTGCCGAAAGATGATTTTATACAGCGACTGTGCATTTTGATGCCACGTGTGAAAACACATTTTGGGCAGGATGTGAAAAATGACAGCTGCACTCTTCATGAGGAGGTGTAAAAAAATGACATTGTTGAAAATCTGGAGTGAAAATATGAAACATTGGTAACGTCACAAGTGTGCATAGAAATTGTGGAATGCACACCCGTAACTCAATTATTTTGGGGATTTTTTTAACCAAATTTTCAACTTAGGCATTTTGGGAACTCCAGTCATGAACAGTGTCACTGTGATTTTGTTAGTCTGTCCTGAATATTGATTTCCCACGGTGACCTCGCCATTGCATGACACATGTTCGAAAACACATTTTGGGCAGGATGTGAAAAATGACAGCTGTACTGTTCATAAGGAGGTATACAAAAATGACAATGGTGAAAATCTCGAGTGAAAATATGAAAAATTGGTGACATCATGAGCATGCAACGCAATTATTTGGGGGATTGATTTTATCAAATTTTCAACATAGGCATTTTGGGACCTCCATTCATGAACAGTGTCACCGTGATTTTGTTAATTTGTCCTGAACATTGATTTTGCAAAGCAACCGCGCCATTGTGCGCCACATTCGCGAAGACACATTTTGGGCAGGATGTGAAAAATGATAGCTGTACTGTTCATAAGGAGCTGTGAAAAAATATCAATGTCAAAAATCTGGAGTGAAAATATTAAAAATGGTCAAAGTTACGAGTGTGTATTGAAACTGCACAATGACCATTCGTAACACAGTCAGTTTTTGGAATTTTTCCACCAAATTTGCAAGATAGGGTTTTTGGGATTCCACCTCATGAACAGTGGCATTGTCATTTTGTTAATCAGTCCTGAAAGGTGATTTCATGCAGTGAACGTGAAATGACCTTTTCGGGGTGAGTAACGAGATGACAGTGCATGTGTTCATGAGGTGGGGTCCCAAACACCCCATGTTGAAAATTTGGAGGGAAAATTCTTAAAAAATGCCTGAGATATCCACCTAAGTTGAAAACACCTCATTTACGCCATTATACAGCTTACCGGCATTTCTGCAGTTCATAGTGGGCTTTGAAGAGTGCAGAAGTGTTCCAGCTCCACCGAAGATTGCGATGCCAACCTCTGGAGGTAAGTATGGGGTGAGGGTGGTGTGTGGGGAGGCAGGGTGCACAGAGAGTGGGTGCGGGTTGGGAGAGGGGGCACCAAACACAACAAGGGATCGTTTTCTTTCTTTCAGATTAAAAAATAAATAAATAAAAACATCACGGACCTGGAGAGGAGGAGGAGGCTGAGCCATCCACCGAGGTGCACAACCCAGAGACTATGCCAGAGGAGGAGGAGGAGGAGGAGGACCTGCTGGACTTGTTTGTGGAGGAAATGGAGGACAGCGATGAGGACACATCAATACCTGGAGGTCATATCTACCCTGGGGAGGTTCTCACCAACCCTAAGCCCTTCCACTTCCCTTTCCAGCCTGTGGTGCTCTACAGTACTGACACACCTGCTGACAGTCACACCCCTGCAAGTGGGACAGTGTTCCGGGGGATAGCAATGTCCCAGGGGACAACCACCACCTCCAGAACTACCACCACCACTGAGGTGGCCGCCACATCCTCCACCTCCCATGCAACCTGCCCAGCACAACAGACTGACAAAGCAGTCATCAGGATCCCACACCATCCCACACCCACACTGTGCATGCCACCTGGTCCACCCAGGCCCTTCCACCTCCACCACCCACCCTGGACTTGGTGCATGCACTCCCCACTCAGCACCCATGCCAAACAGCACGTACTGTCCCACAGGACAGTGTACCCAGAGGCAGACTCTTTCTGAATCTTGTCAGCTGTTGCAGTCTGCCATAGAGTTGCAGTCAGCCACACAGTGTGAGTGGTGGCAACCCTATGGCATACACCAACCCCAGGGAGTGGCAGGTTGGGGTCAGGCAGCACACCAGCATCACCATTGTCCATGGGACTTCCTGAACTCCTGGGCATGACATGGACATTCCATTGTCTGGCTAGAGGTATGGGAGGGCATTGGCTAGAGTGACCCCATCCCCATGGACATCACCCTTCTGCTTCCCAAGGCCCGTGACCACTACATATAGGGGTCATGGACGCCAGTCCCTGGGCACCCGCAGTGGACAGAGAGTTTGAGATTGGAGGTCACTGCTGCCTTTCCCACTAATCCCATCCCCCCTTCCCATGTCCTGGTTTTGTTTTCAAAGGCATCCCCCCAACGACTAGCCCTGTCCCACCATTTTCACACACTCTTATTTTCCTGCTGTATTTTGTACTTTTTATGTACTGTTACTTTGCATTTTGTGTTTACATTACAGGTTTGAAATCTACAACAGTGTCCTTTTATTTTGGTGCCCACCTGCTCCTCTCTGTGAGTCCTCTTAAGATGTGGACTCTGTGTTCCTGGGACCTCCAGGCAATGCAGGGTTGTGACTGTTAAGCTGCTCCAGAATCCCCTGCACCTTTGGCTCCATGTCACTATCACTGTGTTCCTCATGTATCAACATGCCTGTTCCAAGGGTGTGTGCTATGTTGTGTAACATGCAATAGGCTAGGAATATGCCAGAAGCCTTGTGATGGGTATACTGTAGAGAACCACCTGAATGGTCCAGGCACTACAGTCGCATTTTCAGCATGCCAAAGATGTACTCAGTGATGTTGCATGTGGTCATGTGTGCCACATTGTATTGGTCCTCAGCCACATTTGAGGGCTGGACAACTGGTGTAAGGAGTCAGGGATGCAAGGGATAGGCACTGTCCCCTGTAAGGCAGAAAACGTATGTTATCACCTATTCACAGTGTAGCTGCATGCATCAGCAACACAGTCCATGGTCTGTGGTGCATCCTGTGAACCTGTCCACACTCCCCTACCAACCATCCTTCCCTCATTGAAGCAAAACTGTGCTGTGTTACAGCAGTGTACTCCTTGTGGGGGGGTTGGGGGAAGTGCAGTTTGTACTCACCAACCAGCTGTCCACTGGGTATTTATCCGCCTTCAAATACCTGACATAGTCTTGATTTGTGCCATATGATGGCATCATGGGCACTGCCGGGGTACTATGCCAGGACATTGGTGATACTTCTAGTTGCATTGCATGCCACGTGACAATTGATGGAGTGGAATCCCTTCCTATTGAGACAGGCATCCACCCCATCACCAGTGGGTGCCCGGATGGCAACATGGGTGCAGTTACTGCAAGTAGGTGTGCAACCTGACAGAACTGCTGCATGGTTTCTCTGTGCTCCATTGCTGTGCTGGGGAATATCATGAACTCACCAGCATGTGGCAGCAGGGCATCTAGAACCTGGGCCAGTGGTGGTAGACTGCAGCACACTGATGGTATCACCCACCAGTGTCTGAAATGACTCGGTAGCTAGGAAGCACATCGCAGCTCAACTGTCATGGCATGGCTGCACTGGGTATCACTGCACAGCTGCTCATGGAGGAGCTGGCATAGCTGCTGAAGCATAGCCCTATTGAGATGGTACCAACCCACCAGATGGTCCTCAGTGAAGATCTCGAAGAAGACTCATTGCCGGTACTATCTGTGTGCAGCATATCGCCTCCGCGACCTACGTAGTGGCCCAGGGTGGCCTTGTGCCCTGTCCTCATCCCCCATGGCCGGTTCCATTGGGAACAGCATATGAATGTTGAATACAACCATCTCTGCTCTGGCTGCAGTATTACCGCTCACATCTAGGGTTTGCTTGGAGTAAGTCAACCTTTTTGAAGGTGGCATTTGTGCTGCGCAATGATTTCGTGCAAACTCACTTTGCGCGGCACTAACATGCTGCATATAGCATAGTGCCTGTATTCATGTCAATGCCCCTCTCTTTGCCCGGAGCATACATTATCTGTTTGTGTGGTGCTATTTCACTTTGCCCGCATTAATCAGACTTTTGAATATAATGCAAGTGTGCACATGGCGCGTAAAGCGCACACAATTTGTTTGCCCACCAGGCAACGCTTTGAAGATTGAGCCCTGGGAGTCTCAGATTTGATGGAGCCAAATGGAAGGTGCTACACTTGAGGAGGAAAAACAGCTATATATCCTACACACAAATGATTAAGGTGATGAAGAGGATGAGATATGTCTTTGTTTTTTCCAATTTAGTCTTTTTGCCCCTGCTGCCAGTCGCGAACATCCGCGGTCCGGCTATCACTAGCTTCACCTCTCTTGTACTGTACTCTGCCACTGAGACCCTGACTTGCCCCTCGGGGTGGGGTCGCGCACTGGCCTGATGCCGCGAAACTGGTGACTGACTGGGAGCGGCGAAGAGGCTAATTGAAGCCAGATGCTGGTTTCACGAGGCGCCAACAGCGAATTTTCCTTCCCCATTTTTTTTTTTTTTTTGCGTGAGCGGGACGTGCAATGACTTCCCGCGCCCACCTCGCCCCCCGAGAACTGTAACACACTGGTAGCTGCGGTACTCCCAGCTTCCACCAGGGGTCTGTCAAGCACCAGATGGGGTTCCAAACCTCTCCCAGAGAAGGAGAGTAGTCTTTGGGACGCTTCCATCCTTCTCCCCCGGCCAGCCCTCCAGTGACCCGAGTCCATTCCTGATCCCGGGTTGCCGGTGTCGCAAGCAGAAATCCAACCACTGCACCAATGGGCCAGCACAGGAATATCTTTTTTTAATTACCAGTAGTTTATCTGATTCTAGCCCTAGCTCCCATCTATGCCCTTCCCACATGGCCACCGCGTAGCCCCATCAAAAGAACCAAATCCAAAAAGGCAAGCTAACTTCTCTGCCACTGTGGTTGATGCCACATGGCAATGGGTACAGCCACCCCTTGCAGAGTTTGAAATTGGTGAAGGAGCTGGTCTTCATACTGGGCAGATGTTCGTTGTAGGGCCTGATTGTATCACTGGGTGAGAGCTTGTCATCTTGTTAGTACTGGCACAGTTCCCACATTTCCCACCCTGAGCCTCCCAGCATCAACTGGCTGCATATGCACTTAACGAGCATGCTTGTAGTTACGACCGGTATGTCTCCCCTCCCTGAACTGATGCCCTGCATGTGCTGGGTCATCTGTTTGCTGCTGCTGATTTTTTATCTAGCTTTTGCTAGAAATAAAGCATTTTAAGTTCACCAAAGAGACTGTCTCTTGCCCTGACTCATCTGGTGAAGTGGTGCTAAGCTGTGTGAGTATTGGTTGGGTAATATTAGTAGTAGTAAATTGTTTTTTTTTTTAATACAGGATCAAACTGTTAGGACCAGAAGGCCTATATACAAAGTTATCCTGTTTACAAGGCATCAGTTACAGTGCAGAGACAGTACATGAAACACTAGATAAATAATACCAGATGATAAAATTAACAAAGCACAGTATCAACACAATAATCAAGTTACAATAAGTTACAGCATTGTATTCCAACATCAAAACAGATTTGTCTAAAAGTCAGACTTTATGGGAATGACTACCAGAGGAGAACAGTGCTCAAAAACATTCACAAGTATATCAGATCTCATTAGAGATCCAACCATGGAAGAGCTTTAGTCTCTCCAGGGATTGCACTGATGGTGCCAACTGGTCCCATGTCTTAGATGACCCCAAAAGATTCACGCCTGTGCCAGAGGTCTTGATATCCAGTGTCTCAATGGCTCCCTAATCTCTATGACCAAGTCTTTCAAATATCTAGGCATCACACTTGACCCTGCTCTGGACTCCTCGCATCACATCTCTAACATCTGCAAATCCGTCAATACCAAACTTGCCCTTGCGTATAGGATCTGCCATGCCCTCACTCCTGTGGCCAGAGTCGCCATTGCTTGGGGTGTCTTACTCCACAGCCTGTGCTATGTGATAACCTCCTTTTACCATGCCAGCACTAGCTACTTCCTCAAATGGAACGTCACCTATAATAACGTGTGTAGGTTTGTCCTGTCTGCCCCTCATCTTACCCACCACTGCTCACTCTATTCTGATTTAAACTGGTGCTCTCCCCCCTTTCCAGCATCTCTACATCCTTTGCTGTTTGACAGTCAACATCATTAGGTCCTCTAAACGTGCCTCACTGGCCTCTATGTTTACTCCTGCTGACTCTGCCTACTTACTGTGCTCCAAAGACCAGGCCGTTCAAGCTGTTCCCAAATGCTACTCTAAAATGGGTGAGCAGGCATTTGTTCACTTTGCCCATAAAGCCTGGAACTCCCTACCCTCTCACCTTATGGTCAGCTTGTATCACTCAACCTTCAAAAGAAAGTTATTCAATTATCTCAGCTCCTCTGATGAATGCTCCTGTTCGTGGCATCTAATCTTCTATACTGTCACTGATCTCCTGCTCGCTCCACCAATGCTGCACACTTTCTTCTCTTCTCTACTTTGTTTTCTCACGCTCCTTGCCAATGTTTGATGTGACTTACCCTGGATTTCATGCTAGTACTTACTTGATGTACTACCCCTGCTGACTACTGTTCCTCACATTTTCTGTTTACTGTATCCCGCACCTGCTTACTTACTTACTACAATTGTTTTGATTATTTTGCTATTGTCTGATCTTGGCCGATGTTTTATGGCCTGACTTAATAATTTGTATCACGTTACTGCCTTATCTTTGGCTGCTGTTTGTAGCTTTGCACTTTGGCTGCCATTTGTAACTTTGCACTTACTGTTCATTATCTGCTGTTTCACATACCCTGTTGCATTTTTTACCTGCTATTGTAACTTTCCCAGGTCATGCCTGAAAATAGGCATTTTTTTTGTCTAGTGCACTTACCTGGTAAAGAAAAGCTAAATAAATAAAGAAATAAACAGAGAATCTACCAAACCTTGTACATGTTTTTGGTACCAGATATCCCCTATTACTGATATAGCTGAGTTGATATCTACAAGAGTTTGCAAATGCAGTATTAAAATTTATACCAGATAGAAGACCTTTAGTGATTTTATAAGCCATTATTATTTTGTGTTTTTCTTTCCTAACGGCAAGGGGGTCCCAATTTAAAGCATTATAAAGATCACATTAATGGGACTGCAAGGGTTTACCTTATACAAATTGTGCCAGTGTATTATAAGTTATATTTAAGCAATTTAATATATATATATATATATTTTTTTTTTTGCGTTACTATACACTGTGCTGCTGGACTCCAATACAGGTAATATGAGCTGTGTTGCTATATTTACTCCAACCTCTTTTATTTAATGATGATGCATTTCTTCATAATCAGCTTTTTCTACTTTTTCTACAATTTACCTTTTTAATAATGTTTAGAAACATAGAAACATAGACATTGACTGCAGATAAGGACCACTTGGCCCACACAGTCTGCCCATTTCGCTACCTAATGGATAAGCTGCTGATCCTAGTTAACCAACAGCCTACTTCCTCATACCCCCCACTATAATTGCCTTATGTCTGTCTCATGCATTCTTGAATTTCCCCACTGTTTTTGACCCCACAACCTCCTCAGGAAGACCGTTCCATGTGTCCACTACCCTCGCTGTGAAAAAATACTTCCTCACATTGCCCCATAACCATTCCCACTCTATCTTCAAATTGTGTCCCCTTGTTCTTGCTCATCTCTTTTTCTGAAAGATGCTACCCTCTTGAATTTTATTGATTCCCTTGAGGTACTTGACAGTTTCTATCATGTTCCCTCTTCCTCCTTTCCTCAACGGTATACATATTGAGCTTCTTTAGTCTCTCTTTGTATGGTTTCTGGTGCAGACCCTGTACCATTTTAGTTGCCCTCCTCTGGATTGCCTCCATCCTGTCTATGTCCTTGTGGAGATAGGGTCTCCAGAACTGCATGCAATACTCCAGATGGTGTCTCACCAACTGTCTGTACAGAGGGATGACAACTTTCTGTAATCTACTGGTGATGCCTCTCCCTATGCATCTCAGTATTCCCTCAGTCCTCCTTACTGCCATTTCACATTGCCTGTCTACCTTTAGGTCTTCTGATATGACTACCCCCAGGTCCCTTTCCATTTTTGTTGATAGTACCCCTCCCCCCATTGTGTACTCTTCCCCTAGGTTTTTGTTTCCAGGTGCATTACTTTGCACTTCTTTGCATTGAATCTAAGCTGCCATACTTCTGACCATTCCTCCAGCCTTGCCAAGTCTCTTCTCATCCTTTCCACCCCCCTTGTGTAGCAACCCTGTTGCAGATCTTTGTGTCATCTGCAAAGAGGCATACTTGTCCTTCCAGTCCCTCTACAATGTCACTTATAAAGACATTAACGAGGACCAGCCCCAATACTGAATTCTGAAGTACCCCACTAGTAACCCCTCTTTCTTCAAAGTGTACTCCGTTTACTATTACCCTTTGCATCCTGTTGTTTATCAAATGTTTGTCAAATTTTAAAGAATTATCAATTAAAACACCAATATATTTATACTTGTTTACCATAGCAATCAGGCCTGTATGTAATAACTGCATATTATATGTACAGGTACCTTCATTTTCTTTTTTACCACCATTTAATAAGAACAGCATGGATTAAGTCTTTTTCTAACTGGGGTCCAACTCCATTGCTGGATGTTTTCACAGGTGCTTTGTCTTTCTCCCTCCATCCTGTCCTCCCAAAGGTGCTCATTGGCTGATGTCATTTGTTTATACTACCAATGATCCGGAACCCACCTTTGCTGCCAGTGCAAATCATGCTATAAGCTTGAGCCAGTGTAAGGGGCCTGTTTAAAGCATGTTGTAGACAAAGACCAGCTATTTAATGCATCAATAATACCAGAAAAGGCTGGCATTGCCAATACAGAGTAGTGAACAGTGGTTGTTAAATAGCTTCACACAAAAAATAAACATGTTTAAGCATCAGTTATGGTTACAGCATAAAGCTTCCAAAGTAGAGAAATGCAACTTTAAGGTTAAGAACTACTGATCCTCATAGAATCTGTGGTGTGGCACTCCTCTTGGTTTGAAAGATCAAGTGATACAGTGTTGGTCTTGCCCTAACTTTAGGACCACGTCTCTAAGCTCTGATGTGTGACTGTTATTTCTCTGCCTGGACAAACAGTGCCAAAGTTAGGGAAGACCAACGCTGCATCACATGACCTTTCAAACCCAAAAGAACACAGTGCCACAGATTCAACAAGGCTCAGTGGACTTTTTAACCTAATGTTGCATTTCGTTACTTTTATGTTTTTGTGCTTCAACCTGAATTGATGTGTTAACGTGTTTTTTTGTAACCAATACAGAAAATAAGCTGGTCTGTTCCTAAATAATATGTTTTTCATATTTTTCTCACAATTGTAACCTGCTTTGTAATGGGATTGGATAAGGTGGATCAAGGAAAAACATGTCAATTCGTTCAGAAAAGAATAATTAGAGGGTGTGCTCTTTGCTTAGGATGAGATTGTCACTTCTAGGAAAACATTGAAAAGCATGATATTTAGATTAGTGGTGTTAGCAGGGATTTGGACCACCCCAGTATTACCCACTGCAATATGCTGGGCCACAGTCCAGCCACAGCTTGACAAACTTATTTTACTTTTGTAAAAGAAAGAAACCTCCCCCTCCCCTTCTTCATAAACCAACCTCCCAACCTGACCCACATTTTCCTATTCTCCCTTACCATCATGGTGAAGACCCCTCCCCTTGTATCTGTGATGCCCCTCATCCTGAGTTCATAAATCCCACTAGCACAACTTACTCACTCTGTGACCTACAGTACAAGTACCTGGTACAGTACTTCAAATTTTAAAAAATGTGTTTCTCACAATCCTCTTTAACCCCATAAGAGCCCAGATAGATGCTATTTGAGGGCCCACTGAGTGGGATGGGAGTAGCTGTGTCATAAATTTTAAATTCACCCATGAATTGCAGCAAATTCAGCTGCAATGTGCTACATGAAGCATTTGTGTAATGTGTACTATTAAATTTGCCACAGTGGCACAATTATTTACTATGTGAATTGATGTAGTTCAAACTTTGGGGCTAACTTTTGCTGTGAGGTGCATCAGTTCTTGTAGTAAAACTTGCTACTACTGCATAGTGTAGTAATTAACATATTGTGCTACTCAAATTGCTGAGTTTTTTCACTTTGCTTGTAGCTAGATGAGAACAGTGTGGTTAGCAGGATGTAGCCAGTCAAGCATGAGGTAGGAAACACAACTGACTTGCAGGTGACAGGCAGGCCTACAGTAGACAGTATGATTCAGTCTGTGGGTTGGACTGATGTGAGAGCATCCAGTTGCTAAGGAAGCAGAAAAGAGGGTGGAGTAGCTTTTTACATTAAGGAAGAAACTGAAGCAAGAGAGTTGGAAAGCATTTGTCAAGAAGGTAGCAAATCAGATTTACTAAGGTTTCAGATTAATGAGAGCTCAAAGAGAAAGTGCTCTTGATGGTCTGCAACACATCCTCTGAGCAGGGAATGAAAATTGGCAGGACAGTGGGGAAAAGGAGGGCAACAAGCAAATGATGTTATTACAGTGGAGGACTTTACCTAGAATCAAGTGGGACATTGGCATGGACAATACTGGTGATGGCACTGACTTCCTGGACACCTTAAACAACTGTTTCATGGTACAATTAATAAAGAAGGCAACAAGGAAGAAAGATACAGTGGAGCCAGCCACAATGTGATGCAGTAACTTGCATTAAATGACACGTCACAAAATATTTCATGACAACAAGGCTTAATTTCCACTGAGTTGCACTGTTCCATGCAGTATACTGTGCTATAGCATTTTGTGATATACTGCAGCATTACTGCATTGCATCTTGGCTGGCACGGCTGTATACTAAATCTACTAATGAGTAACTAGGAAGATTTAGTGTCCGAGGTAGAGACAGGGAAAACCTAGGAAACAGTGACCACTGCATGATTAGATTCAGCATCAGTAGGTTTACAAACAGCCACTGCACATCCACAGATGTTAACCTTCAGAGGAGTGCATTTTGTCAAGATGGGGGTGATAAGTGGGCGAGAACTAAGGTTACTGGACATATTATATTTTCTGGGGGGTGCAAGAGAGGTTTGAGGACATGTGATCTAGGATAAAAATCATAATAGAGAAAGCAGTAGGTGATGCGTGACAGAGGGAGCAAGAAAAGAAGAGCAAAAGGAGACCAGCCTACATACGTCAAGCAGTGAGATCAAAAAGGTAAGGACAATGGGAGCTGCCCCAATGGTGTAGCAGTAACCCTTTGTGCTATCAAGTAGACATCCTGAGCTTGGGAACATCTCTAGTGCTGAAGTTGGCCTGGTGGGAGTGTTGCTTATGGCAGATCTTCCTGGCATGGAGAAGGCAGGCACCATAATCCTCTCCCACATCAACCACAAAGGTTGACCAGGGAAGTCCTCCTTCTCTATGAGGCCATTGTGGATCACAGATGTATGTGCAGGGAGATTACCTGGGAAAGGGGTCTGATGGTGTCACATCTTCTCCTGGAGAATGCAGGCATTGTGTTCCACTTCCACATACACTACTGTGGTAGAACAGAGTGATCTAGCACCGGGCCAGTGTGGACATTGACTGTACATGCTGGTGTGCTGGTAGGTTACATGGGGGGGAGACTTGATGGCAATTCTTCCTGGCCTAGAGAAGGCAAGAATCATGCTCCTTTCCCATAGCAGGTCCAATGGTGAATCATGGAGATCCATCTTCTCCTCAGGGTCAATGTGGACCACATGTATGTGTGCTAGGAGGTTTCCAGTGGAGATCTGATGGCATAAGTTCTTAGCCTGGATGAGGCAGGTCCCATGCTTCTCTCCCAAAGTGAGCTGATGGCATCTCTCTTCAGCCTGGGAGAGGCAAGCAGTGTGTGCCTCTCTCACTATGATCCCTATGATAGACTTGATGGCAGCACTCCCTGGCCTGGAAGTGGCAGGCATTGTGGTTCTCTTTCACATCTGTGGTGGGCCTGATGGTAAAGTTTCTCTACCTGGAGGAGAAAGACACTGTGCTCCTCTCTTACTGCAACCCTACAGTGAACTTGATGGCAACACTCCTCAGCCTAAAGGAGGTAGGCATTGTGATTCCCTCTCATAGCAACCCCCTGTGCCGAGCCTGAAGGTAGAACTTCTCTGCCTGGAGGCAGCAGATGTTGTACTTCTCTCTTACTGCAATCTCTGTGGTGGGCCTGATGGCTGTATTCCTCAGCCTGATGGAGAGAGAGGCACCATGCTTCTCTCCCAAAGTGACTCCTGTAGTGGTCCTGATGGCAGCACATCTTGAACTGGAGGATGAAGGTACTATGCTGCTCTCCCACAGTGACCTTTGTGGTAGACAAGGGTGGTCTACCATTTCTACATGACCACTGTGGAGCACGAGTGTGTTGTGTGGTGCCAGATGTAAGTGGGTGACCAGAAGTAATAAGATTGAAATAAATCATGTCAGCAGTATTGATGATGTGCCCCCCCCCCCCAACTCTTGAGACACACACTAGTCAATCACTGACTGGTGAAAGGCCTCAGAAGAGGATAATACTCTGTATGGAAAAGATTGAAGGCAATAAGAAAACATTTAAAGCAATAAAGGACACTATCAAACACCAGGGTGGGGAGTGGGTATAAGCTCATGCAGGGGGAGAAAAGATGAAAAAAGCTGGCTGAACAAACTTACTTTCTGGGAATATAAACATGGTTGGGAGAGACTGGGAAAATAGGAATTTACACTCTTCGGTCCTTTCATCATTGGACTTTTTTCAGCCATCATCCTTAAAGAGCTACTAACACCTCAAAGAAAACTTTAAAAGACATAATAATTAGGTACAATTTTGCTTGTATTCCATTTATGTTATATATTTCTCCTCCTCATAATTTATTAATAAAAAAATGTGTATGAATATATGATAATTGTCCCTTAGAGTTCATTTTGAGTTTATCTGTCTCTATAGCTTACTCCCTACTTCAAGTCATAATTCTCTGTTGTGATATCACCATCTTTTTACATGGGAGTAACAGTGAGGTCACAAGCAGTGCTTTATGACTTCAGGTAGGGAGAAAGCAGCAGGAATAGAATTAATTCTTCAGGAGCAAAGACTCTGTTTTCATGCAAATGACCATACTACTAAATAATGGGAAGGAGGAATACAGAACTAATGGGAAATACAAGCTGGACAGTGCCTAAATATTATGTTTTGATTAAGTTCTCCTGAACGTGTCTCCAGCTCTGTAACTGTCATTGTTTGAGTGAGTATAGCTCCAGATTCTCCAGCATTAAAGTCTCATTTCAGTATGCAGTTTTTATTTGTACAAAATCTATATTTCTGTTTGCTGCCTTGCTGCAATATATTGTATTGTAGTGGCATTTTAATGATTTTTTTCTTATAGTAATTAGTTACCTTTTTGAAAGGGTTGTAGCTGACATGACCTCGATCTAGCAGACCTTTTGTAGTAAATCAGATCAATAAATGATTTGACCCCCTCCTCCCTGGTATCATTCTAATAAAACAGTTATTTAAGGTCAAAACAGACTTTCGGTTCATCATGCTGCCCGCCCACATCATATGCAGTGATTAAATAAGTATGCTGTACAAATGTAGCTCACACACACACACACACACACACACACACACATATACACACACGGGGTTGCAGCAGGCAGGCTTTGAGAGATGGCTAAATATTACACTGAGCACATAGATCTGGGGAGTTGAAAACATGAGGAGTGCAAGCACAAGGGGAACCCATTAACACACACTGACTCAAAAGTAATGTAAATGAAATATTTTGAGTCAAGCAGGAAGGCATTGATTTAATTCTTCATATCCCATCCTTCAGGCAATTTATTATCAGGCTGACTGCTTCAGTAGAAACAGCAAGCATGTCAAATGAAACATTCATTTCTCTTTCTCCTTCTTCTACCCCTAATCTGCTGTCAAGTGTGAAAGGCTCCACTGGGAACCCAATTGTACCCATCACAGGTTGCTTCACAGTAATAGCTGGGCAATTTAAACATCAGGCAACAGATATTCAAAACTTTGCCCAGTGGGCAAATTGATTGCACCCTGTTTGCCTAGGTTTTGTAGCCATGCACAATATTCAAAGGGGGCCGTGGGGCACGCTAAAAGGTTTAGCTCATACACAAAAAATTATATTAAAAGCCAAAGAATCTGGCTACACAGTCTTGGACCATAAACCTCAGGATACGTTTTGTTCAAATATTTATTAAATAAACAACTAGATAAAAAGCAACATAAAATCTCCCCCCAAAACAGCACCAACATTTCAAATCTTGCTCGACACCTTGAGGTAAGGAGGCACCCTGGGGGTCGTCAACTGTATCACTGCCACAGTTAGCGAGGACGATGGATAAATCCAATGCAAAGGAGAAAGTGTCATGGAGTCCTCCTCCTCTTCTAGCCACCATAAACCTAAAGACAAAAAATGCTTCATTAGTAAGGTTGAGGTCTCCATTGAAGGAGGTTAAGTCCTCATCAGTACCTGCTCCAGCAGTGTCGACTACAGCCCCATGACCATTATTGAGAGATCAAGGATGGGGCCTGGCTCTGCCACTGCCTTACCTACTATAGGTGATATGCAGCCTTCCTAGATGGGTTCTATCTCAACGACAACAGTACTCTCAACCCCTCCACCAGGCATCATTAACTCCCAGGTTATGCTGGCATCATTCTCAGAAACAATATCATGCCTACTTCTGTCACATCAACTGTCAGTATCAGTTCCATCAACTGGGCATCCCCTGTCTGCACTGTCGTCAATGGGACTGAAAAACATACCTGCTACCCAAATGGTATAACTGCTGCCTTCATTGCTGGCTATGTTGATTGACCCCATAGTCATCTGAGATGACAGTGAGGTGGAATACAATCTTGACCTCCAAGAAATGAAGGAAGATTTGGAGGATGAAGGTGGGAATGAGAAGCCCTGTGATGGAGGTTTTCCTTCCAGACCAACCTTATCAGCATGCAGTGATGACACTGTGGTATATAATCCCAGGTCTCCTCCAGAAGATCCCTCCTTCTAGGCTTTGTTCAAACAAATACAGGATGTTATGGGATTTGAGGGTGAAGAAGAAGACTCCATTAAAAAAAAAATTAAGGGAGTTCTTGGAGGTACCAGCTGCTCCCATTATTATGGTGCCCCCTGTTTCCCCTGCATTAAAACATGCTACATTTTCTCCATGGCACACACCTGGCACTCTGCCAGAAGTCCTCAGAAAGGCTGGCATACAATACCCTGCTCCATCTGTCAAGCCCCATTATTCTTCTCAGCCTGAAACTAACTCTGGGGTTATCATGGGTGCACATGAGTGCACTAGGGCTCCTAGAGTCATGAATACCCTGCCTTCTGACAAAGAGTCTATGAAATTGGATGAAATGGGGAACAGAACACAGGCCTCTTCACTTTGGGCCTTCAAATTGCAGACTACCAAGTGTATGTGATTTAGTCTCAGAATAGCCTCTAGAAGTCAACTTTGGCTATGGCACATACAATGTCAGATAGCCCTGCAATGGCAGAACTGCTTAAAGCTGCATCTGCTTGTTCATATACTAGTAAGCATTTACAAAGGTTAGCCTATGATGCTTCAGGTGCTGCTGCCAGATCAGCTGCCTCTGTTATGTGCTTCAGAAGGTATTCCTGGCTCAGAATGGAAAGATGCACTTCAGATGTGCAAAAGACCATGCTCAATGCTCCTGTTTGAGCTCTAAGCTGTAGCCAGGATGTAGATGATGCATTGAAAGACAAACAGTCATCTAAAATGACTCTAAGATCTCTGAAATTCCTGTCCCCTACAGAGGTTGTGACAGGGGTGCTTATTGGAAGCCTACTTTCTGAGGAGGACATAGCTACTGTCAGCCCAACCATGACAGAGGAGGCAGACCCACAGCTGAACCTGCTGCCCAGGGTATCCACTCCAATGCACCCTAAAGGTTCCAGATCAGGTGACCCTGCCAGCACAGCACCTTCTGACTCTCCATTTCTTCCCACTCCATGGCTGCCACCAGGGGTACAAGTTGGGGGAAGGATCTGTCTTCACATGCAAAAATGGAGGGAGGTCACCTCAGATGGCTGGGTCTAGGAAATAGTGGAAAGAGGATATGCACTGCAACTAATCTCAAGACCTCCAGTGCATCCTCCACCTCATTCTCATTACCCTCCAGGACATCTGTCCCTGTTGAGCGAAAAAGTTCAGACCCTGCTTCAGAAAAAGGCCATAAAGCCTGTTCCTCCCAGAGAAAGGAACAGGCAATTTTGCTTAAGGCACTGTCTGGTCCCAAAAGCCGCAGAAGACTTACGCACTGTGTTGGACCTCAGAGCCCTGAACAAATTCATTGAATACAAAATGTTTAAAATTGTGCCACTTCAGGCTCTCATTTCCTTGATCTGCTAGGACTAGCTTTGCGTTCTGGGCATGAAGGATGTTTACCTTCATATCAAAGTCATAACATGACACAGGCAGTACCTCAAATTCACTCTAGAGGACTCCAGTTATCAAATACAAGTATTGCCTTTTGGGTTATCCTCGGCAGCATGGGTATTCACCAAATGCTTCACAGTTGTGGCAGCAGCCTTCCAGAAGGAAGGGCTTTATGTCTTCCCCTATCAAACAATTGGCTCCTGCAAGGTCTTTCCAGAGAAATTGTTCAGTACACAGTCTCTCGAACTCAGCAGTTGTTTGAGGACCTGGGTATCAAAGTTAATGTACCAAAATCCATTCTCATTCCATGCTAATGCCTTCAGTATATTGGAGCGGTACAGGACACAGCAATGGGCAGTGCATGCCTGCCCCAGGACAGGGTTAAGGCCTTGATTTCTCAGGCCAGTCTACTGCACCGGAGTTAATAACCAGGGGTTGTGGACAGACCAAGATTCTGATCTCTGTGTCAGTGTTCGGAAGATGAGGGATGTTTTTCTTGGACACTCCAGGCCTTTGAAGAGCATCTCTCTCTCCAGGTCCCCTGTTTATATGAACAGACAGCATAAGTGTGATGCATTATATCAACAAGCAAGGGGGTACTCACTTGTACCCTTTGTGCAGGAAAACAGTGACAGTATGGCACTGAGCACTCTCTCATGACTGGCAACTAACAGCCGTTTTTCTCCCAGTAGTCCAAAACTTCTTAGCAGACAGGCTAAGTTAGTCACACTCTCAGGTACATGAGTGGGAACTGCTGACCTCTGTGGTAAATGACCTCTTTGTAAGTTGGAGTTGGCCAGAGTTGGACCTTTTTGCATCTCCACACACAACTGCCACATGTCTGCTTGCTCACTCCATGGCCTGGAGTTTTTTGGTGATATGTGTTGTCCCTCTCCTGGAGGGGGAGGGTCCTTTACGCATTCCCTCCAATCCCATTCCTTTAGAGGGTCCTGCTAAAGCTTCAGGCAGAGGGAGCCACCCTGATACTGACTGCTCCCTTCTGGTCTCACCAGATATGGTTTCCACTCCTGCAGCATCTGGCAGTTGAAACCCAGTTCAGATACCCCTATGTTGGAGTCTTCTGTCCTTGGACAGAGGGTCCCTAGTCCACCTGAACATCAGGTTGCTCCACCTGCATGCTTGGCTCCTAAGGACATAACCACTGCACATTTTGGGGTTTCTCCCCAAGTGGATACTGCTTGCTGGCAGCTAGGAAGTCTTCCACTAGACATACAAATTCAGTGACTTGGAAGTGTTTCACTATTTGGTCTGCTTCCCACTCTGATTATCCTTTTATGTGTCTGTTTAATAGAGTCCTTGCTTGCATGCCATTTCTATTAGACTGTGGTCTGCAGTACTTCTATTAAGGTCACTTGGCAGCTGTAGAGGTTTTCCATGCCCCTACTGATAGATGTGCAGTGGTAAAAATGGAAGTGTCACATTCCTTCTTAAAGGGTATTCTGCACATGCATCCCTGTATTCATAAACCAGTTCTGGCAAATAACCTTAATTTTATACTTGAAAAGTTGACTTTGTCTCTTTTTGAGCCCACTGCAACTTGTGAACTAAACTTCATTTCTTGGAAGGTGCTTTTTCTGGTTGCTATTACTTCAAACTTTACTTCAAACTGAAGGATTTCTGAACTTCATGCTCTTATGAATTTGTACTTTTTCCTGATTTTCCACAAGAATAGGGTGGTATTGCGTATGAATTCTCCTTTTTATGTTGATTGCGTGCAGCGCAAGAAACATATTGGGACAGCTTGCTCAGAAGCAGGTTGTGGAGGCACGGCACTGTTGTGGCCAATGCCCCACAGCCTGAAAAGGCTTGTCCCACTTCCCCCAATGCCATGGCACGCTGCTGGTGACAGCAGTTTGGAACCTTGCCACCAACTTGAGACAAATCAGCCGCTGCAATCAGGGGCCGCCTCATCATTGCAGTGTAATCCATCCACTGCAATGAGGGAGCGACCCGTCATTGCTGGGCGGGATCTTCACATACTGATATTGTTTGTGAACATGGCGGCAGTTTGCCACTGTGTTCATAAACAATGTGTACTGTGTTTACTTGGCAGGGCTAATCCCGTCGAGCTGAGTGCTCCGTGTGTCTGTTGCCAACGGGAGCCCACTCTCCGTCGACATTAGGTAAACCACCCCTCCCTAAATTTATTGTCTCACAACGGGTGCCCAGTCCTCGCTCAGCATAATGACACCCCCTTTGTTGGGTAAGCCAATGGGGTGTCCAATCCCCTGTCGGCTACTGCTGTCCCCCAAAAGAAATCCTCCGTGACACACTGGGAGCCCACTCCAGTGTGCCACATGCCCTTGTAAAGTTAAAAATGGTCCAGCAACGTCTTTTTTTTTCCCCTGTAAAAAAGGAAACTGTCCCTCGGCACTCTCCATGCCCCCCACCCGCAACCCGCGCCCACCCACTGTGCACCCTGCCTCCCCACACCCCTCCCTCACCCCATACTTTCCTCCAGAGTTTGGCACGACGATCTTCAGTGGACCGTGAACATGTCTGCACTCTTCAAAGTCGACCGCAAACTGAGGAAATGCCGGTAAGCTGTATAACGGTAGAAAAACAGTTTTTGCAACTTTAATGCATATCTGTCATTTTTGGGAATTTTGGCTCCAAATTTTCAACATGGGGTTTTTGGGACCCCTCCTCATGAACTCTCAAATGGTCATGGTGTTAATTGGCCCAGTGCCAGTGTTCATGAGGTGGGCTCTCAAAAAGCCTATGTTGCAAATTTGGTGGAAAGAATCAAAAAAATGACTGTTTTATGAGCATGCATTGCGCAGTTGCTACACACGCTCGTAAATTTGCAAATGTACAATATTTTCACACCAGATTTTCAACATTGACATTTTTTCACACCTCTTTGTGAACAGTACAGCTGTCATTGTTCAGCTGCTGGCCAAAATGTGTTTTCGCAGTTCCAGTGCAGAATAGCGTAGTCGCTATGGGAAATCCATGTTTGGGACAGATTAAGAAAATGACAGTGACAATGTTCATGAGTAAATGTCCTAAAATGCCTATGTTGAAAATGTGGTAATGATACTCCATAAAATGACTGTGTAACGAATGTGTATTGCGCAGTTTGCACACACGCTCATAACTTCGCAAATTTGTAATATTTTCACTCCAGATGTTCAGCATTACCATTTTCCCACATCTACTTATGAACAGTACAGCTGTCATTTTTCCCATCCTGGCTGAAATGTGTTTTTGCACTTCCGGCACAGAATACAGCGGTCGCTGTGGGAAATCACTGTTCGGGACAGATTAAGAAAATGACAGTGATACTGTTCATGAGCAGAGGTCCTAAAATGCTTATGTTGAAAATTTGGTGATGATAGCCCATCAGTTGACTGTGTTACAAGTGTGCATTCGCACTTTCCATACCCTGTAACCCATATTTGTAATATTGTCACGACAGATTTTCAACAGTGGCATTTTTTCACACCTCCTTATGAGCAGTACTGCCGTCATTTTTCACATCCTGACTGAAACATGTTTTCACAGTTCCGGCGCAGAATAACGTGGTCGCTGTGGGAAATCAGTGTTCAGGACACATTAAGACAATGACAGTGGCAGTGTTCATGAGCAGAGGTCCTAAAATCCCTATGTTGAAAATGTGGTGACAAAACTCCATAACATGACTATGTTACAAGTGTACATTGAACTGTTTCCACGCACCCTTGTAACTTCCCAAATTTGTAATATTTTTGTGCCACATTTTCAACAGTGGTATTTTTTCACACCTCCTTATGAACAGTACAGCTGTCATTTTCCACATCCTGCCTAAAATATGTTTTTGCACTCCTGACGGAGACTTTCACGGTCACTGTGGGAAATCAGTGTTTTGGGCAGATTAAGATCGAGCGAGTGGGGGGGGAGTGATCAAGCTCAACTGAGCTCTGTCGGGACTGCTGCGGATTTGTTTGTGGGCAGAAAAAGGCCCCAATGCAAGAGGCCAGGACAAAAGGGAAGCCTGCAGCATTAGGACAAACAGAACGGGAGAGTGAGTGAGGGAGGGGGAGTGAGCGAAGTCAGCGGATCGCTGTCAGGAATGCTGCAGATTTCTTTGTGGGCAGAAAAAGGCGTCAATGCAGGCAGGGGCCAAGTACAAAATGGCAGCCTGCAGTGGTGGGAGAAACAGTATGAGCGAGTGAGACAGGGGGACTGAGTGAGATCAACGGAGCTGTATCAGGACTGCTGTGGATGTCTTTGTGGGCAGAAAAAGGCTCCAATGCAGGCAGGAGCCCCATACAAAAGGGCAGCTTGCAGCGCCAGGACAAACAGAATAAGTGTGTGAGAAAGAGACTGAGCGACCTCAATGGAGCTCTGTTGGGACAACTGCAGATTTCTTTGTGGACAGACAAAGGTGCCAATGCAGCCAGGAGCCCCGTACAAAAGCGCAGCCTGCAGTGCCAAGAGAAACAGAATGAGCCAGTGACAGAGCAGTAGTGAGCGACCTCAATGGAGCTCTGTTGTGACTGCTGCGGATTTCTTTCTTGGCAGAAAAAGGTGGCAATGCAGGCAGAAGTCCAGTGCAAAATTGCAGCCTGCAGCGGCAGGAGACACAGAACGAGCAAGTGAGGGAGGGGGAGTGAGTGAGCTCAGCGAGCTGTATCAGGACTGCTGTGGATGTCTTTGTGGGCAGAAAAAGACTCCAATGCAGGCAGGAGCCCCATACAAAAGGGCAGCTTGCAGCGCCAAGACAAACAGAATGAGCGTGTGAGAAAGAGACTGAGCGACCTCAATGGAGCTCTGTCGGGACAACTGCAGATTTCTTTGTGGACAGACAAAGGTGCCAATGCAGCCAGGAGCCCCATACAAAAGCGCAGCCTGCAGTGCCAAGAGAAACAGAATGAGCCAGTGACAGAGCAGTAGTGAGCAACCTCAATGGAGCTCTATTGTGACTGCTGCGGATTTCTTTCTGGGCAGAAAAAGGTGGCAATGCAGGCAGGAGTCCAGTGCAAAATTGCAGCCTGCAGCGGCAGGAGACACAGAATGAGCAAGTGAGGGAGGGGGAGTGAATGAGCTCAATGGAGCTCTGTTGTGACTGCTGCGGATTTCTTTCTTGGCAGAAAAAGGTGGCAATGCAGGCAGAAGTCCAGTGCAAAATTGCAGCCTGCAGCGGCAGGAGACACAGAATGAGCAAGTGAGGGAGGGGGAGTGAGTGAGCTCAACGGAGCTGTATCAGGACTGCTGTGGATGTCTTTGTGGGCAGAAAAAGACTCCAATGCAGGCAGGAGCCCCATACAAAAGGGCAGCTTGCAGCGCCAAGACAAACAGAATGAGCGTGTGAGAAAGAGACTGAGCGACCTCAATGGAGCTCTGTCGGGACAACTGCAGATTTCTTTGTGGACAGACAAAGGTGCCAATGCAGCCAGGAGCCCCGTACAAAAGCGCAGCCTGCAGTGCCAAGAGAAACAGAATGAGCCAGTGACAGAGCAGTAGTGAGCAACCTCAATGGAGCTCTATTGTGACTGCTGCGGATTTCTTTCTGGGCAGAAAAAGGTGGCAATGCAGGCAGGAGTCCAGTGCAAAATTGCAGCCTGCAGCGGCAGGAGACACAGAACGAGCAAGTGAGGGAGGGGGAGTGAATGAGCTCAACGGAGCTCTGTTGGGACTGCTGCAGATTTGTTTGTGGGCAGAAAAAGGCAGCAATGCACGCAGGGGCCCAGCACAAAACGGCAGCCTGCAGTGGCAGGAAAACCAGAATGAGCAAGTGAGAGAGGGGGAGTGAGCGAGCTCAACAGACTGTATTGTAATTGTTGCAAATTTCTTAGTGGGCAGAAGAAGGCAGCGATGCAGGCAGAAGCCCAATAGAAAAGGGCAGCCTGTAGCACTGGTAGAAACAGAATGAGTGAGTGAGACAAGGGGAGTGAGCGAGCTCAACAGAGCTTTGTCGGGACTGTTGCAGATTTCTTTGTGGGAAGAAAAAGGCACCAACAGAGGCAGGAGCCCAGTACAAAATGGCAGGCAGCAGCGCCAAGAGAAACAGAATGAGCCAGTGACAGAGCAGTAGTGAGCGACCTCAACGGAGCTGTGTTGGGACTGCTGCAGATTTGTTTGTGGGCAGAAAAAGGCAGCAATGCACGCAGGGGCCCAGTACAAAATGGCAGCCTGCAGTGGCAGGAAAACCAGAATGAGCGAGTGAGAGAGGGGGAGTGAGCGAGCTCAACACAGCTGTATTGTAATTGCTGCTCTAGAAAGCAGTCCTTGAATGTGGACTGGAATTTGGTCTCAGCCTTGCTGTTAGCCCTCTCAAGGTGCCAGTCTATGTCTGGAAGATTCAAGTCACCCAGGATTACCACCACATCTGATGTGACTGTTCTCATAATTTCCCTGAGCAGGTGGGTATCATGCACCACTGGCCTCTTTAAGGGCCTCTATCCTGCCACTAGGATGACACATCTGACCCCTTTTTTCCCCAACTCAACCCAGATAGATTCTGTGTCTGGCACTGTTTTCACCCCTGATGCTTTCCCTTTCCTGTCTTCTACAGTGACTCCTTCAGTTATGAAGACAGCCACGTCACCACTTCCCTGTCAGACCTCTTCCTTTGGAATCATCCTAATAAATCCACTTCTCACTTTTCATGTAAGATAAATAAAAGGTGTATTTTTTATACAAAATAAGTGTGTGCATACTCCATCAATGGACAGTAGACTACTACTACAGAGACTACTCAAGGGTTGCTTACATTTAGATATAAAATCCATGGGGCTACAACAACATTAAGACTCCCACTGCACTTGCACATCAAAGTTAATAGCCACCAGCGATTGAGTAAGACAGTAGTGCTTGCAATAGAACTGGGAATCACCTGATCGTTACACCCAACTAAAGCAGACATGAGAATGCACCCATGCGGGACTGATTCAGGATGTGGATTTGTGCTTAATCAGAGAAATTTGTGTAAATAAGGACTTTTGTGGAAAGCTGCCTTTGGACTGAAAAAACAGTAGCCATGTTGTCACCTCTGCGCCTGTAATAACATGGCAGTGACAGAATCAGAGGGTGACTAGCCAACTAACCATACGAAGCTGTCTCAAAAGAGAGTCACAAGGTCTCCTGGACTTGAAATGGACCTAATTAATTCAGGTACCTTTGCAGACGTCAATTGCCTCTGAAGTGACAGACCTCCAGGATTGGCAAAATTGAGAGACAGCTCAGCTGACCAATCAGAGCTGCTGATTCCCCAGTGAACAGTAGGGGTTGTTCAGAATTCAAGTCATTATGTGTGGCTACTGACCAGATTGGGTGCCTGAGTGCTAGTGAGAGAGACAGCTTGTGCTGCATCGCAGAGACAGACTGCACATCTGCCAGAACAAAGGGAGAAACAGAATTCCAGCCTACCAAAAGAGAAGTACTTATATGTTAAGTGCTGCATGTTCTTGAAGCTGAAAGCTGCAGCTTATACAGAGACTGATACTTGCACTGAAGCTGGAGACCACAGCTGATTGATCAGTGCCACTGGTGTTGGTTATTGCAACCCCTGTGAGACTGGATGCCTAGATGTGCAGGGTGGAGCAGATTAAAGGAAACTTCCACTAAAGGAGTTGCTTGCAACGAAAGGATACGACTACTGATTGCTGGAGCCAGGAGAGGCTGCATCAGAGGAACACCTGAAGCCTTGCAACATCAACGTCTTTACAGATGGAAGTGAGAGAGAAGCAAAGATAGAAAAGGAGACCAGAGAGTGAAACAACAGCCAGAGAGAGAGATCATTGCGACCTGTGACATCAGCCTTGCACAGTGAGGGAGATCCCTCTGATTGAGGAACTATGAGTAAACTTAGGGATTGCTACTAAAACTTGAAACTTGTAACTTTAGTTTTTTTTTAGTTGTTTAACAAGGAGTAACACACTAAACTGAAAGCTTTTTTACAGGAGTGACCTGGGAGCACAGGGAAGTTAAGTGACTTGCTCAGGGTCACACAGTATGCAAGTGGAAACTGTGGGATTCAAACCCAGGTCTGGTCTGCTGGATGTCACCAGATTTGCAGCTCAGAGCCTAAAACCACTGCGCTATACTGCCTCCACAAGTTGGTAAGCATTCATTGGACGTGGCAATCCAGTCAGGAGTCATAAATTCCTCAGCTACAGGTTCAAACGCATTTGGGCTTGTGGCTTTGATCTCACAAAGCATTGCTAATGCTAACTTTTATTTACATGCATTTCCACTAGCCAACTACATGCAATGTCATCAGGCCTGCACTATTTCCATGGCAGACTACACAGCAAAGCACTGGGAGCTCCCTGGGTGGACCTTTGGGTAACACTGGTACCAGTGGGGAGAGGATAGTACCTCAGTGCAGGAAGGCTGAAGTAAAGCTACTGTACTGTGCACTTTGGTGTGTGGTTGGATACAGTTTGAGGGCTATGCCTGCCTTGGAGGGTATTGAAGAGCAACTGGTATTCAAAGTGGACTGTGCCTAGGAGGGCACTGAGGACAAGCCACTGTATACAGTATTGCTTCTGTATATTATGGTAATGGCACACTGAGCCTCAGGAGAAGGGTGCCATATATAAATAAAGACTCCTACTATTACTACAGTACTGCACAGCCTCATCACTACTAACCTCTTTCTTTCCTTTTGGAGACTGAAGCCTGAACCTAAATAAAACTACTTTGTTCTGCAGTTTGAATCCTTGGTCTGAGTACCCTTTCATTAAAATATTAAGTGCATGCTTTGTGGGGACTGTCACTGTGGTGTGTTGCTTCACAGGTGGGTGATCTAATAGGGAGATGGGTAAGTAATACATCTTAGAATGTACCATACGTACACTATGCCTTCTTTAAGCTTTTCTCTGGATGGAAGCGCTGTGCTATTTTCTAACAACTTGGATACAAACCCCTACAGCTAGGTGGTGAAAGGCCCTAGGATTCTGGAGCACACAAGGCAAAGGCTAGCCACCAAAACATTTACAGTAAGACAGTGACACTGCAAGGCAGGCATGTCATCACACAGTGACTCCTGAGTGGCACCCTTTTAGGACCAACTGCCCCCCCCCTGACACACACACATACATAGCTCTTCATAGAAGAAAGAAGGAAGTATCCCGTATTGTAAAGAGTGAATGTACAAGGTTAATGGTAGCACTGTAGGCTCAGCCAGAGTGACAACCAACTGGGACATCCTAGAATGTGATAGGCCAGAAGAAAACCTCATTTTCTTAGTGTACAAAGGTACCAAGCAAGAGTTGGTGACAGTACATGAGATGAAATTCACTGTGTACCCCTCAATGGATGCCACTGGTTTCTAGAACCAGTTGATCATCTTAAAAATAATTTAAATTAAGAAAGTCCTTTTCAACAAATGCCCATAGAAAAGAAAAAACAAATCACATTAAAGAGAAGATCATTTATAGTAAGGAAAAGAAACAAAATGCACACATTCCAAATTTCCATTAAAATAAAAATGAGGAAGCTACACTAAGTTAACGTTCTATTTAGAACCCCTGAGATATTGGCATTTGTTTATTGTCATTTGCTATAGAAACCTTGACACAACTCTTTTGTATCAATTCCACTGCACTGCTATGATTTAAAAGTATACAACAGTGGAAGACAAAGGTTATGTACATATACTGTAACACCATCAACATACAGCTGATAACAGCAATCTGCCGATGCTCTTCAATCTATGTCTCCTATGGTAACCTACACATCGTACATCATCTGTACATTGTTGCTGTACACATCTTGGCTGCTCCAGAAAGGGTAAAGGATTTACTATCATTTCTTTCTTAGGCAAACATCTTAGGTGTAACTCAGAAATCCCTAGCTGCAGTTCCTTTCAGAGTTGGAATTCCTGTTCCACAGTGCAAGTCCATGTTGTGGAGCAAAAATAAGTGTTTGGGTCCTGTTCACCAGAATATTTCAGACAGAAAGTTGGAGATTCAGTATCAGTACTCTCCATGAAATTCAAGACTGACCAACACATGAAGTAAATGAACCTCTCATACAGCCTTGTAGAGTTAAAGGTGTAAAGGCTTATTAGCAACAAAGGTGGAAAACAAACTGTCCATTGCAATAGAGATAAGTGGCGGCAGGCTGAATTAGGTGGATGTCTTTTGTGAAGTTTCTTTGGTTACCTATTAGTGCAAAAATGCTGCTTTGTACAAAACAGCAGTTGTACATGCAGTTTCACAGTGCTGGAGCCAGTTTCATGGATAAACGCGTAATCAGCTACTGTCTCAACATCCAATCAGGTGATCTCTTCCTCACTGTTGCCATATCTGGCATTGTGCACCACACTGTAATAACCTGCACTGTTAATTGAGGTCTCAGAGTTGGGATTCATGTTTTGTTGTAATTATCTGCATATTCTTTGAAGCATCTCCAGAACCTACTTTATAACTTTTAACAGACACCAGACTGGCATCATCATTATTAATCTACAGAGCTGAGTTTAGGTTGTCACTGGAGCTCCTTCATGATACAGAGAGCTATGTCTACATCTGCAGTAGTAGAAATAGAGAGCTCATTCTTCTCTGAACTAGAATTGCACAGACACACCTATATGTGTTCATGGTGTGTCTGAAAGGGGGGATTCAGTTCACCAACAAAAATCACAATTGACAGCAACTCAATTCCAGTGCACTATAATTGTGAAAAAAAGTGAGTTAGAGGCCATATCATTCTGAATGACTAATGGTATTTTCATGAAAGCAGGAGCTTTTGACATTACAATCCATCGACTACTGAGGCGTATTCAGGAGCTGACATTAAAATGTGACACTTGTGATGTTGGAAGTGCAGCATTATGACATCATCAAAACTTAATAAATATATAACAGAAAATAGAAGGGAGAATTGGGCCCATTGAATTAGGAGACACAATTATGGACTGAAATGCCTTCTATTGTCCTCATTTTAGTATACAGCACTTTAGTATATAGCACTTGAACAAGTCTTGGCAATGGACAAATGGGAAGGAAAAAATCCTGTCTTCCCAAAAATATCATTAATAATGACTAATGTCATTTCTTGAATTTCATTATTTTTCAGGACTGCAGTTTCTCGAATTTCATTATTTTTCAGGAATGTTGTGCAAGTGACTTTTGGCCAGTGCCAACTGTAATTTTTATGCTGGTGATCTAAGCCCCTCTTTAATAAAACAGAACAAAATTTGGTTTTATATAACTGCTTCATAAAATTCTATACAAAGGAATGAGTTAGATACTAGTTGTGCAGAGATTGCCTGTGCTGTACATGTACTGTAGTAGGCATGGGGCACATTAACATCTCACAAACAAAACTTTGCTGCATTAGATATTGTATACTGAGAAAGTGAATGTTCACCAGGGCACAATGGATAAATATCCCTACTCTTTTATATAAAATGCCACGGGATCTTTAACTTTCACCTTGTAAGCAACCAGAGATTGACAGAAGGGTCCTTGGTTTACTGACTCACCCAGATGGTGAGATCTCCTGCAGTGTAGCACACCTGTACTGCAGCAATGCCAAGTTAGTGTTGGATAGTAGCACACATGTCTTGTGCCGGATGTAAACCCGTGACCATCTGATCACTTTCCATCCCAGAGATGGAATTGCTAACATTTGAGTAATTGATACTGTGCTGTGTATAAGGGTGTCATCTTGTGCAGGCTGGGTGAAAGAATGTAGAAGTGAGCCTGAAGGATTATGATTCCCAACAGTATGCAAGCTGATCAGGGCAAAATGGGATGAACTCCGGATATTTTTTTTTCTGCCCTTACCATTCCTGTGTTTTTATGACCAAATTACTAGGAGGTCACTTTTTGGTTAAAAATTCGTACTCTGAAATAGACAAAGGTGAATCCCTGCAGCCAACACCACTACATGTTTTCAGATTCCATGCATGAGCAGTGAGTAGATACTGTGATGGGCTGGAATGTTCATCAGTACTGACAGGGTGATTGACTGATGGATTGCTTGATTGATGGAGTGATTCATAATCTATATTGCAACTGGTAATCCAGGTTGAAGCTATCTGCACAATTGTTATATAATTATTACATGGCATGCTGATTGAGAGGTAAAACCAATAAAAAGAATGAATGAATCAATCGGACAATAACAGACATCATTAATAAATTATTCAACAGATCTTCAACTTATACTTCCAACACTACCAACTGCTGTGCAGTACATGTTTTTGTTTAAGCAGTGTTACTTAGGGATTGCTGGCATTGATCCTTTGTAGTATAAGCCAGGCTATTAAAACTAAGCAGTCATCTAAGTATTGATTGCAGACAAGTGGTAACGGCATCAGGAATTTATAATGATTCCATAGCATTAGCACCACCAGAGGTAGAAAGAAACTCCTCCACTCCTTTTTAACTCCTATCATGATGGAAATATTCCAACATACTTGACTGTGACATATATAGGGAGGCTGGGACTTCTGAGAGCTATATAAACGTCACTGACACATTCTTCTCCACTTAAATACTATGGGATGTTGCTCCACCAGGTTGCCAGGACCTTTGTGGTTTGCTTTGGAACAGATAAGTTCTTGTAGAAGAGACAGAGTGTCAGTGTTCAGAGCTGGAGGGAAGGTTTCCAAACAGAGCTGTATCACTTATCTTTGATGAGAATATATCCTTTTGCTTCAGGTCAGCTCTGAAGTGAAAGGAGAGGTCACAGATGAACATAATCTTGTAGTGAGCAGGTGACTCCTCCCACTTTGCTTCTGGGATTGACACTGGACATGGGCAGAGTCACAGCAGTATGACTTGAGCGGGACACTAAATACTTATTATAGCTGTGGAAAGGATGAGTGACAGACTGATATTATTAGAATGCAGGGTTGTTCAGGACTTGGAAGCACAGCTCTAAATACTTGCTCAGGAAGGGCACATCTTAACCATTCTCTTTCTTTTCAGTTCTTCAAGAGGTTCCAGGAGATCTGAAGGCAAAGACCATGGCTCATATAAAAGGACTTGGAAGTGGTGTTAGTATAATGGATTTTTATTTTTAAAACAGGTTATGCCCTGCATTTCAAACACTCCAAGATAATCAGAATGAAAGGTTTAGTAGAGTGTATTTTATAATTTGGATATGGTTTATTTGCATATTAAAAAATATAGGTATATGACTCTTTTTCCATCACAGTTTGCATACCTTGGTAGTCCTGTACTAGCAGTTTTTATTTATTTACATAAAAAATAGTAATTATGCAATGTAGCCAGTGTTCTGGATGTTCAAAGAGTATTTAGGCTCAGCTTTTCTGTAATTCATTTATGTTATTATGTGTACTTTTTGAAAAATTATATATTCATCTTTAGATTTCTCATGCTGTTTGCACACTGCAGTTAACCCTTCTTCTGCTCCCTTCATATTTGTCTGTCTTGGGAGCTTGTCATCTGACTCTTGTTTGCATTGTGTGTATCATATTCCTAACTGGTCTTCTTTTTCCCTTTTCTCTCCACTAGAGGGATCCAACAGGTTACTGTTTCACAATTGTTGGGTAGCATGCTGCACACACCACGAAGACCCAATTTTTTCATGGGAAAAACTAACATGTCCCATTGGATCTGTTTCTATTCTAGGTGAGGGAAGCCCCCTTTTCACCATGCCAAGTGTCCTTTCAGTGACAGATCTGCTGCAGCAGTGTACTGACTTGTATTTCTGTACTGCTTGATGAAATTGCTGCAAATGGAAGCTTGTTTTCTCACTGTGAAGTATTCATGGCCATGGATTGTGTAGAACTCAGATATTTGGTTTCATTGCACAACTGGAAGTTCAAATGCCACCAAGGAGATGAACAGATGTAGATGGACAGCAAGAGGAAGACACACAGGCACACACATGCTTATTTTTTATTTTATTCACAAAATATTTAAAGAAAACAGTAATACTGTTTCAGTACTAATTTTCTGAAATGTGTTAACTATAGTCTGTAGATCTTAAGACAAGTAATTCGAGCACCCTCTACAGCTATGAGGCTAGTTCATTTTTTTTATTGACAGCAATTTTGTTACTGGTTGTTCATATACTAAATCATTTATTATTTGCTGGGAATAATGAATAAACTACAAAAAGCAAACTCAGGAGCAAAAAGCAGGTAACATGTTTTGCAGGACAAAAGGACCTTCATTTATGTGGCTCCATCCTCTTTTTTGAAGAATTCATGAAGGTGCATGCTGCCAGTATACTTGTGTTTCCCCTTTAAGAATGTGAAAAGCAAGCAAAATAGTATCAAAAGTGTGGCATATGTCCTACTTTCCTATGAATGTGTTTAACTCTTCTTCAGAATAATCACAAATAATCAAATTTGGTATACTTCATCAGCTGCATTGGTAATGCTACTGAGTGCATAGGAAGCACCATGCACTAGAGAACAGTAATCTTTCCATTTTTTTTCTCTTGGAGGTGTGTCCTTTCTCTCCATATAAAAACCACAGTCATGCAATCAGGAGTCAGATTTGTTGCCTTCCTCCTAGAATACAGAGCCTCCTCTTGCCTCCTTCACAAAGTCACTTTTTTGCCTTCTGCACTGACTGAGCACCTATTTGTGTACATTTCTGGATATATCTGAAGCAACTAGCACTGGAAGTAAGGTATGAAGGTTCATTTTGAAAATGATGTGCATTGTTTTATTAGATTTTAAGTTAGTTGTGTATTACTTAACCAGCAGTGTATACAGAGACCAGAGAGAAAGGCATTACCAATTCAGAGAAATTGATGCATTGCTCCTTTGAAGCTAGCAAGCCCAGGGGATCCCAAATGCATGGAAACTTTAGTATCTAAAAGTTGTATTAATATTTAGTATAAGGGAAGTGCTACAATGTAAATGTTAATGAACTTTAAAATGGCTCTGTAAAGCTAGGAAAATGTGATTGAGCTGTTTTGTCTTTGTAGTCAGAGAGTTCAGTTGGAAAAGATTGGTGATCTGTAAAATCACCATCTAGACAACACCACAAGTCTTAAATTCCATAAAAATTTATTTTAATAATGTTATAGATAGATAGATGCAGTGATCAAAATGGCTGCCAGTGTTCTACTTTGAGAAGGAAATGTTACAGCAAGCCAAAAAATCTCCACCTTGGGGTGGCTCCTTCACATTTTTCTCCTGTGGAAGTAACACTGTTCTGCACATGTATTAAACACTGAAGACTGAAATAAGCAGACAAAGGAAACTGTTGATGAAGACTTTAGAATAGTACACAATAATATATAGCCTTTTAAAATGAAGTGTAAACTGACTTTTCCTTTTACTTATACCTTAATGGGAAACATAAAGTAAATGTATAACTTAGAAATATTAATTTTCTACACTTGTTTGGGGAAAAAAATAATTTAGACTCACACTATCCTAACTGGATATACATTTAAATATAATTGAAAAATACCATTTGTTTTTGTAAAGGTTAATGGTCAATGGAGATTTTATAACCCCAGTTAGGTGTTTACAAAGATGTTAACATATATTTCTGTCTCAGATGCTACATTGTTATGTAATATGTATTGTTCTTTTAGATATATTTGGAAATATAGTAGATCTTAGTATTTGTACAATATGTATGAATGTATGTGCACGTGTATGTATATATATATATATATATATATATATATATATATATATGTATGTCTGTATGCATGCATGTATGTCCATTTGTACGTAGTGCATATTGCTCACCATTTCCAGACAGCAGTACTGCAGCAAAACATTGCGACACCTCATTATTTTTCATAGGTGGTGCAGTACTGCTGCAGCATTTGACAAAACTGGAATACCAGTCCTGTTATGTATACATGAATACTATTTTATTTAATCCTAGAACTGACATATTGCATATTTTCTGAAATGTATGAATTATGTGATGACAACATACCTTTATATCTGCCTAGTTACTTAAATATTAGCTAGTATTTAATATGTTATACATTAATGCCTTTAAATATTTCTAGACGTACTTGAAATATGGGCAATACTGTACCTTTAAAATGTAATTTATATGTATTCTTAACAAACTATGTTTCCTACATCAGCTTCTAATACTGTATAATCAATATGTTTGAAATCGAATGTATACATTGCATAAAATACAGCAATGAGCAGTATCAAGGTTTTCTTTGATACCAGTTACATATATCTGTCTGTCTGTCTACCATTTATCACAATAAATATTTATATTATTCACAAGATAAGAACTTATGATACAATTACAAAATTACAATTGTTTTCAAATTCTTCTATTGTTACTGTTGTGTTATCTAATTTAAGACAGTGCTATTGTATGCATCATATCTGTAGTAATTATGTTTTACCAAATAGCGTGGTCAACAATTCTAATAAGAGACTAATGTGCAATAATTTGGTACCTGCTGGAAATTAAACAGTAATATGTATTATTACAATGTAATGGTTGATTTGTATGTATACATACCAACATTGTAGTAGCAGCACATACCTTATTTTGGAGTATATTGAATATGTAATAATTAATGTGTAATTACAATGTAACAACATGGTAACTACTATGTAATTAATAAATTAATTTTATAACCATAAATATATATTGCATGGTAGATTTGTTCAGTGTATACACCATTATTAGTGTGTAATTACTCATTTTGCTGCTATTTGTCATGGAATGGAGCAATATACAGTCAATTTGGCTGGAAAGCAAAGAATACATACAGCTACTAAAGTCCTAAATGTATGGTTTTATTTAACTGCAGAATGATGTATGTATTATGCGATTCATGCTTTGTAATTAATGTGTAATTGCTTGCTTACTCAGTGGTAACTAATATGGAACAAATAAGATACTGTTAAACTTATTAACATGAAATAAGTATAGTTACAGCATAATGGGAGGTCATTAGTGGGGTCCCACAAGGCTCAGTCTAGGGCCCTATCCTTTTTAATGTGTATGTCTCAGACATCGGGAAGGGGATAGGTAGTAAAATGAGCTTAATCACTGGTGATACCAAACTGGGAGAGGTGGTGGATAGGGAGGAGGGAAGGAAGGCACTACAGGTGACCTGCAGAAACTAAAATACTGGGCCCAGGCATGGCAGCTGGGGTTCAGTGCACACAAATGCAGTTTTCTGCATCTCAGTAGTAGTAACCCTGAGTATTTCTGCCACTTCGGGGGTACAGCTGGCTGTAACAACAATGGCAAAGGACCTGAGGTTTATGATTGGCACTAAAGGGAACCACTCAGTGGAATGCAGGAGGGCAACAGCCAAAGCAAACAAAATGCTTGGCTGTATATCCAGGGGGATAATGTCTAGGAGAAAGGAGGTCATACTTCCCCTGTACACCTCATGGGTGAGGCCGCATTTGGAGTGCTGTGGGCAGTTCTGTTGACCATGCCTTAAAAAGGACATCACACTTCTGGAGAGGGTCCAGAGAAGGGCAATGAGATTGATCAGTGGTATGGAGAGGTTGTCATATGATGATAGACTCAGAGAGCTGAACATATACTCCCTGGAGGACAGGAGGGATGGGGGGGATATGATAGAGATCTTTAAATACCTGAAGGGGTTCACCAGAGGGAGCAGGGAGGGTTTGCTCAAGCTGAGAGAAGAGGGGAACTGCAAGAAGCTATAGTCTAAAGCTGGCAGGGGGAAGGCGAGGGGCCACTGTTTCACAGAGAGACTGGTGGTGCTCTGGAATGCTCTGCCAGATGATCTAGTAAAAATGGCAACAGTGGGGGGTTTCAAGAAGGGATTGGGCAGGCACGGGGCACAGTATGGAGGGGAGCAAGGAGATCACTGGAGCAGTACAGGGAGGTGATGAGGGGGGAGGGGGAGGAAATGGTGGGTGGTAGAGCATCCATGGTGCATTATCAGTGTGCTGCATTGGGCAGACAAGATAGACTGATAGGCCTAATCTGCTGGCAACTATGTATGTATATATGTATGTATGTTTGTATGATTGATTTGTAGCTGAGTGCAGTTGGATGCTATTTGTTTAAATGCAGGTGTGTGCCATACATATTGGGTAATATGGATTATTTACTTAAAATGGCAATGATATCACATATAGAGATGGGCAAAGTTGCCAAAATTTGCTTGATACCAATGAATTTCACCAACTTCATTTCACAGATGACTTTTTTGTTATTATTCACCAAGTGAACTGACCAAATATATGGTGAATCTGCACAAATTGCTAATTTGTGGGTGAATTAGGCAAGTTGCATAGTTCACCATGCAAATGTGGCCAATTTGTTGGCAAACAATGATGAACATTGCATCTCTAGTGATTACCCTATGTGGCTATGCTTCCTCCCTGCTGCTCAAAACATACTATTAATCATATACCCACCCACATCCACCACTGGCACCCTCCCCCCCCCAAAGCCTAGCAAACTGCAAAGTAATAAAGTTACAAAGAACATCTCCAAGACAGTCTGAAAGATCAAAATCAGTATCCTACCCTCTTCCACCCTTGGGCTAAACACACTCTCCAACTGTCCCCACCCAAGTCCCATCAAATGAGTCTTAAGTCCCCCACCCAACCCCTCTTTGGTCCCCACCACCCTCCTCTCTCCACCAGAACCCATATAAATTACCTGTAATAAAAAAACAGTCCTTCAGTGCAGTGTCTGCTCTGTTCAGTGTCCATCTTGGTAATGGTGCAAATTAATGTATAGTGACATCTTTGCTCCTAGTGAAACCTGATTGGCTGAATTTTCAGCCAGTCAGGTTTTACTAGGAGCAAACACAAATCACTGCTCATTCATTCTCACCATTAGTGAGATGGATAGTGAACAGAGCAGATGCTCTGCACCAGGGTACTTTTTTCCTTATTACAAATGTTTTTCTAGGTGGGGGATTATAACTTACTCAGTGGGACTGGGGGGGGGACAAGGAGAGTGTGTTCAGCACACAGGTGGGGAGAAGGGTAGGGTATTGATTTTGAACATTCAGACTAACTCTCTGTCTCAGACTCATACAATGTAACTTTATTACTTTGCAATTCGACAGGCCACAGGGTGCCAGTGGGGGAATGTGAGGGACTATATGATGAATAGAACTTTTTGGGAAGTGGTAGGGGTGGCATTACAGCACAGTGGGAGGTTTATTATTTAGTTGTATTTTTTAAAGAAAAAATAATATGAAGTTGGTGTGTCCGCTGAGAAATTTGCAAAATTTGTGAAGTGCAAATTTCTGTGAATTCATGCCAACTTCGCTGGTAAATTAAAACTTCACTGCATCTTTAATCACCTACAAATTTAAGTTTGGTTATGTTCAGGTAGACAAGTACTTTAAAGAAAATTAGATGACAGGGCATCCTCACTGAGCTGATGAGAGAGGAACTTGATGGACCACTGGTCTCTTTCCAGTAAAATATAAATGTACACATATATAATATGTACATATGTAAATATAGGTACAGTAGTCATAGACATACCTTTAAGAGATTACATGGCAATTGTTACGGTTTGGGTAAAAATGCACATGGTGTAATGGATTATCATGAGCTTGCTGCATATGATAATAAGCAAAGTATGAATTAACTAGTACAAAACTGTTAATAAAATAGACTTCATCTAGTTAAAATATAGCTGAATATATTTTTGTATTTAATAACAGTTTCATTTATTATGCAAGCTTGTGAAGTAACAAATGGGAAATTATTGAGTGGCAGACTACAATAAACGCGGAACAAGGATTGGAACTATGCAATTACAGTCTAGTAACTTTCTTTCTGTATAGATTTTTGTCCCAATTAATAGGCATAATAGCCCCTCCACAGGGACACCAGTGACCTCTTAGTCCAATTACCACAGGTTTGTTGAGGGCCCCTCCTAGTAGTGAAGGCCCAAGATTACCAGGCTGCCATCCAGAATCTGTACTGGTTTTCTCTGTACTATACATCCATTCCACTTCTTGTCTTCCTCTGCTGATGCCACACAGTGCATATGGCCTCTAGGATGTACTGTGAGTTCTTCTGCAGGAGAGGAAGAACCATTTGTGGGATGAAACAAGGGTTGCTGTAGCTGCAGAACTGCTTCATCACCCTTCCTAGTCTGGGAAATACTGAGGCTGGGAATGCCTCCCCCCAAACCATTGACTGCCCAATGGCTATTATCTCAGGCTTGATCCTGAACCCATGTTGGTGGCATTAAAGCACAGTTTGCTACTGTTGGTCCATTTGGTGGCCTGGCTAACAACATTTCAAAAGTACTTACCTGCTAAGTCTATTTTAGGAATCATACAGTGTGTAGTTGTCAATGCAGTATTATCATGTTATAGTATGAGTGCTCACAGTGAAGAAATATAATGAAATTGTAACTATGAAGATACATTTTCCTTTATTATATTTATTTAGCTGGTTTGTTGGAGCAGTGGTAGAGCCACCACTCACAATGCCATTGACCCTGGCTCATGAATGAACCCAGAGATATTGGAGAGCTGACGAGAAGAGGAGGAGCATCCCAGAGGATGCTCTCCTCCTCCGAGGAAGAAGGATCATCCAGTACACTGCAATACTAACACCTGAGTGACCACTGGTGGCAGTGCAGTTTTGTGTGCCTATGGATACATGTGATGGAGAGAGTATGCATGTCACTGCATTAGGTACACCAACACCACTCAAAGTTGTGGGCTGTCAGTGAGAGGGATGAAAAAGGAAGAAGATTTTTGCCTGTTGGGTGGATGAAGCCCCATCGATCCCCAAGACCACTTTGGGCTTGCAGCCTCTTGGGCCTCTTGGATGGCCTCTGCCTTGGTAACAGGATTAGAAGGACATCACTGCAATGGAACAAAAGGCAGGACTCCACCTCAGGAGACAAACAGACTGGGCCCATCATGGTGTATCATGGGAAGCCTGGAGCCCCAGTGAGTCCTAAAGAGGTGCAAAACTACAGCACTGGCAGTGGCAGAATAAGGTCCTGATAGGTTAGACATGGGGAGCAAAAATAGAGTTAAAGAATTACATTTATTTGTACTTTACATCTGTACCTACCCCCTATTCCTAACCTCAATGTTACCAGATTGCATAGACTGCACCTTTCTTCTAGTTGGGGGGGGTACCTGCCCTCTAGTGTGTGTGTGTGGGGGGAGGCAGGTGGACAGCTGCCTTCTCAGTCAAACTCAGTGCTACTCTGTAGCTGGCCAGCAGGGGGCACGCAGATATCAGGCGGCCTTCCACCTTCCACCATACCTTCCCGGGAGAGCAAGACATCATTTCAAGTCATAACTACCCCCATGCTGACTCCAGTGTGATAATCTGAGGATTGCTTGTGAACATTAGTCTCCCAGATGTACATTAGAAGCATTGCACTGCTGCCAAATGACTGGGCTAGACCTAGCTTGGTGTGCTATATGTTTTGTTACAGGGTAACACACTGGGGTCTCTACATGGTTTCTAGATAACTAGATCTAAAGTTTGTGAATCAGGGTAGCCTCATTAGATGCAGCAGCTCATATTCATGGGGGTCCCAGGTAGGCAGCAGGTCTACAAACATGACACATTTTTGCACGCTATAAAATGTCATGGAAAAATCCTGAAACCAAACTGGTTGAGAAACATTGCCTGACCATGCAACAAAAAGGTAATGATGCACAGTCAGGTACTGGAGCTCATTAAAACCTCATTACCTACAAAATTAAGGACAATTTCATGTATATAATTTGCCAGTTAAAAATGTATTTAAACAAATCATTTTGTCAAATAAATCACATAACATTTTTTTTTACTTTACATACAATATATAAAAAGCAGCAAACCATTTTATAAGCACAATAAACCACTCCAGGGTGATCATTAAAGGATTTGATTACACTTCCCAGGGGCATAAGGACAATCCTTCAATGCACACCCTGGGGGTGGCTTATTGTTTACATTATATGTAAACAATACAATAGTATTGTAAATAGTAAATTAGAAGTCCACAAGAATTAACACAAAACACTCATCCAGGATAGGTGACACCAACAGGGATTATTTAGGTAGCCAGACAAACCCTCTTTGAAGTTAAGGAGTGAAGGAGCCAGTTGGACAATATCTAGCAGATTATTCCAGTCACTTGGTGAAAGACAACTGAAGGAATGCTTTCCAAGGTCTTTTCTCAATCATGGAAAGAAGAAGCTGAGTACAGCCAGAGAACATTTTATTTATTTATTTATTTAGTTTTTGTTGACCGGGTAAGTGCACTGGACAAATCCTGCCTATTTTCAGGCATGATCCGGGGAAGGGGGATACAGATGAATGCCAACTGACCTTGAACCAGATTAAACTGTGGGAGCAATACACGTGGAGGATATTTATTTTCTAGTGAAATACACGTAATGATAATATAACTAAAGTCATATGTGTCGCTGATTACATGGTTATACTCTGTTCTGGTACATGTACATGTACATACAATAATTAAAAGGTAATTGCTGGGTTATCAGATGGTAATAAACATGGTCATTTAAGTTGTAATTAATTTAAAAATGCAATCTCAGTGTTGCAGTGCAAGTAAAGATAACTTTATAAGTAATTATATGGGGATATATGATTTGTGGCATATGTACACTGCAATAGGTGAATAATTACTAGTTTAACAAATGGTAGTAACTTGAAGTAAATATAGGTACTTTACAGGTACTTAACATGAAATACTTGTAACAAGTGTAACTGCATATGAATTATTTTATGAGAAATTCTTTATGTTTCACTGCAAATATATACAATAATTAAAAGGCACTCACCCTCCATAGTCTTCAGATATTGCATAATTCAATCAGAACCCATGCATCTTGAGTCCATAGCAATAACTTTATTATAGAAAACTTCACTATTCATCCATGCAAAAGGAGACCAAAAGTGCAGTGAGTGTGAGCTGTGCAGATCCTGGTACTTACTTTGGATCTCCTTTTGCATGGATAAATTGTGAATTTTTCTAACATAAAGCTATTGCTAGAGACTCAAGCTGCTTGGGTTCTGACTGAATTATTCAATATCTGAGGACTACAGAGGGTGAGTGCCTTGTGCGTTTCTGTTTTACTGAACTTTTATTGCCAAGAGGTCCTCCTACTCATCCTTAACAGCAGCATTCCTGCTTTTTTACAATAATTAAAAGGCAATTGCTTGATTACAAAATGGCACTTACCATGCAATATATGCAAACACTCCGTAAGCATAAATGAAATGGAGCTGCAGCATAAGCACAGCTATATTTCAGTATTAATGTGGAGTGATATGTTATCTTTTATGTCATGTACATATTATTACATACAGTGAGCACTGCTCTACTGAATAGGGATTAACATAGAATTAAGGTAGTTACAATTATGTTAATGTAATGTTAATTGTTATGTATTTGAAGTATTAAACTGGAATAATGCACAGTACTTAATAAGGAAAAGGAGTGACTTCATACAAGTTTCCACATACATAAGTAATAAGCCACAACAGCGTGTGTATTATAGGATTTTAATGCACACTCCAGAGGAGTAGTAAGGCATGCGCTGAAGGCCAAGTGTCCTTATGGCCTTGGGAAGTGCATTAAAATTCTGTGATGCACTCCTGGGCGGGGGGGGGGCGGATTCGATTCAGCATCTGAGAGTACATTTATAGCAATTTAATGCATGGTCAGGTGATGTCTCTTGGCCAATGAAATTTCTAGCAGTGACATTTACTGCACTTGGGAGAGAGACTGAGGAGGAATTATTTGAGTCTGTAAAAAGACATCCTGGTTGCTCACTGCAACACCAGAAAGGAATGTATGTGTGATTCACATGGGAAAACTCAGGGGCCTTAACTGGCAAACTCTCATAGCTCAGTTGGTTAAGAGCTAAAGCATGGATTGCTGAGGTACTGGGTTCAAATACCAGTGAGAGTCACACTTTTCCTTTCATTTCCACAATTGGATTTCTAAATTTGCCTCTCAGTGGCATATACTGCACTTGGGAGAGATTGAGGAGTCATTTGAGTCTGTAAAAAGATTTCCTGGTTGCTCATTGCAACACCAGAAAGGAATGTATGTGTGATTCACATGGGAAAACTCAGGGGCCTTAATTGGCTGAACTCTCATAGCTCGGTTGGTTAAGAGCTAAAGCATGGATTGCTGAGATCCTGGGTTCAAATCCCAGTGAGAGTCACACTTTTCCTTTCATTTCTACAATTAGATTTACAGATTTGTTCTAGTCATTTTATAAATATTTTTATTGAATTATGGTAACTGATTAGGTAAAACAGTCACATGATCAAACATAGTTTGTCCTATAGCCCTATTGCCCTGAATCCAGTCAACAGTCTTCTGGTCATGACCATGGCTGCTGATCTTTTATTTTTCTCCGATATACATTTTATCCATCACTCATGCCACCATCCCATGGATTTACCATGCTACTCAGGGATGTACCCAATTCACACTGATTATGCCATCATACAAATGGCTGAGATTCCCCCAATTTTCACCCCTTGTTTCTATCCTCCCACAGCATGAGCCATGCCCTTCAGCCTCAGATATACAGCATGCCCCTACAGAAGGAGCAAACTTCCTGTCCCACCTGCAGGAGTGCTATTATGCTGGAACCAGCTGCCAGCCCTTCCTGTTTGAGGTGGGCTACCTTCCAGCAGTCTGGTCTGCCTTAAAACACAGCAACCAAAAATCACTCCAAAACTTCAGTCACCTGCACGGCAGTGGGATGCAGTGCTGCTGGGTCATGGTGTGGCTTTAGGCTGCTGATCATTTAAAACAGCTCTTGTTCTTAAAAGCTGATGCTAATTAAAAGCTGTTGCAGTACAGCTTCTAATTGTACATTGGTGCAGTCATTAACAATAGTTGCAGTTGATCTTTTTTTATTCTTTGGTAACTAGTTAAGATCCACTAGGCACAAGCACCTGTTTTCAAGGGTAACCAGGAAGCACTTAGGAAGTTTACTGACTTGCTTAGAGTAGCATATCATGCACATGGAGGCTGTGAGAATTTCGCCCTGGTCTGCTGGATGTTGTATGTTCATTCACAGCTTGTTACTCTAACCTCTAGGCTATACTGCCAGCCTCAATGATTGAATGCTGTTGCAGGGTAACATATATGTTGCACTGCAGCTTCACAAAAGTTGTACAAATATGCCAATAAAAAAGATTACCAAAACAACTACAGACTTGAATTCGTAGCTAATAGTGGAAAACTATTATTACCCTTTGGGATAAAAATGTGACCTTCAGTGGCAAAAATGCTTTCAGCCAGCAGCTTTGGGCATTATAAATCACAGTTGATCCCTTTTCAATTGTGGGCAATAGTGTTCTACTATAAACATCAACTATAGTCAATATTTGTGAAAAATATATTATTGAATGGATAATAATGGGTGATCAGATAACAGTTAATTGACACTACATCCTGGATATCCTTGGTGCTCTGGCCAAAATTTCCTCTCTCAGCCTAATACATTTGTATCTGTCTTTTGTAAGATGTTACTGTATGCTAAGCTCACACTATCCCAATCTAAAACCCTAATTATAATAGTACTAGTATTGATGTACTCTTTGGTAAAATATACAGTAATTGGCATAATAACAATATTAGTGGCAGATTTTAATACAAAAGACTATTTTCTGTACATTGATTATTTAGCTATCTTGTTTCCTATCATTTTTTTTTTGTTTTCTCAGACTGACCTATTTGTTAATTGCTTTGGTAACTGTGTAAGGCCCCCTTGGCATAAGCCTGTTTACAGGAGCAACCTTAGACATGGGGCACAATACATACAAGATAGCATGCAAAACATAGGCCATACTTCCAATACAACAGTATCTGAGCATGGTTGCAGTAAAGTGGGCTCATGTGTGATAATTACTAGTAGTCTGCTCAAGTAGATGTCCTTTCATCCTGTTTCTGAAAGACCATGGAGCCCTTGCTTACCTTATGTGCATAGGTAATGAGTTATATACCTTAGGCTCTATGGGTTTGAATGATCATGGTCCCATACTGGTTTTACAGAAGGGTATGAACAAGACATTTTTCTCAGTAGAACTTATGTCCTGTGGTCTACTCTGCAGTTTTAATAATACAGTTAAGCAGCTGAAGAGCCTGAAACCACAATTTTAATACCAAAGTTATACAGTCGAAATTGTAGTCTTGCCTCCTGGGGAAGTGAGTTTAGGTCAGTGAAGATGATGAAATTGTATGTCCTTTTGTTAGCAGCAAGGGCAAAGTGCTCAACTCTGTTAAGTAGCATGCTTAGTGTAGACAACTCTTTCTTAGCCGGTGAGGAAAATAAAGCAGCTGCATGCTTTAAAATGAGACTTTATATCTATCGATTACAGACTGGTCCTCATTAGTTGGGGACCCCTAATTCTGCATAGCAAGCAAGTTTTCTGTTCACCTTCCCTACTATGTAATTCTGATGATGTTGATAAATAAAGAAGAGGTCCTGCTGTATCCTCAAATATGTAAACTGTTAGTAATGTCCAGTTTAGTTCTTTCAAGGGTCCGTTTTTCACAGATATTGTTTAATGCGTGTTGAGCAAAAGAGCATAGCTGTTGTTTCCCTCTGATTCACTAACAGTTCATTCCCAGTGAACCATTCTTTTAAAAGAGGGGACTCTTTCACCGGCCCTTGACTGATGGTTTGAATATTATATATAGATTATATATTGAATATCTGAATATTACTGAAAACAAGAGAGGGCCCAGAATTGAGCCCAGGGAACCCAACTTATGGCATTATTGGGGGAGGGGAGAGAGGTTATACCATTAGGTTTGGTGACTTGAGTTCTATTAAGTCAGGTAAATTCTTACCTAGACCGTGTACAGGGGATACAGACCCTGTTTTTATTCAGTCTGTTTAACAGATGACTATGTTTTATTAATTCAAAGGCCTTAGTCAAGTCCACAAACACTGCATCAGTCACTATTCCCTTCTTTTGTACCAGCAGAACATTTTTGTGACATAAAATGTAGTCGATGTGCCATAGTTCCACCAAAAGCCAAGCTATCATCCGAATAACAATCCATGTGCTTCTAGATAAGCCACAAATTGGGCATGCACCACTTCCTCATTGATACTGCAGTATGTAGATAGTATGGACATAGGGAGGTAGTTTTGAACCACATCTTTAGGGCCACTTTTCTGTATGGAAATCGTGGCTGCCATTTCCAACTGTCAGGTATCCAACCATTAAGGAAAGACAGATTGATTAACTTACCCATGGGAACTGAAATAACTAGGGCAGCCATTTTCAGCAGCCTCAGACTTTGTGGCAGTAACTCTAAATGTTATAATAAGTATGAAAATACTGTAGTAGTTGACATCTGACATACAGATCCACTGAAATGTATTTGGTGTTTTATAGAATATGTAGTCCCTCCATTGAAATAAATTGGCTTTTTATGTTTTAAGCCTCAGTTGAATTCAGTGTTGTGTAGATAGTGCGCTATCTGCACCCCCCATGATATCCAGAGGCTCAGATAGTGCTCTTTGTAAATGTATCCAATCCATTTAGCCCAGAAGATTAATTTCCCTGGTCAGTTCATACTTTACGAAAAATCTCAGACTGAATCAAGAGCTTCTACATAAGCCTCATTGAAATACTTTGAGAATTTCATACTATATTTTATGTCTCTATTGAAATGCATTGGCCTACATCTCCAATGACATACAGTATAACAGAGCGTTTTCAAGGTAAGTCAATGGAGACAAAAAAAAGGATAGAGTAGTCTAGCACACTGTATCTTTCCACCTGTCGTCTCACTGCTGCAAAGATGTCTATCATTATGGTGAGCTGCTGGCTTGAAAGAACTGTACTACATGGTGAAGGGTTCTATACAGGCCAGTTTTTAAATAGAGGTGATGGGGGGTCAAAAGGATCCAGCTAGGATCCTTGGGCCACTATGTTAAATAAAAGGCCTGCATCTATTAGATGGTTTAGTGCTTCCAGCCATCAAAATTTCATCAGAATTTTCACATCTGAGAAATAAGAAATAATTGTCAGTGCAAACTGCTGAAAATAATTTTTAGTTGTTGCAAATGGATGTACCATTTGAAACTGCATCCCTGGAGGCTGGACACAAGTGAGTAGATGCAGACGCAGGTGGAGTATGCAGTTTCATCTTTGACCACCTGCTTTGAAAATATTGCCCCAGGTATCTTCCACTCCTTTTTTTTATAGAAAAAAGATAAAGGAGAGCTCCCAGTCAGACAATTCAATTTACAAAAAGACAACTGTCTTCCATCAGCTTCACAATGCTGGCTAAAGAGATAGAAGGTGGAGGGTGGGCTTTCTATTATGTTAGCATTTTGCAACACTAATACTAGATTTATCAGTAAATCACACAGAGTTATAAACTCAGTTTTCAGCAGTGTAACTACAGCATATTTGCAATATTTGATGAGTCTCTGTCATTGCAATCTCATCTTAAATTATTTTTACCAAAAATGTTAAGACATTCCAGTTAGTGTCCTTACTTTGTGAAATTAAACATGCTTTTCTAAGAAGATCTCATGGATTGCAAGTTACGCAAGAAATATTAATATACAGAGACAAAATGCAAATGCACCCAACTGGAAGCTGTAATCTGAAAACAAATGCCCCTATCAGTAAAGGGAAGGAAAGTATGATAGTTATGATAGAACTACAGCAGTTTCCAAGTCAGCACTCTCCAAATGAGGGAGAGCTCTGAATTTTGATCACTTAGATCAGGGGGAGTTTCACAGGGCCTAATGTATATGCCTATCTGAATCTAATGTTGCTAGAAATGTATTGTTAAAGTCATTTAAAAACAGGAGGAACAGTTTATTCTTTGATTCTGATGATTTTATGGACACAGTCAGATGCCATAAGAAGCAGGGGAATGTCAAAAAAGGGCAAAATCAGGGAGAATCCCTGAAAATAGGGAGACTCGGAAGGTATGCTACAATCAAGCCCCATTGGCACTTAGTTCAAAAAGGCCCCTTTTCATGACAAGAGAGCCACATGGTAGGCCTACAAAGTTGCTTTTCAAGTAGGTAAACAAGGCTTTTACAGTCAAACTACTCCTAAACCCTTCAGTATACTTCCTTAACTCCCAAATGCACATTCTTATAAAATGCCTATTGATTTCCTTGTCCAAAAAATAAGATAGTTTGTTCTCAGGAACAAAAATCCATGCTTACCTCGCTTCAGCTTCCCAACTTCTGTGGAAAAAGCAGTAAGGGGGTGTGGTAAACTAGGAGATGATTGGCTAAAAGTTGCAGCCAGCAGAAACTCATAGGGCAGAGCTATAAAGAAGAGAATTTAACCCTTTCGATGTCAGCAAAAATAAGAAGGAAAACTTCAGGTGAAAATAACCAAAGAAAAACTTTTGTACAGGTTCAGTCTGCTATAACAATGTACAAAATGCATTTTCAATGGGAGACATAACATATGCCATAGCATACCCAGTCTATTCACTAGAAACATAATATATTTAATAGGAGACATACAGTAATGTACCCAATCTAACTCATAGCATACCCAATGGATTTAATAGGGGAAATCACATAATATACATATTGCGTTTAATAGGAGACGCAACATATCTAGTGCATTTCTTCATAGCCCCTAAGCTGTGGAACTCTCTACCTCAAGAGATTCTTACCTGTGCCACTCTTATACAGTTCAAAAAGAGTCTCAAAGCCTTCTCTTGGGTATTAGCACCTTGCAACTGCAGTCGCTGACCTAGTGCTCACTTGGTGCACCCTTATAGGAATTGTTACTTGCTGTTCTATTGGTCAATCTCTCTATAATTATTGTGTTATTTATTCAACTTGCAGTCTATGACCACTCTGTCCTGGTGTACATCATACTTATTTTACATGCTGCTTCATCTGTTTTTGTTTATGTAAATATTGTGAAACTTTAAATAATGAATACCTTAATCTCTACTGTATGAAACTAATTCTGAGTCGCCCCTGAAAAAGGAAGTTTTCTGTCTCAGTGGGCCTACCTGGTTACTAAAATTCAAATAAAAAAAAAGACACAACATACTGTACCCTATTATTTAATAAGAGACATAATGTACCCAGTACATTTAATTGGATAAATAATGTACCTGATGTATTTAATAGGAAACATACCCCTTGTATTTAATAGGGAACATAACATACCCAATGCATTTAATAGAACACAGAGCATGCTCAGTATCCCTTAATTTGGGACATAACATACTGTATCTAGTATATTTAATAAGAGACATAATATACCCAGTGCATTTAATTTGAGACATAACACATCTAGTGTATTTAATAGGAAACATAACCTCCCACTTGTATCTAATAGGAGACATAACATACTGTACCCAATGTATTTAACTGGAGACACAACATAGCCAGTGCATTAAACTTGAGACATCGCATGTCTAGTGTATTTACATTAATCAGTAAGGCATGACAGGTGGTGTGTTATGGTGGGATAACATCCTGCCTTTGGTGGGTTGAAGCTCGAGGCAAAGCCAAGTGTTTCTATCACCCGAGAAGGGCTGTTAGCTCACCGTAACACACTTTCTGGAGTGCCTTATTGTGATTATGAAATGGGTCCTTTTTAGTAAATTGGATGTATTTTTTGAACATATTTTTGTTGATCTACTTTCAGATGGGCTGTTGTCCTGGGATAATGTCCACGCTGAAAATAACTCTTGGCTAAAAAAAAAGTGCCAGAGTTATTTCTAACAATTGCATAATGGAGACATAACATATCCTGTACAATTATTTGGAGACATAACATACCAGGTGTATTTAAGAAAGCAATAAGGCATGATGGGGTGTGGGTTGTTGCCAGATAAGAGCACTACCCAGGTGCACAGTGAGCCTTCAGCACCTGAGAAGTCTTCTTATCAGACAACAACCCACACCCCAGAGTGTCTTGTTGCTCTTGTAAAATGGGTTTGGTAAAATAAAAATTATAAAAAATATTTTACAAATTAAAAATGAATTAAAACCAAACATATAAAGAATGCATTCTTTGTAGTTTAGTGAAAAGTAGTTTTTGTTGCTGTAGTGTCCAATTGTGGAATTGCTGCATTGTTGGAATTACAGCAGTGTGCCTATTCCAGTAGAGGGTGCTTGGTGCAAAGAAAAGGCCTAAGCAGGCTTATGTTTTTCTGTTTGTTATCCAGCTCTCACCCCAGCAGTTCACTTATTTATGCCATGGCCAGCAGTTTACTTTTTGCATTATGATATCCTGCTCTGAATTTTACTCTCAGTGAAAACTGGCAGTTTAATTTGTTCACTGACATATCTGCATGGTGGTGTTCCCAAGCGGTGTTTTAGCTGAGCAAGTGAGTGAATAACTTTCGGTTTTAGCTCGGTTGTGCTCACTGGTGAAGTATGAGCAGTAGTGCTCATTGTGGGAGCATTTTTTTTTAAATACTGTTGTGCTTTCTGATGTCAGTGATGTGCACAAGGGAGGGGGTGGAGATTACAATCAAAGGAGAAGACAACAAGTGTGGAGCCAGGCATGCAGGTGGGTGAGCTGCCGGACTGACTGAGAAGTAGCATTGGAACTCATATACTCAATAACCCTGGATTACAGGCCTACAGTAATAAAATGACAAAAGTGGTTGAAAAGTGTAAAAAAAACAAATTTTTTATATATTGGGGCAGTAATGGGTGTTAAGTGTTTTTTACAGCACTAACATGGCTGCCAGAAACTTTTTTCAAACGTTTGTAACATACGTGGATATGTGGGCTGTGCTGCATTCTTCTTGACATTAAAAGTACCAGCCACAGGGTTGTTGTCTTATGAGAACATGGCTATTAGCCAAACATGACACAGCAAACTCTTTACCCATAGTAAGAAACATAACATATCACTTGTACTTAATATGAGACATAACATATCCCTTGTAGGTAGTAGGAGACATAACATACCAAATGTATTTAACAGAAGACATAACATGACCAGTTATTTGAGTGTCTGCTGTCCATTTCCGGGACTCATCAGGAAACAAGCTATTACCAGCTCAGTATGTCTTTCCTGGTAAAACATTTGAAATAAATGAATAAATAAATACCTAGAGTATTGAATAGCAAACATAACATACCCAGTGTATTTAATTTCAGACATGACCTATCAAGTATATTTATTTAGTTAGCTATTTTAAAGATTTCACCAGGAACGACATACTGAGCTGGTAACAACTCATTTTCAGATGTTTCCTGGGGGTGACGGGATGTGGAGATCAGTTCAAGAGGTGGAAAAACTGAACAGTACTAACATTACAAAAATAGAAGTCATATACTGCAACAGAGTATATCAGAGGAGCATAACCATAAAACATTGTAAGGAAAACCAGTGCAACAGATACATGTAGCAAATTAAAAAAAAGAGCTTTGATATACAGGAGTAATTAAAATGAGACATAACGTATCTGGCACATTATATTGGAGACATAATGTACCTTGTATATTAAATAGGATGCATAAGATACCCATTGTACAGTATTTAATAGTAGACATAACATACCTAGTGCATTTTGTTTGAGACATTGCTAGTGTATTCATTAGAAGACATAACATACGCAGTGCATTTATTTATTTATTTATTGATAGAGTTAACATTTGGTGACCAAGATAGGCATGGTGAACAAGAAATTGTTTCAGGTGTAGCATATGTGAGGGGCATCAATAGGCAGTGCCACAACAAAACCAATACCGTGACAACAGCATGTACTGAACAGTAACAGCAAGGTATCAATAGGTAGTGCCACAGCAAAACCAATACAGTGACAACAACAAGTATGTATGTGCCGGCCCAGTGGTGCTGAGGGTTGCGGCGCTGGATGCCACACCTCGTGCCACGCTGGCGACTGGGGTTTGGGAATCAGCCTCGGTCATCAGGGGTCAGCAGGGGAAGGAGAAGATCAAGCATCTGGAGGACTGCTCTCTTCTCCTGGGGAGGGTTCTGGGGATTTTCTCTCTTGGTGGCAGCTCCTGGCATAGGTGGGGGGGGACACCTGGGGCAGGGACAGCTAATGGGGGTCTGGTGTCAGTGGGCATCTGCCAGAGTGGGTAGGCTCACTCTCTCTCTGCATGCTGATGCCATTGCATGGCTGCAGCAGGCTGTAGAACAAGGAAAATGGTCCTGCATCCTGGTAGGCAAAGGGGGTTACAGGGGCCGGCCAACCACACCCAGTGCCGGGTCTCTCGTTCATGCCTCTGGCTCTCTTCCCTGCCTGGTCACTCTGCTAGATTATAGATAGAACACCAGGAAGGAGTGGGCAGTCCCACCTAGGGGGACTCAGAGCCGGGGGGTTGGGTGGCCAGGTAGTGAATGGAGAGGCGGCCAACGGAGGAGGAACGGAGGACTTTATGCGGGCGGAATCATTGCCATAGCCAAGCGACCCCCTGGAGAGAGTCTGGGTAAGTCAGCATAGGAGCATAAAGAGAATTGAAAAAAAAGTGTATGGATACAGTAACAGAAAAATTCAACTGTAAGTTGTAAATTATAGAAATATTTTAACAATGCAAAAATGGAAAATATTTTCTAAAAATGTGCAAAGTATATAATTTACAAAGAAATAAAGGCTGGCACTAAGGGGAGGAAAGCAGTTGACTATAAATAAGAAGGCAATAAATAAAATAAAGTGAAATAAACTGTAAAATAACAAGGCAAGGTGCAAGAAACAAAACCATGAGGTACTGTACAAATTACATAGTATGCTGAAATATAGTATATACTGTACAATACAGAAGAGGATTTATAAGCAAACTAGGTGTGGGGCAGTGGTCTGGATGTTCTGTTTTGCTGGAGATGAGGGGTGGATAGCTGTAGGTGCATGCTTTAGAGAAATGACTCAGCAGGGAAGTTTTAAAGTCATTTACTAAGATTTGGCTTGTACTTACAGTTTTAGTTACCTTATGTCAGCAAAAGTCTTTTCCTGTAATTTTCTAAATTTTATTTGCAGCCTATAGGAGTGTGGAAGTGATTGTATAATGACCCAGATGAGGTGGGCAGCTAGTCTGTTCCACTTCCCGATTGATCTGTCATACCCTCATGCTCAGGTACATAATGACGTGTGGCCATGGAGTGCATGGTGGAAAGCCCCATTGAAGTTAATAAAGGTCATATTCAATTACATTGTAATTTATAGTAATGGTCAGTTGGTGATTAATGTAGACCACCACTCAACTAACAATGTCCTTGTTAGTTGAGCAGCGACCATCATTAAGCTCCCGCTGATCATTATTATGTATGAAAATGTAATGGACTTCAATGGCGTGCTCCCTCGCGTTTTCCCTTGCCGCACATCATTACATGCTGGAGTATGGGGATGTTACAGATCAACTGGGAAGTGAAAAGGATCAGCTTGCCACCTTGTTAGGGTCATACTACGATCCGTTCCACATGTTTACAGGCTGCAAATAAAATTTTGAGAATTACAGGAAAAGACATTCACTGACAAAAGCTAACCGAAAATATAAGTAGAAACTGATGTGCCCAACCCTGTAAAATCCCATTAAAGGAAGTACAAGCAGGATGCGAGTCACATACAGAGAATGGAATTCCACAGTTTAGGAAGGCAGGTTGGGAGAGCAGACTGACCTGTGTCAGATATTCAGTGAGGGATGTAAAAGGTGCGAGCATTAGATGACTAAAAGGAGTGAGAGGATAGGATGGAGTAGGTATGGAGAGAGGAGATGTATGGAGAACAGTGGCAAGCCAATATTTTACCAAGAAAGAGGATCAGTATGAGTCATGCAGGCAGTGTGCAGAGCATTATTTAATAGGAAACATTACATACCCAGTCTATTTATTTGGAGACATAAGATACCGAGTGTATTTAATTGGAGACATAACATATGTGTCACGGTGTATTATTTATTTATTTATTTATTTTATTTTATTTAGCTTTTGTTGACCGGTTAAGTGCACTAGACAAATCCTGCCTATTTTCAGGCATGACCTGGGGAAGGGGGATACAGATGAATGCCAACTGACCTTGAACCAGATTAAGCTGTTGGTGGTATTTATAATATTATAATAGTGACAACAAATAGCATAGCATGCTGAATGTATTTCAATGAAGATCTATCATCATACAGAATAGTGTACCCAATTTATTTCAATATAGACATTCAGTGTCATGCAGCAAAGAGTACTTTATGTATTTTAATTCAGACATAACACAGAGGATTGCATTCCCAGTGTTTTTATATGGAGACATCTTATGATGCATGGCATACCCAATGTATTTAAGTGGAGACATACCGTAGCATGGAGCACTGCATATCGATTTCCCACTGTATTTCAATGGAGACAACAAACAGCATCATATCCATTGTATTTAAATAGAGACACAACACGAGTAAGGGCTAGGCACCTCCTGTGTCTTGAGGTATATGGTGGCCTCTCTCATCTGGAGGATCACCCACCTTGCGCCATGAAATATTGTACCTCTACCTTTTATTTTATCAGGAGACAATATAGTATGGCAGTTAAGGGCATTGAGATGTAAACCTGGAGTCCTGGATTTGAATCCCATCAGCCCACACATGAATACTGCGTGACACTGAGCAAGTCACTTAACTTCCTTGTGCTCCCAGGTTATACCTGGAAATAAGCTCTGGCTTAGTGTGCCTTTCCTGGGCAAACAATTTACCTTTTCCCTTATCTTGCTACTTTGGAGTAGGGTGAATTGGTACCAGGGAAACTAATACACATTGTGTGGTACTGCTAATGAGAAACCACTCATATATGAATATCCACACTGGGAGTCGGGATCAAGCAGGATTAATTATTTATTTGTTTGTTTGAAACTTGGTAACCAGGAAAGGCACATGAGCCAAGGGTCATTTCCAGGTGTGACCCCAGGGAGGGGAACAGTGGAAGAACTGCAGCACAATACAAAATACCAAAACATTTGAACAACTGGTAAAATAAAATGTATACAAAATTGAAGTAAATACAAAAAGTTGCATGTGCAGAGAAAAAAGTGCAGTACAGCTCAATAAGAATGCCTAGCAAGTGCATATTCAGAAGTGGCAGCAGAACTTGTTGAAAAACATCAAACACTGACCACTGGTGATAGACCTGCGTGGCAAGTTATTGCACAATCTCATAGTGGAGGGAGAAAACTGTAGTGGTGTGGAAGTTAACCCATGTCAGGAGTGTTAACCCAGCCACAGTTTCAAGTATTTCCACAGCACTCCAACAAGACAGCAGTTATTTGAAGCAAATTCCGATTTATTTGGCAAAATAGCAGGCTTACTCACTGGCCACTTTCTTGCCCCGACGTTTTGAGTTTAAACAACTGTTTGTCAGGGGGCGTAGTAAATGGGAGATGACACAGTTTATATAGTACATGCAATCAATACATAATTGATCAATTAGTGATTTTAAACAATCAAATAAAAAAGCTCAGGTGATTCGTATTTACATTGTAAAAAAGTGCACCCTTTACAATGTGTCCCACATCTGATAATGCTTTCCAGACCCCCTCTTGCAATCCACAGTAAATGTATAATTTACTCAGACAGTGTCATATTTATCAGCACATTGCTTTTCTAACATTTCAAATACAAATGTAGTATGATTTATTTAGGACAATTACTAAGGTACCTGAAATGGGGAGGGGGGGGGGGACAGAATGATAGATGGTAGGGAGGAGTAAGTGTTGTGATCTGGCATCCTTAGTCATGTTCACATACACAAAATATCCCAAGGAAGATCATGGCTGAAGAAAGACCTGGGAAAAGAAACAAGGAAAACAGTCATCACAAGCTGACAAATAGATCTAATAAGTAGGAAAACTGAGAAGGAAAGTTAGCAATTTACAATATCTGTTACCATTTCATCATTATTGCAGTGACTCTTGCTACATATTTTTATTTATTTATTTATTTCAATTCTAGGATTACAATTACCTTTGAGCCCAGGGCTCTTTTACAAAGGTTCCACATCAAGACATAGTTATCACATGACAATATACAAATTGTTACACAAAATTTAGCTAGGATCTATAAATACTAAATACAAGAACATTTCTAAGTTATTCAAAAGTTTTCTAAAAAAAAAAAAATATTATGTTTTAGTAATCATAATAGTGTCAGTGGCTCAGCAGGTAGCACACTCACCTCTGAGGCCAGGAGATCAGAAATCTGTGGGTTCTATCCCCACACCAGGCATTTGGGTTAAATCCCAATACTGACACTGTAGTGCAGCATGAGGGGGGTGCTGCATTCCTAAGGTGCCATCTTTCAGATGAGAAGTTAAACCGAGGTCCCATCTGCCTGTTCAGGTGGATGTTAAAGATCTCATGGCACTTCACGAAAAGAGTAAGGAAAGTTTCCTGGTGTCCTGGCCAAATTCCCCCCATTCACTAAAAAATGCCACCAACAGCTTAATCTGGTTCAAAGTCAGTTGGCATGTATCTGTATCCCCGAGTTGTGCCTGAAAATAGATAGAATCTGTCTAGTGCACTTACCTGGCCAACAAAATGAAATGATATTAATAAATCAAAAATAGCATCAATCATATAGCATTTTATATCTATAAAGATCTTTTAGCCTCTTAGAAGGGAGGTACAGCTTGTGCAAATAACTTGACTATAAGCAAAACATGACAGAAATTCAATCTCTGAGATAAGGCTTAATGTCCCATTGATCATTAAGCTCTATGGGCTTCACACTCTTTGCTGTATACAGTAGATCCAGCAGCTCTCTCTTTTCAGTAGCTGATTGGACCTGTTACCACCCTTTTTAAGTGGGGGAAAATGCTCTATTCCCATGAATCAAAGTTTCAGTATACGATCTGTGGTGAGTGTAGAAATGCATGCCAACAGGTGTATCTCGTCTCTCATTTCTAATAGAGCGTACATGCTCCTGAACTCTTTGTTTAAGCGGTCTGACCATACATCCCACATATAGTTTTTTTACACTCACACCACAGAGCGTAGCCAATGAATGGTGAGTCACATGTGATGGTTTCTTCAGTTTTTATCTGGATCCCTTCAAACAATGGGTGCTTAAACTCTTTTTTCATCACAACAAAATCACAGACATTACATCAATGACATGTAAAGAACCCCCCTGGTCTTTCTGGTAGCCACATACCACTTGATGTTGGTGTGGGTATAGGTTTAAGTCTACTTTGGACTACTTTGTCCTTGATATTGGGAGCTGTTTTTGAAAGACACCCTTGGCTTAGCTCCTAGTCCATTTCTTGCATTCACATCACTTGTGATTATGGACCAGTACTTATGAATGACGTTACCTGTTCTACCAGCCAGGTGATTAAATTCAGTTACAAAGGTCACCGTGTTCAAGTCCCCACCTGAGGCAATTTCATTTCCTTTATCCTTCAACAGCTCTAATCTTTCTTTCTTTTGTGCTTTCTCTTTGGCCTCTGTTAAAAGTTTCTTATCATATCCCCTATCTAAGAAATGAGTTATAAGTTCTTCGGCTTGACTGTGAAATGTATCCTCATTTGAAGAGTTGCGTCTAAGCCATAACATCTGACTATACGGTATCGAGTGTTTAAGTTTAATGGCGTGAGCAGTATCTGCCCTCAGTAAACTATTGGTTGCTGTCTATTTTCAATAGCATTTAGTAGAAACTAATTTGCCAGGTTTACTTGGCAGTTCAAGATCTAAAAATGTAAGTTTTTCTTTGCTCACTGTATAAGTGAATTTGAAATTAAATTAATTTTCATTAAGCCAATTAATGAATTCTGGAATTTTACTGGTGTCACCTTTCCAAACACATAAATAATCATCGATATATCAGTGCCAGGATTTTGTGTGGCACCAATATGGGTTGTTCTCTGGGTTCATAACTTTTAACGTTTCCCATCTCCCCAAGAACAGGTTTGTGTAACTGGGTACCATACTGCCACCCATGGTAGTCCCACACTTTTGTGGATAGTGTTTACCCTCAAATTCAAATGAATTGTGTTTTAAAATAAATTCTAATGCTGTTATAGTGAAGTCTATTGGTAGTTTGTCTAAATCCCTAAGGTTCTCTAAATAAAATTTACATGCATGTATCCCTTGGCTGTGCTGAATACAAGTGTTTAAGGATTCTATATCTATACCAATCCATACACTTTCATCTGTCCACATCATATTACCAACTTTTCTCAGAACATCTCCTGTATCTTTTAGGGAAGCAATTTCAAACATTTTTGTACAAAGTGATCAACAAAATGTCCTAGACACTGTCTGAGTAAAGTATACAGTACATTTGCTGTGGATTGCAAGAGGGGGTCTTGATATTAAGGGAAAGCATTATCAGATCTGGGACACTAATTGTAAAGGGTGCACATTTTTACAATGTAAATACAAATCACCTAGGCTTTTTTATTTGCTTGTTTAAAAACACTAATTGATCAATTATGTATTAATTGTATGCACTATATAAACTGTCTGTGTCATCTCCCATTTATAGAGGTGGGCAAAGTCGGCAAAATTCGCTCCTTTAAATATTTCGTGAATTGCACTCAATTGACGGAGTGCAATTCATAAAATTTGCCAATTTGTGGAGCATAGATCGATGGTGAAGTGTGGAATTTTGCAGGTGAAATTCTACACTTTGTGCAAAAACTACTGCTTGCTCCTCTTCCCTGCAAATCGCTGGCTCCAATAAAAAAAAATGTATCTAAATCCCTGCTGTTTAGTGGATTCACCGCACTCTGCCGATTACTGGCCCCAGTAAACAAAAAATCATCTAAATCCCTGGGGCCTGATATTCAGAAATGCACCAAAGGCATGCTCAACCTCAGAGCAGCGTGAGTCAACTGCGCAGTGGCACAGTGACTGCGATATTCAATGGTTGCACACCGCATCATATGCCAGCCCAACATGGCTGAATATCGCAGGCACTGCACCATGGAGCAGTGAGAGGTGCACCAGGAAGCAACCAGAAATGCTCTGTAGCACAACCAGGAATGCACAAGGGGCAGAGGAAGATGCACCAAGGCACAGCAGGAACAGACAGATGCACAACAGAGAGAGGCAAGGGGGAAGGGGGGAAGAACAGTGCAGGAAGGCAGGAGCACCAGGCCAGGAATACTGGCAGGGACACATCCAGAACACAGGTCACCACTGCATATGAAGTGTAAGCATGCAGCGGGCCCCCCCCTGGAGATGATGCAGGGCACAGGCAGCACTGACATACAGGGGTGGGCACCCTAGACCGCCACACACTGGTGGGCATGCAGCCGCCCGGACAACAACAAGCCACACCCAAACACATGGCACCCACCACACATACATGCCACACATCCTGAACAGCCATCCCAGGACTGTGCCAAGGCACAGCCACTGACTGAGGGGCATGCCAACACCATGCACACACCACCCAGTAACACAGGTGCACCACACGGCCACCCACTACACAACTGCAGCATGGACCCACTTGCCAGCTGCAAAGCAGACACGGACACAGAAGGGTAAACAGGTAATAAATATAATGGCAGAAAGCAACACAGCTAAACATAACACAAGTAACAAAGGGGAGGGTAGGCATAGCTGTGAAGGGGTCAGGGGACAGGGTCTGTACAAGTGGAAGGGGGAAGGTGGGGGAAGGGAAGACAGAGGTGGGATGGGGGCTGGTGATCCTCATGGCCAGCCACGGCCTGCCAGCACCTGGCACCTCCCCTTGCGCCTGTTCTGGAGTACAAACCTCTTGGTCTGCACTACAATCTCCATGGTGTGGGATATGATGAGGAGGATCTCACGCAGGAGATGTTGCTACAGTGGCAGGTGGGATCCCCTTCGGACACCTATGGCAGAGGAAGGGACAGGTGAACAGTGTGCATCCATAGCCCCCTAGCCCCCCCCCATGCACAGTGGACAGTGGGAACACAAGCCCCTGGAGTGGCACCCCTGCCACGTGCAGTGGGTGGGCCTACACCTGCCACCAACCTGGCAGGCCACGGCAGTGCACAGCACTAGAGACCACTGCCCAAGGGCCACCCGACAGCACAGTGGCAGGCAGGTGGCATGGTGCTGCAACGGAACCTCAGTGGCACTGGTGGCAGCCGGATGCACACCCAGCCCACCAACAGCTGACACACATGTGCAATGGCCGCCTCAAGGCACCACGCACACTGCACCGTGTGCTGCACACAGCTGCCATGGCACAAGGCACAGGAGGACAAGGCTGTACCCCAACCCCCGCTGACCACCCAGTACAACAATGTGGGAATGCACAGTGCCTACCTGCCCACCATGGTGCTGCTTGCGCTGGACCCTCTGTTGCACCTCCTCTCAGTCCTCAACTACCAGCCGTAGGGGCCCACAGTGGCCTGCTGGGGCCCAACAGGTGCCCCTGCCGCCCTGGCATGTTTCTGGTCCTCAGGCCCTAGGACAGGAACAAAGACAGGCACACATCAGAACACAGCCACAGCATGAGCCCACTGCCCCCAACCCCCAAGCACAGTGTGTGCCCCAGCCGGGCAAGGCTGCAGGGCTGTGGCACAGCGCACCCAGTGACTGGCAATGCCATGCCACAGGGCACACAATGACAGACCTCCCCCCACCCCAGCATGGCATGCAGCCCTGCCAACCTCATGGAACAGTGGTCATGCACAGACACAGTATGAGCCCACTTACCTGGCCGTGGCACCGCCCCCCCATGAATAAGTGCCTGCAGCACCCTCAACTACTCTGGGTCCCTCCTGAGTAGGTCACAATACCAGTGGTGGCACTGTTCCCTGGTGTGCTGCACCCCAGTGACCTGGACCACCCCATCCACGATGTCCTGTCACACCTCTGTCCTGGGCCTAGTGAGGGACTGCTAGCCAAACAGGCCGGCAGCATGGGGCTCTACCTGGGCCACCAGGTTCACAAGCTCTACCTGGCTCCAATTGTGGGCACGGGGCACTTCACGACATGGCATTGTCGGTCAGCACTGTAGAATACCAAAATGGTGCCCAGTAGCACACGTGCACAACATGCACGGGATGCACGCCTTGCACAGAGATGGCAGTCAACAGCAATTGTGCGTCTCCGGGGATGCGCAGCATGGGCATGGCCACATCAGCACATGAGGCAGAGATCACTGTGGGGCATAGGACATGGTGGGGGTCAGGGTCAGCACGCGCATTGTGCACGGTGCGCTATTGGGCCCATGATGCATATTGTGCAATAGGGCCATGTGGACAGCATGCTCCATGGATCCAATAGTGCTCGAGCACCATTGACCCAATAGTGCCTAAGTGCCATAGACTCAATGGCGCCCAAGTGCTCTAGACCCAATGGCGTGCGAGCGCTATAGGCTGTATGGCACTCGAGTGCCATAGGGTCCATGGTGCATGGGCGCGATGGACCCTACAGTGCACGCTGCACAATAAGCAGCAGCATCTGCTGTTGCACATGTGCGTTGGCGAGTCTGCACTGTGCATGTCATGGCATTGCGCAATGACTTGTGTTAGAGCAAGTCCATTGCGCAATGTGAAACAGCGTGATATTCAGCTGACATATGCAGATTAGCTCATCAGCCTATCTGCAGTGCAATGAGGACATCTGCGTGTCATTATAGTTGTGCCTCAGCTCATTTGCATGCGATCCACTATAAAAGCACCGCACAACATCACAGGCCATGGACCGGTATTGCAACCATGAGAGGTAGGATGCGCCTGCTGGGGGAGGGCCAGCACAGGGTGCTTGATGGCCGGGGTGGGCCACTGCAGCCACTAACCACATGTCCATGTCCTCAGGTAGCAACATGTCTAAGCACAAGGAGGGAACTTTACGAGACCAGAGGCAGATGCCCTGTTCAAGGCATACCTCAACAGGGAGCCATTGCTGAGTGGTGCCACTGGCACACTCCAGGCCAGGGCTGCAGCCTGGGAGGAGGTGGCGGAGGCTGTGAACCAGCAGAGCAGCCACCAGTGATCTGCACAGGAGTGCAGGAAAAAGGGGGGCAATAAAGGAGAAAGTGGCAGCCATCTGGGCCACCAGGTTGGCCACAGGTGGGGGCCAGGCAGCCGTGTCACAGCTCATGCCACAGGAGGAGATGGTGGCGGCCACCATGCAGCGTAGTGCGGTGGAGGGTGTGCCAGGTGGTGACTTCCAGACTGGAGGGAGCCCATCACTGCATGGTAAGTCTGGCAGGTGGGGGGAGGGGGGCCTGTCGGGTCAACAGCTCTAACGCATTTGTGTTCCCTTATAGCACCAGCTCTCCAGCATGCGGTAGCTGGGGCACCTGTGGCTGTTGTGGTAGCCTGTCCAGCCCTGGAGGACTGGCCATCCACTTCTACGGGCATCCGAGGGCCCAATATGCTGTGGACCAACACTGCCATCCAGCCGGATGTCCTGGCCGTGGTGGCGGACAAGGCCCTGGCTGTGTTTCAGTGAGACGCCAGCCACTGCATGCTCTGCATGGAGACACAAATTGGGGTGGGGTCTGACACTGATGATGATCAGATCATTGTCCTGGTCAGTGGGGAACTTGTTGGAGGGGAGTCACCCATACCAAACACCAGCACTGGCTGCATGGCTGATGGCCTGTTGGCGGCAGAACTGCCCGCCACTGACCCTGGTACTGCTGTGTGCACAGGCACAGTGGCGCAGGGTGGTGGGGCACTGGCACAGGTGCTAGCCAGTGCAAAGGAGTTGGAGGGGTGGCAGCAGCAGATGGCTGGAGATGTTGGGGGTCAGGCACTGCGTCCGCCTACAGGGCGCCTGACACTGCCCATCCCCATGAGGTTCATGCTATGTGGCCCCCACCTGAGCGGGGGGCCATGCAGCATGGTCGTACATCACTGGTGGGTTGGTGCCATGCCCATGTGCTGCAGGGCACCAATCCCTTGGCCGAGCATACCCCATTGCTGTGGGCCTCTGTGGAGCAACAGGTGCTGCTTGTGGCTGGGGTGCAGGCACTCTGTGCAGAGGTGTGCCAGGCAGCTAAGCAGCACCTGAGGGGCACCGCTCAGGTCCTGGAGGCCAGTCAACACCTGTGGAAGGACACAACTGCAGCTCTGGACCACATTGCCAATACAATCTTGGTCGGCCTTGCCCTGCTGGTTGCCACAGGGTGTAGCCAACCGCCACAGACACCACGGAGTGCAATGTCCACCCCACGGCCCCGGTGTCAGGTGACCCCATCTGTGTCAATGCTGCGCTCTGCTGTGGGCATCCCAGGCACGCCTGGTGCGGGCCTGTTTGGGATCCTGCAGACCCCTGTGAGGATCCTGTTGTGGTCCTGCAGTCCCACCTTTGGGGGGTGGTCGCAGACCCCCCTGTGGCCGTTGCACAGCCTGCGACTGCTGGGTGGTCATGGTGCAGCCGTCCCTGTGTCTGTGGCGGCTGTGTGACTGCATGGTGGACCCGATGTGCATGCCCCCCTGTCAGCTGTCTGCAGCTACTGTCCAGTGTGCACATGGGCATTGTGTGTGTGTGTGCATGACACGGTTGTGGCAGCCGTGTGGCACACCACACGCTGCCTGTGTGTGCACCTGCCCAGCTGGTGGCCTGTGTAGCATGTGCGTGATGATGCCATCTCAACACTGGTTGCACATGTGCACCAGTGCCCTGCATCTGATCCACGCCATGCGCAGGCACCCAGTCGCATGTATGCAGGTGCCACTGTGTGGGGGTGTGTATGCGAGTGTGTGTGTGTGTGTGTGCTGTTGTGCAGTGCTGTGTGGTGTGGTGTTGTGTGTGGCCATGTGGCACTGACCCCACCACTGCACCATGCCTATGTGTGCATGGTCCTGGCCATGCTCACACATGGCTGTGTGCCCTGCCACTGTGTCGGTTCTGTGCATATGTGTTTGTCCACCTACCTGCATGCATCGTAGTGCTCCTGCACTATTGTGTCTCGCTAGTGGCATGCCAGCTGCATGAGCCGGGGATCCCTCCGCCCTGGGGGGTGCTGCCCACCACCTCCCGGCCCAATGCCCGCATTGTCCCAACTCCAGTTCCGCTCATCAGCCTCAACAGCTATTCCATGGTCAATGGCCATGTTGTACAGCATGCAGCAGGCCAGGAATAGGCCGCAGGCCTTCGAGGGGCTGTATTGTAGGGCACCACCAGACCTGTCCAGGCAATGGAACCGTGTCTTCAGCATCCCAAACACATGCTCAAAGATGTTCCGCGTGCTGATGTGTGCCTCTTTGTACTGCTCTTCCACTGGGGATGATGGGCAAGTAGGGTGGGACCAGCCAGGGCCTGAGTGGGTAGCCGCTGTCACCTGTGTGTGGGGAGAGAGGGAGAGAGAGAGGAAAGGTTAGGCTAGGGACCCCTGTCACTGTGTCCCATGCCCCTCCCAGTCACACACTGCAGTTCTCTCACCCTGTCTGCCCCCCTTCCATGCCCCACTGTACCCTGCTGCCTGTGGTCTAGCCATACTCACCCACTAGATGTCCTATGGGGATGTCCCCAATCTCGAACCTGTGGCACAGTGCCGAGCTGTGCCAGATGTAGGCGTTATGTGCTCCCCAAGGGGTTGTGTGGCACAGACATTGGTTACGCCCCCTGACATTGCACATCACCTGGCAGTTGATTCTGCAGCCCTTCCTGTTGATGTAGGCTACCCCCGCTGCACCAGGTGGCATGCGGATGCCTACATGGGTGCAGTCAGTGGCTCCTAGCAAGCCAGGCATACGTGCTACCCTGTGGAACTCCTGCATGGTTGCAGTATGCTCCGCCTGTGTGCTGGGGAAGTGGATGTGTTCCGCAGCATATGGCAGCAGGGCATTGAGGAATTGTGTGAGGAGCCATAATGTGGCAGACTGGGTTATGCCTGTGGTGTCCCCTGTTGTTCTCTGAAAGGTGCCCGTGGCGAGCAGGTACATGACAGCTGTTACCTTTGTCTCCACTGTCAGGGCGTGGCTCCATCTAGTGGGTGCCTCATCTCCTCACAGCACAGCTCACACAGCTGTCTCAGAATCACCTAGTTCAGGTGATAATGGCCCACAATCTCTGTGTCAGAGTGGGTCTCGAAGCTGATGCGGGGCCTGTACTGCCTGTTCCAGGCATACTGCTGATGGGCCCTTCCATGGCCACGTTGCTGTGCCTCCTGCCTCCTCACACCCCTCCATTTGGAATGCCGCACTGTCCATGGCCCCAGTTGTCCTGTCACCCCCTGGGCATCTGGCTCCACTGGCCCTCTCCGGCTCTGTTGGGCAGTGCCTGTCACTTGGCTGGACTCCCTCCTGAGTACCCTGCCCCTTGCTGGCTATTGCCTGCAGTCTCTGTCAAGCACCCCTGTGGGTGCCTGTGTCACTCCCTTTGGGTCTGGTGGCTCTGTATGGCACCCACTCCCTCTCACCACCTCTTCGGCCTCCCTGTCTGTCTCACACTCTCTCTCTCTCTCTTTCTCTCACACTCTCCCTCTCTCTCCTGGTCTCTCACTCTCTCTCTCTCTCTCTTTCTTTCTCACTCTCTCTCTCACACTCTCTCTCTCTCTTTCTCTTTCTCTCTCCCTGTCTTCTTCTTCCTCTCTCAGACTGCCTGTCTGTCTCCCTCTGTCCTGCTCCCCTCTGGCACAAGTGCCCTCCTCCTACTTGCTCCCTGTTTTTATAGGCTCATGTCTGCTCCGCGCAACTTGCAGTTGCTCCTCACTTGCGCCATTGGTTGGGGGTTGAATATCCCACTGTGCTGCATATTCCTGCGTACGCCCCCTGCCCTTTCGCATGCATACATTACTATTGTGCATTGGTGCACTGCTACTTGCACTGCGCAGTTGCTCCCGCTGAATATCACTCTATGGTGCATCTCCATAGTTGCGCATGTACAACTTCTTTGAATATCCAGGCCCTGGTGTCTAGTGGACCCCATCATCCAGCCAATCTCTGGCCCAAATATAAAAAAAAAATATGGAAATCCCTGTTGTTTAGTGGACCCCACCCTGCTGATCACTGGCACCGATAAAAAAAAAAACAATTATCTATTCTAAATTCCTGGTGTCTAGTGTACCCAAACACCCTGCTGATCACTGGTCCAAGTATAAAAATATAATTGACATCCCTGGTATCTAGTTGACTCCCCATTTGCCAATCACAGGCTTCAGTAATAAAAAAAAAATCATCTAAATCCCTGGCATCTAGTGGACCCCCCCCACCCTGTCAGGTAGTGCCTGCCCCCGGCCACCACTCCGCTCCTCTCCTGGCCACCACCCTGGCCCTGAGTGGGCCACCAGCATAGCCTCCACTCACCTCCACAGCCAACAGCCCAGCTGACCTCTAAATGAATGAGTGCGTGCTTGTACGAGCACATGCTCATTCATTCAGAGCAGGTCAGTCAGGCTGCCGGCCACAGAGATGAGTGGAGGGCTATGCCAGTCACCCACTCAGGGTCATGGTGGGAGCAGGGGAGGAGCAGAGTGGTGGCTGGGGTGGGCACTACCTGACAGGGAGGGGAGGTGGGGAGGTCCACTAGGCATCAGGGATTTCAGTTATTTTTTTTCATACTTGGCCCAGCGATCAGCAGGGTGGGGGGGTCCACTAGACACCAGGGTTTTAGAATAGATTAATTTTTTTATTGGGATCAGCGATTGGTGGAGTGGGGGGGTCCATTTGATTCCAGGAAATTAGATTATTTTTTTTTATATTGGGACCAATAATCAGAGGGGTTGGAGGGGCACATTCACGATTTGTAACATCTCCTTGCTTTGGGGGTTTTGTAAGTGCAATTTGCACTTAAAAAAGCCCACAAAGCAAGGCGAAGTTACAAATGGCACATTTCAAGTTGACAGCCGTGACTTCACAAACTACTCCATGGATGCGAATTCAATGACATCGCTGGAAATTTGCAAGCAGAGTAAAATGTTGGTGCATCTCTATCCATTTATCATGCACCCCCAATGAGGGGTTGTTTAAACCCAAAGCACGGGGGCAAGAAAGTGGCCAGTGAGTAAGCTTGGTATTTTGCCAAATAAATCTGCATTTGCTTCAAATAACTGCTGTCTTTTTAGAGTGCTATGGAAATACTTGAAACTGTGTATCTTTTGGGCTGGCACCCCTTTTTCTCCTGCACCCTCCCTATCCTGTGCTCGCACCATACTAACTGGGTTTTGTTTCATGCATTAACCCAGCCAGTTGCTTACCAGGATGGTTAAGGCTTGGCCATGGAGGTATCAGGAGGAAGAGAAGCAGGAACAGGTAGGGAGGGGTTGAAGTTTCAACCGATGCCTGAGGGAGCCAGGGGATGGTGAGAGGTGGAGTGAGGAGGAGAGTTGGTTTCAGAGTGAGGGAACGCAATATGAGAAGGTAGATTGCCCAGCAGAGGAACAGGTGGTGAGTGGTAGCAAAAGTGCAATGGCCCTGGAACAGAGGGAACAGGGTGCAAGTGAGAGTTGGCAGAGGAGAAACAAGTGGTAAGATGGGAGGGAACCAAACCGGTATTTGGATATGAAGAAGATACAGTGAACCTGGTGAAGAGTGGGTGAGGGAGGATGGATAGGAATGAATACAGTGAAAAATGGTGGGTGTGAGGTGGGGGAGTTTGTAGCAAAATGGCAAAAGGAGTTACAGAGTGTCCAGTCTGGTGAGGACAGTGGAAGGGCAGTGCCATAGGCCACATCCATATAGCTGAAAACAGGAAGCACCATTTTGGTAACAAGCTCCCCACAGACAAGGGGAGGTAGGCAATCTTTGTTGCAGTACAGGGCACTGAGGTCGGGACAGAGTTTTGCATGGATGGCATCAGTGTGGTCTGGGAAGTCAAGTTTACTGTCTAGCTACACTCCAAGGTACTTAAAGGACTGAACTGCTTCAAGAGTCACACCGTCCAGAGCAAAGAAAACAAGGGGGCAGTGAGTCCAGACAGTTTCTTACTGGTCCCAAAGGGCACAGACACCATTTTTTTAGTGTTAACTCTGAGTTGCTTGGATTGGAACCAGTGCAGAACATTACTGAAAGTCCCACTAGAGTAGATCTTCCACAGTTGAGGTGGAGGGACTGCAGGTGAAGATGACTGTGTCATCAGCACAAGTGGATATGCAAGTAGACACAGACAGAGAGAGAGGTCATTCAGGAAAATGGGGGAAAGGATGGAACTCAGACTGGAGCCCTGTGAGAATCCAGGCTGGCTAGGAAGGGGAGGTGACAAATCACCACCGGGGGGGTGATGGGCAATACCAACATGTACAGATTGTTGTCAGCCCGTCAGGTAGGAATGGAACCAAACAATGGCAAGAGCTGAGAGGCCTGCAAAACTCAACTTGTCCAAGTGGAGTGGATGGGACACTGAATCAAATGCTCTGGGCAGATCGATTAATATGGCGGTCATAATGTGCCTCTGATCCATCCAGGAGAAGACAGAATCTGTGACATGCAGCAGGGAGGACATGGTGGAATGGTACTTCCTGAAACCAAACTGGATTGGTCAGAGGAAGTTGAAGGATGAATGGAAGTCATGGAGTCTAGAGCTGACCAGTTTCTCTTGCAGCTTAGTGGTGGGGGAGATAGGGCAGAAGTTGCCAGAGGAGGAGGAGGAGTCATCCCCTTTGTGAAGTGGAATAACTTCCAGAACTGAGGAACAGCATTGAGGGAGAAGGGAAGATTAAGTAGGTGAGTAAGGGGGCTTCAATGCCAGGAGTAGAGAAGTGGAGGAGCTTGGGGTCCAGAACATCAAGGCTAGCCTTAGATGGATTGAGGGAGGAAAGGGCAAGCAGGATTTCCTGGATGATGACAGAGGGGAAGTGGAAATCTAGTAAGGGATGGAGGAGGGGAGCAGGACAGGACGGGAAGGAGAGAAGCCAGGAGAAGGAGAAGGAGAAGAAGGGAAGGTGTAGGTTGTGAAGAACTTGTTGAAGTGAGTAGCAACAGAGGTACAGTAGGGTCAGACACAGGTGAAAATTAATTTAGCTGTACTAGTCTTGCACAGCTTTACAGCACATTACTCTTGCCTCATTCAGTTCATCAATTTGCCTCACTTTGTTGTCACTGGCATGTTCAGTTGCCATTACTGTTAAACCCATTCTTACTGTAGTGCTATACTGCTGCAGCTACCCCCTTGCTGTAACAGAGCATACATTCCCAAAAACTTCCTATCTCCCATTTTTTGGGTCTCCTTGGGGGTTACACCCATACAACCAGTGTGCAGCAGCACCTTCTCAAGCAGGGCAAGAACTACCCTGTGGGCAGTTTTGCTGGTGCATGGCTTCTCTGCCAGCTAGTGGCATCATATTGAATTCAATAAATCAGCCTGTGGTCTACTCCTAAAAATCAAATACTTGATCTGGCCATGTGCTCCTCACTCTAGCTCCACACTGATGACCCTAGTAGCCACACAGAAAAGGACTCCCATGGCAAGCTTCATGGAACTTACCAACCACCAACCCCAGCTCTTTCCAGGCCCCCATCCTGATGAACATTACCAGTCACCATATTCATATCTTCTCTTCCAGGGATGGGGATTACTCATTATTTAACTGCCTAGGCCTTTTGTTTCCTCCTTTAAAGCAACTTAATGAAAGTAAACTTACACATCTGCTCTATCATTGGTGTTTATGGTAGTGGATCTTTAAGGATCCCAGCAAGCTCCCTTGGGGGTGGCCCACCACTAGTTCTTGGTACTCATCAGGTCTCAATCTTTCCTTGCTCTCAGGTCCTCCTTCTCCTGGCTGGCATTCTTAGAGATTCTTCTTCTGCCCAGGAACCCTGGCTGGGTCCTGAGCCTCCGAATACCTCATCAAAGGGGACCAGTATGACTCATACCCAAGGAATCTACCTCCATCACTGAGGTCACAGGCCCCCTTGGCATAGTTGCAGCCAGAGAGGCTGAACTTCCCATCTATGCAGTTGGAACTCCCTGGGCTCTGGGCTCTCAACTTGCAATCCTTATATGGCATAAAGGGAAATGGGCAAGGCCATGAATATTCATGTCCAAGTTTCCTGCTGCTGAGTCATGAAACTCAGAGCACAAACTCCAGACACCCTGGGCTGGATTCACAAAATGACATGGGGCTAAGTTGTCCATAGCTGTACAGATTTGTATTTTCAGTCCACCGCAGCTGTGGGAGATGTTCCGCCTGGTCTTAGTGGGCATAATATTTTTCCACAGCTGCAGGGAAAAACACCCACAAGCTGCTATAAATGGTGGTCTAGTTGTAAACTGGCTCCACCTTTGAGAATACCACAGCAGTGGGAAAGATTGTGGCTGTGCAAGTGGAAACCCACTTGGTACAGATTTGTCCTGCAGCTGTGTGGTTTTGGGCGACTCTGTGAATCTGGCCCCTACCTCCACAAAATGGCATGGTGTGTCCAATAAATTTCAGCAGAACAATGAATTATGGATGGGTAGGTAGTTATAATGAGGATTTTACATACCCCCAAGGGGTGGGATGCCACATAAACCCTGAGAACGAAGCCCGAGGTGTTTATTAAGGCATTCCACCCTGAGGGTGAGTGTAAAATCAGAGTTTTACACATCTACCCATCCTTTATTTTGTATAATTGCTGAGGGTAATTTTTTTGCCATGGCAATTATACAAAAATAAGTGGATTTCTGTATGAGATCAAGCTGCAGACCTTTGGGATTTTAACGTGGTCCATAACGGCTGGCTCATAAACTGAAGCAGCTTTTTTTTCCCTAACTTGCGTCCGATTAGGTAGGGTTTTTTTTGTGCCCAGTAGTCTTTTGGGCTTAAAAAAAAGTAACTTGCCGCCGACTTCTGTCGGGGAAGTTTCCAGCGCTGAAGAGCGGGGATAGAAGGTGCAGAAAACAGGAAGTTTGCAGTAGGCGCATGCGCCGAAGTAGAAAAACTAGGCATGTGTTCATCATTATAACCAGCTGGTTATAACAAAAGAATTATAACTTGGTTTCCCTATGGGAAAAAATGGTAACCAGTTATTATAGCATAATATGCCCCAAGTAAGAAAACAAATACCAAAGTGCATTGCAATAGAGACATAAACTATAGCGTTGGATAACTAATGAAAATACATCATGCATCAAACATCAAACTAAAACATGTACTGTAAGGTTATTCATTTATTTCAAAAGTTTTACCTAGAAAGACATACTGAGCTAATACCAGCTCATTTCCGGATGCAGAGACGGGCGCTATGCATTAACAATGGTCAACACCAAGTAATATAGCACAACAAAAGGTGCAAATGTAATACATTATAGATATGCAGACCAATATTAATTGCAGGATAAAACAGTACAGAGGTACTAAAGGTGGATAAAGTTGTACTTGGACAGGCTCGGTGAAAACCCCTGACTGTGGCTTAGTGGTAGATGGGTGCAAAATGAACATCTAGTGTTGAACAAGCCATAGGAGAGGGGTGGAGTGGGCTATTAAGGTCTGGGGTCAGGAACAGTTGCAGGAAGGAGTTGTGAAGTCACAAGGAAGATAATTAAGGGAGAAAGGGGAGGAGGCAGAACAGACGGATAGGGGAAAAGAGTAACAACATTTAGGGAAACAATATGAGAAGACAGCTTTGCTAGCAGCAGATTTTGTGGGGGGAGGAAAAGTATTAGTTGGGGACCTTGATAGTTAAGCTGCAGCTGATCTGGGATTTTATGCTAGCTCTTCTGTAGCTTAGTGATTGTTTGTTAAATAAACAAACAAAAACATCAAAAACCTATATGCAGTATCTACACTATGTGCCCTCTCTCTGAGGCAGTCTCTGTGGGGCTAGAATTGCAGCTAGCCACCTCTTCCTGTGCTGTTTATACTTGCAGCATTCTGAGGAGACAGAAAGAGTAATAAACTATTTAGCTTGAAAACACCATAATACAGGTGTTTACATTTGTTAAATCACCATTTTATTACATTTTAAAGTATGTGATAAAACTGGAAGTCCCATGGCATGGCAATTCTGGTCCACCACTTCATAAGGTCAATGCCTCATAAGCGCATTGTGTATTAGTCAGCGACCCTGACGACTGAGCTGTGGCTGACTGGTGATTTAAACTAGCTCTGTGTGTCATAGTGCTTGACTGTTGCAGTACTGGCTATACTTACAGCATTTTGGGGGAGACAAAGCATTATAAGCACCATTTAGCTTGCAAATGCCATAATACACGTATTTACATTTGGTATCTCCACATTTTATTAAACCTTACAGTGTGTGGCAAAACTGGAAGTCCCACAGTTCAGCACTTCTAGTGTGCCACTTCATAAAACTAGAGCCTAGTGGAGCATGCAGTGGAGACAACACATCGGCACGGGCAAGTAGTGTCTGCCAGTGTCTACTGGAGAACACAGTGAAAAGTGCTAATTACTTTACCCCCTTTTTTTTTTTTTTTTTCTTTTGCTCTGGTCGTGGCTTGTGGGGCCATCTCTCAGATATCCAGTCCTTATCCTGCCCACCTGTGGATCCCTTGGACTGAGCCTCCTCTCTCCCCCCGCCCACTGCAGCCGGCACCCCCGGTTTTACCTGCCTGGAGAGGGTAGCCCTTTGCCTCTTTGGGCTTGCTTACTAGACAGACTCCAACTGCAGGTGGACCACTGAGAGAGGAACTGCAAGGCCAGCCGAGGAGGTCCCAGTGGTGGGCTGGGGGACTGGTGCCATCGCCTGCTCCATGAGCTGTTTTTTTTTCCTTTGTTCTACACTACTTCCCCACCCCCTGCATGGGCACACCCTGATGCCCTGGTGCATGGCAACCCTGCCAGCGTCAGCCACACCATACGTGCAGCCCAGCGCTCTGCAGCACCCCCGATCTCTACCAGGGGCCACTGGAGTGCAGGACTCCCCAATATCATCCCCTGGGATAGGAGAGCAGCACAGTGGGTGCTTAATCCTATCCCTCCCCTGCTGACCCCGGCTCCCGAGCTCGCTCCTGAACTCGGGTCGCCGGTGTGGTGGAGGTGTGGCATCCAGTGCCTCAACCCTCAGCGCCACCGGGCTGGCAGCACTTTACCCTCTTGATTCCTGCTCTTGAGGTACTTATAATACCTATTCATTTACATCATAGACACAACAGAGGAGCTGCTGTCACTTCTGTGTAGAGAAGGCTCAACTGTAAAACGCGGTAAGTGTGGTATGTTTACTTTGCAACCTGCATATGAATTATTAGAAAAATTTATATGCGGTAAATGCATAGCATGCAGTGCACTCACTACAGTGCTAAAATCATTTAATGACAACCTTAAAAGGGCTTTAGAAATAAACAAGATTGAACGCTTTGTTAACTGTCGTATCACTGAAAATCAACTACTTGGCCAGTCTGCCAGCACAGCGGTAGTGCCACAACTTGCAAGGCTGGTGACTCAGGTTTGGGAATGAGCTTGGGGCATCAGAGACAGGCCGGGGGGAGGAGGTCTGAGCATCCCAGGGACTGCTCACCTCCTCTGGGGGGAGAGGGGTATTTGGCCAGGTGCATGACTGGCATCTGGCGAAAGCCAGAGGCATAGGATGCCTGAGCCATGTTCAAGGGGGAGACGTAATGGATGTTGGCATGCATGCCTTGATGTCATGCACAAGCCATGTCTTGGGGGGCATACATTGAAAAAGCTTGAGCCCGGAGTGACACTGGTGTGAGAGCCAGGGACGGCTTTCACCCTCTGGCACCCGAACCCTGGTCGAGGACCCCAACGAAATTGCAGAGGTATGGTACAGGGGTAGGGGTTGAAGCAGGGGCCTCTTTTGCAACTTGTCCCTGCCAGGAGGGTAAACCATGGCTCCAAGGGGGGATCTTCCCAGTGATGGGTGTCGGGGGGGGTCTGCTAGGTGATAGTACTGGTGATTAGGAGGGCATTAAAGTACGATTTCAAAAAAAAAAATCAACTACTAGTAACAACCCATCTGGAGTCTATCATTAAAGGAGGGAAAAAGAGGCATAGGGAAGAGAGGAAAACTCGAATGCAAGTAATCATGAAAATGAAACTTAGTGAGGTAGGGAGGATATGATTAACCTGGTATGAAAATGACTGGTGCATGATAAAGCCAAAAATACAATAAAAAGTGGTGCAGAACAGAAATTAACAGCAGTAAAATCTCTAAACAATATGAGAAGAAAGCCTGGCTAGCAGTAGACTTTTTGGGGGGATAGAAAGGGAATGGGAAATAGTACTGGAAAGTAGATAGGTAGGAGGTATGGAGGAGAGGAGAGGGCAGGAGGGAGAGGGAGGGAGGAAGGGGGGAGGAGGAGGAAAAGGTAGGGCAGGAGGGAGAAAACCAAACCAGAATCTGGATATGAAGGAAGCAGAGTGGATTATGCAGGGAGTCTGGATAGTAAGAGTGACTATCTGGAGTAAAATTCCTGATTATCTGGGGCAGATAGCAACTATCCTGTGTGACTGACCACTGAAGAAAGGGATTTGGGGATCATCTTTACTGGTGGCCTCAAGTCAATTATCAAGTGTACCAGAACACCCAAGAAATTGAATAGAATGCTGGGATGTATAGGCAGAGAGTTTTCCAGTAGGAGAAAAGAGGTGCTGTTGCCCCTTTATGGGTCACTGGTGAAGCCACACCTGAGGTATTGTGCCCGGTTCTGGAACCAGCACCTGAAAAAGGATCAGGACAGCATTAAATCTGTCCAGAGGCAGGTTACAAAAATAATACAGGGCCAGCAAGAAAAATCACGTGAGCCTGAACATATACACTCTAGAGCCTAGAAGGGAGAGGGGCACATGATAGAAACCTTTATTATCTGAAAGGAATACACAGTGTAGAGTGCCATGACCTGCGCAGGCATAGTGTGGGATCAGCAACTAGGGAATACGAGTATTAAAGAGCTAGTGGAGCTAAAACAAGCAGACTGGAAAATAATACAAATTTTAAGTAGTAGTCACTTGTAACTTTTTTTTCCAAAGTATTTTCCTTTTTCCTTTTGCTCATTAGAAAATCTCATGTGGTAATATTGTGCTGTACCTGTGGAACAGTTCTTAGCCTGGCAGTTGATATATCTAACTCTACTGCCCAGCACTACGTCATCAGCATTATGATCTCACTGACAGTGACATCACAGGTGAATGGCTTGGCAGTCACTCACTCACTTGCTGTTCCTAAGTAACAGTGATGTCATAGTCAGTGAGGTCACAATCCTGATGATGTAGTGTGGGGCAGTAGAGCAAGATACGTCAGCTGCCAGGCTAAGAGCTGTTTCACACATCACTTCTACTAACATCAGGTAAACAAACTTCTAATTAAATAAAGGGAAAAGAAAAATTACCTCAGCTACAAAAAGGTAGTGGTTGGCTGCTCTTAAAATATAATATTAGTTTTAGGCAGTACACTAGCTCTTTAACAGGAAGCAGGGCGTAGATTCAGGAAGGATGTAAAAAAGGTACTTCTTCACAGAAAAAGCAGTGAACGGATGGAGCAGATTGCCAAGGGAAGTGGTAAGCACCAAGACAGGAACAGGTAGGTTTCAAGAGAGCACTGGACAGCTATAAGAGGTTGAAGGAAACACATGTGGAGGGCCATGACAAACCACAGACTGCATCCTATGTGCAGGATGTCTACCATCAGGGCACTCTGCAGCATCTACAGCCATGGCTGTGCCCACTCCACAACCAATCTTCAGTCATGTACAAAGCTATGCCCTGGCCGGGTCAGAGTGGGCAAGAGGGTGGGGACATGCCTGTGCCTGGTCAACAGCACTGTGGAGGCAGCAGTTGTGACTGGCTATGCAGCCAGAGGGGTTGCAGTGATACCTTTGCACCCCTTTCTGCCTGGAAATCATGTACACTACTGTTCATGTTGATCCTCCTTCCACTTTTCCCCAGTCCCAAGAACATCAGTGACACACTAGGAATGTCTCTGGCACCTGCTGGTTTAAGGGTTTGGCAATCCATGGAAGAGAGGCATGGACTGCCATATCCCATGATCCCCTGCTCCGCACAGAGCAAGTGATCCACTAGAATATTGACATGAGAATCAAAGTGGATGCCCAGTGGTCCAGGCATCACTGCCCCAGCACTGTCCCAGAACAGATGTGGGGCATTGCACATGCATAGGGACAAGGCTGTGGATTGCTCCCATCAATGAGCAATCATGGGGTGGGTGGCTGCATGGCCAGAATACACTTGTTTTGAGCGTATCCTTTTTTTTATCCCCACTTTATTTCTCCTCGATTCCTTGCAGCCCCCATCTGACCAACTCTCCCAACCCTGTCCCCCGGAATTACCTTGGCTTGCCTTACACTCAGTCTGGGAGTGGTGTCTGCTGAGAGTCAGTTGCCATCCTGCCGCCTGTTGCCTTTTTCCGTTTTCTCCCCTTTATTGCCCAAGGACCCCAGGAGAAGGGTGCATGCGTGTGGAGGCACGCATGCACCTTACAGCCCCGGTAATGGCCCTCCTCCTCCCACCCCATTGGCCTGTCGCCGGCACTGTCACTTGTGCAGCCCCTTGGCCTTCACCAGGGGGTAGCTGTGAGTGAGGGATGCCACCCCGCCTCCCCAGAGAGGAGAGCTACCTTGGCCGCTCCATCCTGCTCCGCCTGCCTGACGAACTAGGCTCGCTCCCAAACCCGGGTCGCCGGCATGCCGCGAGGTGAGACATACAGTGCCTCAGCCCTCTGCACCACCAGGCTGGCATTTTGAGCATATCCTGGCTGCTTTTGAGAATCAAGTCTTAAGATTACACAGAGAGTAGAGAGCGAGAGGAAAGGGATAAACAACTAATGGGCATTCTGCCTAGGAATGAAAAATGAAACTGGCTTAGATCCCTAAACCATCTGTGGCTGAATCTGTTCCTATTAAGGGTGACAGACAACAGTGGGTGGTGGTGGGGGAGGCTATCAGCACCCAGAAGGGTCATTAGCAGTGTCCCTCAGGGTTCAGTTCTGGGTCCATTGTTATTTAATGCTTTCATTTCAGACATTGAGGTGGGAGTTAGGAGTAATATGAACCTGTTTGTTGATGACTCCAAACTAGGTGTGGAGGTGGACAGTGAGGAGGGAATGAGGACACTCCAGGAAGACCTAGAAAAACTAGAACAGTGGTCAGACACATGGCAGCTGGGGCTTAATGTTAGGAAGTGCAGCATACTTCACTTTGGACTTAGGAATCCAGGGTACAGCTACAAATTGTGGGGCTACAGTTAACAGTCTCAGAGGAAGAAAATAATCTGGGAGTAGTGATCACTGGTAAAAGGAATCACTCAGGACAATGCAGGAAAGCAGCAGCTAAGGCAAACAATATGTTGGGGTGCATTGCTAGGGGGATTACTTTGAGAAGGGAGGAGGTAATTCAGACACTGTACAAATCCTTGGCGAGGCCACACTTGTAGTACTGTGTGAAGTTCTGGCACTCTTACTTAAAGAAGGACATTATGCTCCTGTATAGGGTCCAGAGGAGGGCATCTAAGATGATCCTTGGAATGGAGGATAAATGCTACGCAGAGAGACTTATGTTGCTAAACATGTACTCCTTGGAAGACAGAAGGGACAGAGAGAACATGATCGAGACCTTTAAATACTTTTCAGGGCAAAACAATGCAAGGCAAGGCAAATTTTATTTATAGGGTGCCCATTCCTGGAGGCTCTGGCATCTTACAGCAAGATGATACAAATAGTAAAAACAGGAAATACATAACATCTAAACTTCATAATCACAACTTTAAAGTATAAATATCAGCAGTAACTTATACAGTTGAGTGGAGAAGTTAATCCAAATAGGCCAGGTGGAAGAGGTGGGCCTTTAGCCTGTTTGAAAACCCCAACTGAGGGAGCCTCCCGGACTGCAGGTGGTAGCAGGTTCCACAGGGTTGGCCTGGTGACACTAAAGGCATGGTCGCCCAATGTCTTGAGCTGAACCCTTGGAATGTCAAGGAGGCTGCTCGAAGAGGAGTAGAGGGAGCAGACAGAAGTTGTAGATGTCAAGAGCTCAGTCAGGTAGCCAGGACCCAGTCCATACAGGGCATTAAATGTGAGAAAACCCACCTTGAAAAGGACCCTCCACCTGACCAGCAACCAGTGCAGAACATGCAGGACTGGGGTCACATGACTGGACCTGGACAGGCCCATCAGCAACTGGGTCACCATGTTCTGTACCAGTAGCAGTCTGCTGAGGGTCCTTCCTGTGACCCTGAAGTATAGAGAGTTACAGAAGTCAAGCCTAGAGGTCACAAAGGTGTGTACTAGAATCAGCAGGTCCTCGAGCGGAATGAGGGGACTGATCCTGGCAATGTTCCTTAAGTGGTAAAAAACACTTTTGACAACAGACAATACCTAATCTTTGAATGCCAGTCTGCTGTCCAGGATCACACCAAAATCGGGCACCCTTGGGGGGGGCACCAATGGAGCAGACCCCAGGAAAATACCTGTGTTGGTTACTTGAAAGGTATTAATAGAGTAAACAGAGGGGGTGTTCAGACTGAAGGGGGTAGGGACCACTAGGGGTCATAGCTTGAAACTAGATGGTGGGAAGTATAGAAGAGACCTGAGAAAGCATTACTTCATGGAAAGGGTGGTGATGCCTTGGAATGCACTACCTGAGGAGTTGGTATCAAGGGAATTAGTGGAAGGGTTTTAAGAAGGGATGGGACAGATACATGGGCAGGGAAGAGGTAGAAAGGATAGAGCCCGAGGGACCCTGAATGGAAAAAAGAAGAACTTGAACATTTGAATGGTCATCTACTACGTGTCTAGGTGTAAGCACCTTTTCAGCTACTGGCCTGAATAAAGATATAAATTAATTCAAAAATTGTTCTGTTGTTATATAGAGAGTTAAGAAGCAGATGTAGAACAAAACAAAGGAGTCACAAAATGAATTAATTTTTCATAGGAGAAAAGTTTTGAAATGGAAACGTTTTGTAATTGAATTCAAATTTTTATACAGCACTTTGTATGACCACATGATTAATGATGCAAACACTTTGCATTAATGTTATTGATGACACTGTGGATTTTTTTAATTTCATCACTGGTATTATGTGTATTTATTGGTGTGTAATTAATTGCACTCCACCCCCCTAATGAAGAGGGTTATCCTTCGAAGCACTGGGGAATTTGTTCTGTCCATCTAAAAAAAATGTATAATTAATACTAGAGCTTGAGTGATTGGCGTCTTTCTGTAGTTGAAGAGGACTCTGAATGGAAATCAGTAGAGGGATGGGATGGGGGTAGCAGCAGTTATCAAACTGTGAGCTGCATCAGCTGCATCTTGAGCAGGCTGATAGACCTCAAGGCCTAATCTGCTGGCATTTTGTATGTTCATCTGTTCTTCATCAGGTCCAAACACAATGCTCTGGAACTCCAGCTACACTTGCAAATGCTCTTCCCCAAATCCAGCAAGTGCAATCAACTGGAATGATTCAAAGCAAAAAGATGGACAATGATAACTTCAAAGGGTCTGGGACCGATGGAAAGGCAGACCCCCAGCTTTATCAGTCTGTTGTTGACCAAAATGATCAATCAACCAGAGTCACAAGAGCCCAGTGTGAGACACCTTGTACCCCTACTTCTTGCAGGGAGTAAGAGTACAGGAGTATCAACAATGTCATGGCCAACAGTCCCTTTGTTAATATAAGAACTCTCTGGCACACACCAGCAAAAATGCCTTTTTCTGCATTTTCTGGGCATGAGTGTCATTTTCCATTTTTTGCACAAATGGTAAAATACCAGGCATAGAGTCTGCACAAAACAAATTCACACAATTTAATGTCCTAAAACCTCTCCTGAACCTTCTACACATAGTTATGTATCCCTTTGCCTCCTTCCTTCTCTAGATTCATAGTCGTGACTATACCTGGTTGCACCCTTGGCATTGTTTGTCTGTCTCTGCCCATTTAGTTGTCATTAACTCATGGTAAATGCACTTGTATCCTGTACCGATATACCCTGCTTTGTGTTGTAACCTTGTTGTTTATCGTGCCTGTACCTATTGTCTCACCTTGTTATACTGTATGCTTCCCAATGTATTTTGTATTGTCCCCAGGACGCATCTGGAAATGAGCGGTACTACTCAGTATGACTTCTGGTAAAACTCCTAATTAAATAAATAAATAAATAAATAAATAGCTGCCATAATTGGTATAAAGGTCACAAAGGCACTCTTTTTCAAAATTACATACATGCTGCAAAATTGTGGTTGCAATAAAGGGACCCTGTCCTATGTAATGTTTTCTGTTGCACCTGTGTGTTTTCTGAGGTACAAAACACATAAATAAATACATTTTATAACCCACCCCAGAATAAACCTAGACATGAGCATTCACAGCTCATTGTGCCTTTCCTGTTCAAATGTTACAAATAAATAGCAGAAACAGTATAACCCTCTTCCAGAATGCACCAGGAAATGAGCTCTCACAGCTCAATATGCCTTTCCTGTTCAAAACTTAACAATACACTGAAAAAATAACAGCTCTTCCCAGAATGTACCTGGAAATAAGCTATCACAGCTCAGTATGCCTTTCCCAGTCAAAATTTACAAATAAATAAAATAATATAACCCACATCTAAAATGCACATTGAAAAAGAGCTATCACAGCGCACTGTGCCTTTCCTGGTCCAAAATTACAGCTATATAGTAACATAACATACCCCTAGGACATACCAGGAAACGAGCAATCACAGTTTAATGTGCCCTTCCTGGTCAAAAATTACAAATAAAAAAACTAACTCTCTGCAGGATGCTCCTAGAAATGAGTTATCACAGCTAAGTGTGCCTTTGCTGGTCAAAAGTTGCAAATAAATTATAACCCACCCCGGAGATGCACCTGGAAACAAGCAATCCTGGCTTAGTGTGACTTTCCTGGTCAAAAGTTGCACTATTTGTCTCTGATATGAACAAGGATATCAGGAATCTCTGCAAAAAGTTTGCAGACGACACTAAGCTGGGAGCAGAGGTCAGTAATGACAAAATGGTAGACACTCTAAGAAAGGACATTAAATTATTGGAAGAGTGGGCATCAGATAATGGCGTGTGCTTTAATACCAACAAAAGTGTGCTAATGCACCTAGGGGCCAATAATAAATGAGTGGCATATACACTAGATGGAGTTACTCTGAAGACAGTGAAAGAGACCTAGGAATCCTGATTACCAGTGACCTCAGTTTTAGTACACAGTGTAACGAGGTTATTATGAATGCAAATTAAATAATGGGCTGTATTAAAAAGGTTTTCACATCTAGAAGTAGGGTGTGCATCATGCCACTCTACAGAGCTTAAGTTAGGCTGCACATGGACTACTGTACACCATTATGGAGCCCATACCTGAGGAGGGACGTAAATAATCTTGAAAGGATCCAAAGAAGGGTGACCAAAATAATAGACGGACTAGGGAATATGGAATATGAATCTAGACTAAGTAGTCTAAATCTGTTCCCACTGGAGCTTAGACAAACCTGGGGGATTTGCTACATATGCACAAGGTATCCAGGGATGTAAGCCTAATGAACAACCTAGGCCTATTGCCACATGATAGAAACATAAATCTAAGCAGCCATAAATTTCAATTACAACTAACATTCCCTAAAAACAACACAAGAAGGTACTCCTACATACAAAGAATCATCCCTATATGGAATAGTCTTCCATAGGAGGTGGTGGAGGCAAATAGCTTCCAGACCTTTAAGTCAAGACTGGGTAAGCACTTGCTAGCTAATAAGGGTAAATATTTAACCCACAAGAGCAGGAGATAGACGATGTGGGTCATCACCCTCTGTCTATCTTATAATTCTAGTATTGAATCTAGTATTAAATCTAGTAAAAGTTACACATACATAAATAATATAGGACAAACCGCCCCCAGAACACACCTGAACATGAGCTATCACAACTCAGTGGGCTTTTCCTGGTCAGAAATTACAAATATGAGACACCCCCTGCTTTTGTCTGAATTAGCCTCCATGACTTTGTCAGATACCCCCTCTGCTGGTTTATATCATGCTGGTTTGACAGATCAAAGGTGGTTAAGCTGAGATCTGCCCTCTCCTCCTCACTCTCAGTAGCCCTTGGCATCCCACAAGGTTCCATCCAAGGTTACAACCCAAAACAAGTTTCCCGGACTCTGCTTATTTACCGTGTACAATATATTTTAAATAAATACATTTTTCAGTATTCTCTAAATGATTACTGGGTACAAATGTTTCTGTTCCTTTTATTATTATTTTTCCAAGTACTGATGACCAGGGACACCATGGCTGCACTCAACCCCCAGTAAGGAAGGGATGCAAGTGGTTGCTTTCACAGCTGTCACCAATCCCACATTTTGGTTGGCCATCAGTGGGTGTCTGAGTACACCAGTACCTCGTTCCCTTCCAAGTCACCACAGATCAGGCAGATGAGGACCAGGGCAATCAAAATATCTGACAGGGGCACCACTTAAGTGAAACTGCACACAGAACAACCATCCACATGGGGAGCTGGGTTCAGGCAGCTGTATCTTTATTAGCTGCACTGATCTTATAGAGCATAAAAGGGCATTGCCCTCACCAAAGTTCATTAAGTCACTCAGGCCTTACTTACTTGTCACTGGCATGTTATATACCATTAATGCATTCATCTCTGTACTGACAGTATGCTCTGTGACCTACTACACTGCTGCTTCTATCACATAACCCTATCATAGTCCATGGAGCACTTGCCCTACCAAGACCAGTTTGAATGTTTGAATGGTGACACCTTCCCAGGCAGGGTGCGCACAGCCCTGGGGGCAGATGTGCTTGTACGTGGCTACTGTGCCACTAAATAGTATCAAAACAGACAAGAAAATTAGGATTATGATGTATTCCTAATTTTTACAATAGTTGGTCCAGCCATATGTGCCTCCCTTCTGGCATCATACTGATAGCTATAGTGGCCCAAACAAAGAAGACTCTCATGCCTGGCCCTCACTCTGAGTCTTACTGACTCCAGCTTTTGCCATGCTCTATCCTGATGACCGTTAACATTTACCATGCTCTAATACCATTACCAGGGATTACTTTTCTTTTTGGTATCTATCATCCTCTTGAGCATCTCAATGAAGATTCACTTACATATTTAATCTCTCCATTGCATACTTCTGATGGGAGGGGATCAGCAAGAAACCAGGTGACCTCCCTTGAGGATTGGCCCACCACTGCTTCCTTGTGCCAATCAGGTATCAGGGTTCCTTTCATCAGGGCAGGACAGTTCCCTCAGTTTTTCCCATGGGTACCTCAAAGGTGTCCATTCTGCCCCAGAAAGGGGCAATGGGAGACAAGATTCCTCTCCTGAGCTCCTCCTGTTTTCAGATACTGTAATCTGAACCGCTGGAACCTTGGACCCTCTTATCTGCTAACTTCTTGGAACTGTCTGGCACTTAGTTAACCTTCCCTTCTTATAGTGCAAAGGATGAAAAGTGGGGCCAGGAATATTTATGTCTCAGTTTCCTTCTTCTAGCTGGTCAGGAAACTCAGAGTTCAAGCTTCAGGCACCCTGGCTCCTAATTGAGATCCACTAAACAACATATCTCTGGGCCAGACTTAACCCATTGAGTGCACTCTAGTAACAAGCCTCAAGCTTGGGAAACAAGAAAGGCTAGTTACAGTACATACCTCGACTCTGTTATGCACCTCATTGTCATTATGACCTCATCTCCATTATGTATGTGCTCCTCAGCAAACCCATGACACTAGTCCTGATCTCCCAGTTATAATGCCACACTAGCAGTATTTAAGCAATAAGGCATTATTTATTTATTTGAATTAGAAGCACTAGGAAATCCACATTTAGGCACACTACCTATTTTTCAAGTGGGTCCTAGGGGAACTGTTACAGTACCAGGGTATTGTTTAACATTTCAACACTAATAAAATGAATAAAGCATATAGTATACAGCACATAAATACACAGGCACAATTATGAAATAAAGATCAAATGAGAAACACACGGAGATATAAGAGGCTTAGAGGGGGTGGTCAGTAAACTGGGACTGAGCAGACTTGTGGAGTTCTGGCAGCAGCAGAGGGTAAGAAAATGGGTGTACAAGGCTTGTGTGAAGCCCTGGGTAATAGTAATAGTCTTCACATCACTAGGTACAAAGTTCCAAGTAGATGGGTGAAAGGAAAGGGTCTTCATGCTGATTGGGCTGTGAGCATGGAGTATCTGAAGCAGGTCCTTAGCCTGAGAATGGAGTTGTATATCTGGGTAGGCTTGGTTAGCAACCTGCATAGTACATGTGCAAGCACACACTTGTATATCAATTCAGCTCATTCTTTTCTGTTGCCCAGAGGTGAACGCCAAGATCACTGTACATCAGACAATGATGGGTTATTTTATCACACCCCAGTACAAACCTCCACTTATTTTTATGGGCCACTGTCACTTTGTGCAGTATGGTGACAGGTGCATAGTTGTAAACCTCACTTCCATATTCCAGAGCAGGCAGAAAAGGTTTTTATAGCATTAAGAACCTTGTGTATGGTGAAAAGGCAGTTTCATATCAGGTACAGAGCCCAAAGTTTGTAGTGTAAGCCAATCACCATTCTAATGGTGTGTTCAGTGAAGTTTAGCTGAGGGTCCAGCTGCAAACATGACAGGGTGTGCATTATTGTGAGATAATGGCACACCTCAGAAGTGACACATGTGGCAATGTTGGAGTGCCTTCCACACCCAAGAAGTGCCATCAGCACACAATTATGCACACCCTAGAGTGCCTTATTGTGATTATAAAATGGATCCACAGAATTTTGGCTTTGATATCAGTAATGAAGTTCAAAAAGTTAAACATTTCTGACCTGTGCTGTTGTGTTGAAGTAACCCATGGCCATGTGATTATGTGACCAATAATTATTGTGAAGGAGGCATACACTATGGATCAGTGTTTTTCTATAATTGCAGAACAATAGATAACACACTGTCTATATAGTATTTTTCATCCTCATCCATAAAATGTTTGTAAAACGTGCCTATGGATATGTACTGTATAAACTCATGCCTTTGTTTAAATGTTCTTCTCAAAGAAAACATCTTGGAGACAAATTCCATGCACAGGAAGATTTGAAAAATAACACTCAGTCTCACACTCAAAAAATCACACCAAGGTTAAGAAATAACACAAAGCAAACGGTGTTAAATAAGAGGGGATTAAACAAAGCAGTGGCATTTTTATCTTTTAAAACTTTCTCCCCAATAGTTTTATGTACTAAAGATCCTTTTGTAAGAATTTTTGATTGTGCTTTACTCAGTGATCACTATGGTTTGAAACATAGCACATTCCTGGCAATAGTTTAAAACTTAGAATATGAGCTTTTCCAATCATAATAAGCCAGTGAGTTAGTTCCAGATAAGGCCTGTGAAATTACTGCTTAGCCCAGATAAAGCCTGTGAAATTACTGCTTAGCCAAGGTCGAGAATGAATACATCTTCTTGCTAAGTCAGGCATTCTCAGTGGCTATTGCACTTTGTAAAACTGACAAAACATTTGTAGTCATCTCCACTTATTGGGGGTGTTTCATACAGGATGTAAGTGGTCAGCATCACAAGCGTGCTGCACAGAAGCCACTGGTGACACACCCTAATCTTCAGTAATAATGCTCCTCAACTTCTATGAGGTCCTCCCTGGCTTCATTTATTCCCAAAGGACCCCACATCCATATCTCCCAGATGGTCAGCACTGGGGCCAGGCAGCCCTGTCCCTAATGGACCTTGTCCTTCACTAGGAGAATTAGATGGCCATGACTGGTTTCTGCTGCTCAGGATGGCCTGGTTTGTTGTTATTTTCTTATTTACTTTATTTTATGTATGTATTTATTTTTTTATTTAAAATTGGTGACCGGGAGAGGCACACTGTGCCGAGATGCATTTGTAGGTGCCATCTGAAGGAAAAGGAAGGGAAAAAACACAATAACAAACAAAATACAGTCAATCAGGTGATGTGGTTGCAATGACGATGACTTAAAGAACATAAGTTGAGTGTACTACAGATAAAATGGTAAAACACTGCATATGGAGGACAAATGATTTGGCATACCAACTATCTGTGCAAAGTGGACACTCAGTGCACACTGCATAATGCCAGTGTGAAGGGAAGCTGAGCTGGTGTTAAAAGTAAGACTGAAAACAGGGTCATAATCTTCAGTGGGGTTGCCAGAATTAAAAGGTTCAGGAGGATACAGAGGAAAGGGGTAGTCAAAAGTCAGACAAGGGCAAAGAAGGGTTCAGGAAGAGAGTTGGCAGCAGCAAGGGGAGCCAGGTACTGCAGCTAGGTACCAGAACTGTATTCTCTCAACTGCCAGGTTATCCAGGACAGGTGACCACAGTGTAAACCAAGTGGTCTTAATGGACCTCCTGTACTCCTGGATTGAACATCTGGCCATCGATAATTCCAAGTAGCCCAAATGCCCCCAATAAAATCCATTTTAGTCTCATTGGACAGCACCGTATGTTATATTGCAGTTTAGGTCTTCTGTTCCTGTTTCTTTCATCTGCTCAGCCTCCTCTCCTGCTGGCCTGAAATCCCTCTTCGGTGACCTCTCCTCTTATGTCTGCTCCTGCACCCATCCCCATACTCTCCTGCCCAGTATTTGCACTGCTACTGTATTAATGCTTTATGCACCTTGTACAACTGAAGAATTATTGTACTTGTTTAATAAACTGTGTACTGTGTTGTTTTCATTTGACTGCTCAAACTTTATTGCACTGCTTGCTTGTACTCAGAGTCCAAAGTTCTCCATGACACTTGAATCCTGGATTTTGCTGCAGGGCTCCTGGGCTTCTGTGGCAGAGTTTATTCATTCCTACAGCATGAATTATTAATGTCTGTGTCAGAGAACAGTCCTGCCACTGACCAAAATGTAATGTGATGTCATCAATGAAATCACGTGCTGAGTATAGAGGACAGGGTTCAGGATTAAACAAGGAGGGCATGGCACCAAGATACTATGGAAACAAAATGTGTATTTGAATGAAAAAGCACTAAGCGTGGAAATACTTGCCACTACATTCACTGTGCCACATGGTGCAAGTTCTGGCTGTGGAACTGGAGAGCTCCTGGGACCTTGATTGTATTGCACAGGTGTATGTATTGTACACTTGCTTGTATTGCACACCTGCATGTGTTACACACTTGCTTGTATTGCACACTTCATTACTCTATTTTGCAGTACTGAATTACATGTACTGCTATTTTATCTCCCTTGCACTGCTTCCCCCAGAATGCCTGTAGAAACAAGCTGTTCTCAGCTTAGTAGGCCTTTCCTGTGGAAATGTTTATAAATAATCGCAAATAAATGAATGTTATGGTGACTTAATAACCATTTTAGATTCCAAGTAGTCCACACGGAGTCACATCAATCCCAGTTTAACAAAGTTTCCAAAATCAGTGTCACATATCCAAAGTACATCACACTCACTGGCATATGACTCAGATGGTACCACTGCTAGAAAGTGGGCAAGATAGTGTTTGTGGCTCAGTAAGTAGCACACTCATCTCTGGGACCAGAAGTTCTGAAGGTCATGGTTTCAACCCACACCAAGTACTTAAGGTAATACCCATGACTGACACTGAAGTGCTGTACCAGGGGGTGCTACACTGTTTCTCCTGTGTCATGGCCAACATTTCTGTCAATAAAACAGTTTCATGTAACCCACCCCTCAGGATGCACCTGGAAACAAGCCATGCAGCTTAGTGTGCCTTTTTTCCTGGCCAAAAATAACAAATAAATAAACTAATAAACATAAACCACAGAAACTTCAAGTTAGCCCAAGGGCCTCACACACGTGTGGCAAGTATCAACAAGCATTTGTCAATGCCGAATGTTTGCTTGCTGGCATTGGCAGTGGTAGTGTAGAAGTTACAGAGCTGCGTAATAGGAATGGCAGTGAAGTATTGAACTGAAGGCAACCCCACCACCACCCTGCAGAGAGTGACAGGCATTGGGGTGTGCGTTTGGGTCGTCAGGCATAACGGCCACACCATTTCACCACACCCCACCCTGCAGACACTGACAAGTGTCATGGTGTTCCTTGGGGTCTTTGGCCCTTATCTTCCCCATTTCATTAGGAAATACGGTGAGATGGGTGTGATATAGGAGAATGGGGTGAACTTTGGGGCGAAGAGTCCAAGGCATACCGATGCCTCTCACTGGCTGCAGGTGTGGAATGGTATAGAGCATTACAGGCAAGAATCCCAAGTCACACCCTGATGCTTGTCATTCTCACAGGGTTAGGCTATGGTTGAAACCTTAATGCCTCAGGCATTCATTGGTATTTTCACTCCAAATTTTCAACATGTTTTTTGTGACCCCACCTCATGAACAGGGGAATATCAGTTTGTTAGCCGAAAGCTGCTTATGCACAGCGACTAACGGCATTTTAGCACCACAGGTGCAAAACATTCGAACAGGATGTAAAAATGACAGCTGTACTGTTCATGGGAGGTGTAAAAATGGCAATGCTGCAAATCTGCACTAAAAATATTAAAAAAATGGTGAAGTCACGCAGGCATAGAAACTGTGCAACGACACGTAATATAATTAGGTTGGGATTTTTACAGCAGATTGTCAACTCAGGCATTTTGGTGCTCCGATCATGAACAGTGTCACTGTGATTTTCTTTATCTGTGCCGAGCAATGATGTCCCACAGCCACCAAGCATCTCTGCGCTGAAAGTGTGAAAACACACTATAGCCATGTTGTGAAAATGACAGCTGTACTGTTCATAAGGAAGTGTGGAAAATGGCACTGGTGAAAATCTGGACTGAAAATATTACAAAGTCATGAACTTACAGGTGCGTGGAAACTGCGCAATGCTCACCTGTAACACAGTCATTTTATGGACTTTTGTCACCAAATTTTCAACATAGCCATTTTAAGACCTCTGCTCATGAACAGTGTAACTGTGATTTTCTTAATCTGTCCTAAACATTGCTTTCGCACACCGACTGCACCATTGTGCGCTACATGTGCGAAAACACATTTTGGGCGACATATGAAAAATGGCAGCTGTACTGTTCATAAGGAAGTGTAATAAAATGGCAATGTTGAAAATCTGGAGTGAAAATATTAAATTCGCAACCTTACGAGCATGCATAGGAACTGCGCAATACACGCTCGTAAAACAGTAATTTTAAGGAATTTTTCCACTGAATTTTCAACGTAGCCATTTTAAGACCTCTGCTCATGAACAGTGTCACTGTGATTTTCTTAATGTGTCCCATACATTGATTTTGCACATCGACTGTGCCATTGTGCGCTACATGGGTGGAAACACATTTTGGGCAAGATGTGAAAAATGACAGCTGTACTACTCATAAGAAAGTGTGGCAAAATGGCAATGTTGAAAATCTGGAGTGAAAATATTGAAAATTCGCGAACTTACGAGCGCGTAGGAACTGTACAACGCACGCTCGTAAAACAGTCATTTTTTGGAATTTTTTTCACCAAATTTTCAACACAGCCATTTTAAGACCTTTGCTCATGAACAGTGTCACTGTGATTTTCTTAATTTGTCCCATACATTGATTTCGCACACCGACTGCACTATTGTGCGCTACATGAGCAGAAACACATTTTGGGTGAGATGTGAAAAATGACAGCCATACTGCTCATAAGAAGGTGCGGTAAAATGGCAATGTTGAAAATCTGGAGTGAAAATATTGAAAATTCATGAACTTACGAGCCTGCGAGGAACCGCGCAACGACATGTCAGAAACATAGTCTTTTTGATTTTAAAATTAGAAGTAGCTTAGATCTTTCATGAATGATGTCATGGCCATGGTGTTATTCAGGCCTGAAGCATGATTTCACAGAGTGACCGCGCAGTGATCTGAAATCACCCTTCGGGCCCGAATAACGCCATGACAGTGACATCATTCATGAGAAGGGGTCCCAAAAACCCCATGTTGAAAATTTGGTGCAAAAATTCCAAAAAATGCCTGAGATATGCAATAGAGTTGAAAACCCCCTATCTAGCCCATTATACAGCTTACCGGCATTTCCTCAGTTCGCGGTCGGCTTTGAAGAGTGCAGACGTTTTCCCGGTCCACCGAAGATCATCGCACTGAGCTCCGGAGGTAAGTATGGGTGAGGGGGGTGTGGGGAGGCTGGGTGCACAGTTGGTGGGTGCAGGTTGTGGGGGGCTGGGAGAACGCTGTGGGACCGTTTTATTTTGCAGGTAAAAAAAGCGACGTGGGACATTTGCCACAATGGGGTGGGCTCCCAGCATGGCACAAGGATGGCTGGGGGTGCGTAGAGCCAACGGGGGATTGGGCACCCCCGTCAGCCATATGATCAGTTGCCACACTGGGGTGGGCCCCAGCGTGACACCCAGTACTCGGGGGGGGTGAGGATAGGAGCCAGCGGGATTGGGTACCCCGCTGGCTAGTCTATGAGTTGCCACACTGGGGTGGGCACCAGCGTGGCATGTGGAAGGCTTTGAAGCCGACGGATTGGGCACCCCTCATTGCCATAATGTGTGTGTAGTACGCAGTATGCGTATGCTTCTCTGTGTGTGTGTGTGTGTGTGTGTGTGTGTGTGTAGGGGGAGCTGCGCATGAGCAGGTGATATCTTATCGCTGCTCACTGAAGCGTAGCTCCCCCTTTCAACTGTTTGCCACTGCATTTTGGAGCTTGTCATAGACAGCTCCAGCATGCATTGGCTTACAGGGGTGCGCCTGCCAACACACTGACTGAATTGGAGGAGGAGGTGACACACCTCTGAAATCTCGGATGATGGCACTATGTTTCTTGCACATGCGTGCAAGCAAACATAAAAAGGATAATGGCCACCTTCCACTGAACACAAGTAAACTTTGAAACAGGAACACAGTGACTTGTGACCTAGACAACAAGTTTGAATCCAATGTAGAGAGCGGCTCATTGTTTGATGCTGATCAAGTCCTTTGATCTCCCTGTTGTTCAGTCCATCCAACCGCAAAACTGGTACGAGACATGCACAGAAAATGCCATTTTGGGCAGTCCTGGCTAAGTAATGCATTCCATGAACAAAAAGGCCCCTGCCTTGGAAAATACTTCACAGTGTTCAAATGGAGAGATAAACTGTTTAATATGAACCCCAAATACTTTTTCCTTGTTTCTCCATTTACTAAATAAATGTATACGCTATCCTAACATATAAAAATAGATTATTAAACAATATAGTGTTAAGTATTCATTGCAAGTCTGTTGTTTAATTTTAATACAGTGAGCAGTTCTAATATTAAAGGAATCAGTTCCTTTAATGGGCAAGCAACTAACATACTACAGTGGACTTTTTATTATAAACCATACAGTATACTGGTTTAATCAAAGAAGATGTATTCTCTTTTCTTGTTAAAGTAAGGGATTTGATGTTCAATGTTTTAATGAATTGGACTATAACATACTGTGGTCAGTATAAGTAAAAATAAGTTAAAAAAATAAAAATAGTTTCTTGCATTTTTGAGCTGACTGCTTTCATTTCCCCCTATTTACTGTAACACACTGTCTGTACATGCATAGAGTAGATTAATTGAGAGGAAGTGGAATTGTGCAGTTCACAGATGTCACATTCCAGTTATCATAACAGCACTAATTGGAAATGTTTTCCCCCTTCAGGTATCTATCCAGCTTCATTTTAGAATGCACTATATTATCTGCTCTTATCATCTACTTGATCATTCATTCCCTGCTTTGTTACTTGCTGCATGAAAACAATGGTTTCCAAAGTTCCTTCTAATTATCTCTCTACTAGCGTGTACTCAGGCCTTGCAGTTCAGCTATTCTGGATTTTGCTAAACAGTCTGGCCTTGATTTTTAAAATGCTCCATCACATTTTGGTTGGAACTGCATTCTCAGCTGGATGGTGGAAGATCCTCTGATAGGTGATTTAATTGCCTTTGATGTGTGGATCCAGTTGCGTCCAAGCAAGTGGAGCTTGCGTTGAAATATATTATGTATATTTCTTTTTTATGCAAGCTGACATGAATGGCAACAAGCATCACAAAAACTCAAGACTCTTGGGAAACTGAGTACCCAATTTTTGGTGTAGCTGGGTTGCATGGGGAAATAGGTAGATCATACATGTGTGTCTGTGCCTACCTCTTTAGAATAATCATCCCTCAGACTCCATTTCAGTTTAGTGCTTCTTGAGTAATAATAAAAGCAAAAAAAAAATGGTTTGATAGAACAGGCTTAAGTTTAAATCAGTACTGCACGTTTTCAAGTGACAGGTTCTTCACTCCCCATACAAGGAATAGTTTACCCATTCAAGCAGTAAAGTTTGATGAGGAATGGGTTACCCTGAGGTAATCAGATGCACTGCAGACTATTATATTAGGTTCATTTGCATGTAAACAGATTTCTTGTCCTACTTCTGCTGTTTAATCCTATAGCATAACAATCCTCTGCTTGTGATGTTATAATCCTTTCCACAACACCACACTGGTCCCAGAGGACTATGACAAGGACTAAGCATCAGATGCAGAGTAACTCTTGAAGCAGTGTAGTCTTGAAATTAGAGTAAATGCTTGAGAACCATGAGATCTTAGGTTCAGACCACCATCACAAGAGTCAAATGCTTCCTGTGTGAACTTGAGCAAGTCACTTAACCACCCAGTGCTCCAGTCTGCCCAACAGTAAAAATTTATAAAAGCAGGACAAAATGGAAAAGGAGATATTGCATCTTAGCTGGGCTGTCCAGGGTAAATTATAGTAAGTTATATAGTTATTCAGCTAGGGGTCTACTACTCTTATGCTACCCAGCTCAATTGTCCTTCCCTTGCTGAACTAATGCATTTGATTTCAGGCACAACAAATCCCCCCACACTATCTGCCTTCTCAGCCCTTTTCCTTTAGTTTAAATCCTCCCCTCTACCCTGGCACTTGACATGACCAGAGCACTCTCCTTCTTAGCATAACTGCATCTCAACCAGAGCGTGCAGGCATTCCTTGTTCTACAATGCCCTCTAGTTGGCCAGAAAAAGAAGACCCTCCCTTATTTAACAGAATCATAGCAAAAAGTTAGCTTATCAAATTTCTGTCCATGTCATTCCTCAGAGAACCGATAAGCATGAGAACCTTGGAGAAAATCCCACTGGATATATTTCCCCTTAGGAACATTCATAACTAGGAACATCTGTAATTAAGTAAATTACTTCCTCATGTTCTCTGAAATTGTGCTCCCATTCAAAATGTAAGTATCAGGGAACTCCTTCCTCTAGCTGCAATGCATTGCTATGAGTCACACAAGGAGGCATCACAGCACAGAGACAGCCCTTGTCAGTATGCAAAATTATCTTCTCTAGCTAGGGATAGAGGAGCATGATCCATCTTTGTTCTCTCAACCTCTCATCAGTGTTTGATACCGCAGACCATAGAATTTTAACAGGTCAACTAAGGTGCTTGGTAAGACTCACAGGCACAGTATTGAGTTGGTTTGAGGTATCTCTAGAAAATGTTTACTTGTGCTCTGTTGCCCTTGACTCTGGGGTACCACTTGGTGCTCTGCTGCCCTTGACTGTGGGGTGCCGCATGGTTCGATCTTATCACTCATGTTGTTTGCAGTGTTTATGCTGCTAATGGGAGAGGTCATCTGAAGACATTGTTTGAGTTTTTATTGCTATGTCGATAATACTCAACTGTATCTGTTATTTGCCTATAGTGAGGAACATGCTGACAGTGTGCTGAAAAGATGCCTTTCTGACATCAATGACTGCTTGGCCCCCAGCTGGTTGAGGCTGAACTCAGACAGGATGAAAGTGTTACTGGTGGAGAAAAGTTCTTGAAGACTGATGGGTATGGCAGGGGAGGTGGCTGGGTTATATCTTAATACCTTTCCCTCTCACAGTCAGGAATAGGATAAAGAATCTGAGCATTATTATTGATCACAACCTGACAATGGAACATCAGGTGTTACCTGTGGTCTGTTATGACTTTTTCCACCATATGAACATCACCCAGATTAAACCCTATCTGGGTCTCAAAGACCTGAAAACACAAATCCAAGCTTTTGTTACATTGAGGTTGAAATAGTGTAATGCTCTGTACCTCAAGTTATTTAGAGGGTTGACACACCGCTTTCAGCAGTTACAGAATGCCACAGCCAGAGTGATTGCCAGAGTTCCTCACTTTGTGAATATCTCTCGGTACTGTGGACATTCTGTTGGCTGCCAGTGAGATGGCATGTCTTCTATAAAACATATCTGATAACATTCAGAGCCCTACACAAGGTAGGCCATGGTTACCTTAAAGATCACCCCCATCCAAGTGGTCTTGGCCACCCTCTCAGCCTTCTGGATGTCCCTGTATCCTAATTATAGCAGAATAGAGGACTACAGTAGCCATCTTAAGCAAAAAAAGTATAAAAATCCTCATGGAAATTGCAGAAGTATTGCAAGCTCTCCCCCTCTCCCCCCTCCCTACTCGACTATTCCTCCATCTGACTCCCCCACCCCTCTTATCCCCCTTATCCCATATGCTCCCTCCATAACCAACCATCACTCTCCCCTGAAAGTCCACCCACTTGATACTGTTTCCTTCTCTCTCATCTCTCTTCTGACACCCCTTGCTCACTCCCTCTCTAACTTTGACAAAGACACTACTGTCTGCTCTGTGTTCTCAACTCCGACCCCAGCCTGTTCCCTCCCTTCCCCTTGACATAGCTCTGAATGTGTTACTAGCCACCCTTTTCACCTCTCCTCACCTCACTGATCATGTTGTCCTTTTGCACCCCCCAATTATCAGAACTAGTATAAATCCAATCTGTACTTTTGTTGTATGAACTAATTGCACTTCTTTCTTGTATAAAGTGCTGCTTACTATTGTATAGTTTTTTTCTCCTTTTTCCTTTGTTTAACACTAGGAACTCATCACTGTTTGTAGCTTATGTTTTGCACTTGCCCATTTCTGTACTTAATGTTCTTTGTACCCAGATGTGCCAATTGTCTGAACCTTACCTTAAAGTGGAATGTTTGTAAATGAGCTTTTACCTCAAAGCTGTTACTCTGAGATGAATAATAAATAAATAAATAAAAATAAATAAGCCAGTGTTTGTTGACCCTGAAGACCAAAGGTGCAGCACTAAGCCCCTTAGTGCAGCACTTTTGTGTTTATTTGTTACATATTGTACCAGGTAAGCAATCAGATCTCGACTCTGCTTGCTTACCTGGTAAAATATGTAACAAACAAGTAAATAAATTATTGGTATGAATTCAGGTCTATATGTTTGTTTTGCAAGGTGCCCAGAGTCTATAGAATAGGGCACCTAGTAAATAAACTGCTACTATTTCTGTTACTGCTATACTCATTTGACCTTCATGGTAGGTAGGGAAATCACCTAACAGCACTAATATCATTATCCTGACATGCCCTTCCAGCTTTCCTGCCACCTTTACAATGGAGTGCCTTATGAATCTAAGCTTATTATCACACTAACCAGCCATCTTCCATCTCCTCCATGACAGGTCAGGTGCATGGCTGGGTAAAATGTACTGATTTGACTTTGTAATGGAGTGTATGTCCATTGCACTCCCTACACCTGTAAACCCCATCACAACTCCGCAACACAGGTTTTCACAGGGGCCAAGAGGGAATTTAAACCAAACTCTCCTTAGAATTTGTCATTAAAGACATTACTGCACTGCCTCTTCAGGGTGTTGGCTGTTCCTCAAGGTAAGGAGAGTTAACAAACAACACCTTGGCCCAATAAAGGAAAATTAGCAAAGGAAGCTGGGTGAATTTGGGTCCTGAGAGACAAAACTGAAAAGCAGGGACAAAGAATTTAAAAGTATGATGCTCAGTTCTCCAAGAATGTCTTATTTTGTTGAACTGAACTGTTACAAGCTTCAAGAATACCGTATTTGTTAAACAGAACTAAAGTATGTTACGCACTGAAATAAAACAAATATTTCTTTAAACACTGAACACTTAGTGTAGACTCAGTCTTTTGAATATTCCCTAATGGGTGCCAAAGAAATTAAAAGGCTGGTACACACAGTCTCCGTCTAACCTTGGTGACACTGTGTTGTGTTGTCTTGTATTTGAATATTCCCTAGGGTGCCAAACCAAACCAGCCCAGCTTCCCTGCTATTGCACAGACTTCCATAAAACAATCATAAAATTCTACATTTTCACAAATACTCATGAAATTTGACTTTACAGTAAGTACATATATTATTTTGCAGTTTTTGGCTGCTGATAATACGGACACCGTTTAAGCAAGAGATTAAAAATCTGGTACACACAGTCTCTGTTTTGAAAGTCAATGAACCTTCTAACCTTGGTGATACTGTGCTCTCTAGTTTTACATTTTCTGGGTCTTAAACTTTTGCAATGCATGTACTTGTGAAGTGCAATTAAAAATGACCAGATGTTTGGGTGCTTATAACTCTGCTCTAAGAATGTGAAACTTGGCACACGTGTATATGTGTGGTACGTAACTACAACTGTACCAACTTGGGCATAATTTGGATCAGTGGTTTTAGAACTAGACAAAAATAGCTGAAATTATATTCTGGGGGAAATGTCTTAAATGTTTTGTGATAATTCCATAAAGTTTTGTGAGAGTGGACTGATAATTTTGATTGAATTTCACTGGTGGAAGTTTCAGTTTTGTGCACAGCTCTTGTTACACCACAAAAAATATCATGTGGTCAATCTGTGCACACAAGGCTGAATTCCCATCTTAGATATCCTTGGTGCATCACAGGCCACTCTTGCTTGGCCCTCCTGGTGTTCAGTATCACAAGGTTCCCCTCAATGGGAACTCTGTCATACTGGGCATTGGTGTCAGTGTGCTGTTCTAGTGCTCTATGCATTATGTTGCAGGTTGCCTATGCAGAGGCAGCCCTAAGTCAGAATGCTGTACAGCAGGAGTCCAGCAGCTCTCCAGTGGCAGTGGCATTCCTGGCAGATGCATGAACCTCTTGCACACTTGATCTTCTGGCCACCTGCACAGTCATGCACCATGGGCAGTCATCTTGGGGTGTGCCCACATTTCATGACATTCACTAAGGTGTGGAGTGCTGGGCAAGGGGGATAATGAGATACAGCAGGGAACACCTTTTCCTAACCAGTGCATACCCCCAACAATGACACCAGCCAGCACTGGTGGGACAAGGAAGGACCCCCACTGTGATGCCCCTCCTAGCTGCATGGTAGGGCTGGGGACAACCCATAGGGCACTCACCCATACTTTGAGAATTCCAGGACCTATGCCTGCCCAGAATCCCCTGCTTGCACAGAGCATGGGGTCCACTACAGGACCCAGAATGGGCATCCAGTTGGATGCCTGCCTATGTCTTCCATTCTGCGCCCATCTTCCCCCTGCAATCCTGTGTACTAGGGTACAGGGCACGTACAGGCGGCTGGAAATAGTGAATGCTGGCTACTGCATGCCTGTGCATGTGTGCAGAGCTGCATGGGCCAGGCACGCACCTCTTGTGTGTACTCTGACCCAGCTAGTGCATAGAACAGCAAGTTTGCATTATACTGGTAGTGCTGAGAAAGTCATTGGTAGCGACATCCCACACATACAGTATTCATTATAACAACAGTTGACATTGTTTTCATGGATGTGAGACAGTTGTCCATGAAACTGCAGTTATCTCTCCCTGCTTTTTTTTTCAGCAGTGCATTGAAATCCTTAAAGAACTAATTGACGATAATAAAATTTGCATTAATTGATTTTTTTTTTATTTCTGTTTATGCCCCCTTCTCTCTTGAGCTCATGTGAGCCCTCAAGTCTGTAGGCACCCTCGGAGTCTCTCCCAGCTATAGTCACTTGCCTCCATGTAGCTATGGCTTGCTGCACAGGCAGGGTCGAGAGGAACTGCCCTATTATTGTACTCAAAACTTCACATTTTGTCAGACTGTGCTGTGCTGGGGAGGCAGAGACCCAGGAGCAACCATGGTCTTCATCGTGGAGCTGCTGGGGCCATTTTCCTGTTTTACTTCTACCAAGAAGATGTTGCACGTGTGGACGCAAAGGTGACCCTGCTCATGCTGTGTGTGCATCTGGTGGCTGGCGTCAGTGATATCTCCTCCCTCCCCACTGCCTTTCCATCTGCACAGCCACCTGTGGTCACCCAGGTAGTATTATTGCAGTGGAAGATGCACCCTCCCACCCTGGAAGAGGAGAGTATCCTCTGGGATGGTCAAGTCTCCTCCCCTTAGTTGGCTCCCAAAAACCCAAGCTCATTCATGAACTCAGGTTGCCACTGTCGTGAGCGGTAGTACTACCACTGCGACAATGGGCTAGCAATAAAAGAACCATATGCCCCACCTGATCTGTCAGAATGGTTCCTGCCTACTCTGTCTCTGCAGACCCTAATTGGTGTCAGGCAACCCTCCCTCCTCCCTGCCTATTTACTCATATTCCCCTATGCCTATTCAATGCATACTCGATTGTTTTGTTGTGTGATTAATATAGTCATTCACTTATTCAGTCTGATAATCACTGTGTAAATATAATGATTACCCTAAATCCCTGACCTAGTCCTTTAGCTTCCACCAGGAAACCAATGAGAGTGGGTAAAGGGGACATTTTATTCACATCTTACCTCAACAATGGCACCTCCAACATTCCATGGGGAAAAGCAGTCATCACTCGCTAGTACTTCACAGCACTGTTATTTAAGGATATGAGCCCAAGTCCTAGTGTGGCACATCCACCTAATGATGTACTTCACTGCAGTATCAACACTGGGTATGAGCCCACGTGCTGGTGTGGGCACCCACACACATAGTACTGCATTGCAGTGCCAAATTTGGCTATGATACCCAATCCATTATTTAGGATCCTACCTGTGCAAATGCAAAATATGAGCCCATGCCCTGGGAGTAGGACCCTAGTACTGCACTGCAGTGTCAGCCTTGGCAGTAAGACATAATCCTGCGTTTGCTATGAGACCAAGTCCTACTGTGAGACGCCACCTGAGCAGATGTTAGGTATGAGCAAACGTCCTTGTGTGGGACCCCTTCCCCCACCAGCACTGCACTGTGGTGTCAGATTTAGCTATGAGACCCAGTTCAGCTTTGGCTATGAGACAAAGTCCATCCATGACACCCCACCCATATAAATGTTAGGAATGAGCCCCAGTCCTAGGGTGCACCCCCCCTCCACAGTACTGCACTGCAGTGTCAGCTTTGGTTATGAGATCCAGGCCAGCTGTAGCACACCTCCAGTGTAAATGTTATGTAAGAGCCCATCCCTGGTGTGAGGTACCTCCCTCCAGTCACTATAGTGCAGAACAGTGTGACTATTTGTTATGTGCCTATGAGCCCAAGTCCTGATGTGGGGCACCCTTCACCCCAGTTCTGCAAGGTGTGTCAGGATTGGGTATGAGCCCACAATATGGTGTGGTATCCTCCCATCCACAATAATGTAATCCAGTGTCAGCATATATGGATATGAGTCCAAACCTCTGGTGTGCTTCCACCAGAACTGAACTGCAGGGTCATCACTGAGTATGAGTCCAGTGTCTCTGGTATAAGACAGCACCTAGTACTGCACAACAGTGTCCGCACTGAGTATTAGCCCAAGCCCCGTTGTGAACACGCCATAGTTCTCCTGGAGTGTCAGCACAGAGAATAAGCCTAAGCGCTGGTGTGAGAGATCCCTGATACTACACTGTAGTGTCAGCATTATGCATGCATATGAAATATCCCCTAACTCTGCACTGGAAAGTCAGCATTGGTATAAGCCCAAGCTTTGCTATGGGATATCCCCCCATTCTACACTAGAGTTTCAGTATATGTATAAGTCAAAGTCCTGCTATAGGACCCTCCATAATTCTGCATTGGGGTTTCAACATTAGAAATGTTGCAGCTGGTAACTTGCCTGCAGTAATTTCTTACCAGTAATATGTTTTCTATTTTCTTTCAACAGAGATTTTATAATTCATTGGCAGCATTTGAACCTTGGAGAAAGAGATGTCAAGCTTACTAAAGGCCTTGATAGAGAAGAAGGAGGTATTGGAAGGTGCAGTCGAAGTTATTCAGCAAGGAGTTGAAGCCCTTGCTAATGATCTAGGAAGTATATCTCCCATATTTCAGATAGCTGGGCCTCTTTTGAAGCTTGCCTTGGATAATGTGGAAAACGGTGAAGAACGCTACCTCAAGGATCAACTCCAGACACTCAGGAGTAACTTGGATGTGATTTCTGACAAGATTGAGACTATCAGCAGGGAGCTTGAGAAAAGCCAAATGAACATCACATGCTTCGAGATGGAGAAGGTTATTCGTAATCAGTACAGAAAGTTCATGGACATTATCAATGCCAAGCCACAGTACAAGGAGACAAAGAAAGAGTTCTTCCTTGAATACTTTGAGGACACTGAAGGTGACAAGAGTCTGTATGATCTCTATGATGCAGTGATGGGAAACTCGGTCAATGGCAAATCCATTCTCCAGACTGCAGTTACCACTGAGCAGTATGATCGACGTTTGCTGGAAGAGTTCATTGCTCGAGTTAAACGACTCATCTGCATGGGTGTCTTCGTTGTGATAGGCAATGCAGTTCTAACTGAGAAACCCAAAGAGGATGATATATTAGGAACATGGCAGAAGAATTTTAATGACATGGAGAAAAAAATGAAAGCGGCAATTGATGAGTGCATAGCTGCATTCCCAGGGCTGGCACAAGCTGGAATTGACAAACTTATTACTGAACAAAACTGCAAAAATAATCCGGAACTTGCAAAACAAATACATGGCTTCTTAAAGGAAAAGTTTTACTGGCTTAGCTGGTCAGTGCGGGTCTATGACCACCAGTCCAGTGGCATTTTTTCCTCTTTGATGCGTAAAGATGACTATCATCACATAATGGGAAAAAATTATTTTCAGTTCTTCAAATATAACACTAATGTCATTGTTTCCTATTCCAGCAACCCACAACCCATTGATAAATTTAAAATCCGTCAGCTGATGGAGTCCCAGGACAGGAAACAGAGTGCCACCACAATAACCAATCATGTGCGGGACAACATGCCAGGACATATGGTGCACGGTGTTGGTCGATACAAGGGAATATGGGGGGAATGGAACTTCCCTGATGGGTGCCATTTCTGGGAAAATTACAGGAATGTCACCCTTGTCGTTCATTCAGAGTAATTGCATCTTTGGAAAGTATCTTAACACAATCAGTTAAAATGAATGGGACCTTCCGATTTCTAAAAGTAAGACTGACTCCGTCCGAGTTTTGAGTGACATGTTATTCATGTTATTTCCATACAATGTCATAAACTAGGAGCGTTGCAGTCATCTAATTATCATCTAAAGCAGCCAGGCAGAAAAGCGATTGATTTACTGTCATTATAACCATGGACAGTAAAATGTGGAGATGTTACTTATTCAACCACGACGTTACCATTATTGAAGAATCAGATACTTTCTGTAACTGATTACGTATTGTAGGTTTATTCACTTTCAGTAAGGTCACTAGATTTTTTTTAATAATACCATTATTAGAATTAAACTCATTCAGGAGCCAGGACCTGTTCAAAATCAATACAGAGGGTTGACTCCCCCACCCAAGGATTTGAGTTCAGAAAAATGTCTTAGTCTCTCAGATTCACAACAAGAGCCTTTAGTTCATTTTTGCCACATAACTTGAAAGGATTTCTTCTGCAGTCCATTGGATGTCACAGTTATTGTTCTTTTTAATGTGGCCTTCATGTGCACATTTGTAGTATATATGCTGAGGTAGATATGATGGGTTTTGGGAACTTGTAGGGAAAATGCATTTAGCAATGTTACTGTGTAACAACTCTAATGGAGATTTCCCATCTTACTTTCAGTGGTATTTAAAGGTAACATTCTGCATGTATAGTATACACAGTACTGTGCATTAATTAGGTGTTGTTTCTAAAAATATATCTGAGCAAGAAGGGAGATGCTGGTAAAAATACATCCTCCTATATGAAATCTGATTTCTAGAACAATCTCATTGCTTTTGTGAAACTAGCCTAACAAATGTGTATAAGAAAGTGGTTCTGAATTACTTCAGCCGAAGAGATCACAATTCATCATGTCTGCACGCTCATTCATCGAGCCACACTAATATTCACTTGCATCCAACAGAAGATTCAGCCATAAATTATCAAACGGATATGAGAATCCCTGCAATCTGACTGGCTAACAAGTATTTCAAGGTGTGGCGATATCTCATGATAACACCACAGCCTGGAAGGTTTTCACGCAAAAAGGTTCCCTAGGTACCGGTAATCCATTTGGTTACTGCAATATAATATACACAATGCTCCTGCGGTGTGGTGCTGTCCCACGATAATGCACACCCTTACATGTATTCCTGCATAATTAGTTGTTCTTAAATTGTTACTTCTACTGTACATATCTGTCTTCTGACATAATTATGTCTTTTCTATTGTGTTGATAACTTGATATGCTCTTCTGTATATGAAATTGTAATGTAAAATAGTCTATCCAGTCTGCCACTAAAGGGGGTGTTCATATAAAGGAGGCTCCCAGACCTTCAAGTTCTTAATCCTCAACACAAGAACAGTTTTATGTTAATTAAAACAACAACAAAGGAAAGTGCCAGGTGTTTTTTAAACTGTGATTCTACTTCTGGGAAAAATTAATGGAAAGGAAATTTATGGAAAAGTTCAGTTGCTCATAGTATTTCTATTTTTTTTAATGATCTGTTCCTAGATGATCCATATACATGAATAAAAGCTGTTATAATGGAGTTTTGTATTGCTTTCTTCGTATGGACTACAGACTTCATGATATACAGTTCCCTTCATGAAGTGAAAAATGTGGAGTTTTAAAGCTGTAGTATTAGTTAGTGTGCTAAAAATAACAAAACAAAACCAACAAAAAACATAAAGAAAAAACATGGTGTTGTATCATCATGGGGCCTGAAAAGAATACAAAACAAGCATATGTCAATGCCGAATGTTGTCTTGCTGGTGTTGGCATTGGTAGCGCAGGAGTTAGAGAGATGCATAATAAGAATGGCAGTGAAGTATGGAACTGACGTCAACCCCACCCCACCCTGCAGAGACTGACAGGCATTGAGCTGTGCCTTTGGGTCTTCAGCCATAACGCTCATGCCATTTCACCTCACCCTACCCTGAAGACTCTGACAAGTGTAGCATTGTGCCTTGGGGTCATCGGGCCTTACGCTCACCCAATTCAATAAGGAAGTATGTTGAGATGGGTGCAGTATAGGGGAATGGGGTGAAGTTTGGGGCCGAAGAGTCCAAGGCACACCTTGATGCTGGTGACTGGCTGCAGCGTGGGGGGGGGGTGGAATGGGATGAGCATTACAGCCGACAATCCAAAAGCACACCCCTGATGTCTGTCAGTCTCTACAAGGTGGGACATTATGGTTAGAAACCCTAATGTCCTGGGCATTTGTTGGTATTTGCACTCCAAATTTTCAACATGGCCTTTTTGTGACCCCACCTCATGAAAGCATTTGGGACATCTGCTCATGAACAGTGTCTCTGTGATTTTGTTAATCTGTCCTAAATGTTGATTTCCCACACTCACCATGCCATTCTGAGCCAGATGTGGAAAAACACATTTCAGGCAGGATGTGGAAAATTACATCTGTACCATTCATAAGGAGGTGTGCAAAAATGGCAATGTTGAAAATCTGGAATGAAAATATTAAACATTCTCAAACTTACGAACATGCGTGGAAACTGCGCAACGCACACTCGTAACACAGTCATTTTGTGGAATTCTTTCACCAAATCTTCAACAGAGGCATTTTGGGACCTCTGCTCATGAACAGTGTCACTATGATTTTTTTAATCTGTCAAGAATGTTGATTTCCCACAGCAACCGGGCCATTGTGCACCAGATGTGGGAAAACACATTCCGGGTAGGATGTGAAAAATGTCAGCTGCACTGTTCATAAGGAGGTGTGAAAAAATGGCAATGTTGAAAATCCGAAGTGAAAATATTAAAAATTCTTGAAGTTATGAGCGTGTGTTGAAACTGCTCAATGCACGCTCATAACATAGTCATTTAGTGCAATTTTGTCACCAAATTTTCAACATAGGCCTTTTGGGACCTCCACTCATGAACAGTGTCACTGTTATTTTCTTCATCTGTCCTGAGCATTGATTTCCCACAGCGACCATCCCATTGTGCACCAGATGTGGGAAAACACATTCCGGGTAGGATGTGAAAAATGACAGCTGTACTTTTCATAAGGAGATGTGAAAAATGTCAATGTTGAAAATCTGGAGTGAAAATATTAAACATTCTCAAACTTATGAACATGCATAGAAATTGCGCAATGCACTCTCATAACACAGTCATTTTTGGGAATTTTTTCACCAAATTTTCAGCATAGGCATTTTGGGAGCCCACCTCATGAACAGTGACACAGTTGTTTTGTTAATCAGTTCTGAAAGGTGAGTCCATGCAGTAACTGCAAAAACGCCTTTTAGGACTGAATAATGACATGACAATGACTAAGTTCATGAGGAGGGGTCCCAAGAACTCCATGTTGAAAATTTGGAGCCCAAAGTTGCAAAAATGGCTGAGATATCCACCTAAGTTGACCCCCCCCCCCCATTTATGTCATTATACAGTTTACCAGCATTTCTTCAGTTTGCAGTCGGCTTTGAAGAGTGCAGACATGTTCCTGCTCCACCGAAGATCATTGTGCCGGGCTCCAGAGGTAAGTATGGGGTGAAGAGGGGTGCAGGGAGGTGGGGTATGTAGAGGGTGGGTGTGGGTTGAGAGAGGGGGCACCAGACACAATGAGGGACCATTTTCTCTTTCTACAGGTAAACAAAAAAAAAAAGATATTGCAGGATGTTTTTTTTTTACAGGTGTGTTTTGGCACACTGGGGTGGGCTCCAGTGTGCCACCTATATTTTGGGAGGGACTGAAGCCAGCGAGTTGAGCCCCCCGTTGGCACACAACAATTGTCTGTTTTTGGGGGGCGCATGATGCCGAGGGGGATCGGGCACCACCTTGGCACACAAAAATAAATGGTGGGACATTATGCTGACAGGGATTGGGCTCCCCCATCGGCAAACAAACTGGGAAGGGGGCATGCTGACAGGGGGATTGGGCACCCCCGAGGTCAGCTTTTAGGTGGGACTGTGAGAGGTGGATGGCAATAGCCGCCGCCATGTTTATTGAAATGTTACGCCAGGCAAGGCATGCCCTGCAATGATGGGTCACTCCCTCATTGCAGCGGCAAAATTGTTTGAAGTTGGTGGCACACTACTGCACTGCTGTCACAGACAGTGTGCAATTTCATTGATGACACAGAGCACAGCCCAAAAAAGCAGAGGTGCCATTGGCCACAACACGACTGCACCTCCAAAACCTGTTATTCCAAGTTACCACAATATGTTGTTTGCACTTGCGCGCAAGACAACATAAAAATAATACTAAATGCATGCTGAAAATAGGAAATAAAGTTAAAACTGATGCTCTGACCATAAGTCTTCTTCAGGAATTACCTATAAAGAAACATAGCATAGTTAGTCAGCTAAGCATCTCATCCTACCTTTTTTTAGCAGTAAAGTATTTTTGATATTCTTATATTTATCACTGGAATATTCCATTCAGCTATTTTTTTTTTTGTGAACTTTATTTATCCTCCTACCTCTCTATCCCTGGACTCTCTCCAGTGTGGTTGCTTGGTGCCATTTTCTCCCTCCCACCTGAAATCCTCCATTTTCACTCTATCCGGCCAACTCTGCCGTCACCTTGACCACCTGACCCCCCCCACCTCTGAGTGCTCTGGGGTGGGATCACTGACTCCTACTGGTGCACTATCTGTAATCTGATAGAGCAGCCAGGCTTTAGCAGAGAACCAGAGACAGGCACAGGGGACCCGGCGATGGGCATGGGTTTGGCACCCTGAACCCACCTTCGCCTACTGGGGATAGGGCCCTTTTCCTTGTGTTCCCCCCCCCACGTGGATGTGCAATGGCATCAGCACATGGATGAGATGCTCCCACCCCCTCCCATGGATGCCCGCCAATACCAGACTCTCCATTAGCTGTCCCCGCCTGTGGTGTTGCACCTCTCGGCCGTCACCAGGAGCCGCCACCAGGTGAGGAATTCCCAGAATCCACCCCAGGAAAGGAGCAGAAGCTCAATCCTCTCCTTCCCCACCCGACCACTGGTGGCCTGAGCTCGCTCCCAAACCCACGTTGCCAGCATGGCACAAGGTGTGGCGTCCAGTGCCTCAACCCTGAATGCCACTGGGCTGACCCATTCAGCTATTTTTAAGACAGTTCATTCTAAATTCCATAATTTGGATGGACCTACAGTAAAGATGGAAGCCTCCAGCAGTTTTAGCAATCTCCTCCCCTGATGTTACTCTTTAACTGAACACACTAGTCATCATTAAGATAGCTCAGGGTGTTGCTGCTAGCCCATGTGCCTGAAGATCAGCATCATAGCACCACCCTGATATCCCTGATATACTTCAATCCATAGTGGCTGAACTGGCAAGGCAGCCAGGACTTAAAATTCAAAACCCTCTACCTTGCCACAGGAATCTAATAAAAAAAAAAAAAAGAGACCTGATACGTTAATATTTTTGTTTGTTCTAATTGCTAAGAGAATTATTTAACTTTTAGTTAACTGGTGCTGCTGCGTGAGCTACTTTGGTTCAGAACTCTGAGCATGAAATGTTAGTGTAACAGAACACTTCAGTAGTCATCCTGTTGACATAGTCAAAATGCCAAATTCCTGAGGCCCCGCTCTTATTCACAACTGAGTGCAGCAAGGTGGTGACAAAGACCGATTTGTGGCATAGTTCTTCTGTGCACCCCTTTATATTAAACACAAAGTGGTTGCAAGTATTTCTCTATGCCAGTGCTTGAGTCCATGCACCAGCACATAGAAAGGAGCAGGAATGGGTAGCGGTAATGAGGGCACCAGTATGCACAGGCAGTGACCCCATGGGCTGACAATGCCTGAAAGCAGTTTTACAAGGAGGTCCTGACTTGTGAGATGAAATGTTTGTTCAAGAAGGGGAAGTGAAATCCTCTGAAAGGCAACAGAGGAGCCAAAAGTTCATCTAGTACATACTGATAACAGAGACAGAACTAAAATGGTTTAAGAGAGACTAAACGTGAGCATAGTTTATAATATTTTATTTATTTATTTATTTGAATTTTGGTAACTGGGTAAGCTCACTGAAACAAAAGGTCCCCTTTTCAAGGGCAACTCAGGGGAGTATACAAGGGGAGGTACAGAGGATACAAAATAAAGCAAGATAAGTGCGCAAAGACACTTGTACAATAGAACATGGAGCACAATATATGTACAAAAAGGCATACAGAAATTATACAAGACATATACATTACATACAAATAATACATTGAGTACAGATGCTGCAAAACAAGTGATGCAGATAAATACAAGTTGCTTAGGCAAGGTTATACAAATATACTTAATTACATAAATGCAGAAAGTAGTTCAAACCGTGCAAAATTGTCAGCAAGTGATTCAAGCAGAACAGGGGACTAGGACGAGGAAGTAGGCGGTTAGCAGAGTAGGACACAATGCAACCAGAGTAATCCCATGAACAATTGATGGGATGAGTTGCAAGGCCAAGTGAGGAAGGGAGCGGGGAAGGAAACAGGATGAGGCAATGGAGGGGGAAGAAGTGAGTTGGATGGTAAGGGTGGGAAACTATTAGTTACAATTGCAGACTTGAGGGAACGATAGGTGGTATTTAATAGAATTCTTGAAGGAGTAAAGAGAGGTACAGGTCAGAACAGTAGAGGGTAATGTGTTCCAGAGGAAGGGCCCAGAAAAGGCGAAGGCATGCCAGCCCTCTGCTAGGTGGGGGTTTCGGGATGTAGAGTAGAGGTAGGTCAGTTGACCTCAAGGATCTAGCAGACATTTTATGTTGGATGATGTGTAAGAGGCAGGCAGGAGTCAAGGTATGGATGAGCTTGTAGGTCAGGCAAAGGGTAGGGTATCAAAGTAGGGTATCGAAGGATGTCCAGCCAAGGGAATCAAGTACAGTACAATGGTGCGTCCTGGCATTAGCACCCAGGATGAAGCAAGCAACCCTGTGGTAATCTTGCTTAAGTTTGGCAAGATGGGAAACTTGAGCAGAGTGGAGCATGGGGGCACCATAGGTGATGATTGGGAGCAATGAGGAGGATGCTACGGCAAGTCGGGAGGGGAAACGTAAGGTAGGGTAAGAGGCGGAACAGCACCCCGAGCTTTTGGTGGATGGTCTTGACCATGGTTGAAACATGGGAGTTGAAAGATAGGTGGGAGTGTAGTGTGACACCAAGATATTTAAAAATTGAACTCGATCTAGGGGATCCCCTTAAGAGGAACTGATCACCAAGGGAGGCAGGGGGGTAGACTTAGGGGGCTGGTGGTAGAAGAGCATCAATTTCATTTTCTTAGTGTTGAGCACCATGAGCTTATTGAGGAACCAGTCTTCAAGAAGATGGAAGACCTGTTGCAAGTGTAGATTCAACACAATTCAGCATAATAGTGCACACATTAGAGAAGGTACATCTGCAACCCTGAGGAAGGAGTAGCTTTACTCCTCAAAATTTTGGTGTGCTTGGGTGATACCAGTTTTTTGTGTATCATAATAAAACTACATTAATGCATTGCTAAGTGGGTGAGTGGCCACTTATTTATATGTTTGTAGGCTGTTCACAGAGGCCCTTATAGAAATTGACTACTCCCTGATTTGAGCTTTTCCCCCCTAGGGAGGATCTGGGCACCCCCTTATTTGAATAAAACCCTTCCTAGGTGGGACAGGGCTGATAAGGGCTATCAACTGAACCCCAGGAAAGCAAAGAGTCAGTGAATGGCTTTATAAGTCAACAGGTCATCAGGGAAGGCCAGAGAGGTACTACAAAAAATATTCACTACTCACCCAATAAGCAAGCCTTCAGGTAGGGGGCAGGGACAACATTAGCTGTATAAGTGATATTGAAGAGGAGCTGGAAGGGAAGGTCTGCCTCTTCACAGATGATACCAACATCTGCAACAAGGTGGACACTCTAAGGGGGTGGAAAGGAGGCATGGTAAAGGGTATGACAGCTGATTTTTAATGCAAAACAGTGCAAAATAATGCACAAACAGCACAGAAACCTGGGGGTGGAGTATAAAATATGTGGAGTGCTACTGATGACCACCAAGCAGGAAAGAGACCTGGGGGTAATCATATCAGATGACAGAAAGGTGACCAAGAAGTGCATCAAGGCAGTTGGGAGAGCTAGTGGGATACTGGGGTGCATAGGGAGGGGTATCATCAGCAGAAAGAGGGAGGTGGTGATGTCCCTGCAGAGATCACTGGTAAGACCCTGCCTTGACTAGTGTGTCCAATTCTGGAGCCACATCTCTGGAAGGACATAAACAGAGTGGAGACAGTCCAAAGGAGGGCAACTAAAATCGTCCAGGATCTGCACCAAAAGCCATATGACAAGAGACTAAAGGACCTCAATATGTATACCATGGAAGAGAGGAGGGAGAGGTGCAATATGATAGGAATTTTTTAATACCTAACAGGGTAAATAAGGTACAGGAGGGAAGTATTTTCAGAGTAAAAGGATCTCAAGAACAAGTGGACATGCTATGAAGCGGGGGTAAATTCAGGAAAGATGTGAGAAAGTACTTCTTCACAGAAAGAGTGGTGGATACCTGGAACATCCTCCCACAGGAGGTGGTGGTGACAAAGACAGTGGTAGGGTTCAAATATACTCGGGATAGGCATAAGGGCATCTTAGTGGAAAGGAAGTGGGGATGGAAAAAGAGATGGAGCAGGAGAACAGTTAGGGTCTACGTTGATACTATAGGTAGGAAAAAAATGGGCAGATTGGGTGGGCCAAGCACTCCTTATCTTCCATCAGATTTTACATTTCAATGTGTGAACACTTACTTTTGAAATGGCAATCTGCACAGTATATGCTGCACCACTCTCACAGAGGACAGTTCACCCACGGCAGACAGTGGCACATGTTTATGAAAAACAGTGTTAGTAATCGTTGGTTTGGGAGCCCAGTGCATCTCAGTATACCATTAGGATGACAACTGAATTTAGTTTCCTCAATTACAGCTCCATAACAAGGGCAACAGTGAAAGGGGCGATCTTGATTTTAGATGGCCCCCTCACTCTTGTTGCCCTTTGCCCCATACAGTTTCTACCCCCTCAGGGTCATGCCCACCCCAGAGGAGGTTATATTTAGTTTTCAGTGGTGCAGGGGGTGAACTGACTGTTTCCCAAGAGGGTGCTTTGGCACTGTAACTCCCAGGAAACATAATGTGTGGTGCTGTAGTGCCAGGCAGCATGTTGCCAATGCTGTAATCAGCATCAGCAACATGTTTCTCACTACGACACAGGTGAACCGTGCATCCCTGAATAGCACCACCCACCATTGCAACTGAGAATGGTGCCCTGGCTCAATGAAGAGAACTGTACAGAATGTTATCCATAAGGAAAACGTGAAAGTTTTCCCCCATTAACTTATATTCAATTACTGTTACACATGGGTGATTTGGGGGTATAACCAACATTTTCAAACTTCAGAATGTTTAAAGCAGCTACAAATTAGCATTCATTTCCTGTGCCCTTTCAGCTAACCACTGCAGCTGGCATCTAAACTTGTATTTTTAACTGCTACAAAAATAGAAAATACTGTGTGAAACAATGAAGTCTACCACAAAGACAAATGTTATCGTGTATATGCTGACAGTTGTTAAACTGGTAGACTTCAGGACAGGGAACTGCTCTGTATATATAGGAGGAACTGTCACTGCACCAAGGAGACCTAGTCTGCTGATATAAATACAAAACAGAGTCAGCAGAGCAGGAACCCTGTAGAAACATATATGAGAAAGGGAACTGTGTTCTTAGCCAGTGTAACATTTGCTGACAACAGGCATACCGGAGGGGTGTCAAGTGTAGCGCGCTGCATTTCCCACTCCAATCCAAATTTTCAGTTCTGTATTCATAATACAGTGATGGTCAGCTTGCAGTAGTATGTAGTATAGATCAAGGGATGTGGTATGAGTGCTGGAATTGCTGACACAGAGAACAGTAAGCAGACATATATATATATATAGACATATATATATATTCTTTGCAAAAAAACTGCATTAATGCACCAGTTAGGGTTCCAGTTAACTTCATAAAAGTAGGGAAATGTGGCATTAGGGTTTTCAACCCTAATCCCCCCCAAGCAGCAAAAGAACAAACCCACATGGGCAACCACAGACGTCCATAATCAGATAAGCCAAACAATATACAACTGTTTCCAGATGACACAAATGCAGTAGCATTGATGTTCTGCCTTTGTGGATTTGTATCTGCAGCATGCACACTATAAGACATAAGACACTCACTTGTCAGTGCAGACAGAAATCCAGGATACTCAAATCACAACACTGCGTCTGTGTGCAGAAGCACTGGCCCCTGCAGCCACAGATACAAATCCATGACATTCACATTACAAGACTTCTTTTGTCTGCAGAAGTGCAGGCCCATAAAGGACCAGCACTTCTGTAACCTCAGGGTACTCATGCACACTGTAAGACATACATACACTTGATGGGCCTGCATCTTTGTAGCCACAGATGTAAGACATACACACTGACCCCTGGCTGCGGAAACACGGGAGCCACAGTGCCCATGATACAAAAATTGCAACAGTATTTCTTTCTGAAGACATGCAGGCATCTCAGGGGCCTGCATGTCTTCAGCCACAGGCATAAGCCAACACCTTATTGGCAGGAGTTCCTGCAGGTGTCACCGCTGAGACACCCCACGCACCAACTAACTACTGCCAGCACTTCCCAGTCCCTATCCCTTAGGATGGGCAAACCCCAGCACTTTGCAATCCCCCCCAACCTCTTGTACCCCTATCCTGTCCCAGTCAAACCCCTGCCTCTTCCCACACTGCCCAGCTTACTCTGCCCCTCTTTCCCCCTTCCTTCTCCTGCTCCTCCTACTGATGCGGGCATACTTTGTACAATGCTGCAACTTTCCTGTTCCTGGCTGGATTTTATGTACCCGTTATGTTTAATACTCTCATTACCTGTTTGCTGAACTCTCATTGTACTATATGTAATTTGTACTCAGTCTTTATTTTTGCCTTGTTGTTTAATGTATTTAGAAACAGAAGCTTGTCGGCAGATAAGGACCGCAAGGCCCATCCAGTCTGCCCATTTCTTTTTCTACCTTATAAATGTGCCATCAGCCTTTGCTCTGTCAGTGGCCTATCTATTCATAGTCATTTGTATTGCTCCCTTATGCCTATCCCATGCCTGTTTGAAGCCCTGGACTGTATTCATAGCCACCACTTCTTGTGGTAAGCCATTCCATGCATCCACCACCCTTTCTGTGAAAAAGAATTTCTCATTCCCCTTAATTGGCCCCCCTCAAATCTCATGCTGTGTCCTCTTGTCCTGCTATTTTTCTTATATTTAAACATGTTAGACTCTTTCACCTTGTTAATGCCCTTAAGGTGTTTGAATGCCTCGATCATATCACCTCTCTCCCTCCTTTGCTCAAGGGTATACATATTGAGCTCTGTTAATCTGTCCTCATATATCTTCTGATGCAGTCCCTGCACCATTTTGGTTGCCCTTCTCTGGACTGCCTCAATTTGGTTAATGTCCTTGTGAAGGTGTGGCCTCCAATACATCGCGCACTCAGATGGGGCCTAACCAGTGTCTTGTAAGAGGATTATTACCTCCCTCTTCACGACTTGTGATACCCTACTAATACACCCTAATACCCACCTAGCCTTACTTACTGCTTTAGAGGTCTGCTTGGATGATTTCAGGTCATCAGTGATGATGATGCCCAAGTCTCTTTCTTCCTTTGTGACTGCTAGCAACTCCCCTCCCAGCCTATAGGTGGCTTCAGGGTTTCTCTTCCTATGTGCATGATTTTGCACTTCTTTGCATTAAATCCCAGTTGCCACTCTTCTGACCATTTTGCTAGTTTATCCAGATCTCTTCTCATTCTGCCCACCCCATCTGGATCATCTACTCTGTTGCAGATCTTGGTGTCATCTGCAAACAGACAAGCCTTACCCTCTAGTCCATCTGCAAGGTCACTAATGAAGATGTTGAAGAGGACTGGCCCCAGAACTGATCCCTGAGGTACCCCACTTGTGACTTGCATCTCTTCTGACTGTATACCATTTACCACCACTCTCTGTTTTCTGCCCGTCAACCAGTTTGCCACCCAGTTGACCAACTTCTGACTCACCCTGAGCCTACCCAGCTTATTTATCAATCTTCTATGTGGAACAGTGTCAAAAGCTTTGCTGAAGTCAAGGTAGGCGACATCAACTGCTCCCCCTTGGTCCACCACTCTGGTTACCCAGTCAAAGAAATCTATGAGATTAGTTTGACAGGACCTTCCTTTTGTAAACCCATGCTGTCGTGGATCCTGTGCCCCTATGGATTCCAGGTGTTGCACTATCCTTTCCTTAAGGAGTGCCTCCATAATCTTGCCCACTACTGAGGTAAGACTGACTGGTCTGTAGTTCCCCGCCTTCTCCGTGCTACCACTCTTGTGGAGCGGGATCACATGAGCCCTTCTCCAGTCTTCTGGGACCTCTCCTGTGCTCAGAGACTCACTAAACAGTTCTGCTAATGGCTCTGCTAGTTCCACCTTTAGCTCCTTAAGTACCCTGGGATGTATGCCATCAGGTCCCATTGCCTTATCCACCCTGAGCTTAGCAAGCTCTTGTAGGACCCTTTTCTTTTGTGAAGGAGTAGTGTTCACCTCCATCCCCCTGTGTCCATGATGCTGAGCTGTGGGCCCTGCTCTACCTTCTCTTCAGTAAATACTGAGCAAAAGTATCTATTTAGGATAGATGCCTTTACAGGGTCCTCCTCCTCACATGCTCCCTTTTCTCCATGCATGCAATACCCCTCTGGACTTTCTCCTTTCACTAATGTATCTATAGAAAGTCTTGTCACCTTCTTTACTGTTCGGGCTAGTGTTTCCTCAGTTTGGGACTTTGCCTGTCTTACTGCCTTCCCTGCTTCCCTTAGGGCAGTTTGGTATGCCTCCCTATCTTCACCCCGCTGTGTTCCTTTATATTTCCTGAAGGCCAGCCTTTTGGCTCTGACCTTTTCTGCTATTGTATTTGAGAACCAAAGTGGTTTCCTTCTTCTTTTGTACTTCATTTCTGTCTAACACAATGGGATGTTGCTTCAAGTATTGCATCCCTAATGCCTGCCCACTTTGCCTGTACCCACTCACCTGTGTTTCTTTTTGCCAGGGCTAGCTTAACTCTGTTGGCCATCTTATCAAAGTCAGCTCCTCTGAAGTCCCATATTTTTGCCTTGGAATGGGATGATTTAGATGTAGTAGCCAAATTGAACCATACCATTTGATGTGGAACCTCTCAACGAGCATCCACTCATGGGTGTATCCAAGACTTCAATAAATAAATAAATAAAAATAAATAAGCATGGCTCAGTTAGTAGCACATCCTCCTCTTAACCAGAAGATTGTGGTTTCTTGTCCCACACTGGGATTTTACTCATACCAATAACACTGGCACCCAAGTGCAGTATTATGGGGATGCTTTACTGTTGGGGTTTGCTATCCTTCAGATGAGATGTTAAACCTAGGTCCATTCTACCCATCCTGGTACTGTCCTAGTGGGTGTCCAGGTGGTAGTAAAAGATCCCAAGGCATTCCTTGCAAAGAGTAGGGGACATTCCCGGTGTCCTCTTGTGTCGGTGTATTCCCCTTTCCCATAAAACTGGTTCATGCAATTGTCCAGGCTGCGTGTGGGTGTTTTTTTCTTTTTTTTTTACTTTCTTTATGCACCCTATGGCCCCGGGCATCCTTCCGGGGTACTCACTCAGCAGAGGCCTCTACTCCCTACCTGAACCCCTCCCCACTACCAGCTTTCTCTCCTGAACACCCAGGCAGGTCTAGCCCCCCCGTATCACCCCCTGAGGTGGGCTCACCCTCCCTTGGAGGCCTTTCTGAAATTAGAGGGCCCTACCTGGGTGTCGGGTCAGCCATGGAGTCCACTGGTGCGCTGGGCTGGTGGCGGGATGTAGGCCTGCCCCTGGAGTCCCCTTCATCTCCACGGTACCATAGAGGGGTTTTTTTCTGTAGTGTTCCCCCTTGAAGTGTGGAGTGCAGTGACATCTGTACACGGCTGCCCTGCTGGTGTCTGCGTACTCCACCTTAATAACTGACAGGTGTGCCTGCAGTACCCCTGATCTACATCGGGGGCTACCAGGACGCCGAGCGACCCTGGATCCCTTCCCAGGGAGAGAAGAGCTGTCCTCTGGATGCTCCATCCTCCTCTGCCAACTCCCGGCAACTCGTGTCCGTCACCGAACCTGGGTCACTGGCGTAGGGCGAGGTATGATGTCCAGCGCCTCAACCCTCAGTGCCACCAGACCAGCCTTGTGTGTGAGTGTTGATGTGCCAAATGGCTGCTGCTACACATTCAGTCACTCCACTATCAGTTTAGCATTGCTTTTAAAGTGCTTTGTGATGCATTGTGTATGAAAAGTGCAATATAAATGCAGATTCTTCTTCTTCTTCTATAAGACATATACACCAACTTCTGGCTTCAGATGGGCTTGCCCTTGTTACACACATAGAAGTACTGTTGCAATGTAGGTATCACAGTTTCAGCAGCAGATCTAGAAATAGTTTAAGGGGTAGCATGTTTTCAGATACAAACATTGCAACAGTACGTCTGTCTGCAGAAGCGCAGGCCCCTGAGGGAACTCCTCAAGTAAGACATACACACTGACTTCTTGCTGCAGAGGCAAGGTATGTGTGGGACCTGCTGCTGCACAGATGGAAATACTGTTGCAATGTGGGTATCATAATTTAAGCAGCAGGTCTAGAAATGGTTCAAGGGGGCAGTAGGTCTTTAGTTATGTGGCTGCATGTAGAAAACCATGCAGTAGTGGATCATGCTATCTAGCAAGATACCCCCCCCCCGCCTGCAGACACATCTCTCAGCAGCTCCGGTGAACGGGAGACCAAAATTCAGGGTCGCGAGGGACCGAGGATACAGCCCGCCCTCCCCACAGCAGAAGCCGACCTCCGCGGGTCCAGGACTTGCCACCGCGCCCCGCCTGCAGACGAGTAAGTTATCACAGAGAGGCAACAGCTGCAGGCGCCTGTTTGAATTTGGCGCCTTTTGGACTACCTGACTTTCTGCATAGACCGACTGCTGTTTTAATATTTAGCCAGCCTACCGCTCACTGATACTTAGTTTATTCAGGAAACTTAATGCTATTGTGTGCCTGTATCGCATGTCTTGCCTCTCCACTTACCTGCCCGCCTCGAGGTACTGTGTTTTAAAGCTGCTCTCCTCTCTCCACAGCCTCTCTCAGCAGCTCCGGTGAACGGGAGACCGAAATTCAGGGTCGCGAGGGACCGAGGATACAGCCCGCCCTCCCCACAGCAGAAGCCGACCTCCGCGGGTCCAGGACTTGCCACCGCCCCCCGCCTGCAGACAGTAAGTTATACGGCAAGAGAGGCAACAGCTGCAGGCGCCTGTTTGAATTTGGCGCCTTTTGGACTACCTGACTTTCTGCATAGACCGACTGCTGTTTTAATATTTAGCCAGCCTACCGCTCACTGATACTTAGTTTATTCAGGAAACTTAATGCTATTGTGTGCCTGTATCGCATGTCTTGCCTCTCCACTTACCTGCCCCGCCTCCGAAGGTACTGTGTTTAAAAGCTGCTCTCCTCTCTCCACAGCCTCTCTCAGCAGCTCCGGTGAACGGGAGACCGAAATTCAGGGTCGCGAGGGACCGAGGATACAGCCCGCCCTCCCCACAGCAGAAGCCGACCTCCGCGGGTCCAGGACTTGCCACCGCGCCCCGCCTGCAGACAGTAAGTTATACGGCAAGAGAGGCAACAGCTGCAGGCGCCTGTGTTTAAACCCCGCCGGCACTGCATGCCGGCTCCCCACCGCCCCCACCACCACCCTTGGTCAGCCCTTTGTTTTATAGGGAATATCACGTGCTTTGCAGAACCTATCAGCCCATTTTTCCACTTGCAGGTTATACTGGCTGAACACTAGGGGGAACCTGCATGCCTAAGCCTTCATCCCTCTTGCATAGCAGTCAGTAAACATGCCTACTCTGTGTCTTGGAGTTCTCACTTTGCTCCTTTTGTCCCATCTCCCCCCACATAAAATGACCACCAAAAATCTTGCTAACTCCTTCCTTATGAACATGTGAGCACAGTTCATCCCCCTCCTGCCCCCATACCCCACTTCTGCCACCCAATCTCCATTGGCACACCTCACACTCTAAGCAACCCATCTACCCCACCCCACCCTCCACCGGTACCCATGCCCCCAGCAGCACACAGTAGCAGGTGGTACTCGCTTGACCAAGCGCTGCCCACCCTTATCTCCCTACCCATTCCCTGCACTGCCGCCACCAGATCCTCGCGCCGTCTATACCGGTCCCACCACTACTGCCGTAGTCCCTTCCCCCATCTCTTCACACTACTCCTCCTGCTCTCTGGGAATGTCCACCCTAACCCGGGTCCAGGTCCTTCTCCGTCGCCCCCCCCAGGGCAGGGACTTTGTATTGCCTTCATGAATATCTGCAGTCTCCCAAGGAAGATGGCTGTGCTCCAATGTTGGGTCTCCCAGCATAAGCCCGACATTCTTGCCATAGTTGAAACCTGGCTCACCTCGACACCAGACTCGACTGTCTCCTCCCTGGCTTTACCCTCTTTGGAGAGGATCGGCTGAGCAACGTGGCGGCGGCTGTGCTGTCTACCTCCCAAATTCCCTCCTGGGTCATGCTCTCTACCGCGCCCTAACCTTGGCCATGGAGCACAAGCCATCACAATAAAAATTACCCTGACCCCGGACGAGGCCCACTCTACCTCACTACCACCTCACATTGCCCCGTGAGCAAGCCTAGCTATCCTCTCCATCACTGACTACCACCACCCTGCCATGTAAGGCTGAACAGCTCATCTTAGGTGACCTCAGAGTCCAACTGGCTTGGCCCCAACTCAATGCCGATTACATGACAACTTAGCCCCAGACCCAACCCAACTCAGAAACAACTCCACTGAGAATTAACCCGTCAAGTGGGACCAGCTTTCACTTGACGCCGTGTTTCTAACCGCTCCACACAAAATAAAGGATCTTAGAGTCCTAGCCAACTCCCTCAGTGACCACTCACCCATTCTCTGCTTCTGGTCCTCCCCCACACCTAAACCCACGCACCAAGCCACCCCCGTCGCTGTCTCCGCCGGGAGGACTAAGCAAACTTAAACAGCACCTTGCCCAGCTCGATTGGTCCCAGTCTCCCTTGCATCAGATATAGATAGCGCCCTAGCCTTTCTCGCTAGTGCCTTTTGTAAGGCCAGTAGGCTCTTCGCCCTGTTATCAACACCCCGCACTAAGAGGCGCAATGCTGCCTGGATTTCACCTTCCCTGATCCAGCGGCTTAAACTGCGCGATAACCTCTGGAATATTGCTGTCGAAACAGGCAGACCAGCAGATAGGCAAGCTTATAATACAGCTCGCAACCAGTGCACCTGGGCCATACGGCAAGCAAAAGCCCACTTCTACCAATCCACCCTGACTTCCTCCTGGGGCTCTGCTCGTTCCTTCTGGGATAACATGAAGGAATTAAATGGTACTACCCGCGCCCCTCCTCCCTCTCAGGTGGTCATAAATGGTGCTATTAACACGGATCCCTCCTGTGTTGCCAACTGCCTGACAGCATCCTTCTCTGATCTAAGTGCTATCCTACCGTCCACTTCTTTGACCCCATCCCAGCAACCAACCACCCAGATGTCTCCGTCCCCCTTTTGCTTAGGACTGTCTCCCCACAGGGCACAAACCGATCCTTCTAAAAGCCCTCTCCTCCCATAACCCGAGCTGAGACCCCTTGACTCCAAGATGCTCCGCCTAACCCTGATGTCATGATTACCCTCACGGACTTTATTAACCGCTTCCTGTGCCTCGCCAATTCTCGAATGCATGGAAGATGGCTGAAATCATCCCATATATAAGAATGGAGATCGCACTGTGCCAAGCAATTACAGACCTATCTCCATCCTCCCCCTCTCTCAAGGCCCTGGAAAAATAGTATCCACGCAACTTCAAGCCTATCTTTCCACCTACAACATTCTGTGCCCTGAACAACATGGCTTCCCCTGGTCACAGCACTACCACAGCTTTGCTGGAGTTCTCCCACTATATACACTCGGCACTAGATGCCAGTGAGCTGGCAGGGCAGTCTTCACCGACCTGTCCAAGGCCTTCGACACTGTAAGCCACCCGATGCTGCTTCAACTCGATAAACTGGGGTTCTCAACCGGTCCGATGAGCTGGTTCACCAGCTACCTCTCAACAGAATCTCAACACGTCAAACTAAATGGTTGCCTGTCCACAGCACTGCCGTGCGCTCTGGAGTACCACAAGGCTCTATTCTGGGCCCCACTCTGTTCAGCCTCTTCTTAAACTCCCTTCCCAGCTCTTGCTCAGGCAAAATACTACTATATGCTGACGATGCAGCCTTAGTTGCCTCCACTCCGACCCACTCACACTCCAGCACCCTGCAACTCTACTTCAACCAGGCTGAAAATGGTTCCTCGACCATCGCCTGGTCCTGAACCTCAAAAACAAAGACCATGATCTTTGCCCACCGGCAAAGTAACTTCAAAATGCTCCGCCTGCATCCTTCCAGCACCCTTCACCCCTTGAACAGGTAACCACATACAAATACCTGGGCATCACCTTCGACTCGGCATTCTCCTTTGCCCATATCCATGCCTTATCCTCAGCCATGAATACCCGTGATGGGCTCCTCTATCACAAGGACTGCCTCCCGAATTACTCCCACGGCTGGCAATCACTTCCTCCATCCTATCTTTGGTTGACTATGGCCTCCCCACCATGCGGTCGCTGACCCCACTGCTCTCACAAAAATCCAGACATCTATCAACAAAGCCTGCAGGCTCCTGACTGGTGCCCCAAGGAGAACGCATGTGCCAACTCTACTCCATCACTAACATACTCAATCTTGAAGAAGCGGCTGCAATATTACACCTGCATACTAACCAAAATCCTACTTGGGCTCTGTCCCCGGTGTCACCGCACTGCTTTCACGGGCCTCCCATTCGGTCGCCACCCGTAGGGAGTACCAGTGCCACGCTCCAGGTGTGCTTATTAGGACCTCCCTCGCTCAAAGGTCCTTCCATCACAGAGCGCCATCCTGGCATAACTCCCTCCCTCGCATGTCACTAGCACCGCTAAATTGGCCAATTCAAAACGCTTCTTCGCAAACACCTCATTAGCTCACGGAGATGTACGTGTCTATCCCAGAGCCTATTATGAGTGCCTTCCTGACTTACCAGCTACTTCAGGACTAAGAATATAACACTGCCTGAGTTTTGCCTACAGTCAATCCAATCGACATTGTATCCTGGATGTCCCTTGGGAACCCGATGACCTCTTGTGGGTTCCCATGAAACCCAAATACTTAAATGGCACTTGAGGATTTTAATGATTCTGTACTGTATGTTGCATGTAATTCACCTGTACTGTTCTCCTCTGTATTACCGCACATTTAGATTGTTCCCTTCCCTGTGACGAGGTGTCTTTGTAAATGAGTCTCTGACTCAAAGGTTGTAAATCCGATATTTGTCTAAAATAAAATAAATAAAAAATACCTTGTGCAGCATGCATGAGCACCTCTGTATTCATTTATTCAAAAGTTTCACCAGGAAAAGCATACTGAGCAGTGTTGCTCATTTCCAGATGTGTCCTGGGAGCATGGGGGGGGGGGTGAAGCACAGGAATAACATGGTATCAAACAACAAAATAATTCAATTAACAATGTACATGGTAATGAAATACAAGGTAATGATAATACTAATTCAAAAATCCAAACAAAAATACTGTAAACAAGGGTTGCAAGTGCATTGCAAGAGGGAATTCATTGTATGTCAGGAGGGAGAGCGGGGCTAGAGGAGTGGAGACAGCTGCAGGAAAGGGAGATGAAGCTAAGAAGGAGAGAGAGGTGAGGGTACGATGGGATGAGGCATGTCAGATGGGAAAGAGAAGTAAATTCCAGATTTGGGGGAAGCAGTTTGAAAAGGCAGCTTGACCAACAGAGGGGGTCCTAGAAGGGATGGCAAGAATATAGGGTCAAGGTTACAAAGCAAGTAGGTGGAGGGGGGGGAGGGGATAGGGAACAAGAGAGATAGGAAGGGGGAGAACCGAACCAGTATTTAGCTATGAAATTGGTGCAATGGGAGAGGCATTGGTCCTCAAGGGAGGGAAAGAGAGAGAGATTGGTAGAGGTTGCAATGGTGAGTGCGGGGAGGACTGTCAATAGCAAAGTAGCAGAAAGAGTGGAAAAGGGTGTCCAGTCTGGCTAGGGAGGTTTTGGGTGCGGCACTGTAGACTACATCAGTGTTGAGAAATATTGGGAGGATCATTTTTTAGACAAGTGCCCGGCGGACTGGCAAGGGTATATATACACAGTTCTTGTACAGGGCACCAAGTTTAAGGTGCATTTTTTTGTGGATGGCATCCACATGTCCAGAAAAGTCAAGGTGTCGATCCAACTAAACCCCGAGATACCAAAGCAGGTAGTATTTTCAGGCTTAGTACCATCAGGGTGTGAAATGAGGGGAGGGAGGGGAGCCTAGAGAATCTCTGTCTTATGACATAGGTCATGGAGACTGTCTTCTTGACATTCAGGAACAGCTGATTTAAGCAGAGCTAGTACTGAACTTTATCGAAGTCAAGTTGAAGTCTGAACTCCAACTCAGAAGGGGAGAGACCAGAGATATACATGACAGTGTCGCCTGCATACAGATGGATAGAGGAGGAGGAGGAGCATACAGCAGGAAGGTCATTGAGGAAGACTATAAATAGGAGCAGGCCAAGGACAGAGCCTGGCGGTATACCAGTGCTGATGGGGAAGGGGGATAGAGAGTCTCCAACCCTGACTGATTGGGACCTTCTGTCAAGGTAGGAACTGAACCAGTTTGTGGCACTGGCTGATGTATGAGCCAAAAACACCATATGGTGACTTTCATGAAGGGAAAACTTGGGGCCATCCAACACTTGAATGATTTCGTCTTATTAAGACTCTGCTACAGGGAACTAAAATGGGAATGTGAGGTTGGTATTGGGCAGAGTAAGGGTTAAATGTTTATGCTGTGTATTTATTATGGAATATAGAACAAGCATGCCCCAGAGACAAATAAACAAAACATCATCGCAAGTAAAATAATTAGAAAAAGTAATATATTGACATGTTAGAGCATGGACAACACACACACACACACACACACTCTAAACAGTTGCAAATAACATGAACAATATAAATACACTCACATATACACACAAATCCTGAGACACATAGGCCAAACATCACCTCAGCAAGTAAAATAATTAGAAAAGTTATATGTTCACATGTTAGAGGAATGGACCACACACACACACACACACACACACGCTTCACAACAGATTGAGATTTCTGAAATTTGGGGTGGATGGGAAGCCAAAAAACAAAAACTGTGGCTTACAGATGCAGATTGGGCACTAAAGAGATGCAAATGCACAGTATGCAGATTGCACACTATAAAGAGATGCAGCCACACAGGTACAAAAACACCTTAACTAGTGGTCATACAAATCCAAAACTGGAAAAATAAATTATACCTTTTGCAGGTTGGGGGGCACTGCAGTAGCAATCTACTAGCTAGATAGAAGGAAGCAGTAACAAGCATTTGTCAATGCCAAATGTTGGCTTGCTGGCACTGGCATTGGTAGTGCAGGAGTTAGAGAGATGCATAATAGCAATGGCAGTGAAGTATGGAACCGATGTCAACCCCAACCCACCCTGCAGAGACTGACAGGCATTGAGGTGTGCCTTTGGGTCTTCAGCCATACCGTTCATGCCATTTCACCTCACCCTACCCCGCAGAGACCAACAAGTGCCGCGATGTGCCTTGGGGTTTTCGGGCCTTATGCTCATCCCATTCCATAAGCGAATATACTGGCATTGGCGCAGTGTAGGAGTATGGGATGAACTTTGGGGCCAAAGAGTCTAAGGCACATCTCAACACCTGTCACTGGCTGCAGGGTGGGGGGGTGGTGGAATGGTGTGAGCAGTGCAGCCGACAATGCTAACTCACACCCCTGATGCCTGTCAGTCTGCACAGAGTGGGTCATTGCAGTTGGAAATCCTAATGCCGAGGGCAAAAGTTGGTATTTTCACTCCAGATTTTCAGCATAGGCCATTTGTGACCCCATCTCATGAACAGTGGCACTATGAGTTTGTTTGCCGAAAGGTGATTTTGTACAGCGACTGTGCATTTTGGTGGCACAAGTGCGAAAACACATTTTGGGAAGGATGTGAAAAATGACAGCTGCACTTTTCATGAGGAGGTGTAAAAAATGGCATTATTGAAAATCTGGAGTGAAAATATGAAAAATTGGTGAAATCACGAGCATGCGTAGAAACTGCTCAATGCATGGCCATAACGCAATTATTTGGGGGATTTATTTAACCAAATTTTCAACATAGGTATTTTGGGAACTCCGGTCATGAACAGTGTCACTGTGATTTTGCTAATGTGGCCTGAACATTGATTTTCCACAGCAACCATGCCATTGTGTGACATGTACGAAAACACATTTCGGGCAGAATGTGAAAAATGACAGCTGTACTGTTCATAAGGAGGTGTACAAAAATGACAGTGGTGATACTGGTCAGACCTCTTTCCCCACTGGAATAAAGACTGGTCCGCCCTTTGCAGTAATTGTCACCGATTCATAACACAGGACCTCCTGCAATTTAATATTTTACACAACCTGTATTACTCTCCACAAAAATTGGCTGATTGGGGTTTAATACCATCCAACCAATGTACACATTGTTCCCAGGATGAAGGTACCCTTCTTCACATTTTTTGGAACTGCCCCAAGATAGCCCCCCTTTGGAATAGTATTAAGGACAGAGTGGATCCACTACTGGGATTATCTGATCAGTTTACACCTGAGATATGCTTACTGGGCAACTACTCAAAAACATCAGTGAATAATCCTAAATATCATATTACCATGATTTCTATGTCAGTTAAAAAGTTGATTTCAAACACTGGGAAGACACAAATAATATCTCCTACTCTGAATGGCTTAACAAATTTTTAGCAAACCTCAAAACAGAAAAGTCTATAGCAAGTCTCCATAATAACTTATCTAAATACAAAAAGATATGGGACCCCTTGTATACATTGTATTCCCTTTAAACTGCATACTGTTTCAACAATAATATACTGATTGTTTTTGATTAAATGGACTGTGGTGGGAGGGGATGCAGGGGCCTGGGGGTGGGGACATGGCTCCCAATTTCTAGTTCACATGTAAAAACCTAGTTATGCATGGTTGTCTCATGTAAAAATGAAAATCTGTAATAAAAGTTAAATTGAAAAAAAAAATGACAGTGGTGAAAATCTGGAGTGAAAATATGAAAAATTGGTGACATCATGAGCGTGCATAGAAACTGTGCAGTGCACGCCCCTAATGCAATTATTTTGGGTGTTTGTTTTACCAAATTTTCAACATAGGCATTTTAGGATACCTCCATTCATGAACAGTCTCACTGTGATTTTGTTAATGTGTCCAGAACATTGATTTTGCACAGTGACCATGCCATCGCGTGCCACATGCGAAACACATTTCGGGCAGGATGTGAAAAATGACAGCTGTATTGTTCATAAGGAGATGCGAAAAAAGGGCAGTGTTGAAAATCTGGAGTGAAAATATTAAAAATTGTCAAAGCTACAAGCGTGCGTTGAAACTGCGCAACACATGCTCGTAACACGGTCATTTTTTGGAATTTTCCCACCAAATTTGCAAGATAGGATTTTTGGGACCCCACCTCATGAACAGTGGCATTGTTGTTTCATTAATTGGTCCAGAAAGGTGATTTTGCACAGTGAGTGCGAAATGACCTTTTGGGACCAAGTAACGAGGTGACAGTGCATGTGTTCATGAGGTGGGGTCCCAAGCACCCCATGTTGAAAATTTGGAGGCAAAATTCAAAAAAAATGGCTGTGATAGCCACCTAAGTTGAAAAAACCCTATTTATGCCATTATATAGCTTACCAGCATTTCTTCAGTTTGCAGTCGGCTTTGAAGAGTACAGACTTGTTCCTGGTCCACCGAAGATCATTGTGCCTGGCTCCGGAGGTAAGTATGGGGTGGGGGTGTGCGGGGAGGTGGGTTGTACAGAGTGTGGCTGTGGAGTGGGGGAGGGGACCCCACAGTGAGGGACCGTTTTCTTTCTTTTAGGTACTTGGAAAAAAACAAAAACACAGAGGACAGTTTTCTTTTCCCACAGGTGTTTAAAAAGTGTTCTGCACACTGGGGTGGGCTCCCAGTGTGCACTATGACTTTGGAGGGATGATGTTGCCACACTGGGGTGGGCTCCCAGTGTGGCACAGAACAGGGGCGGGGCCTCAACATGCATCTTTCATCATGGGGAGGCACACTGCTGTGGGCTCCCAGTGTGCCACACAATCTTGAAGGGGCTATTTAGCATGCCGACAGGGGGATTGTGCACCCCTGAAGTCAGCATTGTGCGGTAGATGGCTGCGGCAGTGGCAGTCACTGCCGCCATGTTTATTGAAATATTACACCAGGAAAGGCACGTTGGGAGGCATGTTATTGTGTCGCTGCATGACGAGCTTGCTTCTCATTGCAGCGGCACTTTTCTTAGAAGTTTTACCACTTTAAATATTGCTGATGTCAATGCCTGCATGCTGACTTATTGGGGAATGAGGGACACATCTACTGATGTGTGCCCTGCATTCGTCCACACTGACTGCACTGACTGCACCTCCGAAATCTGCTATTACCGCAAGATGCAGGCTGGCGCGCAAGCGTGAGCCAACATAAAAAATACCACAGACAGATAACCGATTCAGAGTGCAGCGATTACTGTGTGGCACAATAAAATGTGTCTGACTTGATGGCGCACACACACACACATTCACTACAGGCAATGCGCAGAAAATGTAATAGTGCAGTACACTATATAAACAAATCTTTTAAACAGAATGAAAATATGCACTGCACCACAACAAACTCAAAATATTTATCAAAAATTACTTCAAGTTTTACTGTGTGTACATAAACACACAGATACTAACACACACTACTAGTACAAAACAGTTAGAAAGACTGCTGGTTTGATTCCCAGAGCTCTGAGAGCAAGCTGTCTCCAGCTTTCCACTACCCACACTACACAGAACTGAGGCTGTGCAAGACAATATAGAGCCCATGTGACCAGCCATCACATGAATCAATGCAAAATTCACCTCAAATAGCAATAAACAGGCAAAGCAACATGAAGTCCATTAAAATCAATGGCACTTCACGTTACATTTAAGGGGAAGTCTGTAACACAAGGCGAAGTAGTGCAAAGTCCATCGGAAACAACACTCTTTGGGCCAGATATTCAAAACTTTGCCCCGGGGCTAAATTAGCACTGCCTGGTGGGCAAACTTAGCCTGGAGCACAAAGCAAGCCATATTCAAAAGGAATAGCCTAGGGCAAACAGCTTCTGAATATAGCATGGGAATGAGGCAAAGCAAACTGGGCTGGGAGTGCAGGGAAAACTTAGCCCTGGAATAAGACAGCTCTGAATATGGCAACCAGGAAGTGCAAACCACAACAGCAGCACAGTGCATAGCGATGTGAAGGTAGGTAGAGGTGAACTATGTGGCCAATGTGTGTGCCAGCAAATGCGTGGACCCAGTACAGCTACTTGCAAAACTGTAAAATATTCCCCGAACTGTTTGTGCAGTGCTAACACGTTTGCATGGGTTTAGCGCAGGGCTAAATCATTAGCCCGGTGCAAACATGTTTGCCCAGTGCTAAACTTTGCCATATTCAAAAGTCATATGCAAATGAGCCTACTTAGGTAGTCTCTGGGCAAATATCCAGATTAGCATCTCAGTATGCCCTGATTTGCATGCAGTTTGCACCAGGCTAACGGTTTAGCCCTGTGCTAAACCTATGCAAATGTGTTAGCGCTTCGCAAACAGTTTGGGGAATATTATGCAGTTTTGAACACTGTACTTTCACATGCGCTGCTGCCTGCAGCTGTACTGGAACAACACAACATAGGCACAGATTGTGGTGGTGCTGTATGCAACTGTCACACTGTAGGTCATGCTACAGTGCACAGCAGACAGTACAGTAGCAAGGGGGCCAGTAGTGTATGGACACAGCAATGCCTATTGTGTGAAGGGCAGTGATGATGACTGCACTATATACAGTGAGAGGCCCAACCTGCAGGTGTTTACTGACAGTGGACATTACTGTTACACTGTTGTGTAACCCACAGATGCTGCACCTCTGGCATGGGATGCTCACAGTGACATATACATGTCCGGCTTTGTGTGCTGTGGCAGTTGTACAGCTGTGCGGTATGTGACTGGGGGGGGTCATATATTATCAGAAGGGTATACTGGTGTTGGGGTATTCCCAATACTGGCCCATGTGCACTGCATGATGTGTCCCAGCCTTGTGGTCACACCTGGTCTGTGGCACAGCCTGGCCACCCATACACTCTCCCCTCAACATCCTCCATGCCCACAGTGCTGCATGTGTGTGCTGGCATCTGTTGGTGTCCACAGAAGAGTGGTCTGCAGGTGTGTGCTGTATGGCCACACTGCCATGCCGTCCACTGGTGCAGGGTCACCACTTACAGCCTGGCATGGCTACGACTGGTGGCAGATGATGGCATCATTGTGATGCCATCAGTTAGCAGCATGTTTCCTCTATGTTTAGCTTTGTCTATGTGTCATATTTATTTGTTAGGGTAATGCAAAGCCTCACAAAAGCCGCGCAAACACCACGCAAAGCCAAAGTGTCATGCAAAGCTGATTGCCCAGGGTTAAGACAAGCTTTTCCTGGGCAGTAATGTGCACCGCTCTAAGGGTCGTGCTAAGTTGTGCAAAACAACTTTGCATGGTGCTAGTCACTGAATATAGCATTGCGCCTGTATTCATGTAGGTTTGCCCCTTGCATACATTATGATTTTGCCCGGTGCTAATGCAGTTTGCCCACACTATTTGGCCTTTTGAATATAGCAGATCTGCGCTAATCCAGTGCTAAACCTGCACAAACGTTTGTTGCCCGGCGCAAAGTTTTGAATCTCTGGCCCTCCGTGTTCAGATTTATATGCGAAGTAATTTGCTTTGTGTTGCAGAGTACTACACAAATTGGGGAATAATACGCAAAGTGCTCCACATAGCAAAGTGGGAGCACTTTGTCTGCCTCTAGTTATAGCTGACCATGCTCCCGTGCATACAGTCTAGGTTCTGAGGATGTCAGTTTTTAAATCCCCTCAGTGGCATATCAATCCCATGTTCTTATCTTTGATAGATTTCTGGGAAAGGTTGCAGGCCAAAATGCAGGGTTACTCTGAGATCAATGCAACCTCTGAAGTTTCTTTGTTTACACTGTGGGAGGCTTTTTTTTATATATTTTATTAAAGATCGAAATAAGAAAGACATAGCATACAGTACATATTCCAGTATAGTTTACAAAGCACTCTGTTGGTTGTCTCTAAAGATCTCCTCCTGTTACCTATTGTGCGGGGTTTTTGCCCCCTCTCGCACTTGCCCTCCATGGGTCCCCTTCTCATGCTCTTATCCACCAAACAACGCCGCCATGGCCACTTGACCCCACCGTCTCCTACTTCTCCTCACTATCCCCCCTGTTCCTCCCTGCACTTCCCCTATCCCATCCCTTGTTTCTTTCTATTAACTTCTTCTACCCCCCCAATTTCCTTTTCCCTCCCTTCCTCTCTCTCTCCTATTCCCTTGTCCCTTCCCTGCACAGTATGTGTTTGTGTCCTGTCTCTAAATCCATCCAAATGTTATTTTTCCTATTGCAATTTATGTTGTCTACTGAAACATGAGACGTGGAACCTTTGTAAAAGAGCCATGGCTCAAAGGTATTTGTAATCCTAGATTCAAATAAATAAAAAAAAAAATAAATAAATAAAAGATCTAATACAGAAGTTACAATTCTGGATTGATACTGAGGCAGGCTTTCAAGGCCTTTGTTAAGAGGCCAAGTAATCTGTTATGCCTCTAAATTTAATAACCAACGTAACCAAGACATTTCAGACCTCACTACCCACAATCAAATTGCTGTAAAAAGATATTTATGCATCTCCCTTGCCTTTAGACTCCCAAATTGCTGAGATCACTTCTCTTAAGTATAAGCTGAACAATATTTACACTCAGAAAGCCACAAGGTCTCTATTTTTTATGCAACAGGCATATTCAGAATCTGGGGACAAGGCAGGCAAATTACTTGCCTATAGATTAAAAAAGAAAGCTATGGAAATCTCAATTTCTTTATTAAAATCTAATGATAATCGCCTGATCCCAAGCAGATGGCCTGTCTCTTCCGGGGCTATTATCTCTCCCTCTATAGGTCTGCAGTAAGCCCCAAGGTGAAAGATTATGACTCCTTTTTTAATAACCTAGAGTTGCCCTACTTATCCCTGGAGGTTGTCGAAAGTCTGGAAGAGGACATACTCTTACAAGAGATTCAAAATTCAATCCACTCCATGGCACCAGGGGAAAGCCTCAGGTCCAGATGGTCTGGGATCGGACTTTTACCAAACTTTTGAATCCATTCTGGCCCCATGGTTACATAAGCTTTTTCTGGCCATTAAAGACTCTGGAACTTTATCCTCTTCTCTGCAGGAAGCCACCATTACAGTGTTGCTGAAGCCCAATAAGGACCCTATGGCCTGTTATGATTTCAGGCCCATTTCCCCATTGAACACCGATTGCAAATTTTGGCTAAAATCCTTGCCCTCCGGCTGGAGAAGATTCTTCCATTGGTCGTTCATAAATCACAGGCAGAGTTCATTAAGGGTCGACAAAGTAGTGACAATATCTGTGCCATGCTAAATTTAATGCAAGTGGCTTCCAGGGGTTCAGACTCAGTGCAATAGATGCTGAGAAGGCTTTTGATTCCATTGAGTGGCAGTATCTGATTCATACACTCATGGTTTTTGGGGTGGGTCCTACGTTTTTGAATGGGATTCACTGTTTATATTCATCCCCCAAAGCCAGAGTGAATGGTGTCCTCTCAGACTCTTTTTCACTGTTCAGGGGTACGAGGCAAGGTGCCCTTGAGTCCCCCTTTTTTTTGCTGGCTTAATGTGGCTTTGAGACATCACTCGGATATTTAGGGGATAAATGTGGGCTTTTTTCACTACTCTTTTACACACAGACCATTGCTTTTAAGTTTATCTAATGTAAAGATATCTCTGCCAGCAGTGTGGGAGGTTCTTGACTCTTTTAGATCTCGGTCAGATCTGAAAGTGAATTGGACCAAAACTGAGATCCTTCCCCTTTATAAGGTAGACCTTGCCTGGGCAACTATGTACCTGCAGGGTTTAAAATGGGCCCCCACCGGGATTAGGGATTTAGGAATGTTTATTTTGCCTGATTTTAGTGTAATGTGTAATAAAAATATGAAAGATTTATTGGAGGGTTTGGTTTAAGATATGAATCACTAGGCTAAACTATATCCCTCCCTGGGAAAGTTGCTGCCATAAAAATTAATGGCATTCCCACAATTTTTTATTGTATAAGTCATCTTACAATGCCCATTCCTTCCAAGATTTGGTATAAACTAGATACGTTATTTTCAAATTTTATTTGGAGCGGTAAAGGCCCCCGATTTGGCAGAAGGATATTACTGGTGCCAATCACCAAAGGAGGATGTAACCTGCCATGGCCATGGGCATATCACATTGCACATGGTTTCAAGCAATGTTTACAATGGCTCTGCCCAGACAAGAACAATACCCCATTATGGGTTGAGACTGAACAAGCTATTGCTGGGAATCTCCCACTGGCTGTTTTGGTTCAGGATTCTTTTTCAGCAGCTACTCATTATACTGCCCCTATGAGGTTCACCAAACAAATTTGGCAGACATTGATTAAACAATTGGGATGGAATTACTGATTTTTGGGCCCCCATGAGCCGTTGTGCAATAATCCACAGTTGCGAATAGGGGGTCACACAGTCTACTGGTCCTCTTGGGCTGTAAAAGGGTTATGTTTGTTGGTAGATTTGTTTGATTCCAAGAATGGCATACTAAAATCCTTTTCCCAGTTGCAAAAGGAGTATGATCTACCAAACCAAGATGTTCAGAGATTTTTGCAGTTGAAACACGTTCTTGAAACTGAGTTTTTGAGGGGTGGTACTTTACTGCAGACAGAGTTCATAAGTAGGCTATGGAAATGTTTTTTAATACCTAAGGGACATATAGGCTTGATTTATAAACTTTTACAAAAGAGATATTTTCTAGCTTGGGAACTGCATAGGTTACATTGGATAGGTGAGTGTAAGGAGCCTCTGGATGTAGAATGTTGGAGTAGATGTTGGGTCGAGGTGTCCTTGCAGATTCAAAAACACAGCTCATACAAAATAAGATATTGGGGCAGTGGTACAGAACATTTGTTAAATTATTTAAAATGGGCCTGTCAGCCTCCAACAGATGTTGGAGGTATAATCAGGAATCGGAGTCCTGTACCATATTCTTTGGGCCTGTACTCCAGTAAGAGGTTGGTGGAATGAGATTATCAGCACTTCAGAAAAGGTTCTGGGACCAGCACAGCCCACCTCACACCTCCACAAGTGGGCGTCGACTGAACTGTCAATAAAAGTACTGTAAAGTGTACGTGCTCCGCAATTTAAACAAAAAATTGTTAAGAAATGTTGGGTGTAGTACCAGCCTTTACCCCAAAGGGTAGTACTTTGTGACCCTGTTCCAGTGAGAGGAGTTTAGGGGTGAGCTCATTGGCCCAGCTGGATGGGACAAGGCTGGGGGAACTGCTCTATCATGAGACACCACCCCCAACATGGGTCGGGTAGGTCCAGGGTTGCCTGCACAGGCCCAAGTACAATTTAGTGAAGAAAACTATTTTTTTAGCATAGGACCCTGCACCTCTGCACCCACGGGTACCAGAGGGCATTGTGCTTCAGTTAAGAGATGGATTATTTGCCGTGTTCATCTGTGTCTGCTACTACATGGAAATGCAGAGGGTCCAGTGCTTTCACAGACCACCAGACAACCCCAAAAATTCTTAACATCTGTTGCTGCACTCCTATAGGTGGCTGGAGTTTTGCTTGGTGTTGCACATCTGCATCTGTTTATGCAGGTCCTAAATTAATCTGCGTGAATGAGGATGCAATTCCACTATCTCATCAGGAAAGGAAATTCTCTGAAAAAACTGCATTAATGCACAGTTAGCGTTCAACTTAATGCCACAAAAGTAGGGAAATGTGGTATTAGGGTTTTCAATCCTATCTCCCCGCTCCCCAAGCAGCAAAAGGAGAAGACCACACAAGCAACCACAGACAGCCATCATCGGGTAAGGCAGACAACATACAACTGTTTCCGGATGACACAAATTCACCAGCACTGATGTTCTATCTTCATGGATTTGTCTCTGTGGCATGTTCACCACAAGACATACACACTCACTTGTCGCAGTAGATAGAAATCTATGATACTCAAATGACAACACTGCTTCTATTTGCAGAAGCACAGGCCCCTGCAGCCAGATGCAAATTCACAATATACAAATTACAAGAGTTCTATTGTCTGCAAAAGCTCAGGCCCCTATGGGACAAGCACTTTTGTAGCCTCAGGTACTTATGGACATTGTAATACATATACAGTCTTGATGGGCCTGTGCTTCTGCAGACACAGGTGTAAGATTTATACACCAACCTCTGGCTGCAAAGTGTAGATACCACAATGTCTACAATATCAAAACTGAAAAAGTACTTCCACATGCAGAAGTGCAGGCCCCTCAGGGGCCGGTGCCTCTTCAGCCACAGGTGTAACACATACACACCAACTTCTGGCTCCAGAAGGGCAGACTCCTATGGCGCCTGCAGTCATGCAGACAGAATTACCATTGCAATGTGGATATCATGGTCTCAGCAGCAGATCTAGAAATTATTCAAGGGGTAGCAGTTTGCCAGTTACACAGCTGCATATAGAAAGCTGTGCAGTAGAAAATCATGCTATCTAGTGAGGGAATTTGTACAGCATGCATGAGTACATCTGGCTTCGGAGGTGCAGGCTTCATGGGGCCTTCTGTCTGCTGTATGACATATACACAGAGGTGTGGCTGTTTAAGCACAGGCTACTGTATTTGTATCATCTAGAAACAATTGTATGTTGTTTGTGTTATCTGATGATTGCAATCTGTGGTTGCTTGTTTGGTTGTTAATGCTCTAATTAGGGTTAAAGTAGGGAAATGTGGCACTAGGGTTTCCAACTTTAACACCCCACCCCCACCCTGCACACAACAACAGGTGTCGGGGCTTTTATGGTTGTCAGCCCTAACACTCACCCCATTCCATCAGAAAATAAGCTGAGATGGGAACAGTATAGGAGAATGGAGTGAGCAATAGGGCTGATGACCCCAAGGCACACACCCCCAACGCCTGTTGGTGTGTGCAGTGTGGGAGTGGGATGTTTGAGTTAGAAACCCTAATGGCACGTTTCCCTACTTTTGTGGCTTTAACCCTAACTAGAGCAGTAACAAAGTTTTTTTTGCAATTTATTTCCTTACTTTTTGAGATAGTATAATCGTATCCTTATTTGCCTGTGGGAGTGCAGGGTCCCATCCATCCGTAGATGCATATATGTATTTAGCTGTGGAAGCATAGGGACCTCCTGGCCCTGTGCTTCCATTTATAGGACAACAGTGACCAAATTGTCAGCATAGCCATCTTACTACCCCACCGCATGTATCTGGTACATAACATTTTCAAATCCCCGCCAAAATGTAATTCTGCACAACTGCAACACCATTCCACACCATAGGTGCGAAAACACATTTTGGTTAGGATTTAACAAATGACAGCTGTCACATACATGAGGTGGGGTAATAAAAAAGCTATGTTGAAAATCTGATGTCAAAATATTTAACATTTTCAAAGTTACAAACGTGCACAGCAAAATTGCAATGAATGGTCATAACTTAGCAAGCATACACACCAACAATTAGCTATCAAAAACAGCTCAGGTGTGACCCTAGACCAGATGAAAGCATTCAAATAACTTGGTGTGACCCTGGACCCTACGCTATCCTTTTCCAACCATATCGGTTTGTTTGCGAAATCTCTAAATACCCTTAGAAAATGGTGAATGGTATTTGAGCCTTCTGATTGGCTGAGACACTTCTCTAGGTGGGTATCTATCAGACAACAAATGCCCACCTATTAAAAGTGCCAGTCTAACCTACCCCATCAACAGGATCTTGGTGCCCAGCCTGCTCTCTAGTTGGCTAAACACCGTGGTCTTTCATTTTAAATGTGCACCATTTTTTTGTCTCATTTAGCGAGAGTCTGGTCCCCGAATACTCGTTTATGTTCAATACTTTCCCAGTACTAAGTAGTAAACACAACAACTCACTAACTCCCCACAACAAACCAATGTACATGTTTTCCTTCTTTTTTCTGTTGTACCTTTTTTTTTTACTTCCTGATCTGCGTCAGTCTCCTGCGACTCACACACATTCCTCTCTGCCACCCATCATCCAACAACCCAATTCCCAAACCAGGAAATGACCTACCAGGAAAACTAGATGTCTCCTCACTATTTACTGCCCACAAATTAAACATAGTATCTATGCTGAAGAAAATAACCCCGAAAAAATAATTTAGAGTGCTATCGTCTCTCCTCACAGTCATGCCTCTTAAACTGCCTCGCACAGCGTAACACGGTCATGCACCTCACCAATCACAAATCAATTTTACCATCCAGCACCAAAATAAAGCTAAACTGACACAACACCTTTTCTGTGTCCTGCTCCTGAAACTACAATACCAAAAAAAAAAAAACATGAACCGGGTCAAAACAGTCCTGGAGGTAGTGGAGGGAAGGGGACACCAATGAAGAAAATTGCTGGGGGAAGGGGAGAGAACAGAATATGGAACAACACAATAATATAGGGTCTACTTAACAATAAAAAAATTTAAATACCACTTTTCTTATGCTTTTTTTATTTTTTTTATTGTATTAAATACCATATTAAAATGTTACAGCAAGCCCATTTTCTAAGAACAATAATAATACCCTCCAGGGTGGGCGGTATGGGATATACCTACTCTTCCAGGGGTTATAAGGACCTCCACCTGCAGCATCGGGCCTCATTATGCCCCTGGGCGGGCGGGTATAGACCAATACCGCCCACCCTGTTGGGTAATATTGCTCGCGTATTGGCCTTCTCCATAAACATAGACACTGTCTAACAAATGATGCCCTTAAACTAGCAATACACAGCCCTATTGTCTCCATCATTGACTATGAGCTTGTCATCTATGGAGCAGCCACAGCTACAGCATTACAGCACATAGTTACAGCATTGAACAAGGCCTGCAGACTCCTTACTGGAGCTGTCCACTGTACGCATACCTGTGACCTCTACGAACAGTCAAATTGGCTGCAACTTCATGGAAGGATTACATACCAAACCTGCTTATTAATAAAAAAATCACTGATGGGACTCATGCCCTCTGGGGTTTGGTCTCTCCTAAGCCCAGCCAACTGCTCACGTATCACAAGAAGCTCTGACAACATTGCATTATCTGTCCCCCACTGTCACACCTCCCAAAACAAGTGGTCTTTTGCAAGTAGAGCCCCCAAGATGTTTAACTCCCTGGGCAGTGAACTAACCAACTTAAACACCCTCTGATCGTTCAGACACAAACTACACCAAACACTTGTGTCCAGGGCCACCTATGACTGTTTCTGTTAAATTCTCTTCCTGTTGCTCCCGTTTTTCCACCTCCCTAAATTCTACACCATAGCAAACCTCCTCTCCTCCCAAATTCTCCACCCTAGCAAACCTCCATCCCTTTCCCCTCGGTTTACCCATGCCACAGCGACAGTCATCATGGAGACATTCCCGACAGTGATAGCTGCAGTGCCGACTGTCGGCATTGTAGTGTTGGGGATGCCTTTGTGTATCCATCGGGGGGCTGCACCCCACCAACCACCCCATGTGGGAAGGTCCACCGCCCACACACCCCTGGTCTCTGGGATTCTAACTCCGAGTCGGAGTTGGACCGGGGGGGGGTGGGGGGCAAACACCCAGCAAGGCAGTCCCGATTGCCATACAGACCAACACAGCGACTGGCGGATTTTGCCTGATTCCTGTTGCTGTTGTGGTCTTCGCAATCTGGGAGTCACTGCAGCAATGGTATACGTTCCCCCTCTACACCTCTTTTCCCCTGCCTCTCTTCCTAGTCCTGGTCCTCCCCCACTCCCTCTTACCCACTTTCACCTCTCTTTCCCTCTTCCTGCTTGCCCCACTATTTGTTTCACAGTCCCCCGGTCCTTGCCTCTCTTTCCTTCCCCCTCTCCCTACCTCTCTCACAGTAACCCATCTATGCCCATTTTCTCTTCCTATTCTCCTACTCTACCTGCATAGCTGCTTACTTCTCTCCTCCCTTCTTGCGGACCTTACCCCCATCACCTCTCCCCCTCAACCCTCAGTTCGGGCTAAATCACCTTTTTGTCTTCTTGCCTATCCTGTAGCAACTCAATCCTGTACTTCCCCTTTCCCTTTTCAACAAAGCTCTTCTGGCTGCTTTACAGCCACGTAAATACAGTTTGCTGTGAATCATCATTCTTATTTGTATGCTTATTGTTTTTGTCACTACTGTTACACTATCTGCAGCTCCTAGCCTTTGTTTACCCTGTATTACTTTTTGTACTTTAACTGTTTCCCTTCTAATCTTACTTCAATTTTGTATGCCCATTCTCTGTATTATGATGTGGAACCTTTGTAAAAGAGCCACTAGCTCAAAGGTATAAATCCAAAATTCCAATAAATAAATAACTTTGGCATTTTTACATATTTTGACCCACATTTTCAACATAGCCTTCTTATGACACCATCTCATGAACAAAATCAGGAAAAATGTTTTAATTTTTTTTTAATTTTATTAAACTCTAGGATTACAAATACCTTTGAGCAGGAATTGTTCATTTACAAAGGTTCCATGTCAAAAGAGAACTAAAGGATCTTGTGTGGATTCCAACTCTCAGCCTCTTGTTTATCAGGCTATAGACCTTTCCACTACACCACCAAGCTGACAAAATCACCAAGTGACCATGAACTCACCTTTCAGGTGGGAGTTGTGTAACAACAGTCATGATGTTCATGAGGTGGCGAACCCAAATGGCTATGTTGAAAATCTGGTGCCAAAATGTCACAAAATGACTGCGTTATGAATTAAAGTTGAAACCCCCATTGAAATACACTGAACTGCATTTATCTTAGTTTCTCATATTGCAGTCGCTAGTTCCAGCAGCAAGACATGTCTTTGATTTGGGAGTGGCTCTTGAACCTGGGACCTGTTCAGGTGGGTGAGGGTGTGTGGGGGGTGTACTGAGGGTGTGGGGTGGTTTGTGTTGAGTGGGAGGTGGGGTGGGCTGATTGGTGAGGGACCATTTTCTTTTTATTTACAGGTCTGAAAAAAAATAATCAAGAATTTTTTCTTTATTTTAGGATATTACCTGAAATAGGAGGGGGGGAGTTGCCACTAGACACCAGGGAACAACATATGAATAACAGGGATGGTGATCGGAAGGTGGGGGGCGTCACTAGACACCAGGGAACATAGAGGGACCATTTTCTTAATTTCAGGTTGTGCCTGAAATGGGAGAGTGGGGTACCACTAGACACCAGGGAATATAAGTATAACCCCCCCCTTCAAACCGGGGGCATACCTGCCACCATGCCACTCTGTCTCCTTTTGCTCTCCTGGGCATCTCCCGATTAGTCTGTATATTTTTTTTGTCTCCCCAGGTGTTGCCCTGCCCTTGGTGTCCCAGCCACGCATCCAAAAGTAAAAATCCAGCTCTCCAGGGCTCGAAAAACTGAACTGAGATCTCCTGCTTGTTGTTCTGTCCTCAAGGCAGCGGAAATCACACAGGCATAACCGGAGCCTTTGATCTGCAACCCCTTGATTTTGATGTCAAACCGGGGAGTGTTCCATGAGTCCCTGGATCCCCATCAGCTAAGTGGGACCTGGTGACCACGGACAGGCTACTGAGAAGCCACTTCCTAGGGAATTAAAGGAGTTTCATAAGGTGTTCAGTCGGGGCTCATTTAAATATTCATGAGCAGTGCCCTGATCGGAAAGGAATATTCATGAGGGCCTGTCTGCCCTCGGGGCAGCTGTATGTCAGTTACAGCCGGGAAGAAAGAAAAGAAATGTTTAAAAAAAATATTACAACTGCATATGTGTTGGGGAAAGTGTTTAAAGATGGGGAAAGTGTTAAGATAAATTAATGTTTTGCTCCTGGCTTCACCAGACAATTTTGGGACTCAGAGTGTCAGCCTGTCTGCTGCTGCAAGGTGTCCTTAAACACTGGCAGCAGCAACAGGAAAACAAACTGAACAAAATCCTTTATCTGTGCAGTGACAGAAAGTACTCAACCTGGGCTAAAGAACTGTGGGGCATTGGGGCAAATAATTACTTATTTGTGGCTGCACCAAGACATTATTCAGGACTATATCTAATCTGCTAAAAGTACAGTGGGTTAAGCAACCATTGCAAGCAGCCACAGCCAATCAGAAAGCTAGGAAAACAAAGCCAGGACTTGTGGGACTTTCACTAAAGCTCATGGGTAAATGCCAAGTGCTCAAGGGGACTTACAGGGACCTAATTCTAGGTGCCAAAGCAGCAGACCAAAAGTGCATCGAGTGAGGTTCATGCATTATTAATTTCTGTGATTGACAGGTTCTCCAGCCAATCGGAGGCCCTGTTGTCAAAATCCACAGCCAATCAGGAGCCTCAGGAAAGGCCTATGTAAGTCACTGTTTTCCAGAATTTTGCCAGATTCGAGAGGGAGAAGGAGATTTGAGTAGGAGCCCCCCACAGGGGTGGCGGCACAGGCCCCTCCCATGCTGCTGAGCCTGGTCATTCCAGCTAAGCTACTCCACCCCAGAGGGGGTGTTTTTTGTTTTATTTAAGTTAAAGTAATTTTAGTTCAGTTTAAAACTGCTATTCTAGATGTTGCTAGATTGTTCTCCAAGTGCTAGCCCTTCCCTCCACGTCACGGAAAGACGTGGACCGAAAACCAAATGACATCAAGCAGCGGTGAGAGCGCTGACCAAGAACCTCAGTCATGAAAGGACTGAAGATGCCAGGATGCCTTCTATAGCAGAGATCGACTGTGGGGGACCTGTGTGAGTAACCTTGTACCCCCGGTGCAAAGGAGAAAAATACTGCAAGCTAACTTATGGGCCTGCCCGCCCTTGTAATTGTTCTATGCCAAGAAGGAAAATAAGCAACCCTCTGACGACATGCCCTCTATCTATGTAATTTAGAGAAAGACAAAGTAATTATTCTGGGCCACCTTGCCCAAATGTGACTTTTTAAACCTAGTAGTTATTCAGTTCGCACCTTGTCTGCTGCCCAGCTGGCCCAGTGCAGGTGTATCTTTGAGACTGTGTTATGCAGATTGCAGCTGTTGCTGGGGACACCCAAGACAGCCCAGATAGCTTTCAATCAGCTAAGTCATAAATGTGCTGATTTTCATCTGTACCCTCTATTTGGTCCAGATTGCCTTATGGAGCCACCAGCCATAGCCACCTTGCCACTTCAAGGGACATGAGACCTTAGAGTCTGATTGTGACTGAGCTTTAAACCTGCAAATGACATATTTCCACCTTGTTGAATTATGTCTGAGAATATAGACGAGTTAAAGATGTATTGGTATATAAATGTACTGGACATGAACACAATATACATGTGCTGACTAATCAGGATTTGCAAATGCAAGATCTAGCTAAGGTAACCTGGACCAGTTGCCTTTTCTGAAATGTTCAGTCTGTGACAAGCAGGGCAATCCCTGCCCTTCCACGACAAGCAAGGAAACCCCTGCTACTCTGCCAAACGCAGGGCAACCCCTGCACCTCTGATAAGGATCAACTGTCGTTGTTTTAGTTGCTTTCCAAGTGAGCCCCTTCCTTTTAAAATCAAAGCTGGCCAACACAACTAGCTGCAACATCCACCAGGCCTGCAACATCAATGACTTTGGTATCTGGGTACCCAGGACATAGTATGAGATTGTGGGGGTTTCATACATATCTGGGACTGGTACCAGTGGAGAGGATAATTGCTGTGTAACATCTGAGTTAGTTAGAAGCTTAGATAGCCAGAGCTCTAGGTATCGTCTGGTTGGAGAACTGTGATTGCCCAATTTAATAGCCACCCAACTGGAGGGTTCACCAGCACAAAACAACAAACCTGTGTACATTTTGTAAATAGTAATCAGCATAACTTCTATTCCTCCTGTTTCCCCATCCTAACTCCTTTGTCGCCCAAATAAATCTTATTACTGTTTTTGCAAATCGTGTGTGAACATATTATTAGAGATAGTCATTAATTCCAAAATGCTGGAATGTGGGAAAATATCTAATGGGTCATGTCAGGGGTGGCAAATGGTATTCGTGGGTGGTATATCATCTCAGAGGGTTATACCAAGTACCAGCTAGCCCATGTAAAGGTAAACTCTGAGTGGAGGCACTGCAAAATTGTTTTAAACTTGATATAAGTTAACAAACCCAAACCCCTCAGCCTAGCTCATAGGTAGTAGGCAGGGGTATAACACTAGGAGTAGCACCGCCTAGGAGTTACATATAAATTGTAATGGGGATGTTGATCAGTGGGTGGGGTGTCACTAGACACTAGAGATTACAAAATAAATGGGGAAGGGGATCAGTGGGTTGGGGGTGACACTAGACACCAGGAAGTAACTGAAAAATCAATGGAGGTAGCGATGGGTGCCAGTAGACACCAGGGAATAACATTAAACTTAATGGGGATGGCAATACATGAGTGGGTGATGCTACTAGACACCAGGGACAGAAACTGTATGTTGTGGAAATGGGCACGTACACCAGTAGGTACATAGGTAAACAAGGTGATGATTGGGGCTTCTGAGGGGAGGTGCCTGCCTGGATGGGGGGATGGGTCCACTAGGCAACCAGGGAAATAACATAAAAAAACAGAGGTGACGATCAGCGGTGGCTGCCACTAGACACGAGAGTAATTGGCTAGTAGGGACGTTCCAGAAGTTACAAGGGAATATACAGGGATAAGAATCACAGTGTGTGTGGTGGTGGGGAAGGGCCACAACACAATATTGAATATATGAGGGTAAGGATCAGTGGGTAAGGGTGAATGATACAGCTATACACCAGGAACCCTAATGCTCACCCCATTCCATGAGTAAATAAGGTGAGATGGGTGCAGTGTATGAGAATGGTGGTGAGCATTAGGGATAACAATCCCAAGCCACACCCCACACCTGTTTCTGCCTGCAGGGTGGGTGTGAGGTGTTAGGGTTGAAAACCCTAACACCACATTTCCCTTCTTTTGTTGATTCAACCCTAACTAGTGCATTAACCCCCATTCACTAAAAAATGCCACCAGCAGCTTAATCTGGTTCAGGGTCAGTTGACATTCATCTGTATCCCCCTTTCCCTTGGGTCGTGCCTGAAAATAGGCAGAATTTGACTAGTGCACTTACCGGTCAACAAAACTAATTAAAACTAATAAATAAATAAACAAACACAGTTTTTGCAAAGAATATATATATATATATAGAGAGAGAGAGAGAGAGAGAGTGCTCTACACTTAATGTAGCAGTGTGAATGGATAGGTGGAGAGAACAGATTTTTAGCCAGAGTTTGAGGCGCTTTGAAGCTTGTCTTTAAATGTGTAACAGGCAGTGTTGGGAACTAAGCTCAGGAAATGATTCTTGGGGGTGAGTAGCTTAAGAAAGTGCTGGTAATCAGGTGTGTGATTGGGGGAGGTGGTAGAGCTGTCAGAGGCTTAGTGCCTTTGAACAAGAGCACGATAAAAGACTCCTTTGCCCAGCATATCCCATTGCATGAGTGGAACAGTGCAGGTGTGGGACTTCTGCCTCAGGCATCTGCAGGCTTCCGTAGATAGTCTGCAGTTTGCAAGAGACTCTGCAGCAGGAACACTAGACCACTGTGTTCTGATATAATGAAACTGTCAACTTCAGGATAGGTGGGTAAATATCTAATGGGTAAGGAGGAGTAGGAACCAGTAAAAGGTAGGTACAGGTAAGGGGGTTCAAAAAGGAAAGCAGGAAACACCCTTTTTAGGGTAGGGTAACAAATACATTAAGCCAAGTGGGTAAGGAGTAGTAGACATGCAGACCAAGTTAGACACAAGTAGATGGGTTAAAAAAAGGGAGAACAATAGACACCTTATCTAGGTTAGGGTACCAAATACATTTCAGACAAGCAAAGGGTGAGGTAAGAATTCAGCAGGCATAGTACAGTTGGCCCGGTGGCGTTGAGGGCTAAGGTGCTAGTCACTGCACCTTGCGACACGCCAGTGACCCGCATTCAGGAACGAGTGTGGGTTGCCGGGTGTCAGCAGGGAAGGAGGTGGACTGAGCATCTGATGGACTGCTCTCCATCTCTGGGGGGGGGGGACCACCATCAGTCAGTGCTCGTCTGACCCCTGGTGGATGCTGGAGGTCGGCGCAGCACTGCCAACACAACATGCAGGTGGGAGATTGGCAGATGCCTGGTGGGTACGTGTGTGGACGCGTGCAGGTGCCCATCACTGGCATCATTGCACGCCAAGCTCTCAATGGGGAGAAAAGACCCTGGTGGCTGGTCATGGAGGCTTGATGGCTGTCCCCTAGCACTCTGCTCCCAGAGGTAACACCCTAAGACACATCCTGATTGGGACAGGTGAGAAGGGGGCTCCCCATAGCCCCACCATGGTGGGGTAAGCCGTGGGGGCTGTAAGGGTGCAGGCCTGAAGGGAACGGAGGCTGGGGAACGGTGGCTGGACAAGGAATGCCGACCAGAGCCAGGGAGGGAGAAAGCAGAAAGCAAAAAAAAAACAGGTATAGAAAAGGAGCAGTAAGGTACAAGGAAGTTTCAACAGACGATAAGGGAAGGAAAGGCATGGTGCAGCAGTGCAATGGGTGTGGAGCCGCAGTCTTTTGGGAAACCTTCTGGAGACTGAGTTGCTATCCCATTTGTACTCACCTCTCTAGGTTATGTGCAGAGATTGCTGAACTCTGGGCTGAACTGTCAAGGGTGCAGATAACCTTCTATTCCATCCAGTGGCCACCAAGTCTGCCACCACTCCCCAGAGGATGCCTAGGCAGAGTCAGAGCAGATGCACTTTGGAGGACTCTGGGAGGATGGGGGCCTGGAAGGATATACACACCTCAGCCTGTACCACTATGTAATTCCTTTGCCATCCTGGAAGGATGGGGTATCCAGGATTAGGCACCCATAGCAGTGGGAATGGAGGAAGTTAGGGTCTTCAGAAGGAGAGGCCTCAAGGACGGAGGAAGAGGCTCCAGCTGAGGAGGAAGCAGCTGCTGATGGGGACTCTGTTGATAGACTTAGGAGTGAGTGAAGAAAGAGAGAGGGAGGGAGATGAAATGCCTGAGAGGTGCTTTAGCTTGGTGGGTGGAAAGTGGATCCAGAGCATTGCTACAGCAGCAGGAGATGGGAGTGAGCTAAATGTCATTGTCCACCTTGGACAAATGACCTGACAAGGGACAAGGTAGGAGTAGTGCCTGGAAATTTCAGGGGCTTTGAGAGGGGCCTCAAGCAGGTGGCATGCGCATTAGCTTTTGACAAAATGTTACCTGTATACAACCTGGAGAGGATACAACACACTGCACCAGGGTTTTTAACAAACCTTGTCAAGTGCATGGTGCATGAAGAAGGGCTTCAGCTGCACTGGGAACTGAGGCCAACCTGAAAAGATATGAACCTCTATGGAAGAGTTGGCCTTCATCTTTCCAGGAGGGGGACCACAGTCTTTAGTGGGAGATTTAAAGGTTATTTGAATGAGCACTTAAACTAGCCAGGGGGAGGTTGTAAAATCAAAGGAGGCAACAACTGCCCACAGATGATAAAGCAGCAGGGAGGAAGAGCCCAATGGGAGTAAGATCCCCCAGGGTAGGGGTGCTAGAAGATGGGGTGGTGACAAGGCAGAGGGCAAGGGGCCTATAAATCAGTAAAGGATGAAGAAAGGCGTGAAGGAGACAGGTCATGTTAGAGGTAACGAGGGAAGAGAGGGGTCAGTGGGCTGTTCTGGGAAGAGCACTTACAGGATGGAGGGAGCAGGAGGCAGGCAGAGGGAGAGTAAGGTATGAAGGGCCACATGTGACAAATAAAATTCCAGATCTGGAGGTCATCATGGCTGAGGCTAGCCTGGTTGTGGTGGCCATAACGGAGTTGTGGTGCACTGAGAGCCACAACTAGGACATGGTCATACCAAGCTACTCTCTGTTCAGAAGAGACAACCCCCTGGGTCTGAGCTAATCAAGCTTGGTGACTTTAACATTAACTGGCTCATCCCTGATACTGGGAGCCTCAAGGATGCCCTCACCTCTGTAAACCTCACACAACTGGTCACCTCCCCAACCCGACGCAACTACAGAACAGGAACTAGCTCCCTCCTGGACTGGGTCCTAACCAGCCACCCCACCCGGATCTCTAATATCTCCATCCTCCCTGACTGTCTTAGCAACCATTCCGCTGTCACCTGTGAATGGTCTAATAATTTTTGCAACCCCCCACCATCAGTCACCACCAGCAGAATCCTTCCCGAGGGAAGCTGAAACTCCTCAAATCCCTCCTCAGGCAAAAGAATTGGTCTCCTATTTTCAATGAAACAGATGTTAACTCAGCCCTGGATTTCTTCATCTCCACCTTCTATGCAGCCTGCGACTCATACGCCCCTTTCAAAAAGCATAAAGTCAAAGCCCTCTTCAATCCTTGGTTCACTGCTGACCTAATTGCACAACTAAAAGCAAGGGTCCACCTCTGGTTTCTGGCTCAGGCTTCCAGCATGCAAACCAACATTCAGAACTACAAACATGCCCGAAATGCCTGTACATGATCAATCCGGCTTCACAAAAGCACCTACTACAAGGAAGAGCTCACCAACACATGGGGAAATGGGAAAGCATTCTGGAATAATATTAAAGAAGTAACCGGAAAACAACCAAAAATCTCCCCAACTATGCTAGTCACGGATGGGACTATTATCTTCGACCCCGCTACTATTGCCAATACTTTCAACACTGCTTTCATGGACCTCAGTAATGTTCTCCCCCCCCGACTTCTTCGATGAAGCTCGCTCCCCTGCTCAACCTACTACCACTACACCCTCCCCTACACATCCTCCATTCTACTTCAAAGCTGTCAAGATACACGAAGCTTGGAAATACATTGATAATGCAATTGCTAAAACAAGATATAGTGGGGACACTCTTGACCTAAAACTGCTGTTCCTCACCCTTGATGAGGTGATTAGCCCGCTAACTAAGATCTTCAACCTGTCCCTCAACCTCAGCCAGTATCCAGACAGATGGAAATCTGCCACTGTTACCCCAGTCCAAAAAACAGGAGATTGAACCAACCCTGGAAACTACCGACCAATCTCCATACTGCCTCCACTATCCAAGGCCATCGAACGCATAGTTGCTGACCAGCTCACAGATTACCTGGACAAACACAATATCCTACGCTCACAGCAACATGGTTTCAGGAAAGGACACAGCACCACATCAGCCCTCTTGGAATTCATCAGAGCCATCCACAGCTTTCTGGATAATGGGCACCTAGCCGGGTTGGTCTTTATAGACCTAACTAAGGCCTTTGATACCATTCACTACTGTCTGCTTCTGGAACAGTTCTTAAATGCAGGGCTCTCCCCAGGCTCCTCAGCTTGGTTTAAAAGTTACCTGGAGAACAGATCGCAAAGAGTGAAAATTGCAGGTGTCCTCTCCAATGCACGACCAGTCCACTCTGGAGTACCTCAGGGTTCCATACTGGGTCCCCTTCTTTTCAGTCTATTTCTAATTAACCTCCCCCAATCGTGCCCAGAACAACTCATACTTTACCCTGATAATGCCGTAATCCACACCACCCATAATGACCCACTATCCTTACAGAACAAACTCCAACTTGGATTCACCCCGATAGAGAACTGGTTCAGCAAACACAGACTCATCCTTAATTATAAAAAACTAAATCTATGCTCTTCAGTAACTCCCACAACAAAAGCACGCAGCATCCTCTGACCATTACAAACCACCTTGGAGTGGCCATTGAAGGGGTACATTTATTTAAATATCTCAGGATCTCTCTTGACAATAACCTGTCTTATGGAGCCCACATTGACAGCGTAGCCAAGGTGGCTAACATGCGACTTGGTCTCCTCTACAGGCATAGGGTACACCTTACCCCTGTAGTCCTAAGGGTCGCTGTCCAAAGCTCGGTAGCCTCCATTATCGAATATGGCCTCATAATATATGGCTCTGTCACTTCAACAGCCCTCAGACGCATTTCAACCACTCTAAACAAAGTCTGTCATCTTATAACTGGTGCCCATCGTCTTACTCGTATCTGTGACCTCTACGCCCAAACTGGCTGGCTGCAACTATCAAACAGTCTAAAATACTAAACCTGCATTATGGCAAAGAAGATAACTTTGGAAACTGCTCCCGCTGGTGTTCAAGCCCTCCTCAGCCCAAGCAGAAATCTCCGCCATACCAGGGGATCTGATTCTCAACTCCTGCTGATTCCTCACTGCCGAACATCAATGGGTCAATATTCATTTGTCTACAGGGCACCAAGCTGGTTAAATAATCTCAACAGTGAGATCTCCTCTATTCCCAAGCTTGGCCCTTTCAAATCTAGGCTCCACCTCTCTCTCTCTGCCTCCAGTACCTGCGACTGCCTCATCTAGCCAGCCACCCTAGCTACCCTCTCAGTGCTGCCTCAGCCCCCCATCTAGCACTTTACCCCACTTTTCCCTTGGTCTTTCTCCTCCCACCTTCCCTTTCCTCCCCCATCCCTCACCCCCTCACCCTCTCCTCCTAACCTGCTTCCTGCACTTCTCTCTGTTCTGTGACAATGCATCTGTCAGCTCTTACCTCCCTGTGTCTTACCCATGTCTTGTAATGCTATTGTACACCCTCATTTGCCCTTGACCTGTTTTTGCCAAAATGTATGCAGTTTCCTATGGTAACTGATTGCAAACTTGTTTAACCTGTTTATCCTGCCTATAATTTCTGTACATTGATGTATTACCATGCGTTGTAGTAGTTTTGTCGTACTGTCCTCAAACTGACATGGAACCTTTGTAAAAGAGCCTTGGCTCAAAGGTACTTGTAACCCTAGATTTAAATAAACAAACAAGGAAGGGAGGAGGGGTTGACCTATATGTGAGGGAGGGAATCAAGGTCATGGAAGCATAGGGGCATCTGGAGGTAAAAGAAGGGTTGGAGGTACTGTGGGTCATCCTGCAGACAGGTACTGGGGCCATTATCCATATGGGGGTACTATACAGACTACCAGCACAGGGACAGCAATTAATTAAGGCACTTAGGAAAGCCATCATTAGGATGGCAAGTAATGGAGAAGTGTTGCAAGCTGGAAACTTTGACCCGCTAGATGTGGATTGCAGTCTTCCAACTGCAGCTTCAGCAAGGAGCAGGGCCATCCTTGACTCCTTACAAAGGGCTTTCCTTAGGTAACTAGTCAAGGAACCCACTAGGTATGGAGCAGTGCTGCACCTCATGTTTACAAACAGGGATGGCAGTGCAGACATCATAGTAAGCAGTCCCTTAGGAACCAGTGATCACTGTACAGTGTGGTTTAGCATTAAGATGGGAACAGAGGCAAACCACATTAGGACGAGGGTCCAAAACATTAATAGGGCAGATGTTAAAGAAGTGGGAGACTGCCTCAAAAACTGCTTTAAGGGTGGGTGATGCCAGGGACTGAGATGGGTAGAGGCACAGTTTGAAAAAATAAGGGAGGGCACAATTAAGGCAACCAACCTCTGCATGAAGAAAGTGAGGGAAAGCAGAAGGAAAAATAGACCATTATGGTTTTCTAGGGAAGTGGCCAAGGTGGTAAGTGAAAAAGGGTGACATTCAGGAAGTATAAGGAAATGTAGAGGAGGATGACAAGGAAGTATACCAACTAAAACAGAGGGAAGCAGAAAAGGCAGTGAGGGGGCATGGGTGCAGACAGAGGAATGCATAGCCAAATGGGTAGCTAAAGGGGATAAGACCTTCTTCAGGTACATAAGTGAGAAGAGGAACGCAAGGTAGGGATAGTAAGGATAAGGAGGGCAGCAGGGGAGACTATGCATATGAGGATCAAGAAAAAGCAAACGTCCTTAACAGGTGCTTCTGGTCAGTCTTCCCAGTGGGGGGGGATGATGGGCCACTAGGGAGCAGCAGGAAAAAAGGCAGGGGAAGGAAGTCACAAGACCATTTCCAGAAGAGTCCTGAAGGGACTTGCAGCTTTGAATGTGTACAAGGCTATGGTAGTGAACAGGATACACCCAAGGCTACTATAGAAACTCAAGGAGGTACTGGCTACCTCATTGATGGCCTTATTCAACAGTGAAAAAAAGGCATGGTTCTGGAGGAGAGCAGATGTTGTCCCTCTCCATAACAGCAGCATCAGCAGGGAGGTTAGCAATGGTTGGCCTGTCAGTCTGACATCACTGGTGGGGAAATTAATGGAAACCCTGTTAAAGGAAAGATTGGTAGAGTATCTTTATTCCATTGGCTACAAAATCCAAGGCAGCAAGATTTCATTGGGTGGGGGGTCATGCCAGACGAATCTGATTGATTTCTTCAACTGTGTGACCAGAGAACTAGATCAGGGAAGGGCAGTGGATGTGACCTAGTATTTGGCAAGGCCTTCGACACTGTGCTGCACAGGAAACTGGTAAATAAATTGAGCAGCCTAGGGGTAGATCCATAGTGGTGAGTTGGGTAAGGAACTGGTTAATGGATAGGCAACAAAGGGTGGTAGTTAAAGGCACTCACTCTAATGACAGGAGAGTGACCAGTGCAGTGCTGCAGGACTCAGTACTGGGACTGGTCCTCTTCAATGTCTTCGTATGTGACATTGCAACAGAACTGGAAGTGAAGGTATGCCTTTTTGCAGATGACAGCAAAATCTCTAATAGGATGGACATTAAAAGAGGGTGGAGAGAATGCGTAATGACCTTGGGAAACTCAGGGCATGGACAAGAGCATGGCAGTTGGGGTTCAATGCCAAATGCAAAATCATGCACCTACAGTGTATGTACTGAAGAGCTGAGTACAGGATGGGGATGTCCTGACAGTCACAAAAAAGGAAAAAAACCTTGGGGTTATTATATATGATGTCTTTGATGATCTCAGAGTGGCAAGGCAGTGGGACAAAGCAACTGGTAGGGCCAGTGAGTTGACAGGATGCATACCGAGAGGTATCTCCACAGGAAGAGGAAGGAAGTGTTGCCATTGTATTGATTGCTTGTGAGACCCAACTTGGTGTATTGTGTTCAGTTCTGGAAGCCGCACCTCAGAAAGCACATAGACAGGGTGGAGGCAGTCCAGAGGAGGGCAACTAAAATGGTGCAGTGGTTGCCTCAAAAGCCCTGCAAGAAAAGACTGAAGAATCTCAGCATGTACACCCTGAGAGAGAAGAGAGCAAGAGGGGACATGATAAAGGCCTACACGTACCTCTCAGAGGTAATTAGGGTGTAGGAAAGGAGTCTCCTTCAAATAAGTTCAATGTTTGTGGAATAGCAATGAGGAGAAATGAGATATATATGCTTGTGTAACTTTATGGTACTTTTTGAGGCTTTACTCTATTCCCACCCTTGAGTAGTAGTAGGTAGGTATTAATTTGTAGGGAATAGAAGGTCCAGGAGCAAGGGTGAGAAGAGCACCAGAGAAGGAGTAGGAGGGGATGGTGGTGGATGAAAAACACTCCCTAAGCAAGGGAGGTGAGTCAACGGAGGGCTTATGTAGAGATTGTGGGAGGAGCTATTCCCCACATTGAACCTCAGGCAAGCCCTCCCATTCAATGTTTGTGGAATAGTAATGAGGAGAGATGAGATATATATATGCTTGTGTAACTTTATGGTACTTTTTGTGGCTTTACTCTATTTCCACCCTTGAGGAGTAGAAGTAGGTAGGTAGGTAGTAATTTGTAGAGAATAGAAGGCCCCAAAAGAAACCTCCTCCAACTCATAGAGAGCATGACCACCTGGCACTCATGAGAGGAAAATGCACCAGGTGGAGGAAACCTCTGAGGACCCATGACCAGAGGTCTGCCTGTCCTTCTGGGCATACTAAATGGAGAAGGATCTAGGTTCTAGTAACCATAGCTAATTCGGGGTTGGTGAGTTGTTTGGAGTGATGATAATCTATCTTCAATCTGTAGATGATGCCGATCGCTTGATGATCCTGCAGTTGAAGAGGAGATCCATTCTGAATGAGCGGTGGAATCCTGAGTATAAAGTAAATCCAAGTGAAGGAGGACGAAGGAAGTCCAAGTATCCGAGATGATGAATGGTGCTTTTCCAACTGAATTGTAATAGGCAGAGGGATCATGAGTGGATCGATAAGATACTAAACTGGGAATGGTGGAACTGCAATGGTAGAAGAAGTCATTAGTGAATAATCCAACTTGCAAGAGGCTCAAATGTAAGGGGATGGTCTGGAGGCTAGGAATTCTGTATTGAACAAGGAGTCGCTAAGGAAATATCCATTGAGTATAATTTGTAGACAAGTCTTTGAGTACCATGGAGATGATGGTTCATTCTCATTCTGAGGGTGATGCAGCTTGAATGATGATCTTGTGGATGAAGGATACGTCTTTCCACAGGGATGGTAAAATCCTATGTGTAAAGCAGATCCAGTTAAAGAAGGCTAATGTAGGCCATATTTATGAAGTGACAAAGGATGGATGTCAGAGGAATTGTATGGAGGTTATGAGGTGAGAGAGCAAGATGAGATTGATATAAGACCAAATGGAACATTGTGATAGTTATGATGATTAGTAAAGTTATGAGTGACTAGTCCAATTTGTGTAAGGTTCGATATTCAAGGTAGTCTGAAGGTAAAGAATCTATTAGTAAGCAAAAGTCACTAGGTAAGTATCCCAGAGGAAAATAAGTAGAGGAGTTTGAGTGCCTAATAAGATTAATGCCATAAGTGGTTAGTAAAGCCCAGAAGATAATTTGTGGAGCCATCCAGATGGCAACCTACAGTAGTGAATATGAGGAATGATTGAAAATGTGGTATCAGGAAGTGATGGCTTCTTTGGGCCTGATGTTCATAACTTTATACTTAATCCTTTGCTGGTATGCTGTCTGAAGTAACGTATGGGTATTCCTGTGGTGTGACCATTTAGGAAATGCACTGTGGTGGCATAGGTGGTTAAGTTTACGGGTAATCCTGATTCTGAAGCACATGTGAAAAGCTTGAGGCAGATGAGAGGAAGAGTCTGTAGGCTGGATTGGTAGTGCAATCTATAAATGCAGGATGCCATAAATGCCGATTGGAATGCAAGGCTGAGATGGTGAATTAACTTGGCTGTTATGGATTGTGAGATAGAATTCAGGAGAGCCAGTTCTCAGTGATGGTCTTTACTGTAGAGATTAATGAAGGTACTTTGAGAAGAAGAGGCTGGATGGTTTGCTGGAAGAATGACTAACTTGGCTGAAAGTACGAGGTGAAGAGGTGTGGATAATAATAATATAAGGAATAAAGATGTCCATGAGTGAAATCGAAGGTGTGGATGGAATGGAGTCGGAATCAGCTAGGCAATGGAGATCCCACAATGAATATTCTGGACGATAGCTATGCAATTCCTAAAACTAACAATGACTGTTGGGAAGTAGGTGTCGAGTAACGTGGTCATCAGTGTCATTGTTGAACTAAGAGGCAGAATAAGGTAAAATGGATGAAGTCCATAGTTGAATGGGTTATTTTGTGATTCCTGGTATCCATAAAGATGATGCAGTTTATGAAGTTTGAATAGAACAGGTGGATTTCTCAAACGAAGGTATATTGTAATGGTATGCTTTCTAAAGGTATCTCACTCTTTTCAGGCACTCGGCAGGGATGCCCCCATCCCCTCTCCTCTTTAACTTATACATAGAGCTGTTTCTATCTTCTCAAGACCTCCCCATTAATTACAGGTATCCCAGTGGGAACCTTTGACCTTCGAATCTCGGTTTATGCAGATTACATCTTACTACGTCTATCCAAATTGCATTCTTCTATACTAGAGGTACTGTGTATCATAGCTGAATTTGGGAAATTCTCCAGCTACAAGCTTAATGTAGAAAAAAAGCACAATAATGCCCCTGAACCCAAAAACTGTCCCTGCCGAATTCACCTAACTAGGACTAACCTGGGTGACAAGTCTGAAATACCTTGGTATTATATTACCCCAGAAAAAGTCTCTAGTGAAGCAGCTTAACTTGTGTAAAATAGTAGAAACCATCAAACAGGACCTTAATAGATGAAGCCTTCTTTCTCTCTCTCTACAGGCATGAATTAGTGTAGTTAAAGATGAATATTGTTCCCCATATATTTTACTCCTTGAATATGCTAAATGTATTTCTGCCCCATAGCTTGTTCCAGAGACTTCACTCAATTATCACACATTTCATTTGGAGGGGTAAAAGCCCTCACAGGTCCTTCATTAAACTTGGGGCCCCCAAGCACCTAGGAGGATGTAAACTCCCCAATTTTTAAACCTATTACTTAGCCAGCCATTTTCCAAATACTCAAGATCATTTATAAGTGATTCAGAATCCCATTATACTCCAATCTGGCTTCAAATTGAGACACAGCAACTTCAACTGTTAGGCATAACATCGATCAGTCTCTTCTATGTTCTTCCCATCAAGTTACCAGTAAGTCTTAAAAATACAGTAATTAATACTTCTCTGCATGTTCACTCTCAGTTATGCAAAGCAATACGATATAATAACTCCCAAGACATATCCCAGCCTTTATAGGGGAATCGAAACTTTAAAATAGGAGGAGCTATGCTGTCACACCTAAATTTCCCTGAGCTACAAGACAAACTGGTATTCCATCTTCTGATTGGAGGTTTGATCTCTGACATTCGGGTCCTCCTGACCCAACTCCATGTTGCCGTAAGAAGTATCTTTAAGGTCTTCTAGTTAAGGCACTTGTTAATTGCCTGGTTTGGTACAAACAACTGTTGATTGTAGCGAACTCCTTACCCAAATCATCACCCTGGCATCCCAACCTCACACTGTATCTCTACTGGTTTCATTATTATTTGAACAACTGTTTCCAAATCTCACTGGTAAATCGGGATTATTGGTCATCTATTTTTCCTAATTCTCCCCTTAATTGGGATATACTCTGGGGGCTGATATGCACCATTTTGTTGCAAATGATAAACTACGGCTCACAGTTTCATATATTGCATAATGTTTATTTTACCCCACAGCACCTTTATAAGATGGGGAAACTTCCCAATAACCACTGTTCAAAATGTACTAGGGCGGAAGGACACCTCTTTCATATTCTTTGGGAATGCTCCAGAGTTACACCTCTGTGGGAAAAGATTAAAACAGAAATGGACCCCCTACTAGGTTTACAAGATTATTTTACCCCAGATATCTGCATGCTTGGCTATATGGTTGATATTCCAGTGTTAGAGAGAAGATTCCACATGTCATTAATATCACTATCTGTGAAAAAAATTATTTTATGACACTAGCTTGACCAGGAGGACATCACTTGCCCTGAGTGGATGAATGAAATCCTGTTCAATCTCAGAGTAGAGAAAACAATTACCAGTCTTATACATCGCTCTCCATCATATACTAAATGGTGGAGTAAGCTAGAAGCTCTTTTAATAACCTGTTCTCAAACATGAGGGCTAATTCTACAGACAAGTATGTCTGTCTCCTCTTTTCCCTAGTTTCACTTGATTACTCTTAAATTGTATACTTGTGTTTTGTAATACTTTTGTTACCTGCTAGTATAACCCAACATATAGTGATGGTGTCAATAATAATTTGAACCATGTCTCTAAGGGTAGGAATGGAGGTGGGGAGGGCTGGAGGGAGGGGGAGGGTAGTTTGGGGGATAGTGTATTGTTTTATGTTGTATCCTGTCTTTATTGCACTGCCTTTTGTTTTCTTGTGCATTTCTGTACTCTACAAGCTCTAGGTGGCATGTTTTTTGTTTGTTTTTAATGTATTTTGCTTATGGTTGTATGTTTAAAACAATAAAATATATTAAATAAAAGAAAAAAGAACAGAAGGATTCATGTCCTTTCCATGTATGAGGATGGCCAATGAGAAGAGGCATCCAAGGAATGATGGTGATTTGATGGACAGAAATCGGAGGTTATATCCAATAAAGATGGAGGAGGTCTTTCTATGCCCAGGCGACTGGAATTCCATGACCGATTGTGAAGGACTGAATGGGCAGTGAGACTTCAATAATAACGTAGGAGTCTGTGGGGCATGTGAACCAAGGAATGTTTTCTGGCAGAAGTATTATTCCAGAGTAATGAATGAATGTTTGAATGAGTAGTGGAAGGTACTGTTAGAAAGGTAGGAGTAGAAGTAGGGGATGGATCGTAAGGAAGCAGATGGCTTGGTAGGAGTACTGGTCAGAGATGAGGTACAAGGCTCAAAAAGAGCCACAACAAACAGTACGAAGTGCCAAGCCAGCTAGGTGAAAAGGAGAAGGCAGCCAGTCAAATGTGAAGAAAGTACAGAGTGGATCCAGTATACAGTCAGAAGAGATACAAGCCACAAATGGGGTACCTCAGGGATCAGTCCTGGGGCCAGTCCTCTTCAATATCTTCATCAGTGACATTGCAGATGGACTGGAGGGTAAGGTTTGTCTGTTTGCAGATGACATGAAGATCTGCAGCGGAGTAGATGATCCAGATGGGGTGGGCAGAATGAGAAGAGATCTGGATAAACTGGCAAAATGGTCGGAAGAATGGCAACTGGGGTTTAATGCAAAGAAGTGCAAGATCATGCACATAGGGAAGAGAAACCCTGAAGCCACCTATAGGCTGGGAGGGGAGTTGTTGGCAGTCACAAGGGAAGAAAGAGTCTTGGGCATCATCATCACTGATGACCTGAAATCATCCAAGCAGACCACTAAAGCAGTAGGTAAGGCTAGGGGGATGTTGACATGTATTGGTAGGGGTATCACAAGTCAGAAGAGGGAGGAAATAATCCCTCTTTACAAGACACTGGTTAGGCCCCATCTGGAGTACTGCATGCAGTACTGGAGGCCACACCTTCACAAGGACATTGACCAAATTGAGGAACTCCAGTGAAGGGCAACCAAAATGGTGCAGGGACTGCATCAGAAAACATATGAGGACAGATTAACAGAGCTCACTATGTATACCCTAGAGCAAAGGAGGGAGAGATGTGATATGATCGTAACATTCAAACACCTTAAGGGCATTAACAAGGTGAAAGAGTGTAACATGTTTCAATATAAGAAAAATAGCAGGACAAGAGGACACAGCATGAGATTAGAGGGAGGCCGATTAAGGGGTAATGTGAGGAAATTCTTTCACACAGAAAGGGTGGTGGATGCATGGAATGGCCTACCTCAGGAAGTGGTGGATATGAATACAGTGCAGGGCTACAAACAGGCATGGGATAGACATAAGGGTGCAATACAGATGAGTATGAATAGATAGGCCATTGACAGAGCAAAGGCCAATGGCACATTCATAAGGTAGAAAAAGAAACAAGCAGACCGGATGGGCCTTGCAGTCCTTATCTGCTGTCAACTTCTATGTTTCTATGTTTAATACATATATATATATATATATATATATATATATATATATATAATAGATAACCCACTCTTAGGTAATGCGTCGCTCCTGATATCGCAGGCCTTGGGTGTGCATTATGCGCATCGAGGTCGCAGGTCGAGTGCATCAACCACCCAAGGCCTGCGTATATCAGAGCGTGACCGCTCATCCTAGAGTGGGTTATCTATCTTATAAAATGGAAAAATTGTTTTTTTTTGGGGGGGTAAAAGTGCAGGTGTGTGGTCGCGCTCTGACATATGCACAGTCATGTGATGATGATTGTCCACTAGATGAGCTACTTTTTTTCTACCCATTTTATAAATTTATATATATATTTATGCCATACCTGTGAGGATAAAAAATGGCAAATATTTTCAATATTCTCATGGTGGGCAGACCTACAGTGAGAATATCACATTTATCCTCACTGTAGGAAAATTTATCCACACAGTAGGTAGAGATTGGCTCATTCAGTACTCATTTGCATATTCAGCCGCAGTAGCAGTAGTAACTGTATTCAAATGCAAATAACGTAAAAATGAAAACTGATGCCATGGTACTATGAGCACGAAAGTTGTTCAGCACAAAAATATCTACAAAATGAGTGGTGTTTCATTTATGGCTAACTTTTATTTTTTTATATAATTAGCCAACAAACAGCAAAAAATGCATTTATTTTCACTTTTTTTGACAAACAAATGTGAATAACTTTAAAACGAAAAATGATAGCATGGTACTGCGAGGACGAAAGTTGTTCAGCACAAAAATATCTACAAAATGAATGGTGTTTCATTTATAGATACCTTTTAGTTTTTTTCACTTTTTGCAACAAACAAATGCATATAACTTTAAAATGAAAAATAATAGCATAGTACTTTGAGAAAAAAGTTGATCAGGGCAAAAATACCTACAAAATGAGTGATGTTTCATTTATAGATTTATTTTAGATTTTTTATAATCAGCAAAAAATGGCAAGAATTTACTTTTTTTTTTCACTTTTTGGAGTATGGCATAAATGGAATATACAACCCCCCTATAAATATTGTCAATATTTTTGTTCTTGTGTTACTTGACTCAATGTCATCATATAGTAGCTTCACCACTATGATGTTTTTGGGTCAATCGGCACTTTAACAAAAAATATCGATAATATTTGTAGTGGGGGTTAATGTATCCCTTATTTATATATATATATATATATATATATATATATATACATATATATATATATATATATATAAAATATAAAGCATGGAGACAAGACAACCGATTTCATATTGTTAACTTTATTCAAATCAACATTACTTTGAGTAAAATAAACTAAAAAACAGGCAAGTACAAGTTCAATTGTAAAGTGTAAATGTTTAAGAATGTAACAAATACAGAACGAGCAAATGTGTTAACTGATAGGTGAGATCTTCAGTCATCTAGAACTTTCTTGCAGAATGAGAACACTCTGTCACTGCTGCTACTGCTAGCTGGCAAGCATAGGTACTTCTGTGCAAGCTTTGCTGGCTTTGGGAACAGGTGTCTTCCTATCTTATTCCAGAATTCAAGGCAGTTGTCAGTATAACTGTCAGGTTCTAAATATGCTTTTAGTTCACTGAATGACAATAATCTGGTTGTTGTTGAAGAAGGACCACCTAGACTAGATAGCATGTCCTTGACAACAGTTTTTTACCTTTTTGCTGGTGACTCATCATTGGATTTTGCTTTGATATTGACAGTCATTACTGACTTCAATGAAGAAATCATTTCACAATTTGTAGGCAACACTTCACACAGCTGGAGAAGTGTAGAATAGCATGGCTAGACTACTGCCTCCATGTGGGTTCTCCTTATCTCACATGGTCTGGGTTCAGGTTTGGTTCAGGTCCATCTGTTTTTATGTTGGCTCGCGTGTGCACGCCAGCCAACATATTGCATTAGTAGCAGAGTTAGAGGTGTGGTCACTGTGGGTGAATGCAGAGCACACATCAGTGGGTGTGTCCCTCATTCTCCAATAAGATAACATGCAGGCACCACACCAGCAACATGTAAACTGGCCACCAGATCAAAGAAAAGGTCCGCTGCAATGAGAGCAGCCAAGCTCCTCATGCAGTGTGCGTTTTCTGGTGGAGCAGTTTACACAACATGGTGGCATGCAGCCACTTCATTTGCCGACAGGGTAGCCCACTCCCTATTGGCATGATGTTCCCCCCTCCCATCCCAAGTGTGTGCCAAGGGGGTGCCCAATCCCCCTTGGCATCATGACCCCCCAACAGCCTTTCCTTGCCGATGGGGGGCCCAATCCCTTTTGGCTTCAGTCCCCCCTGTCAAGCTTAGTTTACCGATGGGGGAGCCCACTCTCCGTTGGCATACTGTCACCAGCCCCCATGTGTACTGTGTGCCGAGGGATGCCCATTCTCCCTCGGCATCACGCGCGTCCCTCTCACCTGTTTCTGTGCTGATGGGGGGACCAATCTCCATTGGCTGCGGTCCCCCTCCCCATTATGCAGGTGGTAAACTGGGAGCCCACCCCACTGTACCAAACACCTGCAAAAAAAGAAAACCAACCCTCGTTGTCTTTTTTTTACCCTGTTAAAAGAAGAAAATGGTCCTTCGCAGTCTTTCCTACCCCCCAACCCATGCCCACCCTCTGCTACCCTGCCTCCCCACACCCTGCTTCACCCCATACTTACATCCAGAGTCCGGCACAGCGATCTTCAGTGGACCGGGAACACGTCTGCACTCTTCAAAGCCGACCGCGAACTGAAGAAATGCCGATAAGCTGTATAATGGCATAAATAGGGTTTTTTCAACTTTGGTGCATATCTTGGCCATTTTTGGGAATTTTGGCACCAAATTTTCAACATGGGGTTATTGGGACCCCTCCTCACGAATTCAGTCACTGTTATGGCGTTATTCAGTCTCGAAAGGTGATTTTGCAGTCACTGCACAGAATCACCTTTCGGGACCGATTAACAAAACAACAGTGCCACTGTTTATGAGGGGGGGCTCTCAAAAACCTATGTTTCAAATTTGGTGAAAATTTTAAAAAAATGTCTGTTTTATGGGCATGTGTTGCGCAGTTTCCATGCATGCTCGTAAGTTCGTGAATTTGTAATATTTTCACTCAGATTTTCAAAATTGGCATTTTACCACACCTCCTTTTGAACAATACAGCTGTTCTTTTACATATCCTGGCCAAAATGTGTTTTCGCATGTCCGTCACAGAATACCACAGTCACTGTGCAAAATCAGTTTTCTGGACAGTTTGAGATAATGACGGTGACACTGTTCATGAGCAGAGGTCCTAAAATGCCTATGTTGAAAATTTGGTGGTGAAAGTCCATAAAATGGCTGTGTTACAAGCGTGTGTTGTGCAGTTTCCATGCGACTTTGTAACTTAGCAAATTTGCAATATTTTCATGCCAGATTTTCAACACTGGCATTTTTTCACACCTTCTTATGAACACTACAGCTGTCATTTTTCACATCCTGCCCAAAATGTGCTTTCGCACCTGTGGTGCGCAATGGCGTGGTCACTGTGGGAAATCAACTTTTGGGACAGATTAACAAAATCACAGTGCCACTGTTCATGAAGGAAGATCCCAAAATGCCTATGTTGAAAATATGGTTAAAAAAATCCCAAAAATAATTGGGATACGGACGTGTGTTGCGCAGTTTCTATGTCTGCTCATAACTTCACCAATTTTTCATATTTTCACTCCAGATTTTCAATGTTGCCATTTTTTTACACCTCCTCATGAACAATACAGTTGTCTTTTTTCACACCCTGCCCAAAATGTGTTTTTGTGCCTGTATCACCAAATTGCATCGTCACTGTGCAAAACCGCCTTTCGGCTAACAAACTGATAGTGCCACTCTTCATGAGGTGGGGTCACAAAACGCCCATGTTGAAAATTTGCAGTGAAAATACCAACAAATGCCTATGGTGTTAGGGTTTTCGACCATAACACCCCACCCTGTAGAGACTGACAGGCATCAGGGGTGTGGCTTGGGATGATTTGCTGTAATGCTCACGCCATTCCACCCCCACCCCCACCCTGTAGCCAGTCACAGGCATCAAGGTGTGCCTTGGAGTCTTCGGCCCTAAATTACACCCCACTGTCTTACACTGCACCCATCTCAGCGTATTTCCTTATGGAATGGGGCAAGTATAAGGCCCAAATCACACCACGACATTTGTCAGTATCTACAGGTTAGAGTGAGGTTAAATGCCATGAGCGTTAAAGCTGATGACCCAAAGGCACACCGCGACACCTGTCACTCTCTGCAGGGAGGGGGTGGGGTTGGCATCAGTTCAGTACTTCACTGCCATTCTCTATTATGCATCTCTAACTCCTGCACTACCAATGCCAGTGCCAGTGAGACAACATTCGGCATTGACAAATGCTTGTTTATTTTTAGGGTTCTAGTTCAGTTCAAATCAGGCAAAAATAAAGTAGTTCTGGTTCATATCAGGTTCAGTACTCAGAAGAACTCCGGCTCTAATCGTGAGTACTGTAGAACAGCTGTTTCTACAGTACTGTATTCACAATCGCTCATGGACAGTCAGATGGCGGCATGCTGGGCTGGTGAGCAGTGGGCTGAGCCGTCACCGTCACTATTGCCCTAGTTCAGCTTACGTGACCATGGCGAGGGGTGTGTGGTGTGGAGGTCATTAGAAGGTGGGTCAGGAGGGGGTTGGATGTCTTATGGGTGTGGCGGGAACCAATAAACCACCAGGAATATGCAAAACACTTATGGGATGGGCAATCGAGGGTGACTACTATGCATAGGGATAAGGATGGGGTTTCAGCAGAATTAAACAGCACTGCAGTGGAAGCTGTTTAGCGATGCCAAAACTGCTGAATATACTACGGTGGCGAGTGTGCATGAATGCAGCAGTATTTTATAAGCAGTTGTTCTGTGCACAGTGCACTGGGGCCTTTAAATATGTCCCCCTCCATCGGCCAATGCTATTAATAGCATGGCACTAACCGAGTTTGTGCCATGCTAACCATTTGAATATGGGGGTCCTTGAGCTGAAAAAATGGTGATTAGAATAAAGAACTTCTTTATAAGCTCACTGTTTCTTCATAACTTTTTGGTTTTTTGACATTTTGCTCCCAAATTTTTGACAGTCTTTTAATGACCCAACCTTATAATCAAAACAGGTGACATTTTTTAAATCCCATGCAAAAGGTGATTTCATGAAATGACTGCGAAAATATGTTTCAGATGGAAATTTGAAAAATGACACCTGTCATGTTCATGAGGTGGAGTACCATATGTTGAATATGTGAGGCCAAAATCAGGAAAAATAACAAAGTTATGAATAAACATTGAAACATTCAATGTTTCTTTATAAGTTAATTGTTTTTTTAACATTTTGACCACAGATTTTCAAAATTGCCTTTTTGTGACCCCACCTCATGAAAAGACAGGTAAAACTTTTAAATCCAGCCTGAAACATGATTTCATTGCTTGACTAGAAAACAAGTTTCGGTGAGAGGATGTCGAAAGTTTCACCTATGTGGTTCATAAAGTGGAGTGAAAAAAGGACATGTTGAAAATTTGGGTCCAAAATTTGCAAGAAATGCAAAGTTGTGAATAAGCGTTGAAATAAATTCATAACGTCACTGTTTTTTGTCATTTGGGGTCACATATTCAAAACTTAGCCCGGGCGCTAAAGGGGATTTGTCCACACTAACCAGGTTTTGCACCTGATTTGTGGGTGGAGTCTACATTCAGACACCCCACAACATGGGCAAAACCCATTAGTTTCTGAGCACTAAGTTACCGCTGCTCCCATTGCAAATGAGGGGGTCATCCCCTGCATACAAGTGCAGCAGCAAATTCAGAGGTTATCATAGGCTATAAATGACACCCAAACAGGCACATGTTACCACCTTTGCAAACCCTGACTTAATGGGGCGCAAGTCCTTGGTGGTGAGTGAAGGTACTGTACCCACCCCCACCTCACCAAACCACGGTCCTTGGAAGCAGTGACATCCCTGCTGTCTAGCAGCACCCCACCCTTCAATCATCCTCTACTGTATTAGAAAACATGTTCCTGGTGTCTAGTGACATCCCCCACCCTCTGATCATCCCCCACTATGTTATGACAGCTGTCCCTGGTGTCTGGTGGCATCCTTCCATTCATTCGGCTGACACCGTGTTATTACAACTGTCCCTGGCATCTAGTGGTCCCACACCCTCTGATCACCCATCCCCATAAGTGTTTAGGTGTTTCCTGGTGTCCAGTGGTCTCACCCCACTAATCAAGCACCCATCCCTGACACCCATTGCCCTAGTGGCAATTGGACCTCACCCAACTACCCACCTCAAGCTCACCACCTGTCCAACCCCCCCCCTTACTGCACTGTCTGGTGCCAAGTGGGGGATCCAATATGGTAACCAGCACAGCCTTCCTCCCACCACCTCAACTGGCTACTGTATGGCATGACAAGGAGCACGTGTACTGTGTACTGTATAGGGAGCACTTTTGGAGCTGTGCTGGTCACCATATCAGATCCCCCGCACAGCACCAGACAGTGCAGTAAGGGGTGAATGGGTGGTGTGCTCTGTATGAGTGGTGGATTTGGTGCCCTACAGCCAGCAGGACAATGAATGCTTGGCAGATGGAGTTATCACTGGACACCAGGGAAAAGCTAAGCACTTATGTAGATGGGTGATCGGAGGGTGGGGTTGTCACAAGACACCAGGAACAGCTGTAATAACATGGCTGTGTCCAATCAGTGGGTGTGAGGTGCCATTAGACACCAAGCACAGCTGTAATAACTTGATGATGGCTGATTGGAGGGTGGGGATGCCACTAAACACTAGGAACAGCTTTAATAACATGGAGGAGGCCAATTTGAGGGTGGGTGTACCACTGGACTCCAGGGAGGACATGTACTTTGCCGGGACAGGTGTTTGGGGTGTGGGGAAGGCTGCCTGCCACTGTGCCTGCTATGGTGGGTGATCACAGGAGGGGCACAAACCTGCTGCTGCTTCACATGCAAATGAGCCCATAATGGGCATGCATATTGCCCTTGGTGCCTTGCATTACCATTGGGTTCATTTATATGTTGCTGGCTGAATATTGTGCCAGGAGCTCCCAGCACTATCAGGTCTGGGGGTGCAGTTCCCTTCACTTTCCTATGGGCTGCATATAGCCCAGATCCATATCAGGGCAGCACTGCCCAGCTTTGCACTGCCATGACATGGCCCTCTATTCAGTTGGGAAGCTCTGGTGTGCTATCCATCTGAATATAGCATCCTGAGGGTTGGCTACAAGGGCAAGCACAGTGCAAACCGTTGCACTCTGCTTTTGCCCATTACTGAATATCTTGTCCTTTGATCTCAAATTTTCAACAGTCTTTTTATGATCCCACCTTAAGTTCCAAGCAGGTGGAATTCCCATCGAAAAGGTGATTTTGTGTTGTGACTGCAAAAACTTGTTTCTAAGGGGAGGGTAAAAAATTCTATGTTGAAAATCTGGGGCAAAACTATTAAAACAATGGCAAAGTAATGTGTAAAAGTTCAAAATGCATTAAAAAGCCATTAATTGGACATACCTTGTTTTCAGTCAGTTAGTGGTCAGTGCTAATAGACGCAGGAGGTGCCATTGGACTGGATAGGTAAGTGAGGGGTGTGGGATGTGTGGGGGGTAGTGGGTGCTGAGACGCAGTTCACCTAGAATTTAGCAATTACTGACTGCGGTGGCTGAAGCGACCCCAAAATATTTAGCCATTGTTTGAAAACGTGGATTCCACAATGGTATACACTGCAAAATTATTTTTTCCAAACTATGTACAGTACTGTGGCTAAAAATGGCATGAACAGGCAATTTTCACCTCCATGGCACAGGAAACTTTATAAATCTCAGAAACACACTAAGTCATTCACCAGCGCAATGTGGCTTTTGGCAAGCGGGAATGCAGAGCACTACTGGGTCTCACTTATGCCACCCACTAATCAGCATAGATGCCCTAAGTCTGTATTGCACTTTCTCTGCTTTTTTTATGTCCTTCTTATATTGTGGTGACCAGAAGTCTACATAGTATTTTTAACTGAGGCCTCATCAGCACCCTACTGAGGAGTAAAATCCCTTTCGATCTTCATGTGATTTGCTTTGCTAACAGTCATTACTCTGTATTTAACTTGCTTGTGTCACATTTATTTTGGGACATAAATGCATTAACAGAAGGATCACTCCAAATCCAGCATCTGAGAGCAGCTTTATTAGATGATATTCAAGACTCCCTGCCGGAGAGCCTGCTTCAACAAATCCTTAGGTATGCACTTGACTTGCTTCTTAAATTAGCCTGTGCAAGAACATACCAACAGCATTTCAACTGGCTCTGGGGCACCTGCAGGGTTCCCCTTTTTATTTGTCTGCAGCATTGCAGCCACACCTGAGAGACACAGACACTCAGAAATCCCTTCCTTTCAGTAATGCAGCAGAAAGCTCCTGGTAGTTGCTTGAGACCATAACCTGTCTACTTGTATCTCACCTGTTTGCATTGCCTTTATTTGGGAATATAAACCTATTAAAGAAAGGACTGCACTATCCACAGAAAGTATTGGAGTACTGCTTCACTTGATGAAATTCAAGACACCCTGCTCTGATGTATCCTTAGGTATGTTATGAGTTTACATCTTACACTGCCCATGGCAACAGTACCCTTGGTTATTTACATGGATTTTACAACACCTGCAGTATGACTTATTTTTTTTTCCATTTCCCCTCCCCCACTGACTCCTTCGGAAGTGCCAGCTCTTAGTGCTATAAATGGTCTCTTCAGTAAAGCACGTTGAAAACTAAAACTTAGAACGTCTTCAGTGATGGTGAAGGCACACTGATCTCACCTTTTTTTTGGTGTCTTAGCCATCAATTCCTTAGCCCCTCCTTTAGGAACTGCTTCCTGAAACACAGTCTCCAGGTCTAGCCTCAGAGGGAGGGGAAGGGAAGAGTTCATTGCTGGTTTTAGGCACCAGTAAACCCTGCCGTCACTGGGAGCCCCTACCTATGGTAGGGCCCCAACCAGAGAAGTTTACCTTAATTATTTTTAATTTTTATGTTGGCTTGTGCATGCATGTGCAAGCAACATCTTGTGGTAGTAGCACTGTAGTAGCACTTTCAAAGGTGTGTCAGTGTTGTGGCGAATCCAGGGGATGCTTTAGTCGGTGTGTCCCTCAGCTGCCAACCAGTGACCATGCTGCCAATGATAGCAGTTTCAGAGAGTGCCACCAACTTGAAACAAATCCGCTGCTGCAATGAGAGACATGCTCGCCATTGCAACGGCAGATCTGACATGCCTCCATTATGTGCCATCCCTGGTGAAACATTTCAATTAACATGGCAGTGGCTCTCGCCATCTGCCTCTCACAATCCCTAGAAAGCTGACTTCGGGGGTGCCCAATGCCCCTGTCAGCATGCCCCCTCCCCAGTTCAATTTGTTTGCTGTTGGGGGTGCCCAATCCCCATCGGCATAATGTCCCCCCAGTTTCATTTGTCTGCCAATGGGGGTGCCCAGTCCCCCTCAGCATCATGTCCCCCCAACACAGACATGCTTTCTTTGCTGATGGGGTGCCCAATTCCTGTCAGCTTCAGCCCCCCAAAAAAAGACAGGTGGCACACTGGGAGCCAACCCCAGTGTGCCCAAATGTATTTGTGTAACCTGTAAAAAAAAAAAACCTTCTCCCGAAGTTTTTTCTCTTTTTCCCGGTAAACAAGAGAATGGTCCCTTGTTGCCATGACTCCCCTCCTCTCCAACCCGCACCCACCATCTATGCACCCCACCCCCACACCCCCTTACCCCATACTTACCTCCAGAGGCCCAATGTGGTGATCTTCGGTGGACCAGGAGGTGTCTGAACTCTTCAAAAGCTGACTGCGATCTAAAGAAAATCACAGTAAGCTGTATAATGGCATTAATGGGGGAGGTTTCAACTTAGGTGGATATCTGGGCTATTGTTTTGACTTTTGGCTCCAAATTTTCAGCATGGGGTTCTTGGGACCCCACCTCATGAAATCAGTCACTGTCATTTAATTATTCTGTCCTGAAAGGTGATTTTCCGGTCACTGTGCAAAGTCACCTTTCAGGACTGATTAACAAAATGACAGTGCTATTATTCATGAGGTGGGCTCTCAAAAAGCCTATGTTGCAAATTTGGTGAAAGAATTCCAAAAAATGACTGTGTTACAAGCATGCATTGAGCAGTTTCCACGCACGCTCGTAAATTCAAGAATTTTTAATATTTTCACTCCAGATTTTCAACATTGCCATTTTTTCACACTTTCTTATGAACAGTAAAGCTGTCATTTTTCACATCTTGCCCAGAATGTGTTTTCGCACATGTAGCCCACAATGGCGCGATCACTGTGGGAAATCAGTGTTCAGGACAGATCAAGAAAATCACAGCGACACTGTTCATGAGCAGAGGTCCCAAAATGCCTATGTTGAAAATTTGGTGAAAAAATTCCAAAAAATGACTGTATTACAAGTGTGCATTGTGCAATATCTATGCATGCTCGTAAGTTTGCACATTTTCTATATTTTCTCTCCAGTTTTTCATCATTGCCATTTTTTTAAACCTCCTCATTAACAGTATAGCTGTCATTTGTCCCATCCTACCTGAAATGTGTTTCCACACCCGTGGCTGCCAATGGCACAGTTGCTGAGCGAAATCACTTTTCAGGATTGAGTAATGAAATGACAGTGCCACTGTTCATGAGGTGCGGTGCCAAAAAGCCAATGTTGAAAATTTGGAGTGAAAATACCAGCAAACACCTGGAGCATTAAGGTTTCCAATCATACAGCCGCCCTATAGAGACTGACTGGTGTCAGGGACGTAACTTGGGTTCGTCGGCCATAATGTTTGCAGAATTCTACCCCCACCCCCCACCCTACAGACACTGATAGGAATTGAGATGTGCCTTGGATTCCGTCACCCTAACGTTCACCCCCTTCTCCTATATTGAACCCATCTCAGCTTATTTCCTAATGGAATGGGTGAGCATAAGGGCTGAAGACCCCAATGCATACCCCGACAACTGTCACTCTCTGCAGTGTGGGGTGAGGTGGAATGACATAAGCATTATGGCAGACCCAAAGCCAAACTCCCAATGCCTTTCAGTCTCTGTGGGGGGGGGGGATGTGTTGGCACTGCTTCAATACTTCATTGCCATTCTGATTTTGCATTTCTAACTCCTGTACTACCAATGCCAATGCCAGCAAGCCAACATTCAGCACTGACAAATGCTTGTTTTATCTTATTATCTTCATAAAACAGGAACAAAGGGCTGTGCCACACCTTCTGATGTGGCATCATGATGGCATAAAATGCCTTACTAAGCTATGACCCAGTCAATAAGATGCAGATAGGCAGCAGTGGGTAGGATGGGAAGAACAGCCCAAAGGACTAACACTGTTGCCTCCCCTTAAAAATTTTAAACATACCACTGGTTGTGCTGAAACTAAAATAAAATGATGTACACATGGGTTACAGTCAAACACATGGGATGAAGGTCAGTCAAGTGAAGGGGGTCTCTATGACTTCACTAATCTGGCTGGGGTCCCCCAAAACCCTAAAGCCAGCCCTGGGAGAGTTCGCCATGACAAGCCAATAGAGATGGAAACACAATTCACGGTGGTGGTGGAGGAGGGACATCAGGGGAGGTGAAGCCTCGGGTAGGTATGCCCATTGCCCATGATATATGGTAGCAGGTGATTATCATCTGCAGAGTGACTATTTTCCCAGGTTCTGTACTAAGTCCCACTTCTAAAGATGCAAGCCATGAAGATGCCAGTGTTTCCACCCCCCGCATCAAACTTTGCAGTGTCCCTCTCTTCCTTATTTTCCAAAAATATTTTATTGAAGATTTGTGTCAGTACATGGAAACATTCTCAGAGTTTGCAAGAATGTTTGTATCTAAAAGTAAAATTACATTTCAAGGGCACGGGGTCATTATGTGAAAATAGTAACATCACGGCAATAACAGCCACAAGCAAAATGGCGTGCTCCGACATAACGTCGGGCAAACACCACCTCTACAATAAAAGTGCACACCCTATAGAAAATAATGGCACTTTTGTTTTGTGGGGGGTTTCACCCTGCACCCTATCCCGACATATGCGGCCAAGCCACCACACACTCGGACTTGAAATAATTAACTCTTAGGGGGTGTGGAGTTTGGGGATAGAGAGAAACTTGAACAGAGAAAAAAACTTTTTTAACAAAACGTAGTGACATCAGGAGATCTGGGGGGAACTGAACCGTGGTCCCAGGTCTCCAATGCTGCCATGTGCTGGTTCCTTAGCCACTCCATCATGGGAATGGCGTGACCAGGTACCACACAACACACACAGCAGCTTGATCCTTTTCCAGTTTAAGTACACAGCGACAGGGGTAGCAGTAATTCACTACCACTATTATACCCCTGTAGCTCTAAATGTTTCCATGCTTTACACAGCGTGGCTCTTGCCATGCTGTTTGAGCAGCGGCATATTGACCTGGTACCTATTTCAAAGTAAACCAGATACAGAAAAGTGCATTCCTGTCTCACCAAAAATATAACTAAAAACAGGTCTAGGTTCCCATGTAGCACTGAAAATAAACCACTCGGGCATTTCACCCGACGAAGAGGGGGGAGAGCTAGAACCCGTCGTTATACTAGCCCCGGCTTTGAGGTCAACTATGTGAAAAATATCAAGCTGTATTTTCTCCACATCTTTAATCCAACCCCTTGTGTAAATGAGCTTTTCCAGAGTGCATGCTCAGCCATATAGTTCAGCCACGTTTTGTGAGAGGGAAAATTGGGGTACTTCAAGGATTACAAAATGATGAGCTTCACACAAACTAAAACATTATATACTAGAGTAAATTGACCTAATGTAAGGTCTGTAGTTTCATCTAGTTTTCCCGGTAATATGGTCCTGTGTGGGAAAAAAAACATATCTTTACTGAAACAATCCTTAATAATAGCTATTTTATTGGCCCAACATGAATCCAGCCAGGGGCATAATAGTAGCATGTGAGGTAGCTGGGCATTTTCATCCCCACACCTGGTTATCTAGGTTACATGCTCTTCAGTTTGCCAGGTGTGTAATACACATGATGTAAAGATATACGATATACTGAGCCACCCATAGCTGGCTTGGAATTGGCCTCCTTATGCCCTCCTCTTGCAAATCTGCCTAATCTTTATCAGAAATTTCTCCTCCCAACAATGTCTGCCATTTTGACATTATAACAAGAGAAGGGATTGTGTGAATGGGACTGGATGATCTTATAAACAGATGAAATAAGCCCAGTACTCTTATCTGCAGACTGAAGTGTACAAGCCACCAAAGAAGAAAGCACCAAGGTAAGATCTCTCCCATGTTCTTTAGTAAGGTAATGTTTAAGTTGGATATATTGAAAAACTTGATGTGAGGGAAGCCTGTATTTATTATATAGCTGTCCTAAGGAGCAAAATCGTCGCTGTTCCCACAGATGGCCCACCAGGGAAATAGTTGTTTCCCACCAGCACTGAACACCCAGGGCATCTAAAAAAAGATGGTGCCACTGGATTTCTCCATAGATGACTAAGTACCCCTAAGCTCACAGGTGCATTGTTATGAACATGACACCTATGCCATATTCTAAGTATGTGCTCAATTACAGGATTTCCTTTAGCAATTGTGACATTTTTGATAGCTGAACTGTATAACATATCAGTCAATATCTGCCTCTTTGTCCAACCCTTTTCAATGAGGGATCTCATGTCAATGCAATCTGGTTTATGCACAGCCATGAATCATAGCGTATTATTTTATTTTTAATTTTATTTATTGAAATGTTTTACCAGGAAGAACATACTGAGCAATATTGCTTATTTCCAGATGTGTTATGGGAGGAGGAAGGGAGAATACAGCAGATAATACAATTTAGGTACAATAGGCAAAAGAACAAAACAAAAATAAGTGTGACAGTACAGGATGCAAAGTTAATATACAACATTAAGTGTGGCAACATAGGAATTACATGCAGATAGCAGTCAGTTGACTGGCACATAGGCTTAGGGGCATAGGGTAGTGGGAAAGGAAGAAGGGGGGGTGGAGAATAAAAATGGGTAATCCAGAAAGGGGGGGGGTTAGGAGGACGAGGGTAGGTGGTAATTGAGAAGCCAAATAATAATATTCTGCTTTTGGTACCTCCAGTCCACCCCAGGGATGTAGCTGTGTCAGAGTCTCAGGCTTAATTCTGACTGCCTTGCCCCGCCAATGCCAAGAGCTGAAAGCAATCCTCACCTAAGTTAAAAAATGTTTGGGAACAGAGATTGGCAGCACCTGAAACAAGTACAGAAGCTTCAGCATTATAAACATTTTAAGAATATTGCCTTTACCAATTAACAAAAAGGGTAAATTCTTCCATCAGTATAATTCAGCCTGTATTAAAAAATTTTTTTTTGGGGGGGGGGGACTCTACACAAGAACAAGGCGGCATGATATGAGGTTGAAGGGTGAAAGACTAAGGGTTAATTTTAGGAAGTACTTTTTCACTGAGAGGGTGGTGAAGCCATGGAATAGCCTTCCAGCAGAAGTGGTACAGTAGGTGTGAAAACAATGCAGGGGTTTGAGAGTGCATGGGATAGACATAAGGGTACACTGGAGATACGCAGAGCAGGAGAGAAGCAGATCAAATAGGATCTGGGGCTGCAGCAGTAAGTAGTAAAACTGGCAGACATGGTATGCCGTATGGTCCTTCTCTGATGACAGATTCTGTGTTTCTATGTTTTATGTTTTCCATAAATGGCCTTATATAAGTCGATGACTTTGGGTGTGTTGTTGACCCCAAGATTCTTGAATCCACCTGCATCCATTTAAAGAGAAGACAAGCCAGCTGTGGGATTCTAGGAAGCGAATGCTGGGGCATTGCAATGGACTTATGCCAATTAATTTTGTAGTCCAATTGGGCAGGGGAAGATCCAGGATTTTAAGAAGGGTCGTGTGGCAATAATAAAAGGGCAGAGCCAAAGAGGTGTGGCTGCAAGATGACATAACTCTTATGGTTTCATTATTATGCACTAAATGAAATGACTGTGGTGGGCCACAACAAAGTTAATTTTAGTTGTTTTATGCACATTACATTTAAAAACGTTACTGTTGCTTGTAACATCAAATGCATGATTTATGTAATACACCCTTTTTTTACTTACAATTAAGTTAGAGTAACACATTAATATGCACTCTTCATTTATTTAACAGTGGTTAAGCACAGTAGCTTTTGTTTTATAATTACAATGCTTTCCATCTGACCTGTGTATTCTATGTTATGTTATTTATTGTTTTACAAAAATAAACTGGATATATATGTAAGAAACTAAAGAATTAGACAGAACCATGCCCTCAGTAATCTGTATATATACTTACATTATACATTGTTAGAACATTGTCACACAGTGCAACAAATACAATATGACAATGCAAGAGAAGTGTTGTGTAATGCACCTAGGAAGAAGAAACCTAAAAGGTGCTTACTGGCTGATGGGTCAGCCACTTAGAGAGTCGGCAGAGTAGAGGGAACTTGGTATTGTAATGGACCAACATCTTACCTTTGATACACATTGTAATAAACAAATAATTAAGGCTAAAATGGTTCTGTGGAACATAAAGAGAAACTTTAAAAGTAGGAATGAGCAAGTTATCATGCCCCTTTATAGAAGTTATGTCAGGCCTTTGCTGGACTACGGCAGCCTAGTTCGGGGGTCTCTCAAAAAAGGTTGTCTAAATAAGATTGAAAGGGTCCACAGACAGTCTACTAAACTAATCCCCAACGTGAAGGACCGTCCTTATACAGAACGTTTAAACAAACTGAAGTTGATGTCTCTAGAAACCAAAAGAATAAGGGGGAATTTGTTTATGTGCTATGACATTATGTAGGATGCATATTTATTGAGTGAACTGAATATGGAATTCAGACATGAGGTAGCAGTCCATACAGATGTGACATGAAAAGGGTAATGAGCTAGATTTTCATTATATTTTTAACTTTAGGAATGCTCATTAAGCATATAAATAATCACTAGCGTTAGGTCTTTTTTCATCAAACATACTGCTATTTATTTTTGATTGCTATTAGTTTGTTTATATATGTGTTTAAAGGTATACACATGTCCTCTTTTTCTAAATTAACAATGAAGTTGTACTTTGCATACTAATTTATTTATAGTTGCACTTTAGTACATTGCACTTTCCTTGCATGTAATTAGCACTTTGTGGAACAATGGTTCATTATTTATTTGGTGTTCCATTAATGAGATATGTCTTTAAATATGTCTTTGTTAATTTAAAAGGGGGGGTACTATATAAGTGTTGTTGTATCTCGCTGCTGACATCTTGATAAAGCCTCTGTTGGTGACGTGAAATGTTGATGGCAAGAGGGGAATGCTACCACTGTTTTACACTAGGGGCAATAGCCTACTTTTTACAATGCTTTTTAAACATTAAAACCGTTTTCTACTGTGTCCTAGTGTGAGGACTGTTCTTCCTCTTAATCCGTTTGAGCCAGCCTTTTTTCATTTTTTGTGTTGTTATTTATTTGGCGTGGCTCTGGTCAGTTTATGACCTGAGCCTCCCCTTCCGCGATATTGTTGGTAGTCCCTAGAGGACACCAGTTACAACTTAGACATAAGACATTTAACTCTAATACAAGGAAGGCGTTCTTCACCCAGAGGGTGGTACACCCCTGGAACCAGTTACCATTACAAGTTATCGTCGGCAAGGACAAGAGGCAATTCAAGCATTGGTTAGATACTTACATCATGGAAGGGAGTACACTTTCTTATTATGGGTAATGAGGCAGGAGTGCACATGGGCAGACAGCCCCCTATGCTCCTAATTACCTTAGTACGTACCTTAGTATGAACAGTCCTTTGATTTTGCCTTTAAACCTTGCACAGGACAATGCAGTGAGCATAGCAGCTCCTCAGTTAAAAGTACAGTTTTCAAATGATTTTTATTTTCTATTGCCATATGGAAGTTTAATAAGATTTCAGCTTCAAATCCACTTTCTTTGAACAGCTTGTTTCCTTCATTCTTAATCTTGTCATATGTGCAAGCCGTCGGTTTCTAAACACAAGTTATATTTCTTTCCTATATTTATTATTTTACATGTTCTCATGTGAAAAATTGAATTCACCTTTAAACAAATGACCAGATATTGGTCTGCAAAAACTGCAGTAAATCTCATCTGTGTGGCACTGATGCATATATCTGCTCAGTTACCAAATAAAAACATTTAAAACTTTGCACACTGTGTAAACATTTGGCTTGCTACTGCCTGAATAAGAGCATTTTACTTCATTTACTGTTTTTATATTGGCTTGCACGCATGCCCAAGCAACATCTTGAGGTAGTAGTACATTTCAGAGGTGTGTCAGGGTTGTGGCGAATGCAGGGGATGCTTTAGTGGGTCCGTCCTTCAGCCAGCAAACAGTGCTGCTGATGACAGCAGTTTCAGAGAGAGAGAGAGAGAGAGAGAGAGAGAGAGCCACAGAGTTGAAACGGATCTGCTGCTGCAATCAGAGACAAGCTCGTCATTGCAACGGCAGATGACACACCTCCATTACATGCCTTTCCAGGTGAAATATTTCATAAATATTGCAGCTCTTGCCATCCACCATACAATCCCCAGAAAGCCGACATCGGGGTGCCCAATCCCAGTCTCAGCATGTCCCCCCACCCACACTAAGTGGAATACCATAACATGGCAGCTCCTGCTGCCCATCACAGACTCCAGAAAAGCCAACATTAGGGTGCCCAATCCCCATGTCGGCATCCCCCCACTTTGTGTGTCTTTTCTGGTTAAACAGTTGCCTCTTTCCTTTCTGACACTGGGATGCCCACTTCCAGTGTTGGACGTGCACACCCCCGCACCCGTCTATATGCCTTGCCGACATCAAGGTGCCCAATCCCTGTGTTGGCATCCCCCCCAGAATTCTGGCGCACTGGGAGTCCTCCCCAGTGTGCCTAGTTTTTTTTTTTTTTTTTTTGTGTAACCCGTAAATGAAGAAGACCTTCCCTTGCTGTCTTTTTTACCCCTGCAAACAAGAAAATGGTCCACTGTTGTCTCCCTCATCCCCTCCCACATCCCCACCCTCCCTCTGTGCACCTACCTCCCACATCCCCTCACTCATACTTACCCTCTGGAGGTCGGGAGCCACGATCTCCTCTGAACCTGGACACGTCTGCACTCTTCAAAGCTGAACTGCGAGCTGAAGAAATGATGGTAAGCTTTACAATGGGAGGCAATGGGGGGTTTCAACTTAGGTTGATATTGCAGCTATTTTTTGGAAGTTTTGCCCCAAAGTTTCAACATGGGGTTCTTGGGACCCCACCTCATGAACATGTCATTGTCATTTAATTTCTCGGTCCTGAAAGATGATTTCGTGGTAGCTGTACGGAATCACCTTTTGGGACTGATTAATGAAATGACAGTGCCATTGTTCATCAGGGGAGGGCACAAAAAACCCATGTTGCAAATTTGGTGAAAAATTCCAATAAATGACTGCATTATGAGCGTGCATTGCGCAGTTTCTATGCATGCTTGTAACTACGCCAGTTTTTAATATTTTCTCTACAGATTTTCAACATTGCCATTTTTCATACCTCTTTATGAACAGTATAGCTGTCATTTTTCACATCCTGTCCGAAATGCGTTTTCACACCTGTGGTGCAGAATGGCCCGGTCGGTGTGGGAAATCAGCTTTCAGGACAGATTAACAAAATCACAGTGCCACTGTTCATGAAGAGAGGTTCAAAAATGACCATGTTGAATATTTGATTAAAAAATTCCAAAAAATGATTGCATTACAGGCATGTGTTGCGCAGTTTCTACGCACATTCTTAACTTCACCAATTTTTCCTATTTTCACTCCAGATTTTCAACATTGCCATTTTTTCACACCACCTCATGAACAGTACAGCTGTCATTTTTCACATCCTACCACAAATGTGTTTTCACACCTGTGGTGCCAAATGGTGCAGTCGCTGTGTAAGACCACCTTTCGGGATTGAGTAATGAAATGATAGTGCCACTGTTCATGAGGTGGGGTCACAAAAATCCCATTTTGGAAATTTGGAGTGAAAATACCAATAAACATCTGGGGTGTTAGGATTTCAAACCATAATTCCCTACTCTCTAGAGACTGACAGGCGTTGGGGGTGTGACTTGGAATCGTAGGCTGTAATGCTCACACCATTTTGAGGTAGTACTTTTTCACAGAGAGGGTGATGGATGCATGGAACAGCCTTCCTGAGGAGGTTGTGGGGTCTAAAACTGTGGGAGAATTCAAAAATGCAGGGGACAGACATAAGGCAATTTTTGTGGGGGGTAGGAAGAAATAGGCTGTTGGTTAAATAGGATCTGCAGCTTATCCTCTAGGTAAGGAAATGGGCAGACTAGGTGGGCCAAGCGGTCCTTATCTGCCATCAAAGTCTATGTGTCTATGTTACATTCCACCCCCACCCTGCAGCCAGTGACAGGCATTGAGGTGTACCTTGAGGTCTTTGGCCCCAGTGTTCACCACATTCTCCTATACAGCACCCATCTCAGCATATCTCCTTATGGAATGGGGTGAGTATAAGGCCCGAAGACCCCAAGGCACATCACGACACCTGTCAGTGTCTACAGGGTAGAATGAGGTGAAATGGCGTGAGTGTTATGGCCAATGACCCAAAGGCACACCCCCAATGTCTGTCAGTCTCTGCAGGGTGGGGGTGGGGTTGGCGTCAGTTCAATACCTCACTGCCATTTCTATTATGCATCTCTCTAACTACTGCACTACCGATGACAATGCCAGCAAGCCAACATTTGGCACTGACAAATGTTTGTTAAACTAGCAGCTTGCTCTTTTTATGTTGATTGCTCGCTTGCGCAAGAAACATGTTGCGGCAGGTTTCTCCAGAAGCAAGTTGTGGAGGTGTGGCACTGTTGTGCCCAATGCCTCTACAGCCTGCAAAGGCTTGTCCCCTGTCCCCCAATGCCGTGGCATGCTGCTGCTGACACTAGTTCAGCCAGCATGCCACAACTTTCTAAAAAATCAGCCGCTGCAATCAGGGGCCACCTCGTCATTGCAGAGTCAGCCATCGGCTGCAATGAGGAAGCCACCCGTCATTGCAGGGTGGGATGTAGGACCCCTGATATTGTTTGTGAACATGGCAGCGGCTTGCCACCGTATTCACAAACAATATTTTACCCCTCCATGTTTATTTGCCGATGGGGGAGCCCACTCCCCATCGGCATAATGTACCCCCTGTTTTATTGTCTGCCGATGGGGTGCCCAATCCCTGTCGGCAGAAAGGAATTCCCCTTTGTTGTTTGCTGGACGGTGGTTCCCAACTTGCTGGCAGAAAATAATTCCCACCCTGTTATTGTTTGCTGACGGGGCTGCCCAATCCCCATCGGCCAAAGCTGCCCTCAAAAAACGAGTCCGGTGGCATGCTGGGAGCCCACCCCAGCGTGCCACATGCCCCTGTAAAGCTAAAAACAGTCCCACGATGTTTTTTTCTTTTTTATTACCTGAAAAAAAGGAAACGGTCCCTTGTAGTCTCCCTGCCCCCCTACCGCAACCCGCACCCACCCACTGCACACCCTGCTCCTCACACCCCCCCACCCCATACTTACCTCCAGAGCTTGGTGCGATGATCTTTGCTGGACCGGGAACACGTCTGTACTCTTCAAGCCGACTGCGAACTGAGGAAATGCCGGTAAGCTGTATAATGTAATACATAGGGTTTTTTCAACTTTGGTGCATATCTTGGGCATTTTGGGGAATTTTTCCACCAAATTTTCAACATGGGGTTTTTGGGACCCCTCCTCATGAATTCTTGAACTGTCATGGCGTTAATCGGCCCCGAAAGGTGGTTTCGTGGTCACTGTGCGGAATCACCCTTTGGGGCCGATTAATGAACTGACAGTGCCAGTGTTTATGAAGTGGGCTCTCAAAAAGCCTATAGTTGTAAATTTGTGGAAAAACCAAAATTACTGTTTTATGAGCGTCTACGCAGTTGCTACGTACGCTCGTAACTTTGTGAATTTACAACATTTTCATGCCAGATTTTCAACATTGGCATTTTGTCACACCTTCTTGTGAACAGTATAGCTGTCATTGTTCACATCCTGGCCGAAATGTGTTTTCGCAGTTCCGGTGCAGAATGGCACGGTCGCTGTGGGAAATCAGTGTTCAGGACAGATTAAGAAAATGACCGTGACACAGTTCATGAGTAGAGGTCCTAAAATGCCTATGTTGAATATTTGGTAACAATACTCCATAAAATGACTGTGTTATGAGCGTACGTTGCGCAGTTGGCACGTACGCTCGTAACTTCGCGAATTTATAATATTTTCACTCCAGATTTTCAACATTGCCATTTTCCCACATCTACTTATGAACAGTGCAGCTGTCATTTTTCCCATCCTGGCTGAAATGTGTTTTCACACTTCCGGCGCAGAATACAGCAGTAGCTGTAGGAAATCACTGTCCGGGACAGATTAAGAAAATGACAATGATACTGTTCATGAGCAGAGCTCCTAAAATGCCTATGTTGAAAATTTGGTGATGATAGCCCATCAGTTGACTGTGTTACAAGTGTTCGTTGCGCACTTTCCACGCACCCTTGTAACTTCGCAGATTTGTAATATTGTCACACCAGATTTTCAACAGTGCCATTTTTTCACACCTCCTTATAAGCAGTACAGCTGTCATTTTTCACATCCTGACCAAAATGTGTTTTCACAGTTCCGGTGCAGAATAATGTGGTTACTGTGGGAAGTCAGTGTTCGGGACAGATTAAGAAATTGACAGTGGCACTGTTCATGAGTAGAGGTCCTAAAATCCCTATGTTGAAAATTTGGTGACGAAACTCCATAACATGACTGTGTTACAAGCATGCGTTGAACTGTTTCCACGCACCCTTGTAACTTTGCAAATTTGTAGTACTGTCACGCCACATTTTCAACAGTGGCATTTTTCCACAACTCCTTATGAACACTACAGCTGTCATTTTTCACATCCTGGCTAAAATATGTTTTTTCACTCCTGCCGAACAATAGCATGGTCACTTTGGGAAATCACTATTTGGGACAGATTAAGATCGACCGAGTGAGAGGGAGGAGTGACCGAGCTCAACTGAGCTCTGTCGGGACTGCTGCGGATTTGTTTGTGGGCAGACAAAGGCCTCAACACAAGAGCCCAGTACAAAAGGGCAGCCTGCAGCACTGGGAGAAACAGAATGAGAGAGCGAGTGAGGGAGGGGGAGTGAGCGAGCTCACGGAAGCGCAATCAGGACTGCTGCAGATTTCTTTGTGGGCAGAAAAAGGCATCAATACAGGCAGGGGCCCAGTACAAAAGGCCAGCCTGCAGCGGTGGGAGAAACAGTATGAGCGAGTGAGACAAGGGGACTTAGTGAGCTCAACAGAGCTCTATCAGGACTGCTGGGATTTCTTTGTGGGCAAAGAAAGGTGCCAATGCAGGCAGGAACCCCGTACAAAAGGGCAACTTGCAGCGCCAGGACAAACAGAATGAGCGATGAGAGAGGGAGACTGTGTGACCTCAACGGAGCTCTGTCAGGACAGCTGCGGAGTTCTTTGTGGACAGACAAAGGTGCCAATGCAGCCAGGAGCCCGATACAAAAGCTCAGTCTGCAGCGCCAAGGGAAACAGAACGAGTGAGTGACAGAGCGGTAGTGAGCGAGCTCAACGGAGCTCTAGTGTGACTGCTGCAGATTTCTTTGTGGGCAGAAAATGCAGAAACGCAGACAGGAGCCCAGTACAAATGGCCAGCTTGCAGCGCTGGCAGAAATGGAATGCAAGAGTGACAGAGGGGGAGTGAGCGAACTCAGTGGAGCTGTGTCGGGACTGCTTCAGATTTCTTTCTGGCCAGAAAAAGCTGCCAATGCAGGCAGGAGCCCAGTACAAAAGGGCAACCTGCAGTGCCAGGAGACACAGAACAAATGAGTGAGGGAGGGGGAGTCAGTGAGCTCAACGGGGCTTTGTTGAGACTGCTGCAGATTTGTTTGTGGGCAGAAAAAGGCAGCAATGCATGCAGAAGCCCAGTACAAGAGGGCAGCCTGCAGTGGCAGGAAAACCAGAATGACCAAGTGAGTAAGCTCAACAGAGCTGTATTGTAACTCCTGCAAATTTATTTGTGGGCATAAGAAGGCAGCAATGCAGGCAGGAGCCCAGTAGAAAAGGGCAGCCTGCAGCGCCGGCAGAACAGAATGAACAAGTGAGAGAAGGGGAGTGAGTGAGCTCAACGGAGCTTTGTCGGGACTGCCATAACACGGCTGTGTTACCAGTATGCACTGAACTGTTTCCACGCACCCTTATAACTTCGCAAATTTGTAATACTGTCACGCCACATTTTCAACAGTGGCATTTTTCCACAACTCCTTATGAACACTACAGCTGTCATTTTTCACATCCTGGCTGTAGTATGTTTTTGCACTCCTGCCAGACAATAGCACGGTCACTCTGGGAAATCAGTGTTTGGGACAGATTAAGATCGACCAAGTGAGATGGGGGAGTGACCGAGCTCAACTGAGCTCTGTCAGGACTGCTGTGGATTTGTTTGTGGGCAGACAAAGGCCCCAACACAAGAGCACAGTACAAAAGGGCAGCCTGCAGCACTGGGAGAAACAGAACAAGAGAGCGAGTGAGGGAGAGGAAGTGAGCGAATTCACTGAAGTGCTGTCAGGACTGCTGCAGATTTCTTTGTGGGCAGAAAAAGGCATCAATACAGGCAGGGGCCCAGTACAACAGGCCAGCCTGCAGCGGTGGGAGAAACAGTATGAGTGAGTGAGACAAGGGGACTTAGTCAGCTCACCGGAGCTCTAGCAGGACTGCTGGGATTTCTTTGTGGGCAGAAAAAGGCACCAATGTAGGCAGGAGCCCCGTACAAGAAAGCAGCTTGCAGCGCCAGGACAAACAGAATGAGCAATGAGAGAGGGAGACTGCGCAACCTCAATGGAGCTCTGTCAGGACAGCTGCGGATTTCTTTGTGGACAGACAAAGGTGCCAATGCAGCCAGGAGCCCCATACAAAAGTGCAGTCTGCGGCACCAAGAGAAACAGAACGAGCGAATGACAGAGCGGTACTGAGAGAGCTCAACGGAGTTCTAGTGTGACTGCTGCAGATTTCTTTGTGGGCAGAAAATGCGGCAATGCAGGCAGGAGCCCAGTGCAAATGGCCAGCTTGCAGCGCCGGCAGAAACGGAATATGAAAGTGACAGACGGGGAGTGAGCGAGCTCAACGGAGCTTTGTCAGGACTGCTGCACATTTCTTCATGGGCAGAAAAAGGTGCCAACAGAGACAGGAGCCCAGTACAAAAGGGCAGCCTGCAGTGCCAGGAGAACCAGAATGAGTGAGTGAGACAGGCGGAGTGAGCGACCTCAACAGAGCTCTGTCGGGACAGCTGCGTATTTCTTCCTCAGCAGAACAAGGTTCCACTGCAGGCAGCAGCCCACTACAAAAGAACAACCTGCAGCACCGGGACAAACAGACTGAGTCAGTGACAGAGGGCCTCTGAGCGAGCTCAACAGACCAACGCAATCAACATTCGGCATTGACAAATGCTTGTTTGGAATGGATTTCATGCTTATCCAGTAGAAACATATTAGAATCTCCTAGCAATCAGTCTTGAATTCAATTATCTTATAAATAATAACCAATGTTTAACCTACATGCTAACTATTTCTGAAATGGCTTTTGTGCTGACATGGTAGAGAGCTGCTAAAATCTCCTGGCCAGTATTTTATAGGTGTCCATGCTTGTATAACTGCTGAATTAGTACAGAGGAAGTATTTCAGTGCACACATATATGCCCTTCTTTTATTTTATCTGGCACCTGTTAAAACATTGCAGTAAATAACTGAATTTGCCTGGGTCAATGAAAAACTGTACAATCTAAACAGAAATGGCCACCTTCTCATTTGTCCCATTATCTAACAATCATGATTAAAATTTAACTTACCAGTTGCAGTTTTTCTGGCAGGAGTGATGAAACTAACTTGCTCACTAGTTTGTTCTTTCTCAGTCAGCAGCTCATACAAGACTCAGAGTCCTGGATTAGTGAGCATAAGAAAGAGAGACCAGTCCCTGCTCTTGGACCAGTTTTTGAACTGCCCGCCATGTCACAGACTGACTGCTGGTGATGACACGCCGACCAATGGCAGCCTCTATTTTGAGCTTTAGCTTCAGTGTCCAGACTAATGCTGTCCTACTACCAACCAGCCCCCCATCACCCCTCCTCTCCCCTTCCCTAGACGCTGCAACTAGCCTACAAAAAAACATCTGACTACCTGCAACAGCTGACTATAATGTGAAACCTGCCTGGGCTGTAGCTACACAGTAGAGTTCTGAGACCCTGACTCCCTCTTTGTTTTCTTCTTTCCCACTGCATAAAATATCCCACCAGCCCAGCCGGGGTTTCTTATGTCAATGTTAGGTGAGACAAAGGCACCACCCAGCCACCACAGACACTGGTGCTGCTTGGCTGAGTTAACTTCCTTTTAATTTTGTGGTTATTTTTGTGTTTGCTTCCATGCACACGCAAGAAACACATTGTGTCAGCTTCCTTCACAAGGGGTTGTGGAGGCGTGGCAGTGTTGTGGCAAATAGCAGCAGTCCGTTCAGGGTCTGGTCTGTGCTGTGCCAATAGAGGAGTGTGCTGCAGTTAATGAGCGTGCCACTATGCTCAAACTAATTGACCGCTGCAATCAGGGAGCGCCTCATCACAAACAATCAGTTGTGATGCTGGGGCATTCCTGATTGTTGCAGTCAGTGTAGGAATATGGTCTACTCTTCTGTTTCACCCCACAGAGATGGCAGTCAGTGCCCCCTCCCCAGTTCATTTGCCAACAGAGTAGCCTAATCCCCATCGGCATGATGTTCCACTCTCCCCATTTGTTGTGTGCTGTGGGGGTGCCTAATCCCCCTTGGCTCAAGCACTCCCCCGCCCCAGCACACTGTATAGCCAATGGGGTGCCCAATCCCTATCAGCTCCAGCCTCCCCCCCAACAAGCACCTAGGTAGCATGCTGGGAACCCATCCCAGTGTGCTCATGTGCTCCCCCCCACACACTGTATGGCCAACGGGGGTGCCCAATCCCCATCGGCTCCAGTCCTCCCCCAACAAACTTCCAGGTAGCATGCTGGGAGCCCACCCCAGTTTGCCAAAAGTCCCGCGTCATCTTTTGTTTAAAGGGAAACAAAAACCCTGTAAAAAAAGAAAACGGTCCCTCATTGAGTCTCGTGCCCCCTCCCCCAACCTGCAGCCACCCTCTGTGCACCCCACCTCCCCACACCCTCCTCATCCCATACTTACCCGAGCCCAGCGATGATCTTGGTGGACCGGGAACACGTCTGCACTCTTCAAAGCTGACTGCTAACTGAAGAAATGCTGTGAAGCTATATACTGGCATAAATGTTTTTTTCAACTTCTGTGGATATCTCAGCCATTTTTTTTTACTTTTGGCACCACATTTTTAACATGGGGTTCTTGGGACCTCTCCTCATGAATTCAGTCACTGTCATGGCATTATTCCGTCCCGAAAGGTGATTTCATGGTCACTGCACAGAATCACCTTTTGGGACAGAGTAATGAAACGACAGTGTCACTGTTCATGTGGTAGGCTCTCAAAAAGCCTATGTTGCAAATTTGGTGAAAAAATGCCAAAAAATGACTGTGTTACGAGCTGCATTTTACAGTTTCCACACACACTCGTAAGTTTACGAATTTGTAATATTTTCACTCCAGATTTTCAACATTAGCATTTTTTCGCACCTCCTTTTGAACAATACAGCTATCATTTTTCACATCCTGGCTGAAATGTGTTTTTGCACTTCTGGCACAGAATAGCTCAATTGCTGTGGGAAATCAGTGTTCAGAACAGATTACAAAAATCACAGTGATACTGTTCATGAGCAGAGGTCCTACAACGCCTATGTTGAAAATTTGGTGACAAAAGTCCATAAAATGACTGTATTATGAGCGTGCATTGCACAGTTTCCATGCATCCTCATAACTTCACGAATTTGTAATATTTTCACTCCAGATTTTCAACATTGGCATTTTTCCACACCTCCTTATGAACAAAACAGCTGCCATTGTTCATATCCTGGCCAAAATGTGTTTTAGCACTTCCGGCGCGGCATAGCGTGGTCACTGTGGGAAATCAGTGTTCAGGACAGATGAAGAAAATCACAGTGACACTTCATGAGCAGAGGTCCTAAAATGCCTGTGTTGAAAATTTGGTGACAAAAGCCTACAAAATGACTGTTATGAGCATGCATTGCACAGTTTCCACACACACTCGTAACTTTACAAATTTGTAATATTCTCAATCAAAAGTTTCAACATTGCCCATTTTGCACACCTCCTTATGAACAGTACAGCTGTCATTTTTTGCATGCTACCCAAAAAGTGTTTTTGTACCTGTGGCGCAAAATAGTGCAGTCACTGTGCGAATTCAAGCTTTGGAACAGATTAATGAAATCTCAGTGCCACTGTTCATGAGGGGAGGTCCCAAAAAGCCTCTGTTGAAAATTTTGAATGATAATACCAACAAACACCCGGGGCATTAGATTTTCCAAATGTTAACATCCCACCCTGTACAGACTGACAGGTCTCGAGGGTGTGGCTTGAGGTTCTCGGCCGCAATGCTCACGCCATTCCACCCCCACCCTGCAGCCACTCACCAGCATTGAGGTGTGCCTTAGGATCTTTGGCCCTAACGTTCACCCCGTTCTCCCATACTGCATCCATCTCACCTTATTTCCTTATGGAATGGGGTGAGCATAAGAGCAGAAGACCCCAATGCACACCATGACACCTGTCACTGTCTGCAGGGTGTGGCGAGGTGGAATGGCGTGAGCATTATGGCCAACCCAAAGGCACATCCCAATGCCTGTCGGTCTCTACAGGGTAGGGTTGGGGGTTAGCATTAGTTCACCACTTCACTGCCATTTCTACTATGCATTTCTCTAACTTCTGCACTACAAATGCCGCAAGCAAACATTCAGCATTGACAAATGCTTGTTATTGCTTAGTTCTTGACTTCAGTCAGATGCTAATCCCTGCTGTCTGCCGAGTTGCCCTTGGACAGAGGAGTGACCTGGATAGGGAACTGGCTGACTCAAATCAAGAGGGTCTGCAAGAGGGGAAGCACGGTGGTGGTGGTGGATTTTAACCTACTGGTGGTGGAGTGGGGAACACCATCCACCACGAGTGCAAGAGAACTGGTCCTGTTGGAAGCGTTCCAGGAAAGCTTCCTTACACAGCTGGTACGGGAACTGATGTGGGTAGGGAGGACCTTGGACCTTGTACTGGACAATGGGGAGTCAGTTAGAGACCTGGTGGTGTGAGAACTACTGGCTGGAAGCGACCACTATTCACTGTGGTTCAAGCTCAGCATGGGGAGAGATACAGGTGAAACAGATACAAGGGTGATTAACTTTAAGGGGATGAACTTTGGAAAAATGGGGGAAATTCTGGAAAGGCACCTAGGAGGTATGCAAACAAACATCGATGCAGACCAGAAATGGGGGATTATAAAGAATGGGTTGGTAGAGGCTATTGTAGTATGCACGAGGAAGAAAACTAAGAAAAGGAGGGCAAAGAAAACAAGTTGGCTGACGCAGGGGGTCATGGAAGGGGTGAGGGACAAGAGGGCAGCATTTAGACAATATAGGAAATTGGGGAGGAAGGAAGATAAGGATTAGTATGCAGAGAAGTCCAGGGAGGTTACAAGAATGGTCAGGGTGGCTGAGGCAGCCAGAGAGCTGTGGCTGGCGAAAGGTATCAAGACTGGAGAGAAAGACTTCTTCTGGTACACTGGAGAGAGAAGGAGGAATAAGAACCAACTAAGAGGACAAAAAGGACAGTGTGTGGGTGGGGGGAGAGAAGGCAGAAGTATTCAACGAGTACTTCTGCTGGGTATTTATCCAGGAGAAGAGGGGGAAGTTTCCTAGGCTGATGGTGGAAGGGGGGGTATGGGGAGGGATTGATAACAGATGTAGTGATTACAGAGGGCAGGGTACTGGAAGGGCTAAGGGCTGTAAGACTGGACAAAGCACTAGGACCAGATGGCATTCATCCAAGGGTGCTAAGGGAGCTAGCGGAGTTCATGGTGAAGCCACTGGCTGACCTGTTCAACACCTCTCTGGACACGGGATATGTACATCAGGACTTGAGGGTGATGCATGTGGTACCCATCCACTAAAGCATCCCAAAGGATGAACCAGCAAACTATTGGTCAGTGACCCTCACATCGATCATGGGGAAGCTCATGGAGACTATCCTCAAGTAGAGACTGGTGAGCTTTCTGGAGGACAATGGTCTCCAGTATCAGAAGCAGCACGGGTTTGTAGTGGGAAGATCATGCCAAACCAACCTCATAGAATACTACGACTGGCTGACACAGGAACTGGACAAAGGCCATGCAATGGATGTCCTGTATTTGGACTTCAGCAAAGCCTTTGATTCAGTACCACTTGAGAGGTTGGGGAGGAGCTGGAATATGTGGGGTTGTGGCCAAAATTGGCTAACTGGATCACAAACTGGCTGAGGGGGAGGCCTCAAAGGTTGGTAGTTGGGGGGGGGGACTCTCATCACTGAGTGCGGTGATGAGCGGGGTGCCACAGGGATCTGTACTGGGACTGGTGCTGTTTGGGATATATATATAGCCAATGTTTTGCACAAGATCAGGAGCAAGATCAGCCTGTTCATAGACAATATCAAAATGAGAGCCGTGGTTTATGACAGTGAGGGGTGGAAGGGGCTGCAGGAGGACCTGACTTAATTGCAGGAGTGAACAGAAACATGGCAGCTGGGTTTCAATGCCAAGATATGCGAGGCGTGGCACTTTGGAGCAAAGAACCAGAGGAGGGACTATCACTTGAGTGAAGTGCAGTTGGGAAGTACTGCAGAGGAAAAGGACCTAGGAGTAATCATAACAGGGAGCATGAACAGCTCAGCCCAGTGCAGGAAGGTGGCAGCACAGGCCAACAAAATGCTGTGGAGTATAGCAAGAGGGATCTCTTCCAGAAGGAGTGAGGTTGTACTGCCCCAGTACAGATCATTGGTCAAGCTCCGCCTGGAGTATTATGTGCAGTTCTGGTGCCCGTTCCTGAAAAGGGACATAAGGTTATTGGAGAGTGCAATGCGGGGCCAGCAAGATGATACAGGGTTTGGGGGACAGGCCTTATGAGGACAGATTGAGAGAATTGAAAATGTACTTGCTGGAAGAGAGGAGGGACGGGGGGGATAGGATAGAGAAAGGGATTAACAAGACTAACACAGAAGGGATCTTTCAGCTGAGGAAAGGGAGGGACACAAGAGGGCATGGACTGAGATTAGAGTGGGGGAAGGTTTAGGAGGGGAGTAAGGAGACATTTTTTCACAGAAAGAGTAGTGGACAAGTGGAATACCCTACCAGAAGATCTGATGTCCTGTAAGATGGTGGGCAGTTTTGAAAGGGGGTGGGACACAGTAAGGGGAAGGAATACGGTGATGGGGGCGGGAGGGGCAGCTGCAAGATGAAATGCTAGCTGCACTCTCAGGCAGACTTGAAAGACCATGTGGCCTGTTTCTGCTGGTGATTTCATATGTTCGTATGTTTGTGTGTTCATATGTTCATATGGTGCGCATCTGTGACAATAGAGAGAGAGAGTCTGGAGAGTGCTCAGTGAAGTCTTTACTTTGCTCGCTGCAGCCTCTGCACTTAAACAACTCTTAACAATTTGCAATCCTGCCTGTGTGCAGCTTCTTACATGTATATTATTATACATATCTGTGCAGTTTATCTCATGAAGGGTCCTTTGGTTGCAGGACCACAGGATGTGTAAATCTGCCACTGCATTTGGGTATCAAAATGTCCAACAACTTGTAACAAATCCAGTAGCGACTCTTCAGAGTGTGTTCTCATTAGTAGCAAGTCACTGGCATACATTGACACCTTCATGTGTGTCCATTCCATTGCCACACCCCTGATTTGAGGATATGTTTTAATAGCCCAAGCCAAGGAGTCAGTTGCTATGTCAAAAAGGAGACAGGACGACAGACACCCCACTAAGTTCCCCTATATCAAAAAGGATAGCAAGATCCAGCTGCTTGTTTGGATCATAAACCTAGGGTCTGCATACATTAAGTTGACCCGACTTATGAATTTCTTCCCTACTCTCATCAGGGCCATAGTGCTCCACAGATGGTCCCACTCAACACAGTCATATGCCTTCTTTTGCATGGAGAGAGACCCCAGGTGAGAACGTAGGACAAGGTTCTAAAATTGTTCAAAGCATTATGGCCTTTCGTGAAACCAGTTTTATCCATGGAAATCAGCTGAGTTAAAATAATCTCCAGACGAGCAGCCAAAATTTGAGCATAAATGTTTATGTCTGCACTTAAGAGTGAAATAGGGTGACATGACATGACCAAATTGCAAGGTTTACCCAACCTCAGAATCAGAGGGGTCTATGTAATAACGGTGAACACCTAAAGGCGATCACCGTTATCACTCAGTCAGAAGTGCGAACACATTTTCAGCAATCGACAACCCGGTAGCACCAAGAACAGCGGCACCGGAACGATTTTGTACTGCTTTCTGTTGGGGGCTGCAGCCCACCCACCCATCGGGGGACTATGCCCACCTACACCCCTGTGGTGGCTTCACCCTCCCAACCCCCCTACTTAAGGATTCTCAACTCCAGGGGGGTGCATGTCGGGGGGGGGTGGTGAAAGCAGTTACAAAAATAAAGGCTCGGGCCAGGCACAATAAAAAATCACACCAGCACCCAGACCCGAACCCGGTACCTCAGCCACCCCAGCCAGCAGCCAATCCCCAATGCTATAACGCAGCTCGGCCAGCAACCCCAGCGCCAACCCCTACAGCCTCTCCACCCCCTCCCCCAGCCCACTCTCACTGTGCTCGCTCCCCCCCCGCGCATGCGTATAGTGACATCCTGTCGCCTAGTTCGCACAACCACTGATCTGGTTGCCCTACCCTCCCGTCTCCATGAGTGGATTACACGGGGAAGGAGTCACCATAACGGATGGTGCCCATCCTCATGTGCCCACTACACAGGTTACCGAATCAGAGCAATGCATGCTTCCATGAATGATCCAGGAAGTTGTCCTTCATCTTGTGCAGTAAAAAAATGATTTAAGCATCATCTGTGTCAAATTGGGGGCCTGTTTTTGGAAACGTTGATGTGCGTGGGGTCATTCCACCATATGACAAAACCGTGCAGCTGAAAATGCCACAGCAAAACAGCATCGCACAAAAACAGAGTTAGGCAAAACACTGACCTGTTCCATACACTGCATCCATTGACAGCAATGGGTCTTTATGCTTTTTTTGTGGTGGGCTTTGCCCCCCCACCCCCCAGAACTTTAATAACAAACTCCGGGGGTGAACTTTGGGGATGTGGGAGAAACTCAGGAGGGGGGATGTTTGATTTAAAAAAAAAAAAAAAAAGACATGCCGGCAAAAGTTGCAGCATGGGAGACCTTGGGGGGGGGGAGGGCAAACCACAGTCCCAGGTCTCCTAACTGCGCCATGTGTTTGTGTCCTAGCCATGGAGTGGCTCAACCATGCATCCAGCACATGGTACCTTCTCCTCCTCTGACATCAGTGTGCAGTGACAGGGAGTAGTGGTAAATCCTTATTGCTTTTCTATACCTGTCACTGTGATTTCAAGCGCTGCATGTACAGTGATGTTAATACCGCGCTGTCTTACATGTTGACCCGGTACCAAGTTGATGGAAAGGCCATTCAGAACTGGGACCTTGCTGACGTTTAAGCAATAATGCCCAACAGGGTGTGTGTCATGCTGGGATGCCACACTTCAGGTGGTTGGGCACGAGGCCGCAGGCCAAGTGCGTCCAATAACTGAGGCGTGATGTTATGCCAAACGACACATACCCTGGAGGGCATTATTGCTATTATACAATGGCTCATTGTTATACAGAATAAAAAAATCATTTTAAAGATGTTTTTGTGTGGAAAAATATTTCTGTTTTTTAAGAGAAGATGAAACAATCAAGCAAATGCATATCAAGCTCATCTACAGGTTCACAGTGAGGCTGAGACTAGACCCATGATGTTGTGCTGGGTTAACATCATGGGTCCAGCCCAAGACTGACCAATCAGAGTCCAGGATTTTTTCTTGCCATTGTATAATAAAGAACCATAACCACCAACAACTCACACACAGTGAAATGGCTATGTAACATGGCACTCTGCCTCTTTCGGTAGGGAACACCAAATTTGACTAAGCTGCTGTAGCACCTATGTCTCCCACTAATGAATTACTATGGCCACTAGTATACAATTGCTGTAAATAAGAAACAAAGACATTATTAATTGCCTCCCACCCAGTATGTTTCCAACCATTAGCTGTAACAATCTGACTAATAATTTTCAGGGCCTCCTGTTTTTTTAAGATGCATAGCAAGTAAATGTCCACACTTATTACTGTTTTCATTTAACCCAGATTTTGGTTGGCTTACCAGCACAGCGGTAGTGCTAACACTTCTGATGCAGACAGCCTGGGTTTGGGAGAGAACTTGGGGCATTGGATGGTTGGCCAGGGGTGGAGTATAGGGCATCCAGGGGATTACTTTCCTCCTCCTCCAGGGAGGGGGTGGTGCAGTGGCCGGTGAGTGCCTGGCCTTAGTGATGGCTGGGATGTTGGCAGCCACAAAAAAAAAAAAAAGAAAAAGAGGGCATGGAGCGGCAGACATCAGGTACATTATGTGTGGAACCATGCATGAGCTCTTACATAGCAGAGACTATATGGGATGGTTGTCTCTTCTCATTTCAATAAAGCTTATCATTATGTACCTTTGCATGTTAATTATGTTGACCGGTATGTATAGGCCCATATTAACCGGCACCTTCACAATGTTTTTTCTTTTTTTTTTTTTTTTGCACCATTGTCCACCGTAATTGTAATATTATGAAGTGTACTGTATTGTATTGTATTAATGCCCAGGACCACCTTGAAAATGAGCTTTCTCAATGGTGTTTATGCCTGGTTAAATAAAGTGATTGATTGATTGATTGATTGATGACATCACCTTTGACATCATTGCACGCACACTCCTTTAGGGGTAGGACAAGAAAAAATTGGGAAACACATCCTTGCTGGCCCTGCATTGGTTATCTAGGCACCTCCTGAACTGGATCCATGACAGTAAGCAGGTCAAGAGGACTCCCCCTCACACCACCATGTGGGGCAAACTCTGGGAGACTCAGGAAGGGTAAGTCTGGAAGAAGCTGGGCGATATGGCTGTGGGGGGCCAGTCAGGACAGAATGGGGATAAACAGAATAAGAAAAACAAAAAAAGAACCTACATTTTGAATAGGTGAAAGCTTTTTCAACTTGTTGAGTGGTCAAGTTATTGTACTATATGTGAACCTGACACATACACCAATGTATGTTAGGGACACCAGTCCTCATATGATCCTTATCAAGATCCTTGAGCTCTTTTTCTAGAGTCTCCATTTCTGGTGACCAGCCCTTTCTTAGCTTTGCTATGTAGGCTATTGCTCTGTCCCTTATATACATCTTCAGAGAATCCCAAAGGGGACCCATTGAAGCCACAATACCCTTATAAAACCCCAGATATTCTTATATTTCTAAGTATAGTTGGTCCACAAATTGGACATAATTAAGCAAAATCAGGCTCAGTGTCCAAGATCTGTAAGGGAGGATTTCCACTTCAGCAGTCAGCTCATTTTTAGTGGGGCATGATCCGAAATAAGAACGGGGAGATACTGAACTGACTGCACCTGTGTGCACATTGTTTTATTTAAATACAATGGGCTTGATTCCCAAAGGGTTGTTAGATTGATAGCAAGCTGCCACCAAAGGCAGCTTGCATCAAAGCCCGGGACCCTGCAACAAATTCTCTATTGAGCAGGGTCCCAGCAGTAAAATCCTGTGGCTTTTGGCAACCGTGGTTATGCACAAAATAGAGGGCACACTGGGAGCATTTTCTGCAAGCCTCAGGGCGGCCATGCACCACTCTAGACCCTGGTGGTCTAGTGGTCCCCCTGACATGCCCATAAATGCAAAGCAATAATAAATTTATGATATGGTGGTCTAGCAGCCCCCCAATATGCCTGTCTATGTAAAACATTAATAAATTCACGACCTGGTGGTCTAGCAGCCCCCCCCCGATATGCCCATAAATGCAAAGCAGTAATAAATTCATGACCTGGTGGTCTAGAGGTCCCCCCCAACATGCCCATAAATGCAAAGCATTAAGAAGTTCATGACCTGGTGATCAAATGGTCCCCACTCCATGATCCCTGAATTGGCTACATAGTATACCCATGTGCATATCCCATTTCTGTTGGTCTAGCACTCCCCCCAACATGCCCAAAAATGCAAAGCATTAATAAGTTCATGACCTGATGGTCTAGTGGTCCCCTTCCCGATCCCCAAATCCACTCCCTAATATCCCATGTGCATAACCCATTCCTGGTGGTCTAGTGGACCCCTTCCCTCCCTCCTGCCCCAGCAGGTATTGTTCACCATCTGCTCCCCACATTCTGAAACAGAGCCAGTGACTGGCACAGCCCACTGCTCACCTCCATGGCCAGTCTCTGACTGAACTTTTACTGAGTGCGTACTATGTACCGTGTGTGGGGGATACTGAAAGTCACTAATCAGAAAACGGACCTTGGGGTTATGATAGCTAATGACGTAAAAGTTGTCAAGGTGTGACAAAGCTGTGGGTTCAACCAGAGGGATGCTGAGATGCACAGGGGGAGGTATCTCCAGCCGTAGGATGAAGATGTTGTTGCCACTGTATCATTCACTGGTGAGACTTGATGCCCTACAAGGGGCATGCCTCAGACAGCTAGTATTGGAACCCACTCAGGAGGGAGCAATCTTAGACCTGGTACTATCAATTGGGGATGGAGAAAGAATCTCAGATGTAGAAGTGGGTAGCCATCTAGGAACAAGCAACCACCAAACAGTGTGGTTCACCATAAACACAGCCATACAATCAAGCCATACGAAAGCAAGAGTATTGGACTTTAGGAGGGCTGACTTTGTGAAAATGAGAGAGTGCCTCAGAAAAGCAGTAGCAAACAGGCAAGAAGGGGGGGGTGGAGGAACAATGGGAAATAATCAAAATAGCCATCAAAGAGGCAACAAGCCTTTGTGTAAAGCAAATCCACAAAACATAACGAAGGAAAAAAACACTATGGTTCTCAAAAGAGGTGGCAGGGAATGTTAAGGAGAAAAGGATAGCATTCAGGAAATATAAGGAAACACAGAAGGAGCAGGACAGAGAACTTTGTCAGTTAAGGCAGAAAGAGGCAGAGAAGGCAGTCAGAACAGCAAAGGCCCAAACCAAGGAAAGGATAGCCAACTCTGTTAAGGGGGATAAGACCTTTTATAGGTACATTAGGGAGTGAAGAAAGACCAAAGGAGGGATACTGAGGCTTAATAAAGGGAAGGGAATGTGGGCAGAGGAACTGGAAGGAAAAGTATGTCTCTTTGCAGACGACACAAAGATCTGCAACAGGGTTGATACACAAGATGGAGTGTAAAGGATTAGAAGGGACTTGGCAAGGTTGGAGGAATGGTCAAATGTATGGCAGCTCAGAGTCAGTACAAAGAAGTGCAAGGTAATGCATCTGGGAAACAAAAACACAGAGGAAGAGTACACAATGGGGGGAGAGATACTGACAACAGTAAAACTGGAAAGGGACCTGGGGGTAATTATATCAGATGACCTAAAGGTGGGCAAGCAATGTGAGAAGGCAGTAAGGAAGGCTGGGGGGATACTGAGATGCATAGGGAGAGGCATCAATAGTAGAAAACAGGAAGTTGTTATCCCTCTGTAGAGACAGTTGGTGAGACCCCATCTGGAGTACTGTGTGCAGTTCTGGAGACCCCATCTCCGCAAAGACATAGACAGAGTGGAGGCTGTCCAGAGAGAACAACCAAAATGGTGCAGGGTCTGCACCAGAAGACATACTGAAGAAAGACTAACAGACTTAATATGTATACCCTTGAGGAAAGAAGGGAGAGGGACATGATAGAAACTTTCAAGTACCTCAAGGAATCAACAAAGTCCAGAGGGGCATCTTTCAGAAAAGATGTGCAAGAATAAGGGACACAATTTGAAGATAGAGGGGATGGCTCAGAGGTAATGTGAGGAAGTATTTTTTCATGGAGAGGGTTGTGGATGCATGGAACAGCCTCCCTGAGGAGGTTGTGGAGTCAAGTACAGTGGGGGAATTCAAGAATGCATGGGACAGGCATAAGGCAGTCCTAGTGGGGGGTAGGAGGAAGTAAGCTGTTGGTTAACTAGGATCTGCAGCTTACATGTTAGGTAGGAAAATGGGCAGACTTGGTGGGCCAAATGGTCCTTATCTGCAGTCAAATTCTATGTTTCTATGTTCTATGAGACCCCACCTGGAGTACTCCATCCTGTTTGGGAAGCTACACCTCAGAAAGGACATAGGGTAGAGGCAGTCAGGAGGAGGGAATCTAAACTGGTGCAGAGGTTGCACCAAAGACCCTAGAAGGGGAGACTGAAGGATCTCAACATGTACACCCTGGAAGAGAGGTGCCAGAGGTGACACAATAGAGATGTACAAGTACCCCATGAGTGCGATCAGGATGAAGGAGAGGAGTCTCTTTCAAATAAGGAATAGCACAAGGATGAAAGGGCATGCGATGAAGCTGGAGGAGATGAGCTTGGCTTGCAAATGAAGAAGTACTACGTCACTGAAACAGCGCTAGATACCTGGAATAGACTGCCAGCTGAAATGGTGGAGGCAGAAACAGCAGGGTGCTTTTATCACGCATGGGACAGACAAAGCAGCGGAGCCAGGTTTGGGAGCTGGAGGGCATTCGGTCAACCATGGACTCCACAGTGGGCACCAGACAGTGAATAAAGATAGTGGAGGGGCACCACTACTCACACTGGAGCAGCCAGGAAGAACAACTGCCTCCTAGCCCCCACTTTAGCTCTGCCACTGGATAGACATCAGGGAATATTAATAAACAGGCAGGGAAGAAGGAGGGTCACTGGAGACCAGTTAGGGTCTGCAGAGACAGATTAGGCAAGCAACATCTGGGCATACTGGGTGAGCCAGAATGTCCTTTTCTGATGACAAATTGTATATTTCTATTGCCATTTATTCATGTTTATTTGACGTTGTTTCTGTCTTTAGTTAAGTTTGCAAGTTAACTGTAATAAAAGTGCAATTGGAATATATGTAACCATGGACTGTATACTTTTGTCATGTACTACAAATATATAGAGGTATTGTCATGGATAGAATAAAATGAAGTTAAATAAAAAACTAATTCTATGAGGTTTGCCGCTGTTGCCACTGTATTGTTTGCTAGTGAGACCCCCCTCCTCGGACTACTGTATCCATCTCGAGATGCTGCACCCCAGAAAGTGCATAGACAGGGTAGTCAGTCCAAAGGAGGGAAACTAAAAGGGTGCAGAGATTGCACAAAAGGCCCTTCAAGGAGAGACTGAAGGATCTCAACATGTACACCCTGGAAGACAGGTGAGCCAGAGCAGGCATGATAGAGACCTACAAGCACCTCATTGGGGTGAACAGGGTACAGAAAGGGAGTCTCTTTCAAATGAGGAACAGCACAAGGACCAGAAGGCATGCAATGAAGCTGGAGTGGGAGAGTTTTGGTAGGAAATGAAGAAGTACTTCATTACTGAATGAGCGGGAAACACATGGAATGGACTGCCAGCTGAAATGGTGGAGGCGGAAACAGTAGAGGGCTACAAGCATGCATGGAATAGACATTGGGGAATATTAGTAAATAGGCAGGGAAGAGGGAGGGTCACTGGAGACCAGTTAGAGTCTGCTGAGACATACTAGGCAGGGACCATCGGGGTAGACTGGGTCAGCAAAGAGGTCCTTTTCTGCTGACAAATTGTATGTCTCTATGTTTCCATTGTTATTTATTTAGGTTTATTTCTTTATTTTAGTTATTTATTTATTTCGTTTTTCTTGACCGGGTAAGATGCACTAGACAAGCAGTTGCCTATTTTCAGGCACGACCCAGTAGAAGTACACACGTAACATTTGAAGTACAATCCAAGTCAACAGTGAGATTCTAGGTTTACATACATACATTAAACAAAGAGGCAGGTCATAGCATTTAAAATATAATCCATGTCAGCAGTAAGGATCTAGGTTTACATGCATACTGTCAGAAAAGAGGCTAGTCAAGGCAGGATGCAAAGCAGAATGCAGATTGTGTATTCTTAACATTACACGGTACTGTAAGTCCACAGTCATAAGGCCCAGGTACAGGAACAAGCATAGAACTGTAGGAGGAAGGTTCAGAGCTGTTTCTGAAAGGTGCCAGCAGTAGTGTACTGTCTGATGTTAGGGGGGACCTTGTTCCACAGTTTCGGGGTGGATATTGCAAAGCCTGTTAATCAGAATTTTGTTTTAACCGTATGGGTGGAGAGCAGTTCCAGTTCTACAGACCTGAGAAGGTAGGCAGTTCAATGTGGCACCAGGTTAGAGGAAAGGAATGAGGTATGTGATAGTTTAGGACAGTATAAATGATATTCCCGAGGGAGAAGTCACGCTTACCAATGGGGGGCAGCCATCCTAGCTTCAAGTGTAAAGTACAGCAGTGGAAAAGTCAATTGCTAGCTAGTGCAAAATGACAGATGTTGTTGTATGCCACATTTCATTTGTGAAGGCTGTGGTTGGAGATATATGAGAAGATGGGAAGTCCGTAAGATAGTTTGGAGAGTAGAATACTCCTGGCCACTGACATACAGGCAGATGGTGTGAGGTTATGATTAGCTAGGTATGCTAATCCTAACCTGACATTAACTTCCTTACAGATATTGTTCAGGTGGAGGGAGAATTCTAGGGAAAGGTCCCAAGTGATATCCAAATATTTGAATGAAGGGACGTTGTGTAAGGGGGTGCCATTAGTGCTATTCACCTGCAATGGTACCAGGATGTTTTTTTAGATGAGAAGGGGTACAAAATAGCATTGCCTGGGATTTGGTTGTGTTCATTAGTAATTTGTTCAGCCGGAGCCAAGATTGGACACTTCTTAAGTCGGCAGTTAGTTTTCTATTAAGATCAATAGTGTCATTGGCACTCATGTAGAAGACAAGGTCATCTGCGTACATGAGGGGTGTACTGTTTGTAAAGCAGCGATGAACCATGTTGACATGGGGGAGAAGAATAAAGGTCCTAATATGGAGCCCTGAGGGACATCAATATTGACAGAAGCAGGGTCAGACAAGGATGGGCCAAAACATACATGCTGTTGTCTATTAGACAGGTAGTTGTTGAACCAGGGGAAGGTGGTGTCAGAGATTTCTAGGTCCCAGAATTTATTACAGAGAAGGGAGTGGTTGACCGTATCGAAGGCTTTCATTAGGCCAATAATAATGGCATCAGTGAGTCCTCCTTAATCAAGGGAGTTAGCAATACTGTTGGTTAAGGAGAGCAAGGCCATGGTGGTACTATGGTGTTGGCAAAAGATGTGCTGGACTGGGGAAAGGAGGTTGTAGGTTGTGAGACAGCTGGTAAGTTGCAGTGACACAATTTGTTTGAGGATCTTGTTTTGGGCAGGTAGAATAGCTATGGGTCTGTAGTTATTTATAATTTTGCTGTTCCCTTTCTTGGGTAGAGGAACAATAATTGACATTTTCCAGATGGAAGGTACTGTGTTTGTGGTGAGGGATAGGTTCATGATCCTGGCAATGGATACAGACAACTCCCTGGCTGCTAACTTTTAAGAGTTCAGGCTTTGTGCCATTGGAGCCTGCAGATTTGGACTCAGGGATGTTTCTTAGGAGTTTCAAAATCTCCAAGACTTTTACACACTTGAAGTAAAATGTGGGGTGTTGTCTCGGGTCTGCATCAAGGGGATGGGGCTGATTAAGCACAGAGGGAAGAAAGGCCGAGAAGTGTGCTGAGAGGTCAGTAAAGAATGCATTGAATGCATTGGAGATGGAGGAGGGGTTGTTGATGTTTACACTGTCAGCCTCAATGTCAGTAGGAATGGGGGCTACATTCATTTCCATGGATTTTTAATAGTGTTCTAGAAATGTTGAGGGCTATTGCAACAGGAGCTAAGCTGCACATTGTAGAACTGACTCTTTTTCTGCTAAATGGCCTTTTTGCATTTGTTTCTGAGGTTCCTATAAGTGGTCTAGTCAGCTTGGGAGTTGGCTTCCTTAAAGGAAGCCCAACTTTTGCCTCTTTCCATTAGGAGTGCAGTAAGTGGACTGTCCACCCATTTTTTAAATGTGCCACAGACTCTTCTGGTGGTAATAGGGGCATGTATGTTCTGGATAAGATTGAAAGTGGTGCTGAAGTTGACCAGAGGAAGGACCAGTCAGCAAGGGCAATGTCAGATTTAAATTGTTGGGGATTTAGTTGGGAGCGATCATGGAAGTGGAGTAGGCATGGGGGGGGGCTCGAGAGTCTTTCCTCTCCAGCAACAGTATACTGGGGAGTGGCAACTAATAGAATCTGGAAGAACACCCAAGCAGAGTATTCTGTTAGTGTACAGAACTAGTATCCAATCAATCAGTGTGGCTCATTTTCCATTATTTGAGAATCTGGTAGGTTGAGTAATGATCTGGGATAGGAACAATTTATTTAAAGATAGTCAGAAGGAGTGAGTATTGTGTTTTAACCAGTAAATATTAAAATACCTAAGTATTAGGAATTCATTACCATGAGCAAGTGGTTCTATGGCTTCTAAGATGGATGGGAGTGCTTGAGAACTTGTTGAGGGTGGTAAATAGGTACAGAGAATGTGCAATGTCTTAGTTTAACCGAAGTTGAGGACAGCGTGACACAATTCGAAATAGGGGCCATTGGGGGAGGGGAGCTAGGGGCAGACACGTTGAAATGATCCTTAAAGTAGATCATGGTGCTCCCGCTCTCTTGAGGGGAACTATATTGCATCTTAGGAACCTGTAGTCAGGAATGTCACATAGATTGTAAGATACGTTGGCATGTAACCATGTTTCAGGCACACATAGAATGTCAGGCTAGTAGTGAGCAATCCAAACAGTGAACTAGTCTTTATTTTTAGGCAGATTTCTGATGTTATGGTGCATTATCTATCACACCTTTTTACAGCACTCCAGGTCTCAAGACATAGGTTATCAAGTGCTCGTCTCATAGGCTGATGCACAAAGGAATTCCAAATTCGAAATCCAATCCTTCTCCTCCCTTGAATCTGTTTCCTCCCTTGTAGCTCTCAGAATCCTCAGTTCTTTTTGTGCATCATCCCAGGCTGGTCACGTTTGTTCTTGGCTCTGTGCCAAACTAATCTAGGTAAGGATATAAATTCACTTTTTTTGTGCTATAGTTGCTAATGTTTTAACATAATTTAAATTAGAGCTGTCTACTGTAGGTTTACAGCACCCTATAATATTATTTAGTGCTGTAACCCTTATTATCTGTTGTATTTTTAGCCTATATTACATTGTGCATCAGGGCCTTGTATAGTATTACTGTAGTTGTTTTTCCTTGTTTTGGCTACTATGTATGAAAGCTCTATGCTCCGTTTTTAGTTCAAAACTGCTGAGCACTGAACCCCCTCAGTTCACCTTGTTCAGCTGAGAAAGGGTACAGAGGCCAATTCCCTAGGCCTACTTCAGACTTTCAGAGCATCTCCTTGGCTTATTTCATTCAGCTGAGGTGGCAGTGCCTCTAGTAGGAGAGATCTATGCTCCGTTTGATGTCCATTTGGTCCTGCAGGCTGTGATTTACCTTGCTGAACCGCAACCTCAGCAGGAATGCCCTCTGACTCGACGTTCTTTGCCTGCTCTCACCCAAGGTCCTTACCTGCAGGACTATGTTTCTTCCTGGTTCTTTTTCTGGTGCGAGCGGTCCGCCGCTCCTTTCTGACCACTACCGGCATCGGGAGAGTCACAGCCACATAGCTGAAGTTTTTCTGAAACTCCCTGACCAAGTTCCTGTCCAGTTTTGGCATGGCTTTGGCTTACAGCCATGAGGATCCTCCAACTTACAGCAGCTACCATCTTGCCTCTCGCTCTGTCTTGCGAGAGAGGCCAACCCGAAAGTTCGGATCTGGCTAAGGGATCCTGCATGGAGATTCCTCTCACAAGATGGCACCTGCCATATGGTGTATCCTCTCCCAAGATGGCCACCAGAGAGCACACCTAGAATTTTAAAAGGACACCGACCCTTTTTCTTGGAGGTTGTGTTTTATCATTTAAAGTGCAAATGACTTTTTAATAATATAATTTAAAGAACACTTCTGGTATACTAAGGGCATTTTTAAAGGGGTTCTCCCCTATTTATTAAGCCAAAGCTGGCTATGCAGTGATCTCTTAAGGGGAACATTACTTTATCCTGCATTTAAACCCCTGTCACTGCAAGAGGTCTTTCTTTTAAAAAGAAGCCTGATGTAAATCCTCAAGGTTTCGTTGTTATACAGTGACTTTGCTGTACACTGATCACCCAGTAAGTCACAACCCTACTCAGACAATGTCCAATGTTGCTTATATCTTTTTTTTTTTAATTCTGTATTTTTGTTGCCCCCGCTCTACCAAGGATCTGCCTGGTCATGGCCCCTTAGTGCCCTCACTTTCATTTTTAGCCAGACTGCAGACACACCTGGCTTGCCCCCTCGGGGTGGGGTCGTGACACCTTAGGGCATCAGTGCCACGAACATGGGACTAGAATCTTGGAGCTGGGCCCGAATGCTTGTTAGGGCAGGGGCAGGCTTCATAGAGGTGGGCTCAAGCTGTCTTTTTCTTGGTTTTCCCCTGAGGGGTGGGATGTGCAATGACGGCCTGCATCTGTCCCACCCCTCTATTGATGCTATATTCCTGCCCTAGCGATTCCTTCCAGCCTCTGCTAGAAGTCATCGCACACCGGACATTCTCCCCAACCCTCCTCCCGACGAAGGAGAGCAGCCCGATGTCACCTCAATCCTTCTTCCCCGGCTGGCCCTCCAGCTCCCGGGTCCATTCCCAAACCCAGGTCGCTGACGTCGTGAGCGGAAATCCAACCACTGCACTGGTGGGCCGGCCCCAATGTTGCTTATATCTTTCAGAGATTAATAACGGCTGCATCCAGAAGAATATGCAGAAAATGCCCCAATATTCTTCTGACCTCCGATATCGGGGACATTTGCTCCCTTTGCATGGTGGATGCTGAGTCAAGGGATTTAATCTAAACTTAGGATCCAGAGATGAGGATCCCATTAACAACAGTGCATCCAGCATGTCTCACAGTGTGGTGGTGCAGTTGTTTCAAAAGCTCCTGGAGAGAATCGACTCTATGGGTTCAGACAAAACACCCCGTACCCCGGACAAAAATACACCTCCCCCCCAAAAAATGAGAGGCGCTACTCATCCAAGCCCAGATGACTCTTCAGAGTCATCTAATTCTGGGGATGAAAAATCAGAAGAAGAAGAAGAAGAAGAGGGTTGTGAGGATATGCTCTTTAGACATTATTCCCGAGCTCATCAGGGTAGTCTGCAAAATGCTCAGGATTGACAAACCAGCAGAACAGCCAGACAGTAGGTTGGACCCCTAGTAAGGGAGAGAAAACAGTCATCTACCTACTTCCCTGTGTACAAGGCACTGGAGAGCATACTGGCAAAAGAATGGGAGGCACCCGACCCAATCAAGACCAGGGAGAAGGGTACTTTCGAGAAGAGGTACGCACTGGCACAGGAGAAAGACAAGCTTTGGTTGGCTGCACCAAAGGTGGACTCAGAAGTCTTCTCACTTAGTAACAAGATGGTACTACCTTCAGAGTCTGCATCCACCTTGAAGGATCCCTTGGACAGAAAGGTGGATGACATCGTTAGAAAGGTGCATAACATGCTAATCATGAGCATGAGGGCATCCATGGCTGCCACTTATTCATCTAGGGTGGTGCTCAAATGGTTGGAAGCTGCTCAACAAGACATTTCTGAAGCAAGTACCCATGGAGTCACCATGGACTATGCAATACAAGCAATAAAATACATGGCCGATGGCACAATTGATAGCTTCCAGGTGGCATCCAGATCAGCGGCATCCATTAACATAGCTAGAAGGCATATTTGGCTTAAAAGCTGGAATGCTGACCAAGAATCAAAATTCAGAGTTATGAAGCTACAGTTCTCGGGCAACAGAGTGTTTGGACCCAAGGTAGAGGAATTTGCTGTGAAGAAAGGAGACGACAAGGACAGCCAAGGGGAGCAGACTACATTGCCATCCTTTCGGAGCAACAAGTTTTGTCACTATTCATACAAGAGCAAGAGGGGACAAGGTCATCAAGGACAAGATAGACATTCATTCGGTTTCTAGCTGAACTTCTTCAGTCACAATCTGCACTACCAAAACAATCGGGGCAGCGGCACCTACCACAGTGCCAAACAAGGGTACAAATCAAACAAGTCCAATGGGGGATTCTACCAATGAGAATCCGCAGGTCCGGCACCATGCAGATGCAGTGAGGGGAAGACTACAACAGTTTGATGCAACCTGGGCTGAATCAGTCAAGGAAAGATGGTTCAAGGAGATAAATACCCACGGGTATGCCACAGAGTTCAATGCCATCCCAAGGTGAGAGAGGTACATAGAATCACATGTCACAAGGGACAAGCAACCTCACAGCAAGTCAGAGCAATTCTAAATCAGTTGTTACACAGCAAGGCCATAAAGCTGGCTCTAAATCAAGAATGATACTCCAGCATTTACTCAGTGTTCTTTCTAGTACCAAAGAAGACCAGAGATCTCAGACCCATACTGGACCTCAAAATGGAAACACTGCAGTCCACCATTGCAGCAATCCGCAAGAAGGACCTGTTGACCTCCATAGACCTGAAGGATGCCTACCTTCACATCTCCATCAGGCTGACCCACCAGAAATTTCTGTGATTCAGCATTTTGGGTTACCACTTCCAGTACCAGTACTTGCCATTTGGCCTAGCCTCAAGTGTTCACCAAGGTCATGCCCCACTAGCGGTAAAACTACCCACAGAGGGGATTCATGTGATCCTGTACCTGGATGACTGGCTGATATAGACAAGGTCACAAGAAGAGTACAAATAGCAACCATCAGAGAGCAACAGTTCAAGGAACACGGATGGATCACCAACAAGGCCAAGAGCCATTTGACACCAACAATGATAGAACACCTGGGGGCAGTATTAAACATGGTGACAGGCACTGTCAGACCATCAGAGAACCGTATCACCATGCTAGTGACACACTGCAGGAGAATACTACATTGCAAAACGACGATGCTATAACACCTGATGCAGCTATTAGACCTAATGGCAGACTACATAGATCTAGACAACTGGATGAGATTGCACATGAGACATCTGCAACGCTTCCTGTTAGACAACTTTAATTACAACCTGCAGAACTACAGCCAGAGATTGACCATACCTTCAGGGGTAAAGAGATCACTGAGATGGTGGGCAGCCCACACAACTGGAAAGGCTTTGCCTGGAGTTCAGTGGCCAAGCAGCCAGCCACTCCCACTTACTGAGCTACATAAGCAGTTCCTCTCAGCCTCATTGTGAAGCATTTTTTCTTTTCAGCCGGAGGCTCTGTTGGTCTGTCCTCTGAACTGGCTGGGGCCTACCTCCCCCCACCTGCTGTTTCTGTGTGTCTCTGCTGGACTTTGGTGTTTGTTTTCCTGCTTCTGGTTTGTACTGTATCTTTCCTCCGGCTGTGTGCTTCTTGTGTTTTGTGTGTTTTGTTTTTGTTTTTAGGCCTCGTTCCCTGTTTTCTGTGTTGCTCCTCGCATACTGCTACTCAGAGCTCATACTACTGCTTTCAGTTACTTACAACTGCAGCCATTGCTACTGTTTACTCCAATTACTATTTTACCCAGTGCTTGTGTTTTTTACACTGTTGCTCACCACTCTCAAACTACTGAAGTGCAACTGCAATCATTATCTGTGTGCTTTAGCTCAACCATAGCTGCTCCATGTTGCATACTCAATTGTTTTCACCTGACACAAGCTTACTCTGGCTCTGGCTATACTGCTCATTCATGCTCTCATTCTACTTGCAGCTTCATTGCACTGCCTGGCTACACCTGCTTTCAGAGCATTGTATCTCCATGTTTTATTGCAGTTTTACAACTCCTTGTACTCCATACACATTGTTGCTTCTATGTTTATTCAACCTGTTCTACTCTGAGATTACCCAAATGGCTCCTGCGGAGGCTGTTAAACTAGCTTTCATATCTGCATCTGGCTCTCGCCCTTTCATCACTTTCTTGTTTGTCCTACGGCAGGGACTGGGAAGTGTTTGGGGAGTCGTGGCCCCATGTGGCTAATAATTCCTGTTCTAAATCCTGCCTTCACTGCTGAAAATCCTCAGAGTATTTTTTACCCTGATTTGGCTTTTAAATGCTGGCTGGCTTGCCCCACTATTCAGTGCTGTTTCTTTGCCCTATGTAATGCAGACCTACATGCAAGTCCACTTATTACTACACTGTTTACTGACCTACGTGCAGGTCCACACTTGCTTACGCAATCATTGCTCCTTGTTTACGCAAATCATTGCTTCATGTCTACTGCCATCCCCTCAGCTTCAGTCTCTGGGATTCTGCTGCACTCAGTTCTGCATTCAACCTTGCAAGGTCTCAGCACTTAATGCTTATAACGATCTCAGCATGCCGTGCTCATTCAGCTCACCAGCTTTTCAGCTCTCAATCAATTTCTGGCACATGCCTGCCATTCTATTCTGCCACAGGGTTCCTGCAGCCGACGGTCTCGCTCTACATTTAGTACGCATCTTGAGTGTGTCCAACTTGGAGTGGGATCCTTCTCACCTGGCCCATAGCTGGGAATGTCCTCACCATGGGCTTGGCCTTAGCTGCCTGCTATGTGACAGCAGCTTTTGGTGTGGAATTTAAGACTAGTGGTGAAGGGTGGTTACGACGATCTCCTTTGGCTCTAGTGTTCCACTATAACTGTTAGCCATTGACTTTAATGGTTTCTCTAGCAAGGCCCCTTCACTGCATTCTCCCTATGACTTCCTCTGGTTCACCTGGTTTGAGTTTAGGGTGGGTAGGCCAGGTGAGTGCCTCAGCAGTCATTGCTCTCCTCCTGCGCCTTGGTTGTATGTATTGTTGCAGAGTTTTCTCACAACCTTCCATGGCGTTCCCGCTAGAGGGTTTGAGTGAGAGCCTTCCTCCAAATTGTAATATTTTCCACCTCCCTTTAATTGGGTTTTCCAAATTGCAGCTGCAGAGCCGTTACTAAATAAACTATCCCAAGCCTGGAGGGAAGGCGACCTAGGCCTTGGATCCCCAGAGATTTCCTCCTCATAGGGTTTTTTTCTTTCCTCTGTTGCCTCAGGTCATAACTGTTAGTTAGCATTATAGTGTCCCCTAGTTTCTTTAGGTAGGTTCCGCTGTTGGATGGAGGTGAAGGATGTCCTACTGTTCCCTCTCTCCTTAGAGGATCCCCTAATTCTCAATGCAAACCATTAGTATTATGCTATGCAAACCTGGGCATTTCATTACGTTATCAAACTGAGCATCTCATTACGTTATCAAACTGTCTATGCTTCTCTACTACTATGTCACTGTTACTGCTACTACATCACAGTTACTGCTTGCTCATATGTTTCATATTGCCTCATTCTTTTGGGATATGCTTGCACTGCATTTCTTTTGGGGATTCCTAAGGTACCTTTAGACACGGAAATCGTCCCATGGTGCCTCTAGGGGTGGAACCCTCTCTGAGGGTTCCTTGCCTTTTGTACCCCTACAGGGTGGTAATTCCTCTGGAATAGAGAGTGCAAGTGGCCAAAACCAAACTAACACAGTTGCACAAGCATAACACTACACTGCCCGTGTAGGACAATGAATTGGAAAGGCTTTGCCTGGAGTTCGGTGGCCAAGAAGCCAGCCACTCCCACTTCCTGAGCTATATAAGCAGTTCCTCTCAGCCTCATTGTGAAGCATTTTTTCTTTGCTCCACCATCCTCCCCTCCTTCTCCAGTGGCAGCACTTCTTTCCTTACGGGGATTCCTAAGGTACTTTTAGCTATGAGAATCATCCTGTGGCACATCTTGGGGTGGAACCCTATCCAAAGGTTCCTTGCCTTTCGTACCCCTACAGGGTGGTAATTCCTCTGTAATAGAGAGTGCAAACAGCCAAAACCAAACTAACACAGTTGCACAAGCATAACACCATACTGACTGTATAGGACAGTGAACTTCAATCAAGGGGCTAGTTTGGAGAAAGATATAACAAGAACCCTAGAAACAGACACAAGCCTGCTAGGCTAGTGTGCTGTAATGAACAGGTAGTCAGTCCAAGGGAAGTGGGCAGAGCAGGAAACAAAACTCCTGATCAACATACTGGAGAGCAGAGCCATTTGACTAGCTCTCCAACATTTCAGAACTCAAGTCTCAAGATGCCACATAAAGGTGTGTACAGACTGCAAAGTGGCAATGGAATATATAAACAAACAGAGAGGAACAAAAAGCAGGGCCATGGCTAGAGAAACAGAAATGCTAATGCTATGGACAGAAAAGCACCTGCTCAGTCTCACAGCAGTACACCTAACAGGGAGCTTAAATACAAGTGTGGACTAGTTGAGCAGACAATCCTTACAGCAGGGGAAGTGGCAACTCAACCCAAAAGTCTTCGAAAGGATTCAGGGGGTCCTTTCCAAATGGACCTCAAGGCATCAGCAGTGAACACAAATTTGCCAGTGTATATATCCAGATACAAGAACAAGAGAGCAGCAGGGGTGAATGCAATTTCCACATCATGGAATTTCTAAAAAGCGTATGTCTTTCCACTGATATCCATGATCCCAGCGATACTAAAAATTCAGGGACACGGGCAGCATGGTTCTGCTGATAGCTCCAGATTGGCCAAGAAGGACTTGGTATGCACTCATCAAGAGGGTGTTAATAGACACTCCCATGACACTCACTCTTTACTAGACCTGGCTCAGACAGGGGCCAATCTGGCATGAAGACCCTCAACCACTGAAACTGACAGCATGGCCACATAGAGGGCTAGACTGTTGAACTTAGGGTATCTGGTAAGGTAGTGGACACACTGGTGCAAGCCAGAAAGGAGTCCACTAACAAAACTTATAACAGACGCTGGTGGGTATTTGCTTTTTGGTGCGAGGCGAGAAATTTGAAGGCATCAGACTGCAATATTGTACATATTCTAGAGGTCTTGCAGAATGGATTGGATGAGGGATTAACGTCGACATCCTTACGGGTGCAGACTGCTGCCTTTGGGGCAACAAGGGGCGAAACAGATGAACATTTATCTGGGGCACATCCATTAGTTCAATCCTTCTTAAAGGCGGCAGCTAATATCACACATTGCCCATGACCAATTGTGGCCCAATTTAGTGTTTGACACCTTGGAAACTACAGTAGTAGCCATAGACATTGCCAGCTATTTCCAGATATTTTGTGAAATTTCTAAAGAGTTTCTCTCTGCTGCCCCTAGTGTGGAAATGGAGAAAGCATGAGATATTTCTGGAAATATCACAGAAATTTCAGGAAATAGCTGGCAGTGTCTGTGGCTGCTACTGTATGCCCTTTGAGCCCCTAGAGTCTGTTGCATTATCAATCCTAACTATGAAGACTGTGATTTTGGTAGCAATCTCGTCAGCCAAGATAACTAGTGAACTCAGGCCCTCTCGTGTAGAGAGCCATTTGTAACATTTTTCCTGGACAGAGTTGTGCTTTGACCCATTCCCTCATTCATTTCTAAGGTAGCTAATGCCTTTCACATGGCTCAGGAAATTACATTCCCTATCCTTCTTCCAGAAGAGGGGACCCTAACCGGGATACCCTTCTCTGCCTAGACCCGGCCCGAGCCATCCAGACCTACCTGTCCCAAATGGACCCTTTCCGATGATCAGACAGACTATTTGTCCTTCCTCAAGGACAGAAACAGGGCCTAGCTGCCTCAAGGACTACAATAGTCAGATGGTTGAGCGACACCATCTATCAAGCCTAAAAGGCAGATGGTAATACCCTTCCTTCAAATATCAAGGCCCATTCCACTACAGCAGTAGCTACCTACTGGGCAGAACGTAACTCCGCATCTATACGTGAGATCTGCCAGGTGGTGACCTGGTCATCCCTGCACACCTTCACCAAGTTCTACCAGTTGGATACCAGACTGACAGGAAACTCAGAGTTTGGTCATAAGGTACTTCAGACAGCTTTGAGTCATATTCCTTCTCCCTCCCAAGACAAGTCCAATACTGCTGTATAATCACCCATGTGTTGAGACACGGAGTGCTTTAAAAAGGTACGATAGATAATGGTAGTTTACTCACCTGGTAAAAGTGATCATAGGAGCAGCTTTTTACAGCACTCCATATCCCACCTATTGAGGAGGAACATAGCAAAAATAAAAGAGTGATATAACAGAATAAGGACTTGAATACTAAGATTTACATGCAATACTGATCAATGAATGTATAGTAGTAGACAGTCAGTCCTACACTGACAGAAAAGATGTAATTTTTTTTGCATGTTATGAATCAATGAAAGTAAATAATTGTCTTTTAGATAGCATCAAACTGTGTTGCGTGCTTTTCTACCTGGTAACACCCCTATGGGAGGCTGCCAAGGGTCTTTTATTTGTCAGATTTTATATCATTTTTCAGGATTATCATAAGCTCTGGAAGATTTCATACTGAGGAGTCTGGGAGCTACAAGGGAGGAGACAGATACAAGAAAGAAGAAGGATTGGATTTTGAATTTGGAATTCCTTTTGTGCATCAGTCTATGAGAAGAGCACTTGATAACCCATGTGTTGACACTCAGAGTGCTGCAAAAAGGTGCTCCTATAATCACCTTTACCAGGTGAGTAAACTACCATTATTATAAGACCTTTAACCTTTTGCCATGGAGGGAGGGAGGGAAAAAGAGTTAAGGGGAGAGACGGGACCTGGGTTTGGCTCAATGTCTTCACCTACTAGTAAGTGAGAGAGACCAAGAAGGATGAAGGCAATCAATATAAGGCAGCTCCTTGCAAAGAGAGGCAACATTTGCAACGTTTGCTCACATTGCGTGTGATGGAATGCCATTACTTTTGGATTAAAGGTTGCAGGTATTAGGGAAATTAAGGGGGGTGACTAGGGAATTGGATAGGAAGAAGTCTGTGAGGTGAGGTAGCTTGTCATCATTACGTAGATCGATGGGAACTGTGTCTGTGTTAATTAGTGTTGCAGTCAGGCAGTGAGAAGGGTGATTGCCAGGCAGAGCTGAGCCATGATTATGGTGGTTTAGAGGAGCTTGTCCTGGGTTAGGAGTAGGAGGGTTCTTGATTAATGAGCTGTACCTCATGAGCTAAGTAGGGCAGGTGTGTCCCTTCACTGAGTTGCTTGTTCAATGAAGGTGAACGGAATAAGTTTAGTTTGTTTAGTTTTTGTTGACCGGGTAAGTGCACTAGACAAATCCTGCCTATTTTCAGGCATGACCCAGGGGACGGGATACAGATGAATGCCAACTGACCTTGAACCAGATTAAGCTGTTGGTGGTATTTTTAGTGAATGAGGGAAATTTGGCCAGGACACCAGGGAAGTTCCCCTACTCTTTTCGATAAGTGCCATGGGATCTTTAACATCCACCTGAACTACCACCAATCCAGGCAGATGGGACCTCGGTTTAACGTCTCATCCGAAAGACGGCACCTCAAAAGTGCAGCACCCCTCTCATGCTGCACTACAGTGTCAGTACTGGGATAAAAACCCAAGTGCCAGATGTGGGAACTGAACCCACAGCCCTCTGATCTTCTGGCCTCAGAGGCGAGTGTGCTACCTACTGAGCCACTGACACTGACACAGAACTTGGGCAGGAGGGAGGTGGGGTAGGTGAGTGGGTAGTGCGTGGATGGCGCCGCGTCCACCAGATGCCAGATGGTTGAGCTGAGCTCAGTACTGTTGTTCTGTACTTTTGGCTGTTCCTAATGTGCGGTCCATGGCGAGGGAAGGCAGCAGAGCCCTAGCAACCCAGTTGCTGCAGCTGGGAGAAGTTGATGTTGTTTCTCTCTTTAGTTAAGTTTGCAAGTTTACTGTAATAAAAGTGCAATTGGAATGTACTGTATGTAACCATGGACTGTATACTTTTTTCATGTACTACACATTTTTGGTGGTATTGTCATGGATATAATAAAATGAAGCTACAAAAAAACATAATTCTATGAAGTTTGTGTGACAGGACCTCACTTTTAGAAAGTGATGCAGCCTGCTGTCATGGTAACCTTTTGACTCCAGGAACTCGAACAGCTGCTCCTTGACTATAGACTGTGTGCTTTCCCACAATGGAAGACCGACTAATTGGTCTATAGTTCCCTGGATCTCCCCTATCTCCCCCCTTGGACAGGACGATTACTGTATATCTGTCATGCTCCAGTCCCTGGGGACTACATCTGTCTCAGTCGAGCAGTTAGGTTCACCAGGGGTGTTGCCAAAGCCTACACCACCACCCTGCATAGCCGTGGGTGCTACCCATCCTGTCCTGGAGACTTACTTACTGTACCTTGAGCTGTGTCAGATCCTTAAGCACCTATTCTTCTGTGATAATTTCCCTTGTTATTTTTTGTTTCCCTTCTGTCTTTCATGCTTCACTCCAGCAGTGGCCCTCCCTCCTTGACTGAAAAGACTGAGCAGAAGTATTCATTCAGAATATCAGCTTTTTGCCATCTTCTTTCACTCATCTCAGCCTCTCAGTTTCCCCCTAATTCTTTCTCTTTTCCTTAATATAACTAAAGAAGGCCTTATTTTTATGCCTCACCATTTCTTTAATTGTAAGCTCCGTCTCCACGGCTACGCTCTTCATTGCCTTACTGGCTTCCTTTACCTTACTGAGGTAAAGCTCCTTATCTGCTTCTGTTTTGTCAGCCTTGTAACTTCTGAAGGCCAGATTGTTTGCCCTTACTATCCCAACCTCATTAGAAAACCACACAGGCCTTGTGTTCTTTCTCCCTTTTCCTACCTACCTGAGACTTCCCTTTGATACTGTACATCAAAGGACCCATTTTATAAATTCTGACCTGGTCTCCTTTTGTACTAATAAATAAGCAAATTCAAGAGGGATGTGAGGAGGTACTTCTTCACTGAAAGAGTGTGGATGCCTGTAACAGTCTTCCAGCAGACATAGTGGGGGGCGAAAACAGTGGTGGGATTCAAGAATGCATGAGATAGTCATAAGGGAATCTTAGTGAAAAGCAACGGAGAGAGCCAGAGATCAAGCAGGGTCTGTGGGGACAGTTTAGGTAGGGAAAACACTGAGAAGACTGGGTGGGCCAAGTTGTCCTTATCTGCCATCAATCTATATGTTTTTAAGACACCTCTAGTCCTTCCCTTAGCTCCTCCTCCTCCATCTTCTTAAAGTCTGCCTCCTGAAACCCAGTACCAATGTTTGGGACATCAGCCTTTGTGTTTCCAGGGTTATATCAAACCTCATGCGGTCATGAGTCCTGAACAGATCTTCCACTGTTAAAGAGCTAGTGGCACAAAAATAGATAGATGGGAAAATGGTACAAATTTTAAGAAGTAGCCAGTTGCAACTTATTTCTGAAGTATTTTGCTTTTTGCTTTTGCTCATTAGAAAGTTTTCTATGTGATAATATTGTGCTGGATGTGTGGAACAGCTCTCATCCTGGCAGCTGACTTATCAATCTCTAATCCCCCCACTACATCGTCAGCATTGTCATCTCACTGATAGTGATATCACAGGTGACTGATCTGGCATCTACTGAGTGGCTGTTTCTAAGCAGCAGTGATGTCACAATCTGTGAGGTCACAATGCTGAATACATACAGGAAGGAAGAGCTAGATATGTCAGCTGCCAGGCAGAGTGCTGTTCCATACATCACACATCAGATAAACAATATTCTAATTAACCAAAGGGAAAAGAAAACGTTCCTCAGATATGTAAGACAATGGTTGACTGCTTTTAAAAAGAAATATTACTTCTAGGACATACACTAGCTCTTTAACACTCCCAATGCTATCCTGGTTACTCAGAATAAGGTAAAGTATGGCCTTTTCCATAGTCTGCTTCTTCACCTGCTGAGACAGGAATCAGTACTAGCAGATGGCCAACAAGATCTGAGAAATATAAACTGGTCATTACTGGTCACTACTAAAGATATCAGCTTAGCCTTGGACCATCTCATTAAGCATTTCAGTACTGCCTGTGACATACATGCTCCCTACAGTACAAAAAGATGAAAGTTCGTGTCACGTCAAACTCCTGGATAACCCCTGAGCTTATTTCTAGGATGAAATACAGGGATCACCTCTGGCACTGTGAAAGAGAACTGGGCAGACAGGCAGACATGCAGGAATATAAAACAAGCATTTGTCAATGCCAAATATTTGCTTGCTGGTATTAGCACTGGGAATGCAGGAGTTAGACAGATGCAGAATAGGAATGGTAGTGAAGTGCTGAACTTCACACTAACCTCACCTCCACCCTGCAGAGAGGGACAGGCATTGGGGTATGCGTTTGGGTCATTGCCCATAACGTTCATGCCATTTCACCTCACCCTATCCTGCAGACACCAAGTGTTGAGGTGTGCCTTGGGATATTTGGCTTTACAGTCACCCCATTCCAGAAGGACATACATAGAAACATAGAAACATAGAATTTGTCGGCAGATAAGGACCGCTTGGCCCACCCAGTCTGCCCATTTCCCTACCTAATGGATAAGCTGCAGATCCATATGCTGAAATGGGTGCAGCATAGGAGAATGGGGCGAACTCTGGGGCCGAAGAGTCCAAGACACACCTCAATGCCTATCACTGACTGCAGGGTGGGGTTGGGGGTGGAATGGCATGAGCATTATAGTCTGCAGTCCAAAGGCACACCCCTGATGCCTGTCAGTCAGTACAGGGTGGAACGTTATGGTTAGAAACCCTAACACCCCGGGCGTTTGTTGGTATTTGCATTACAAATTTTCAACATGGCCTTTTTGTGACCCACATCTCATGAAAGCATTTGGGACCTCTTCTCATGAAGAGTGGCACTGTGATTTTGTTAATGTATCCGAACTTTGAGTTCCCACAGTGACCGTGCCATTTTGCGCCAGATGTATGAAAACACAGATAGGGCAGGATGTGAAGAATGACAACTGTACCACTCTTAGGAAGGTGTGAAGAGATGGCTATGTTGAAAATCTGTAGTGAAAATAAAAATGCTTGAACTTCCGAGAGTACGTGGAAACTGCGCAACACATGTGCGTAACACAGTCATTTAGTGGAATTATTTCACCAAATTTTCAACATAGGCATTTTGTGACCTCTACTCATGAACACAGTCCCTATGATTTTCTTAATCTGTCCTGAACATTAATTTTCCACAGCGACCGTGCTACTCTGCGCCAGATGTGTAAACGCATATTTCGGGCAGTATATGAAAAATGACAGCTATACTGTTCATAAGGAAGTGTGAAAAAAATGCCAGTGTTGAAAATCTGGAGTGAAAATATTACAAATGCACAAAATTACAAGGGTGCATGGAAACTGCACAATATACGCTCATAATACCATCATTTCATGGACTTTTGTCACTAAATTTTCAACATAGGCATTTTAGCACCTCTGCTCATGAACAGTGTCACTGTGATTTTCTTAATCTGTCCCAAACACTTATTTCCCACAGCGATCGCGCTATTCTGAGCCGGAAGTGCGAAAACACATTTCGGCCAGGATGTGAAAAATGACAGCTGTACTGTTCATAAGGAGGTGTGGAAAAATGCCAGTGTTTAAAATCTGTAGTGAAAATATTAAAAATGTTCGAACTTCCGAGCGTACGTGGGAACTGCCCAATGCATGCGCATAACACAGTCATTTAGTAGAATTATTTCACCAAACTTTCAACATAGGCATTTTGTGACCTTTGCTCATGAACACTATCACTATGATTTTCTTAATCTGTCCCAAACATTGATTTCCCACAGCAACTGTGCTATTCTGCGCCACATGTATAAATGCATATTTCGGACAGGATGTGAAAAATGACAGCTGCACTGTTCATAAGGAGGTCTGAAAAATGCCAATGTTGAAAATCTTTAGTGAAAATACTACAGATTTGCAAAGTTATGTGGGTGCATGGAAACTGCACAATGCACGCTTGTAAGACAGTCATTTTATGGACGTTTGTCACCAAATTTTCAATATAGGCATTTTAGGACCTCTTCTCATGAACAGTCACTGTGATTTTACATACAGATATACATATGAACATACAAATCTGCCAGCAGAAAAGACCAATCGGTCCATGTAAGTTTGCCCGAGTATGCAGCTAGCAGTCTAGATTGCAGCTGCCCCAGCCTCCTCCCCCTCAGCTCCTCCTCCCCGCTTGTCCCAGCCCCTGCTCCCCTAACTCTTCCTCTTGCTTTATCCCACTCCTTCTTAAAGCTATTGACTGTTCTACATATTACCACCCCCTCTGGGCACGCATTCCAACTAGACACCACCCTCTCAGTGAAGTAGTGCCTCCTCATTTCCCTCTTGAAACGTCCACCTTCCAACCTTAGTCAGTGCCTCCTCGTCTCTTTTCCACTCCTCAGTTTAATCACCCTCTCGGTGCTAGGTGTATTTACCCCCTCAGGTATTTAAATGCTTCAATCATATCCCCCCATCCCTCCTCTCCTCCAGTATGTACATGTTCAGCTCCTTCAGCCTAACTTCATATTCCTTTCCTTCCATCCCCTTTAACATTTTTGTTGCCCTCCTTTGCACCCCCTCCAGTAACTTTATATCTCTCCTCAGGTATGACCTCCAGTATTGCACACAGTACTCCAGTTGCAGTCTGACCAATGATCTGTAGAGAGGTAGGATCACATCCCTGTGTCTGGATGAGAAGCCCATTGTGATGCACCCCAGCATCCTGTTTGCCTTAGCTGCTGCTCTCCTGCACTGGACCGAGTTGTTCATGATCCCAGTTACTAACAATCCTAGGTCCTTCTCCTCCTCTGTGATTCCCCAACCTCACCCCCCTCAACCAAAAGTCCCTCTTCTGGTTCTTAGCCCCGAAGTGCATCACCTTACACTTCTTTGGTTGAATCATAGCTGCCACTCCACCGACCATGTCTGTAGTTTGGTTAGGTCCCCCTGCAGTTTTTCCCCATCTGTCCTCTTCGTCCACCACTGCCCCCAATTTGGTATCATCTGCAAACAGACTAACTCTGCTCCTCACTCCATGTGCTGTATTGGAGATTAAGAGCCCAAATAGCACTGGGCCCAGCAATGACCCCTCTGGCACCCCGCTTGTCACTGCTCTGGGTGCTGGGAGCTCCCCCACCACCACCACCACCACCCTCTGCACCCTCCCCTGTAACCAGTTCTCTATCCATTTAGTCAGCTTTTTGCCCACCTCCATTACCGCCAGCTTCCCACCCAGTCTCCCATGAGGCACTGTATCAAAGGCCTTACTGAAGTCCTTTATAGGACATGTACCGCATGGCAGCTGTCCAACTCCCTTGTCACCTAGTCATAATACTCTAATAGGTTGATTTGACAAGGCCTCCCTGATATGAATCCATGTTGCCACCCATCTTGGAGGCCATTACTCTCTAGGAATGCTGTCAGCCTTTTCTTCAGTATCGCCTCCATAAGCTTACCCACTATGGATGTGAGACTGACTGGACGATAATTTCCTGGTTCCTCCCTAGGCCCACTCTTGTGTATGTGTACCACATGGGCTGCCCTCCAGTCCTGAGGCACACATCCCATTTCCAGGGAGGTGTTGAACAGATCTGCCAGCAGCTCAGCCAACAGCTCCACCATCTCCCTCAGCACCCTGGGGTGGATGTCATTGGGACCTGGTGCCTTGTCCGCCCTTACTGCCCTCAGCCCCTCTAGCACCCTACTCCATGTGATCACTTTGTCCATCACCTCCTCCCCCCTTTCCCCACCCCCCCAGCCCATGCTGGTAGTGGACCATCCCTCTTCTTAGTGAAAATAGAGCAGAAGTACTCCTTTAAAATTTCCGCTTGCTCCTCCCCCTTTTCCATCCAATCCCTTCCCCGCTTTATGCTCACAATATGTTCCTTGCACTTCCTCTTTTCCCTGACATACCTTATGTATTTCACCTTCTGTATCTGCACCCCCTACTTCGGCCTCACCCCTTTTCTCCGCCTTATTCCTCCCATTACCCTTGAATCCCTTCCCAGACTGACTACTTCCTACTGGGCTTCCTATGTCGACCTCCCCTCCTCCTCCTCTGCTGATTTCCAACTCCTCTCCTATCCCCATTGTTGTCGATTTAGAGCCCCCATTCCCTTCTACCCCAATATTGATACACCTCCCATCCTTCCCCCTTCCCCCTTCCCGTAGCCTTCTCTACTCCAGTCACCCCCCCTTCCTTACTGGCCTCCCTTCTACCCTTTCATCCTCACTATCTCTTCCCCTACCTGTTGCCATCCCTTTCATGCCCCACTTGTCCTCCCCCCTTTCAGTATGTTCCTGCTCCCCGTCTCTTTCCCATAGCTGAGGCTCGAATCTATTCCTAGTCAATACCTGTATTGTATGTAATTTTCTATTGAACTGTTTATTTATTTGTGCAGCGCCCAGAGCTTCCGGGATTGGGTGTTTTTCAAATAAATTTTGCCTTGTCTTGCCTTGCCTACCTCCTATATCTCTTCCCCCTCCTACTTGTTCCCCTCCGTGCCCCCCCAGTCCCACCCCTGGTCCCTCCTTCCTTCCTGCAGCCATTTGCTCTCCCCTGGTACTCCTCGTGGTCTCTTTCTCCCCCATCAGGAGGCCACCACCTCATGTTGGGCACCCCTTCCCTTCTCCTTTCTTTTCTGCTACTGCCTCTGATTCTGGGGTCGGTTTCAGTCCCTAGTTGTCCCCCCCCAGCCAGGATGCCTACCATTCTCATCTGCCCTGCCACTTAGACTCCTCCCTAACCTCCACAGTTCCTCCCTCAAACTAGCCAGTTGTCTACAGACCATACACACCCCCATCCTCCAAGGCCAGTCCAGGATCATGTCAGACCCACACCCTGTACACTCCACCACCCTTCCAAAGATGCCCGCCCTATTGACATGTGGCACCTGCCCCATTTTGGCCCCCATCTTATGTTACAGGCTCTTAGTCCCAGTTTCTGTACCCTACTACAACTGTTAGGCCCCTAGTTTCTCAAATTCCTGTTCCCCCCACACTGGTCGGCCTACTGCCCCTGGGTTAATTCAGTCTTAAATCTCGTCCGTTAGATACTGTATTACTATAGCAATCCTAAAGCCTCCTTCTCTGTTTTCCACCCCTCAGCTACCATACTTTTTGTTATCAGCCCTCATACAGTTTCGCTTAGCCTAGTTAGAAATCCTATGGCACTCCAAGTATTACTCAGCTCAGTTAGAGAAATAAACAGGACAAATAAATATATGTATTATTACAGTAGTTCTAACAGTATAGTTCAGTACTTAGCTCAGTTATGGAAATAAACAGAACAACTAAATCTGGATTATTACAGCAGTCCTAAAAGTAGCCAATCATTGCTCTGTCTCCACCCCAGAGACTCTGCTGTAATATAGGACCACACAGGACCCTGGGAGGAAGGGTGGGCAAGTCTAAAGTCCCTACAGAACTCAGTTGAGCTTGCTTATTCCCCCTCTCTCACTTGCTCATTCTGTTTCTCCCAGCGCTGCAGGCTGCCCTTTTGTACTGGGCTCCTGCCTGCATTGTTGCATTTTTCTGCCCACAAAGAAATCTGCAGCAGTCCCGACAGAGCTCTGTTGAGCTCTCTCTCTCTCTCTCACTCATTCTGTAACTCCCGGCGCTGCAGGCTGCCTTTTTAATACTGGGCTCCTGCCATTGGTGCCTTTTTCTGCCCACAAAGAAATCCGCTGCAATACCGACAGAACTCCGTTGAGTTCGCTCACTCCCCCTCTCTCACTCGCTCGTTCTGTTTCCCCCAGTGCTGCAGGCTGCCCTTTTGCACTGGACTCCTGCCTGCGTTGTTGCATTTTTCTGCCAAAAAGAAATCTGCAGCAGTCCTGATAGAGCTTCGTTGAGCTTGCTCACTCTCCCTCTCTGAATCGCTTGTTCTTTTTCTCCCGGTGCTGCAGGCTGCCCTTTTGTACTGGGCTCCTGCCTCCATTGGTGCCTTTTTCTGCCCACAAAGAAATCCACAGCAGTTCCAACAGAGCTCTGTTGAGCTCGCTCACTCCCCCTCTCTCACTCGCTTGTCCTTAATCTGTCCCAAACACTGATTTCCCACAGTGACAGTGCTATTCTGTGCCAGAAGTGTGAAAACACATTTTGGCCAGGATGTGAAAAATGACAGCTGTACTGTTCATAAGGTGGTGTGAAAAATGGCAGTGTTGAACATCTGGTGTGAAAATATTGCAAATTTGCGAAGTTACAAGGGTGCATGGAAACTGTGCAATGCACACTTGTAACATAGTCATTTTATGGACTTTTGTCACCAAATGTTCAACGTAGGTTTTTTAGGACCTCTGCTCATGAGCACTGTCACTGTCATTTTCTTAATCTGTCCCGAAAACTGATTTCCCACAGTGACCGTGCTATTCTGCGCCGGAAGTGTGAAAACACATTTCAGCCAGGATGTGTTAAATGACAGCTGTACTGTTCATAAGGAAATGTGGAAAAATGCCAATATTGAAAATCTGGAGTGAAAATATTACAAATTCGCAAAAGTTCTGATGGAAACGCTCGCCAAAACACCTAAGTGAAACAATAATTTTGGGATTTTCTCACCAATTTGCAACATAGGCTTTTGAGCACTCACCCATGAACAGTGGCACTGTCGTTTCATTAATCAGTCCCGAAGGAGATTCCATGCAGTGAATGCGAAATCATCTTTTGGGACCGAATAATGCCATGACAGTGACTGAATTCATGAGGAGGCCTCCCAATAACCCCATGTTGAAAAATTGGTGCCAAAATTCCCCAAAATGCCCAAGATATGCACCAAAGTTGAAAAAACCCTATTTATGCTATTACACAGCTTACCGGCATTTCTTCAGTTCGTGTCAGCTTTGAAGAGTGCAGACGTGTTCCCGGTCCATCGAAGATCATTGCGCCAGGCTCCGGAGATGAGTATGGGGTGAGGGGTGGGTATGAGGAGGTGGGGTACGCAGAGGGTGGGTGCAGGTTGGGGAAGGGGCACCAGACACGTTGAGGGACCATTTTCTCATTTTACAGGTAAAAAAAAAAAAAAGACAGCATGGGTTAGTTTTCTTCTTTCGCAGGTGTGTTTGGTACACTGGGGTGGGCTCCCAGTGTGCCACCTGTATTTGTGAGGAGGGGGACCGAAGCTGACAGGGATTGGGCCCCCCCATTGGCACAGAAATGGGTGGAGGGATGCATGATGCCGAGAAGAAGTGGGCACCCCCTCGGCATGCAGCAGAAACTGGGTGGAGGGAACATTATGCCAAGGGGGAGTGGGCTCCCCCGTCAGCAAATTGAACTTGGAAGGGGGAGATTGGGCCCCTCATCGGCAAAGAAAGACTGTTTGGGGGGGCACATGATGCTGAGGGGGATTGGGCACCCCCTCAGTAAACAACAAATGGGGGGGTACATTATACCAACGGGGAGTGGGCTCCCTCGTCGGCAAATGAATTGTATGTTGGCATGTCAACAGGGGGATTGAGCACCCCTGTTGACTTACATGGGACTGTGAGGCAGCAGTACCACCATGTTCACACAAATGTTACACCAGGCAAGGTACCGCCCTGCAATGACGGGTTGCTCCCTCATTGTAGCGGAATTGCTGATGCTGCAATGACGAGGTGTCCCCTCATTGCAGCAGCCAAATCGTTACAAGTTGGTGGCACTTCTGCAGAACCAATGTCATCAGGACACTTGGCCTGCATTGGGTGCACACTGCCAAACCCACAAATGCAGTACTGGCATTGGCTGCCACACTGCCACATCTCCACAACCTACTTCTCTCCTAAGCTGCTGCATGATGTTTCTTGTGCATGCACACAAGCAAACATAAAAATCAGGAATGAATGCACAAGGGCAATCTGCCACGTGAAAGCCAAATTCCACTGGGAAGCACTTACAAACTCATGGGGGGACAGTAAGAAATTCTGGAACAACATTAAAGATGTCATTGGCAAAGTATCAAAAATCTCGCCCTCAGTGCTAAACATTGATGGTACCCCTACTTTGGACCCTCTTACCATAGCAAATACTTTTAACAATGCTTTCACAGACCAGAGCAGCGTCCTTCCCCCAAATTCTTTTGAAGGCTCCACCCCTCCCCCTACACACAGTACTAAGAAGAGGACAATAATTTCTCCCCCCTTTTACTTTAGAAGGTCTCTTTGTTAACAGCCAAGAAATACCTGTGCAAAGTGCTTGGGAAGTCTAGATTCAGTGGAGACTAGCTGGATCTTAAAATCGTTGCCCTCACACTAGATGAGCTACTGAATCCCTTAACTAAGATTCCTAACCTCTCGCTGAAGTTGGTCCAATTCCCAAAAATATGGAAGTCTGCCCTAGTGACACCCACATATAAGAGCGGAGACTGGGCCCTATATGCAAATTATAGGCCCATATCTATACTCCCGCCGTTATCTAAGGTGCTCGAGCGCATAGTTGCAGACCAATTAATGGATTACCTTGAAAAATGCTCAATTCAATGCCCGCAGCAACATGGATTCCAAAAAGGTCATAGCACCACAACGGCACTATTGGACTTCACTGGCTACATCCCTCAATCTCTCAATGAAGGCAATTTAGTGGGAGCAGCCTTCATAGATCTTACAAAGGCCTTTGACACTGTTCACCACACTCTTCTTCTTCAGCAACTATCCCCCATAGGTCTCACCTCCAACACATTAGATTGATTCATGAGTTACCTGGATGGTCGATCCCAACAGGTAAAAATTGCAAATGTTACCTTGGTCAAACTGCCCGTCTGCTCAGGTGTACCACATGACTCAATTTTAGGGCCTTTACTTTTCAGCATCTTCCTGAACAACCAACCGCAGGCCTGCCACCAACAGATGCTACTGTATGTGGATGATGCTGTCATCTTTACTAGTAACCCTGGCCCACAGCAACTGGAACATCAACTACAGCATAGTTTTGTAGTAGCTGAGGACTGGTTCAGTGCTCACAAATTGATCCTGAACTACAAAAAAACTAGTTATGCTGGTCAGTGGCACCCATAGCAAGCACAAATCTCTACCACTTACAATCTGAAATTGCATGGGAGTACCTCTGGAACAAATTCTACACTTTAAGTATCTGGGATTAACCCTGGACAGCTCACTTTCTTATGCTCAGCACATCGACAACGTTGCCCGGGCTGTCAACATCAAGATTGGTCTGCTCTACAGACAAAAACACTGCTTGACACCCTAAGCCCTCAAAACTGCAATTATCAGCTCTGTCTTACCTACTGGTGACTATGGCTTGGTTATCTATGGTGCTGCTACTACTTCTTCACTCTGTAGAATATCCATTGCACTAAATAAGGCATGCAGACTCCTCACTGGTGCTGCACACCTTACCCACACATGCAACCTATGCTTCTAATCTGGGTGGCTTCAATTAAGTGGAAGGATACAGTACCAAACATACCTGTTAGCTAAAAAAGCACTTCTTGGCCTTTTGCCCCACGGAACTGCGAACCTCCATAGACCTCATCCAGCTCCCAGCACACTCGAAACTCAGCCCAACAATCTCTGAAGATTTCTAGGTGCTGGACATATCAAGGGCAGCAGTCATTTGCTTACAGAGCCTGACTCAGGTTCAATGTACTTCTGAATGGCATCCTATCCATACCAAGATTAGGTCCTTTCAAGCACAGGCTCCGTCAGCATCTTACGACAAATAATTCCTGCAACTGCTTCACTAATGATACTACCACCTGTCGCACTCAATTCCCACTTCTCCACCTCAAAGCATTACCTTTTCAACCCTTGCCATATCCTCCTACCCTCCCTCCACTCTCCCACCCCACCACCTCCCTCCTACCTACTACCTGCTCTCACACTCTTTCTACTCCTACTGACAAGGCCTTCTGACTGCTTACCCCTCTTCTTATCTCCTCTTCCCAACCCCGCTCCTTCCTTCTCCACTATTAAAGTTATTAATTCTAGATAATTAAAGTATGTACTTTACTGTTTCTTAAACCTGGTCTTTGTATTACCGCCTCTGTATGTTTGTTCACCACTCCCCACTGACGTGGAACCTTTGTAAGTGAGTGCCTTGCGCTCAGACATATTGTAATCCGAGATTGAATAAATAAATAAAGATCTGGTTCCTGGAACTCCATTCCCCAGGAATGCTGTAGCATGCATCCTGCATATTAAAGTCACATAGCAGCATAGTGCTGCCACCCACAAGATCTCCTCAGTGAGTGCCCTATTCATCTACTCAGATTGACTAGGGGCATGTAGATTATCCCTATGCAGATGGCCCTTCCCCTATTAGTCATCAGCAAAGTCCATAATTATTCAACATCTCCACCTCCCCATGTCCTTACCCTCCAACACCCTAATGCCTCCCCTAATGTACAGTGTAACCCCCCTCCGATCTTCTCTCTGTCCTCCCTGAATATTATATAACCTGGTACTGTGAGGCCTCAGTCATTGTTTGGTGTTGTCTATGTTTTTATTATTGCCATTATGAGTGGGCTGATTTTTGCTGCCATGGCCTGGAAATCACTCATTTTATTACCGAGGCTTCTGGCATTTAAGAAAACCACCCTTAAGGAGCTCTGCCATCTGCCATTACCCTGTCCACAGGCCAGGCTTATTTTACATGTTTCCTGTGTTGCACTTCTTTTTGTACTTCCTCTCCAATCAATGTGGTTCTCTCTCTCTCCCTCTCTCTCTCACTGTCTTATGTCCCTTCCTTGTTTCCTATCTGCTGTATGTTGTCCATTGTTTCAGAACTGCTCTGCACTTGCTGGGGGCCTGTTTACTAAGTTTCACAATACTAAGAAAACCCCTGTGGATGACCCAAGCCTCAGCCTCTCCCCTACTAGTTTAACTGTCCAGAGATGTAAGCTTTTAACTTCTGACCCAGTGCCCTTATACCCTCTCTTGTCCTTTATCTCACTAAAGGCAATCCAAGTTTCCTCATAAGAGAACCTCCTTTTCAGTGTACCCCTCTTTTCATCTACTGCTGAGCTGGAAAATTTTCAACTTCCTTGCCTCTCCCACACTGTGCACTATGGAAACCTCTGAAAGGTCATGGTACTAATCAATCCTTTAAGCCTAGAACTCAATACCCTTAAACTGTCTTGTACTACTCCTAACTGCTTTCATGCCAAATTGTTCATCCCAAGACGGACAATAACATCTGCCCCCACACCCCCAATTCCTTAACTAGCATGTCTACCCCAGGGAGAACCCTATCTGCTGCCATCTTTGGCAGACAGTGCACCACCCTTCCCACCTGTTCTGTGACACAGACAACCATCTTGTTACCCCTAACTATGAAATGCCCCACTATGACCACACTCACATTAGTCTTCTCTTTAGGATGGACCACCACATCAGGTTTCGCTGCAGCTGGTGCCTTGGGAAAAAATAGTGTGCTTCTCTGACAGGAGAAATAGCATGCACCACATCTATCAATGGTGTGAAATGGTTTCTTGTTGCTGTTCTACAGACTCTTCCCTCTCCTGCGGTTTCCACCCTTTGCCCTTTAACCTGCCCACTATCTTCCAACCCCAATTGTAAACCCTTGGGAGAAACTGAGGGATAGGACCAGTAGTGAACACCCCTGTGCCCCATGCCAGCATGCTCTGCAGCTGACATTTTAAGACCCATGCTGCAGCTAACTCAGAGTGGAGTGATGCATTCTCCTGCAGACTGTGCATCCTCCACACCTCCACAGAGTACCATGGAAGAGTGTGGCTCCACAGGTCCTGCAACTAATTAGATCCCTTCCAAAGGTCCCTTAATCTGCCTGCTACCTGTGACTGCATAGGATATATCTACTACATCAAGTTCTTTTCCACAATACCTTAATGTACATCTCTGCACAGCAGCACATATTAGGCCCCCTGAGCTAGTTCCTCATGCTTTGTACTTCCCAAGTTACTAACCAACAATCCCCGAGTACAGACACCTCAACATAACTACTGTATAAATATGCAAAATTCTTATCTAGCCTGCATGAAACTTCCCCTTGCTACAGTATCACATCTCATCCCTGCAAAGGAGCACCTGGACCAACCGGAATTTGTACAGGTAAAAAATGAAAGCAGAGTCGGCATCTGCTAGTGTCTGAATTCTCTTTATCAGAGTAAGCAACTAGTTGCTATGGACAAGTTGTTATCAAGTTCCAAAGTGTTTAAAAAACAGCTACTCTTGTTATGAATGCAACTCTTGGAAAGGTTTGAATGTACACAAAGTAGAAATTAAACAAAACAGGACACTTGTCCAAACATTATTTATTTATTTATTTTTTTAATTTTTGTTGACCGAGTAAGTGCACTAGATATACTCTTGCTATTGTCAGGCATGACCCGGGTGGAAGGGGGATACAGATGAATGCCAACTGACCTTGAACCAGATTAAGCTGTTGGTGATATTTTTAGTGAATGGGGGAGATTTGGCCAGGGCACTGGGGGACACCTCTAGGGGAATCTTTGACATCCTGGTCTTTGGCCAAGATGGCTGCCCCTGTGGATCCAGGAGGAGGAAGACTGCATCCAGGAGAGACAGAAGACAAGGAACCCCTTTCTGCTGCAAAATCTCCTGTGGATGATGTGGACTTGCAATTTGCTACAGATGAGGAAAATGAAAATGATGTGTCTGTTTGCTTTCTAGAATCTGACATGGATGGGTTACAAATTGTGGAAGAAGCTAAAAACTCAGCTAAGGTACATTCCCCTTTAATACATGGTTCTGATATGTTGCAAAAGAAAGAAGAACTCAGAGAACTAATATTGGCAGAGGAGAAATGTAAAATGCAAAGGAAAGCCTTGCAAATGGAACTGTCAAAGGTGCAGGTTTATTCTGTGAAAGAAGTCCCTGGTGACTCACCTGTAAAGCAGCTGAGTGGTGACATAGCAGACACAGTTAAGGCTGCAGGGCCCAAAATTAGCAAAAATGCACAAAATGCTTCCCCGGCTGGCAGTAGTAAGCAACAGTCGACTAAGTGCCTAGAGCTGGCGAAGCAAACCATGAACATAAAGCCTCCTTGCCCTGCGAAATGGGACTAGTCAAGAATTTGGGAGTGCAGAATGCAAAAGCAGCACCAGCAGGAGAAGTCCCGGTGACAATAGAGCAAATAAATGTAAGTGCTCAAAAAGAAATGTAACAGGCCACTACGAGTGCAATTGACACAGATTTAGCACACTTACAGCAGAACTGGTCTCCTACTTGCACTTTAGAAGGAGCAGGCTGGTTGAAAGATAAAAAGGGGCATTGGTCTCCTGACTCAGGAGATGAGACTGTGCAGCGATATTGCTTTAACACTGCAGCTGCACTACCTGAAAACACTAAATCCCTCACTTTAGAAAGCAAAGTCCAAGACGTAGAAGCAAGCAGAGCATCTAACAATATGGGCCCCAATGAGGACACACAGAAGACTGCTGCAGCACAAATTTCAGTGCACACAATCCAGCAAAATGAACTAACGCAGAGGCTGGGTCCAGCTGAACACATATTATAGGACCTAATTAAAAAAGCTTGGTTAGACCCTATGTTTAAACTGATGGATTTATTTCAAAACAAGGGGGAACCAGCCCCAAGAAAGAATGTTGTCAGGTTAATTTACAAAGGGGGTATGGAAAATCCCACTGACAGGCTATATGTAGCAAAACAAGTGTTAAAGGGTACAATGAGATTTTTCTCATCAGAGATATTTGCATTAATACACCTTGGTAATGGTACAGTAACTTTGATGTAAGCTTCAAGACTGTTTCAAGTTTAGACAGGTTCTGGGAACAGCGTCAGTCTCTGAAAAAATATCCTCTGTGTATTCCCTACATGGCCGTCCCTCTTACGAAACCTGCCATTAAATATATTACCATCATGTTTTGTAATAAGAGAGTCCATGTAGAGGACATCCTTTTCTGGCTGAGGCAGCGATGTGAAGTTTTGGACAAACCAGATCCCATTCTAGACAGCGAACAAACCTGGAATGGGGGTTGGAAGATAAAGGTAAAACTGTATTTAACTAACAATGGCCTGGTCCATCTGCCAAGCACTTTCTTCCTAGGCAGAGACTGGGGAGTTCTGTTTTACATGGTGCAACCCAAATCTTGTTTCAAGTGTGGCTCTCGCACGCATTTAAGTTCAGCATGTGATACACCACGGTGTAACCATTGTTTAGATTATGGGCACTCTTCTGCAGCATGTGTAAATCTTTTTAAATGTAACTTATGTGAAAACACAGGACATGGTTATGGTAAATGCCCCTGGGCTTCCCACAACCAAGAAGACTGTCTTTCACAAGAAGACCTAATAAACAGAGCTCAACAAATGCAGGGCCAGAAGGTAGCAACTGAAGCAAATAGTCATCCCTTGGCCCCAGAAGCCAGGCCCTCAGGCATAGTATCTGTAGACAGCCCCTCTGATAGTGCAATAAGGGACACTGTTCCCACTCCACATAGGCAGGTAGAGGTCAGGCCTGACTCAGAAAAATCTAATTCTGCAGTTGTAGAACAGGTAGATGATGGAGGAATGCCTCCCCCACCCAGTCAGGAAGCAAGTTTTAAGAAAGTGATTGCAAAAAAAAGAAACAGGTCAGGGAAAGCTCTTTCAAGTAAGGACAAAGAATGTAAAAAAGGGAAGGAGCCCATAAAAAATATATGGAGGAAAGGTAATAAGTCCTCTGCCCTGATCCCTGAAAAATCAGATGAAGATACGGGGGGGGGGGGCAGAATGTCTGACACTTCATCTATAACCTCAGCAACTACAGAAGCAACATCAGACTATGAGGAAGGGGAGGGTGACTCTCATATATCCCACAGAACCAGGAGAAGAAAATGTAGTAAAACTTCCTGACTAGAGATATTAACCTGAGTTTCTCCCTTAAATAACAGAAAAAAAATGGATTCCCTCACTTTAAACACGGTTAATGTGAACAGTACTAAGGGGAAAATTAAGAAGCACCCAGTTTTAGGTACTTTGGCACAAGAAAATTGTGATTTGATATGTATTCAGGACACTAGGTTAAAAACAAACTCAGAACTGCAACTGGCTACTAGGTGCTAGACCAATGGATCTGCCTTTTGGTCTATAGGTCAAGAAAGGTGTGATGGAATAGGGATATTAGTGAATAAGCCCAACATTCGGGTATCTAAATTGGTAGATATTGAACCTTGGAGGGTCCTAATGCTTGACATTTACCTTCATAAAGAAAGATTCAGGGTAATTAATAGTTACGCTCCTCAAACAAAGGCCTTAAGAGTGGTATTTATTCAAAAAATACAGCCCTATTTATGCACATCCAGACTGTTACTTTGGGTGGGGGACTTCAATTGTGGAATGGGGAAGGCTGATAGAGGGTCAAAAATAGACAAAATATTTTGTGATACTACAGCCCTAAACAAAATAGTTTCAGGAACTAAACTAGTGGATTCATATAGAATTAAATTTCTTACAGGAGGTAATACATGTTTTAAAGGAAATCTGTCCACAAGAATTGATTTTGTGTTTATCTCTGCAGTATTACTCATCTCTTAAGTAACTTTACAGGCCAGAGAATTCTGCCCATTGTAATAGGGGATAAAAGAAATGTGTCCCAATATTGCAGGCAAACCTTATTTTGGTCTAAAACATAAGGTGTTTGTGTAACAAATAATAATCTATGAAGCTAAATCATATAACTTGTGAAGTTACAAGTTTAACTATCCACAATTTGTAATATTCAAGTGTTTTTTAATATCTGTACTAATCATGTGAGTGATAGAAAACAGGTGTTTTAAGTGTCTGCAAAGACAGAACTACAGGGATAGTGTTCAAGTTACCCTTTTGACTATTATTATCAGGAGGACAGGACAGACTAAAAAGCTTGTGTGCACATTCTTAAAGTGCAAGTCTATTTCTTCCTTCTAGATCTTAATAACTGGTAATGACTACTATTGCTATCCTTATATAGTAGTATAATTTACACTATCAATACATTTATGCTGACAAGGATTAGGTCATGCAAGAACTAAAAAGAGCATTGCCTTGTAAGATGATGTTTATACTTGTTCTGTACTAATAATACACAACCACAGTACTGTCTTCCACTATATAAGCAAGCCACTATACACTGTTAGTTTGAAGAATTAAAAACTAAGAATTAAGAACTAAGAATGAGCATGAAAGATGCACCACTTATAATCTCTCACTGTGATTATTGTTATAATCATTAAAATTCTTCCACCATCAGCACCATCTCCGTGTGTCTCCTTTCTAACCATCAGGCATGAATACTTTAAAATGGGAACTTTTTTTTTCCTTTATTACACCCATAAATTTATAACAATAAAAGTTACTTGAGAAGGGACTCCAAGATGTAAGAAAAACATATGGAGGCTGAATAATTCTGTGTTAACTAATAAACATAGTCAAAAAGTTTGGAGACAAAAATTGCAGACTAAGGTATCAGTGGCTATTTTATATGATAGTGCTGCCCTTTGTTGGGAAGACACAAAAATATAATGGAAGCAGTTTTTTCCAAAAACTAACAAGGGATTCTATGAATGATGAATATCTGAACTACCTACAATTAGGGGCCACCTTACAAAAATTAATTTCATGAGCAGAACAATGAAGGTTCAGTTTAGACACCTAAATTACAAATATTAAAAAGCAAATGTTCTTATTACAATATGATAGGGCAAAGATTTTAGCACAAGAGTCAAGATTTGGCACTAATGTAAACAAGCATTTGTCAATGCCGAATGTTGTCGCTCTGGCATTGGCTTTGATAGTGCAGTGCAGAAAAACATTTTGGGCAGGATGTGAAAAATGACAGCTGTACAGTTCATAAGGAGGTGTAAAAAAATGCCAGTGTTGAAAATGTGGCATGTAAATATTGCAAATTAGCGAAGTTACAAGGGTGCGTGGAAAATGAGCAATGCACGTTTGTAACACAGTCATTTTATGGATGATCGGCACCAAATTTTCAACATAGGCATTTTAGGACCTCTGCTCATGAACAGTGTCACTGTCATTTTCATAATCTGGCCCGAACACTGATTTCCCACAATGACCGCGCAATTGTGTGCCGGAAGTGCAGAAACACATTTCGGGCAGGATGTGCAAAATGACAGCTGTACTGTTCACAAGGAGGTGTACCAAAATGACAATGTTGAAAATCTGGCATGAAAATATTGCGAATTCACGAAGTCATGACCCTGCATAGCAACTGTGCAACATACGCTCATAAAATAGCCATTTTTTGGATTTTGCCCACCAAATTTGCAACATAGGCTTTTTGAGAGCCCACTTCGTGATCAGTAGCACTGTCATCTCATTAATCAGTCCTGAAAGGTAATTCCACACAGTGACTACGAAATCACCTTCCGGGACTGATTAACAATATGGCAGTGCCAGAATTCATGAGGAGGGGTCCCAAAAACCCTATGTTGAAAATTTGTTGTAAAAATTCCCCAAAATGCCCGAGATATGCATTAAAGTTGAAAAACCCCTATTTATTCCATTATACAGCTAACCGGCATTTCCACAGTTCATGGTTGGCTTTGAAGAGTGCAGACGTGTTCCCGGTCCACCGAAGATCATCACGCCGGACTCCGGAGGTAAGTATGGGATGGGGGGTATGGGGAGGCAGAGTGTGCTGTGAGTGGGTGCTGGTTGTGGTCAGGGGGTTGGAAGAGTACATGGGACTGTTTTTGCTTTACAGGTTAAAAAAATAATAAAAGACATTGGGGGACCATTTTCATTTTAATAGGTGCTTTGGCATGCTGGGGTGGGCTCCTAGCATGCCACCTGAGTGTGCGTGTGTGTGTGTGTGTGGGTGCTTTAGCTGACAGGGGATTGGGCACCCCCCTCGGCAAGCAAGGAAAGGGGGGCTGCAGGAGCCGAGGGGGATTGGGCACCTCTCAGCAAGCAAAAATGGGTGGGATTCAAGAAGGGAGGGATACATGCCACAGGGATTGGCGCCCGTCGGCAAGAAAAACTGTTGGGGGTGCATGATGCCGAAGGGGATTGGGCACCCCTTCGGCAATCAAAAAAAGGGGGGGATTACATGATGCCGACAGGGATTGAGCACTCTCATTGGCACACAATAAACAGGGGTGTTGACAGGCAACAGCAGCAGTCACTGCCACCATGTTGCCTGCAAGTAGGGGGAGGCGTGTTGTGGTCATGCTGCATGAGAGCTTTGCTCTCATTGCAGCGGACCTTTTCTCTCATGTTTTCACCTCATTAGCTAGGCAGGGTGTCGGCCCCTGCTGCTGGCTGATTAGGGAATGCGGGACTCACCTACTGCCGCGTGCCCTGCATTCAGCCAACAGTGACCGCACTTCCAAATCTGCACTACTGCAAGATGTTGGCTGCGCAAGTGAGCCAACATAAAAAGAGAACGTTTGACCCTTTTAAGGTATGTAACAATAGGGTAGAGCATAGAGTTATAAATAGATTAAGATCAGAGACAGGACACATTGTCTCATCACCAGAAGAGATACTAAATCTAGTAAATATTAATTTTGCTGACACCATTGAGAATACTTCCCAGACACTAGATTGTGAGGAAATGGTGCAGGACTTGCCAAAATTGGATAAGGGGATGGTGCTTTCCTGACCTATCCCATAAACTCTGCTGAAATAAGGATGGCCATCAAAGGGCTTAAAAATGACTCTGCTCCAGGACCAGATGGTATAGGAGCAGAATTTTATGAAACGTTTTGTCAGGATTTATTACCAGTCTTAGAGGTAGCATACAACCATTAGAAATTCAGCAAATTTAAAATCTGCCAGCAAAGTGAACGCAAAGTGACCACTTCGCATTATCATAATGCTACGCGAAAAGACCATTGGAAAGTGCTCATCTCGCCTTGTCATTATGACTTTGCATTGTCATTCCACCTTAACGCGAAATAAGGCAAAGTGACAACAATATAGGCAGCCCCTCAAACATCACATGGCTTACAGTACTGTAAGTCACATGCTTTAGCCAGACAGGAAGGAAGTGAGTCATACAATTAGATAGTTTCACTTTCTCCTTTGCAGAGGTAGAAGGAGGAAGCATTTTGTGTGGAGAGGAGAGTTTGGAGTGTGATTTGTTTGTATCTTGTGCAAATTGCATAAAACCAAATAGCTTTTTTTAAAAGCTAAATCTTTGGTTTTTTTTGTAGTGTTTGTTCAGTTCTTTTGTGAGACCGATTTCTTTGTTTTATAAGTTTTGTTTTGTGTGTGTGACTGTGTGTGTGCGTGAGACTGTGAGTGTGTGTGTGTGAAGCAGTCGTTCATTGTTTGAGGCATCAGAGAGGGAAGGAGTTAGTTGTGTGATGGACAAGGGAGAGTCTGTGGCCCGTGGCCATGGGCAGAGGGAAGTGCACATGCGTGGGGGTCGTTGGGTGTCATTGGACCACTCCTGGCTGTTTGGTCTTGCCTCTTCCCCTCCAGAAGCAGCAGAACCACCAGTGCCACTGGTGGCACATCCACCAACTCTGCCACCACCACCACCACTAGTGGCAGCTGAAGGGGCTTCAGCAGCACCATCTCCACCACCTTGACAGCAGCAGGTGGAGCCGCAGGTGTGTGACAATGCTGCTTGCACTACATCTGCTCCTCTTGTGTCTAGTCCCACCTGCAGCTCCCCAGACTGGCAGTTTTTTAACTGTGTGAGGGGAACAGCACCATTGTGGTGTGTTAGCTATGTGGCATGCAGGTGCACTGTGGCCCCTGGGGACATATCTGGGGACTGGTGGCCAGTGCACACATATGATAAATCATCACAAGGTGGAGTGACAGACTGCCACCAAATGGGCCAGGCCTCCACATGCTGGCCCTTCTGTGGCAGTGGCAGAGGGTGCTGGGGGTGTTGTGCCTCACCACCGAAGCAGGAGGAGGGTCACAGCAGCAGCTGCTCCACCACTACCCCCACCACTGCCACCAGCACCACCCTCACCACCACCACTACCTGGCTTTCCCCCTGCACCAGTGGACCCCGCCACAGTGCCTACAATGCATGCAAACATTGCACTGTTGTGGGCTGCACTGGAGGAAAGCAATGAGAGGGTGGGTGCTGTGCAGCAGCAGGTGGAGCAGATTGAGCAACACCAGCTTCAGATAGTGTCAATGCTCCATCTGTTGCTGCAACATTATGGGATTCCCCCATTAACTTATTTTTTTTGGACACCTCTCCCACACTTCTGTAGTGTTTTGTGTTTTTTTTATGTTTAATAATAGACAGTCATACATGCTCCTATTGCCCTGTTGTTATAATCCAGTGCCTCAGCAATGTTTTCTTTCTGTTGTGGAGTGGTTGTGGAAAAGCTGGTGTGAGCAGTGCAAGTATGATGTGCTAAATTGCACGTGTGCAGTCAATGTTGTTTCATGTGTGTGCATATGTGTGTGTGTGTGTGTGTGTGTGTGTGTGTGTGTGTGTGTGTGTGTGTGATATCAGATATTGTGCAGCTTCTTGCAAACATATATTACTGACTTGTTGTAGTGTTTATGGTATAAAGAATAGTGAGCAGAATAACGTATATTATATTGTCACCATCATCATCAGCGGACTAAGTGATATGATACTTTTTCAGAGGTGTCTGGCCAGAGTGCACCTTAGTCACATACTGCACACATGACTTTTAGGAGAGCATGTGTTTTTTGTGCTATGATCTCCGCTAAGTCATGTGTGCATTGTGAGTGACTGAGGTGCACAGTGACCCGATACCTCTGAAAAAATATCATATCACTTACTCCGCTGGTGCTGATGGTACAAATAAAATACACGTCATATATTCTTTCTTATTTTTATTCTTGAGATACTGCAAAAGTCACACCATATATATGTTTGCATGAAGCTGGACAATATATGCATACACAGGAAAGAACACTGACGGCACACATGCAGTTTAGCACAACATACTTGCACTGCTCAGTCATGCTTTTTGTGAAACACTTCAAATGACGAGTCCTGACACAAAGTAAACATTACTGAGGCTCCATAAATATTTCATTTTTGAAATAGACATTAAAGAGGGTGGCACGCACATTGAGTGGCAGAAAGTGTGATACATTTATAGCTAGTTACTCAGGATTAAAAGTAAGGTTTAATATGGGGTCCTTAATATACTTAATTTTGGGAGCTTTATTAGTTGGGATGTTGCAAAGGGAGGTGGTTGCAAATCGCTCTAGTTGGGATTTGCAGGTTAATGGTCAAGTTATGCAGAGTCTAGCAGGAACTCGGATGTATTCTGACTTATTTGACTTGGAAAAACCCACGTTGGGACAGCTTGTAACAAATTCCATTCTAACTTTGGTATTGGTAAAATTGAGTCATCACTGTGACAGGGAGGGTTTGGAAGTGGGAATGGGTTATGAAATTAAAGAAGTCTGGACTCCTTTGATAGTTAAAGTTTTGAAGAAGTCTCTACTTTCTAAGATGTGCATTCTTTTGTTTTTGATGCAAAGTGCTGTAAATCCAGGCCCTTTAATTGATGATCCGAATGTTTATAATGATCAGTTAATATTGCACTCAAATGTAAGAAGTATCATCCCAAAATTGGACCTAATTAAGGATTTCTTGAAAGATTATAGACCTGAGATTATGATTTTTATGGAAACCTGGTTGGATAAATCCCATGATGATTTAGATTTGAAAATTCAGGGCTACAACTTTAAAAGGGCTGATAGGAATAGGAAGGGGGTGGGATTTTGGTTTATTATTTGGAGAAATTTTATCCTACCCAGATTTTTCTAAATCTGGATAAAGTAAATTGCAAAGATTTGGCATTGGAGTTTAATGTCGGGTCAGGGAAACCTCTATTAGTGGTTGGGGGGGTATCGTCCACCTAATAAAACAGTACAGGTATTCGACTCATTGCAGGAAGTACTGGCTCCATTTGTTTTCTCCCATGAGTTGTTAATTATGGGAGATCTGAATGCTGATTGGTTGCACCCAGCAAAATCCCAAAGAATTAGGAAAATGGCATTGGAACTTGGGCTGTTCCAATTAATCTCAGAATCTACTAGAATTAAAATTCATAACCCTAGTGACTCTTCATTGATTGATGTGATTCTTACAAATTGTTCTAATAATTATGTTTCTTCTGGGTGGATGTAGATATGTTTAGTGATCACAATATAATATACTGCATTAAAGGGAAAACTAAATTGAAGGGGCCCTCAAGACTCTTGAAGTTAAGATCTTACAAAAAGTTTGATTACTTTTCTTTTCTAGCTGATTTGGGGAATGTTAAGTGGGATCATCTTGAACTAATACCCGACCTAAATCTGGCTTGGGAGTATTTTGTTTCAGAATTTCTCCTTGTATGTAATAAACACATGCCTGAGGTGAATAGGAGAATAAGGGGAAATTCTGCCCCATGGTATACTGCTAAACCTTTTAAGCTGAGGCTAGCAAAAATAAAGCATGGGCCCTGGCACGAGCCACAGGAAAGTTTTGTGATTGGCAACAATACAGAAAATCAATAAATCTGTATGTGACCACTTTAAGGGACACTAAAAACAAGTACTTTAAGGCTAAAACCCAGGAATCTATTGGGAAACCCAGGAAATTCTGGGGACTGATGGGGGATCTAAAGGGACAGTCTAAAGGTATGACACATGTTAATTGTCTGAGGAGGAACTCTATAGGCAAGAGTCTCCACTTGCTGGTAGGTTTAATGATTATTTTGTAGAGTCGGGTAATTTTTTTGATAGCCCTAATGAACCCCTATATAATCCTTTGCATTGTAGTACCAGGGACTCTAAATTTGCATTTGATGTTGTATCCAGTGGTGAGGTCTTGGAAATCTTATTACAGCTGAATGTCTCTGGGAGTAGTGTTCTGGATGGTTTGTCACCAAGGATGTTGAAGTATGCTGCAACCCATATTTTGGATCCTTTGACCTCTTTTTTCAATCGATTGATAGAGGAGGGTTGTATTCCAGAAGGTTGGAAGTCGGCCAGGATCGTCCCCATTTTTAAGGGGGAAGAGTTGGGCCAGCTGTCCAACAATAGACCTATATCTATATTACCTTTGATTAGTAAGGTGTTGGAGAAATTGTTGGTGAGACAAATTATGGAGTACTTGGAAAGATGAAAACTATTGGATCCATATCAGTCAGGTTTTCGGAGGTCTCATGGCACTGTGATGGCTGTGTCAGAAGTCCTGGATGAGATTGGGAAGTCAATTGATGCCCAATGTTATACTGGAGCAATCTTGGTGGATCTTTCCAGGGTTTTCGATGCAGTGGGTCATCAGCAGTTTCTTATGAGACTGTCCAAAGTAGGGATGAGTTATTCAGTTTGGGACTGGTTCATCTCTTATCTTTCTGATAGATGGCAGGTAACAGTTGTAAATGGTGTTGTGTCGGCTATGCAGGTGGTGCAGAGAGGTTTACCCCAAGGATCTGTTATGGGTCCTCTTCTAGTTTTAGTATACCTAAAAGATCTTGTGTGTCATGTGGGGTCCTCCTGCTACCACCTGTATGCCGATGACACCATTTTATATTGTTCAGGAAAATCAATTTTAACAATACAATGTACATTGCAGAGACGTTTTGAAAATATGGAAAAGTATTTTGTCAACTCTAAATTAAAACTTAATTCCTCTAAAACTAAATGCATGTTGTTTGGGTCACCTATAAAACAAAAAGATGATTTAATTCTGGAAATAGTTGATAGTAAAGGGAAGGGGCTGGAGTTAGTTAACCAATATAAATACTTGGGATTTTGGTTAGATAACTATGGGTCAGGTAACCTGCATGTAGATAACTTGATCTCCCAAGTTAATAAGTGGGTGGGATTTCTGTTTAGGAATAAAAATTGTCTAGATTCTGTGACATTGGACTTGATTGTAAAGATGCAGATTTTCTCTTTAATAGATTATGGGGATGTTTTATATGATGGAGCCACTAGGGACCGTCTATCAAAATTGGATGTATTAATCAACCATCTTGCTAGATTGATTCTTAATTGTACCAAATTTACACATCACTGTGAATTATATGAGAGACTAGGGTGGTTATTATTAAGTAGGGGAAGAAAGATACATAAACAGTTATTTGCCTATTAATGTGGGTTGGGCTTTGTTCCTTTATATTTAAAGAATAAAATTTCGTTTAGAAATGTTGATCTAATTTTGAGAAACTCAGCTGTTACAGATATGGTTGTCCCTCTTACAAAATCAAAGCGTTCCCAATATTTATTTAGTAATTATATCATGATATGTTGGAATGGTCTTCCCCATGAATATAGACAAAGGATTGGGAAGTCCTTATCAATATCCCACCTAAGGAAATATCTGATCTCCTTACAGGAACCTTGTAACTGTTACTGAAGTTTTATGTTTATGTAGTGATGATTGAAGTTTGATTGTATTTATAACATTGAGTGATGTATATGTTATGTATTTTTCTGTAAAGGTTACCACTGCGAATGAGTTGTATAATCAATGGTTTTTACCTTAATAAATAAACAAACAAACAAACCAAGTTACAGCATTGCACCCGATATATGGGTGCCTTACCTCGAGGGGAATCTTTGTTGCTTCACATGTCCTCACATAGTGCAATACTTTTCTGGCAAAAATGCCCATAATTTCATTAAACTGGGTCATGGAGGACTTCCCATTCTGAAGAGCCGCCCAAGTTCTGCCCCCGCACTCAGCAACGTTATGACGTAATGCCAGGGAGAGAGCGGGGGCGTGCTCCATTATACTGAATGGCCGGTAGCTTTCCAAATGTTTCTTTATTTTATAATGGTCAGTTTGTGGTGTAACTTGGGCATGTTTTGATTAACAAGAGCCTCATTAGTGGAAACATGCCCACGTTTCACCACAAACTAACCATTATAACATCAAGAAACATTCAGAAAGCTGCCGGCAATTCAGTATAATGGAGTGCGCCCCTGTGCTCTCCCTGGCATCATGTCATAATGTTGCTGAGCACAGGGGCAGAACTTGGGCGGCTCTTCACAATGGGAAATCCTCCGTGACCCGGTTTAATGAAATTATGAGTGTTTTTGCCAGAAAAGCATTGCACTATGTAAGGACGTGTGGAGCAAGAAAGATTCCTGTGGAGGTAAGACACCCATATATTGGGTGCAATACCATAACTATGTAACTTAGTGAATCTCTTCAAGGCAGCAGTGCAACAATTTGTTGAAAATTTTGACCTATACTTTTTCATGGTACTTTACATTGCCACTTTGCTTACATCCTGATTTGTATGATACTATTGTTTCCAGTAATTGAGTCTGCTTTACTACTTTTTTCATGTCTAAAAATAATAAAAGGAGCACTCCTTTTAATACAGTGCAGACCAGGTTTTCATCAGTATTTTCCGCTGCTTTTCTCCATCAATTGTTATATATTACTTCTGTAGTAAAATTAACAATTATGCAGCAGGCAGTGTTTTATGACCTCACAGAACAATATTTGTTCAAAAACAGCTGCAAATAGTGATAACAACCTGGTCAGAACAATATTAAAAGGCATGCTCCTTTTTTTTCAGACATGAGAAAAAGTAGTAAAGCAAATACAAACTGTGAAAAGAAGGGTATCATACAAGTCAAGAGATAACTAGTGGCTGGTAATGTAAAATAGCATAAAAAAGCATAGGTCAACATTGTCATCACATTGTTGCACTGCTGCTTTAATTTATAATTTAAGTATGCCATTATGTGCTCACAATCACAACACACAAAATACGTCTGTCTTGTGTCCAGAAAATTGACAAGTGCTAACAAAGTGAAATGGGATAGTTACACCACATGCAAAGTCCCCCAGAATTTATTGTGCAGTCACTCATGTGCGCAGTGGTCACAGAGAGTACCCAGATTTTTTCTGCATGCCCAAAATACATCTGTCTTGTGCCCAGAAAATTGACAAGTGCTAAAAATGTGAAATGGGATCATCACACCACATGCAAAGTCCCCCAGAATGTATTGTGCAGCCACTCATGTGCACAGTGGTCACACAGAGTCCTCAGATTTTTTCTGCATCCCCAAAATGCATCTGTCTTGTGTCCAGAAAATTGACAAATGCAAATGAAGTGAAATGGGATCATTGCATCACATGCAAAGTCCCCCAGAATTTATTGCAGCCACTCATGTGCGCAGTGATCACACAGAGTCCCCATATTTTTTCTGCATCCCCAAAATGCATCTGTCTTGTGTCTAGAAAATTGATAAGTGCTAACACAGTGAAATGGGATCATTACATCACATGTAAAGTCCCCCAGAATTTGTTGCGCAGTCACTCATGCGAGCAGTGGTCACACAGAGTCCCCAGATTTTTTTTGCATCCCCAAAATGCATCTGTCTTGTGTCCAGAAAATTGACAAGTGCTAATGCAGTGAAATGGGATCATTACACCACATGCAAAGTCCACCAGAATGTATTGTGCAGTCACTCATGTGCACAGTGGTCACACAGAGTCCTCAGATTTTTTATGCATCCCCAAAATGCATATGTCTTGTGTCCAGAAAATTGACAAGTGCAAATGAAGTGAAATGGAATCGTTACACCACATACAAAGTCCCCCAGAATTTATTGCACAGTCACTCATACAAGCAGTGGTAACACAGAGTCCACAGATTTTTTTCTGTATCCCCAAAATGCATCTGTCTTGTGTCCAGAAAATTGACAAGTTCTAATGAAGTGAAATGGGATCATTACACCACATGCAAAGTCCCCCAGAATTTTTTGCGGAGTCACTTATGCGCGCAGTGGTCACACAGAGTCCCCAGATTTTTTCTGCATCCCCAAAATGCATCTGTCTTGTATCCAGAAAATTGACAAGTGCAAATGAAGTGAAATGGGATCATTGCACCACATGCAAAGTCCCCCAGAATTTATTGCAGCCACTCATGTGTGCAGTGGTCACACAGAGTCCCCAGATTTTTTCTGCATCCCCAAAATGCATCTGTCTTGTGCCCAGAAAATTGACAAATGCTAACGAAGTGAAATGGGATCATTACACCACATGCAAAGTCCCCCAGAATTTATTGCGCAGTCATTCATGCATGCAGTGGTCACACAGAGTCCCCAGATTTTTCTGCATCCCCAACATGCATCTGTCTTGTGTCCAGAAAATTGACAAGTGCTAACGAAGTGAAATGGGAGTGTTACACCATGTGCAAAGTCCCATCAGAAATTATGACCATGAGAGAACTGTTGCTGGTCCAAAGTGTGCTGCGATTCTCGCAAATGTGATGTGATCACCTCAACCGGATGGATGGGTGCCCTTTGTCTGTACACTAATAGTAGGCTTGGTGAGTTTATATATATATTTTTTTCTAGGTGTAGGGTTGACATATATAGACATGTACTCATTGTATTGTTTTGTATCACAGGTCACAGATACTGTTGGTGTGCACATTCCAGTGCTTGATGAGAACTTTCTGTGTTGTAATTGTAAGTGGAAAACTCTCAAGCCAATGAAGGTAATTTTTTTTTTGGGGGGGAAGCATATTTACAGGTAGGTCTTATTAATGGTTTCTTATTTGGTTACTTCTTCACAAATTTCATCTGCATCCTTCTTGAGTCTGGTTAGTATTGATGATCATGGTCATTATTTGAAATGACTTCTGTGTTTTGCATGTCTGCCCCAACCGGGGGAGGTCTGATGTTGAAGAACTTCTTTGGATAAGGCAACTATGCCACAACAAAGCATCTGGAAGTTTCCTAAAAAAGAAATGAAGGATTTTTCACAACTTGATTGCAGCAGTAACACATTATGTTTAAGCCATGACTGTTCCACAGGTATCTGGATTATTAGCACAGATAGTAAGCTGTCACACTGCAATCAGCAGATCAATCACAACTTAATTTAGTACCAAGCTGTGTAACAAATGCACTGTGCCAGTGTCCCTGTTTCTCAGCTCAAGTTACATTTCAAAACCACATCTTGTCAAGTAACACAACCTGTGTCCAACTTTTTCAACACTGTCATGGCTGCACAGCTGCAAGTTTGGAATACAGTGCATGATGTGTTGCAGAAATAGTTTTTGTGATCCACACGTCACCTAGTTTGTGAATCCTCAGTCGGATTTGTTGCACTCTTTAAAAAAAAATGAACAGATGAAATAAGATGTATATACTTACAAGTATGGATTTGAAATGGATATTCCATAGGGTCCTGTGTATGGAACTGCAGCAGTACAATTGATACCAACTTTCAGTGAAGGAGAGTCATTTTTTTGTTAACCTGTCAAAAAACAAAATAAGTTTACAGTATGTGTTTGACCACTGGAGCTCAGAAATGCAACAGAGAACAAAACACCCAGCTAAAGGAAGTTGAATAGCATAAAAAACATTAGCACACATACTCACTTTATAGTTTTAATATTAAGAAGCCTTGTGCCTGTGGCTGATGGATGTGGTCTCCTGTTCAATTTCCTCTGCCTTGGCATGGTCAAAGTAATGGGAATACATTGTCAGAATGACACTGGTGGTGAGTGCTGGTGGTCATAGCTGCGGCAGATGATGACGTTCCCTCTAACATCTTCCTGCAACTGGTGGTGGTGGCAGTGGCTAACAGCAGTCATGGTAGTGGTGGTCCGGAGGGGCACACAAAGTCATTCCCTGTGGTGGAAGTGGCTAACAGCAGTCATGGTAGTGGTGGTCCGGAGGGGCACACAAAGTCATTCCCTGTGGTGGAAATGGCTAACAGCAGTCATGGTAGTGGTGGTCCGGAGGGGCACACAAAGTCATTCCCTGTGGTGGCAGTGGCTAACAGCAGTCATGGTGGTGGTGGTCCAGGGGGGTACACAAAGTCATTCCCTGTCATCTCAGATCTAGAAGTGGGTAACCGTCTGGGAACAAGTGACCACCAAACAGCGTGGTTCACAATAAACACAGCCATAGAGTCAAGCCATACAAAAACAAGAGTACTGGACTTTAGGAGGGCTGACTTTGGGAAAATGAGAGAGTGCCTCAGAAAAGCACTAGCAAATGGGCAAGAAGGAGGAGTGGAGGAACAATGGGAATAATCAAAAGAGCCATCACAGAGGCAACAAGCCTTTGTGTGAAGCAAATCAACAAAACAAAATGAAGGAAAAAACCAGTATGGTTCTCAAAAGAGGTGGAAGGGAAGGTTAAGGAGAAAAGGAAAGCATTCAGGAAATATAAGGAAACGCAGAAGGAGCAGGACAGAGAACTTTATCAGTTAAAGCAGAAGGAGGCAGAAAAGGCAGTCAGAATAGCAAAGGCACAAACTGAGGAAAAGATAGCCAACTCTGTTAAGAAGGAGGATGAAACCTTTTATAGGCACATTAGGGAGCGAAGAAAGACCAAGGGAGGGATACGGAGACATAATAAAGGTGAGGGAATATAGGCAGAGGGTGACAGTGAAAAAGCAGGGATACTGAATGAATATTTCTTCTCAGTATTCACAACGTAAGAGGAGGAGGAGGTACCTAAACCAAACAAGAGAAACACTCTGAATAGGGGGTTCGATACCAGTCCATTCACAGAAGAAAGGGTTTTGAAAGAACTCTTGAAACTGAGGGTGGACAAAGCAATGGGGCCTGATGGGATTCACCCAGAATTCTAAAAGAACTAAAGGTAGAACTAGTAATGCCACTGACTACTCTCTTTAACAAATCATGGGAGGATGGGGTGGTACCTGAGGACTGGAGGAGGGCAGATGTGATTCCACTTCACAAAAGTGGTAGCAGGGCAGAGACAGGAAACTACAGACCAGTTAGTTTGACCTCAGAGGTAGGGAAAACGACGGAATCACTTCTGAAGGAAAGAATTGTTGAGTACCTAGAGGCCAGTGGGGCACAGGGCCCAAGGCAGCATTGTTTCACAGCAGGAAGGTCATGTCAGACGAACCTAATAGATTTCTTTGACTGGGTGACCAAAGTAGTAGACCAGGGAGGGGCTGTGGATATGGCCTACCTAGAGTTTAGCAAAGCATGTGACACAGTCTCACACAAGAGATTAATATACAAGTTAGCCAGCCTTGGAGTGGGTCCCAGGGTGGTAGCCTGGATAAAAAACTGTCTGGACAACAGGACACAAAGGGTAATAGTAAACGGAGTCCACAGTGAAATAAGGAGGGTAACTAGTGGGGTACCGCAGGGTTCGGTACTGGGACCGGTCCTCTTTAATGTCTTTATAAGTGACATTGGAGAGCACCTGGAAGGAAAAGTATGTCTCTTTGCAGACGACACAAAGATCTGCAACAAGGTTGATACACAAGGTGCGGTGGAAAGGATGAAAAGGGACTTGGCAAGGTTGGAGGAATGGTCAAACATATGGCAGTTCAGATTCAATGCAAAGAAGTGCAAGGTAATGCATCTGGGAAATAAAAACCCAGGGGAAGAGTACACAATGGGGGTGAGATAATGCAGTTTGCCCTTTAAGGGGCAGACCATGTTGTCCAGGTGCACCCCTTCCCTCCTGTTAGGATAGTTGTGCTCAGAAGGGGAGGGGATAAGGAATGGGAGGAGCCAGGAGCCAGAACAATGGCCAGGTAACAGGAAGGGAAGGGGAGAAAGGGGGCACATAAAGGACAGCACAAGGGGCCTCAGTCATTTTGCTGGAGTTTTGATTTCAAGCACAGCACTTCAGATTGGCATGCTCGGTTTGGAAGGTTTGTTCAGGACAGACAGGAGGTAAGAAGTCAAGCTATAATGCGTGGTTACAAGTAGTAATGGAGTGATCAAAACAGCGGCGTTTTTCGTTTTGTGCTGAAAGAGTAGGGAGCATTTTACTGGTAGCAGCGTGTGGTTTTGGTCGCAGGGAATTGCTTGTGAGAACGCTGGGTTATAGGAAAGGGAAGCATGACTGGCTAAAAAGCATAAAAGAGCGATTTTGGTTGCAAGATTCGTGGTGGAGAGCTGTGGTTTGCAGCTTTTTGGTGATTTAGGCATTTTGCTTTGTGCTGAAAGTGCTGGGGAAGCGTTTTTACTGGTTTGGTCGCAGGGAATGGCTGGCGAGAACGCTGGGGTATAGGACAGGGAAGCATGACTGGCTGAAAGCTTTAAAGCGTGATCGTCGTTGCAAGGTGGTGGTGGTGAGCAGTGGCTTGCAGTTTTGGTGATGTAGGCCTACGGGGACCGCTAGTAGTGTGGTTTTAGTCAGAAGGGAGTCGGGGGAGGAGAGCTAGGATCCGACCGCGTGAGGCAGGCGTGGGAGTCGGGGGCCACATCGGGCGTGAGGCAGAAGAGGTTTGTCACTCTTAACAGCCTGCGTTGTGGTTAGACAGGGAGAGAGGCGTAGGCGCAGGACGCTGGTAGGCCTAAAGGGAGGCCAGTTGGAACAAAGGAACAGAAGCGGGTCGCAGGACCACGTGGCGTGACATCACATGCCGCGTGGGAGACGAGGGATGAGCCTGGTGGTTGCTAGGGCCTGGTGGTTAGTGTTGGGATCACGGAATGGTTACGTTTGTGGGCGTCAGATGTGGGCAGGGCCAAATAGCGTGCCTAAATAAAAATAAAAAAACAAAAACAAAGAGAGAAAGAATAATAAATAATAAAAAAGATGATAGAGGGCATGGCGGGCAGGCAGGCCCAAAACGAGCTGGGGAGCAGCTAAGTAAAGAGGCAGGAGGGTGCCTCAGGACCACGTGACGACGTTGCACACCACGTGGGAGATGAGAGGAACGTCAATGTCCGAGTCCGAGATGGAGGTTCCCTGGGGCGGACAAGGAGCGGGTGCTGGGTCATTAGAGACTGTGGGCTCAAACCATTGTTCAGCCCAACACGTGGTGGCGGGCAGACAGAATGGCGCCCTAAAAGAGGAGATCAATAAGAGAATAATGAAGATAAATGAATAATGAATTGAGACACGACAAAGGAGTTTGGCCATGTTTTTTGTGTCTGGCGCAGGTGGGTTGGGGCTTGTTGCCCAGAAAGGAAGAGGCCTGGGAGAAGGAGGCCTCGGGAGCAGGAAGGAGGTTTGATGCTGGCCACATGGTCAGGGGAGCGACCGGGGGGGGTGTTTGTAACATTATTACGGCTTTGCAAGGGGCCGTCTTGGGCCTAAATCTGCAGTGGTTAGCAGGGAGAAGGCCAACTGGAGCGCTGGACCCAGGGAAGCATTGCTCGGCGACTAATCCTTGGGGTTTAGGGCCTAGGCACGGACCCCAAAAATAGGATGGCATGGGGGTGGAGAGCAGACACACCGCATGTAAGGAGGCGATAAACTAAAAGGGTTTTGCCAGAGGTGGTGCATGGGAGAGCAAGCAAAAAGAAAATATTGGCAAATGGTTTTATGATAATTGATTATGATGGTAACGGGTTTTGTATTCTATAGTTGTCTTCACAGGGCATCACCGAGGCAGAACAGCACCCAGAAGAGCAAGCCATCGAAGGAAGAGGCTTACAAGGCAATAATCGAGCTTGCTGCAAGGGCAAACAAAATGTGGGAACTGGTGGAAGGAGAGGACCCGGGGAAGCCCAGGGGGAAGAGAAAAACAGAAGGGGAAAAAGGTGGCAAAGGAAGAGGGCACCTGGGGGAGGAAGCAGCCTTTCGGGGGTAGCGCCGAGGGCAGCAGGGCCTGCCAGGGCTACCGAACTCATTCCTAGGCAGCCAGGTGACACTACGGCACCCACCCCAGACCAAAGGGAACCCCCCCTGGGAGAACCGGAGTCGGAGGCTCGGAGCAGTGGGTCCGACCTACACCTCCCAGTAGACCATCTCCCACTTCCACCTCACCCACAGGAAGAAGCAAGTGAACCCGGGGAAGCTTGCAGACACCTCGGACAAGAGAAGAGCACAGGTAATGCACCCAATATGGTGGGGGATAGCATAAAGGAATATATAGGGCAAATAGTGGCGGCACTGGGAGCGAATGGGGTGGGACAGATGGAGTTGGCCCTAGCGGAACTTAAGGCAGGAAGAGGGGCGTCAAGAGACACAGAAAAAGGAGAGGAAAGAGAAGGTCTGGGGACAAGGGAGGTGGGTGCACTGGGGATGAGGATTGGGGAGCATGTTCCTGCTGCCACAAAAGAAAAAATATGGAGAGGGAATATGTGGACATATTTGCCCTGGTGAGCGGAAAGCAGCGGCAAAATATGAAGAGGCAGAGAGTATAGGAAAAGCAAATGGTCAGCAGCCATAGTGTTGCCTCGGTAAAAAAAGAGGAACAAATTTATTAAAGGAAAAGACTTGGGATAGGCGGTTCCTAGGCTTTGCAATCTTCTCAACCATAACGTTGGAAAGGAAGCCAAGAATAGGTATCCCTCATCACTTATTCATTGATAATCACGAGAGCTAAGGCAAAAGGGGAATGGGTGCTTGTATTACGTGAATATTTTGGCCAGCCATGGCAACATTGGGGATGTAAGGTGGGACACTAAGCAAATAGATTTATGGATGGATTATGTAATGGATCAGTTCACACCCGACGGAGGTGGGAAATAAAGAGGCCATACCTACGGATGCTGTTGGGCATATAACAGGGCATTCTGCTCATGGCCCCAGTGTCGTTTACGTCATGCCTGCGTGAAATGTGGGGGTGGGCACTCGGCCGTCAAATGCAGGACTACGGGCGTACAGGGTACCCAAGGGTATGGGGGACAGGAGTCGAACCAGCAGTTCTTTCGGGATAACCAGGTTTTCAGAGGGCAGTCATGGAGCAATGGAGGGAGGGGCAGAGGTAACGGGGGTAGAGGAGGGCAAAAGCACTGAGGCAACAGGAATGGGGTGGGCAGGATGGGGGGGTACAGGGTGTGGCGACAGGGCCCGATTGAGGATGGCCAGAACACCCGTGAACATAGCGGCCTTGACGTCTCGCCTGGCGAGATACCCAGATACGAGGATTCGGGATATGATTTTGCAGGGGTTTGTCACAGGTTTTTCATTACAGTCTACAGGTCCCAGACAGGCGAGAGAGGTGAGGAATTTAGGATCGGTAAAAGAAAAGGAGGACATGTTAAGGAATAAGATTGAGAAGGAGAGGGCAGCTGGTAGGGTAGAAGGTCCGTTTGACGACCCTCCATTAGAAAACATGCAGATATCATCCTTGGGTTTGGTCCTTAAAAAACAGGAAGGTGAATATCGGGTAATACACTATTTGTCTTACCCAGAAGGTGACTCAGTGAATGACTATATTTGGGCGGAACATAGCAGGGTGACCTATGCAACGCTCGAGGATGCAATCCGGATAATCCGGGCCACAGAGGATGCATGGATGGCAAAAACAGACATAGAGTCCGCTTTCAGGCTGCTTCCAGTAAGGAGGGAAGACTGGGACCTTTTGGGTTTTAAAAAAGGAGGGATATATTACTTTGACAAAGCTATGCCTCTGGGGTGCTCCACAGCATGTGCGACATTTGAAGCTTTCAGCACATGCCTACAGTGGATATTTCAAGAGGAAACGGGGTACAGGTCAGTTATCCACTACCTGGATGATTTTCTCCTCATAGGTAAGGGTGAGGAGGAGACACAGAGAATGTTGGTTAGGTTTCAACAAGTGTGCTGGGAGTTGGGGGTTCCACTGGCACAAGGTAAGACAGAAGGGCCCAGCAGGGTGATAGAATTCCTAGGGATAGAGATTGACATGGTGAACGAGGTTTTTAGGTTGCCAGACAAGAAAGTAAGGAGATTGAAGGAACTAATTAGTATACATGCCAGCAAAAAGAGGGTCCAGTTGAAAATAGTTCAACAAGTGTTGGGGCATCTGAATTTTGCATGCAGGGCAGTGGGACTGGGGAGGGCGTTTACAAGAAGGTTGGCGAGGGCAACAGCTGGGGTCACGAAGCCACACCACTGGATTAATTTGACGTGCAGTGTCAGGGAAGATTTTAGCATATGGGAAGAATTTTTGAAGTATTATAATGGGACTTCATTCTGGCAGGAGGTGCGGTTGTATAACACAGACATGGAATTATACACAGATGCAGCAGGAGGCCTGGGTATGGGAGGTTATCTGAGGGGCAGATGGTTCGCGGAACCATGGCCTGTGGACTGGGTGAGAGAGGGAAAAGTGAAGGATATAACACTCCTGGAGATCATGCCCATATGGGCATGTACTTTGGTGTGGGGGGAGGAATGACGAGATCAGAAGGTGACATTCTGGTGTGACAACAGAGCTGTGGTGGATGGGCTTAACCATAGAGGAGCCAGATCGGACGCAGTCATGCAGGTAGTGCGACAATTGGTTTTAAGGGCTCTGCAGCTGAACATGTCTTTTAGAGCAAAACATATCGAAAGTGCGCAATACCCTGGCTGACAGCCTTTCCGTCTGCAGCTGGACCATTTCCGAAGCTGGCGCCAGCAGCAGAGGAACAAAAATGCCCATACCAGCGGACATCTGGGACGTTGGCAGGAGAGAGTGAACTTGTTTAAGTAGCTCATGGGCACTCGGACTCTGAGGGCATGGCATGGGGCCTGGCGTGTTTTCAAGCATTCAGGGCAGAGCACCAGATGGAGGTAAGTGGGCCATTATCCGAGGAACAGGTGGGAAGGTTTCTAGTGGAGCAATGGCAAAAAGGGGCGACTCATGCCACGATGGGGGTTTATCTGGCAGGGATCAGTGTGATCTGCAGCCTGAAGGGATGGCAGGACCCGACAAGGACGATGTTCATCAGAAGGATGATGCAGGGATGGGGTAGGTTAAGAGGGGGGCCAAGGACATCCGGAGGCCAATAGGGGAGCAGTGGTTAATGAGGATAGGGGAGGCGCTCCCGACTATATGTATTTTGAAAGGCGAGGCCCAGCTATTTCATGCAATTTATGTGACAATGTTTGCAGGGGCCCTGAGGGTGAGTGAGATAGTAGGCCATGGAAAAAATGACATGGAAGGTGGTATGGAGTGGGAGGATGTGAGTTGGGGGACGAAGGAAATATGAATCAGATTAAGACGATCTAAGACTGACCAGAAGGGGCAAGGTTCCATAATAACACTAAGGGGTCGAACAGAGGTCACGATATGCCCAGTAAAAGCCCTGTGGGTTTTTGCCGCAGGGCAGGTAATCAGGACTGGGAAGTTTTTTACACACGGGGATGGAAGAAGGGTCACTAGTTACCAGGTCACGGCAGTGTTAAAAAAGGCGATGGCATTTCTGGGGGAGAACCCAACAAATTACTCATCCCATTCCCTACGAATTGGGGCAGCTTCACAGTGGGCGGCAAAAGGGGAGTCGGTAGAAGACATTTTGGTGAAAGGTCGCTGGTGATGTAGGCCACAAATGATACATTAGAGCTCTGACATAAAAAAAAAAAAAAATAAAAGAAAAAGGGGGGGGGGGAGGAAGGTAATATTGTACTGAGGTTTATGAACATGGGAAGTAAAGACAGGGAGGTCATGGGAGAATGCATGTTAATTAAATAACTTTGTGTTCTTACATCCCATAGGTAGAGGGAGGAGCACAGAAGTCTGGATTTGCGGCCACTCCTATATTCACTGGGCTGGTAAGAGAGCGGAAACGAAAGCTGGGGGAAAACAGCTATACCATGATGCCAGGCAGTGTAGGCTGGTATGGCATGGCGTGCGAGGAATGAAATGGGCACAGCTACTCCCTGCTTTGAAAGTGCTCAAGAGACACCGGCCCAGTCCAGACCTAATCATTATACACCTAGGGGGCAATGATCTGGCAAGCAGACCATGGGAGCACACATACTGGCAGATCAAGAGGGACTTAGAGATGTTAAGGCAATGGTGGCCGCAGGTGTCCCTTGCATGGTCAGACATAATACCCCGGAGGGTGTGGAGACAGGAGCACAGCCACAGGGCGGTGGAGAGAGCCAGGAGGAAGATGAATAGGAGAGTGGGGACACTGATAAGGCAGATGGGAGGGCAGGTGATACTGTGAGGGGTCGAAGAATGGGTGGAAGAATTTTACAGACCAGACGGTGTACACCTGTCAGACATAGCGGTAGATATGTTTAACGCAGAAACAATGGATTTTATAGAGGAATGGATGAGACAGAAAAACAGATTAAAAAAAGGGAGAAAGAGGGGGGCAGGATGGAGGTAGCAAGAGGCAAGGAAGGGAGAGGGCACCCTGATTTGGGGGGAAGTCAGTCATCCAACGCAAGTCGGAGACTGGCTAGTGGGGAAAGGGGGGACAAAAAGGGGGAAGATAAAAGGAGTAACACAAGAGGAAGAAGAAGAGGAAGGAGAAAGCGGTCTCGGTTCTCACCGTTACCTAGCAAGAAAAGGAGAAGAAGAAGGCACCCAGGTTTTCGCCTGGGGGGATGGAGAATCAGAAAGTGATATACGTATGGAATAATGGAAATTATTGGATATATGAAAATAAGAGATGGCAAAGAATTATGATTGATGGATTTGAATAAATTAATTGAAAATCTGAGCACAACAAGAAGTAATGGCTCCGTGTTTTTTGTGAGGGATGAGGGGGGAATCCGGGACAATGGAGTTTGCCCTTTATGGGGCAGACCATGTTGTCCAGGTGCACCCCTTCCCTCCTGTTAGAGATAGCTGTGCTCAGAAGGGAGGGATAAGGAAGGGAGGAGCCAGAGCCAGAACAATGGCCAGGTAACAGGAAGGGAGGGAGAAAGGGGTATATAAAGGACAGCACAAGGAGCCTCGCCACTTTTGCTGAGTTTTTGATCCTCCCAACCCACCCTAGGAGAATAGATAAACAAGGGTTATAGCTGATGGGGTGGTAGGAGGGTCTGTCATGGTGGAGGACAGACATGCCTACCAGAGCGTTGGACTTCCAATGGTGAATGGCAGAGGAAGATAATATGGTATGGACTGCCAAAGGTGGATGGCAGGATATAAAGAAGTCATGGACTGCCAAAGGTGAATGGCAGGTGAAGAGATGGGTGAGGACTACAGAAGAGGGGGAAGGGGAGGGAGGACGAAAAGGGGGGAAGATAAAAAGAGTAACACGAGAGGAAGAAGACAAGGAAGGAGAAAGCGGTCTCGGTTCTCACCGTTACCTAGCAAGAAAAGGAGAAGAAGAAGACACCCAGGTTTTCGTCTGGGGGGGATGGAGAATCAGAAAGTGATATACGTATGGAATAATGGAAATTATTGGATATATGAAAATAAGAGATGGCAAAGAATTATGATTGATGGATTTGAATAAATTAATTGCCAATCTGAGCACAACAACAAGTAATGGCTCCGTGTTTTTTGTGAGGGATGAGGGGGGAATCCGGGACAATAACAACAGCAATCGAAAGAGACCTAGGAGTAATTATATCAGATGACCCAAAGGTGGGCAAGCAATGTGGGAAGGCAGTAAGGAGGGCTGGGAGGATACTGGGATGCATAGGGAGAGGCATCGACAGTAGAAAACAGGAAGTTATTAGTTGTTATCCCTCTGTACAGACAATTGGTGAGACCCCACCTGGAGTACTGCATGCAATTCTGGAGACCCCATCTCCTCAAAGACATAGACAGTGGAGGCTGTTCAGAGGAGGGAAACCAAAATGGTGCAGGGTCTGCACCAGAAGACATACGAGAAGAAACTAAAGCAGCTTAATATGTATACCCTTGAGGAAAGGAGGGGGAGGGGGTACATGATAGAAACTTTCAAGTATCTTAAGGGAATTAACAAAATACAAGAGGGTAACATCTTTCAGAAAAAGAGATGTGCAAGAATAAGGGGGCACAATTTGAAGATGGGGGGGATAGTTCAGAAGTAATGTTAGAAAGTATTTTTTCACAAAGAGGGTTGTGGATGCATGGAACAGTCTTCCTGAGGAGGTTGTGGAGTCAGGGACAGTGGGAGAATTCAAGAATGCATTGGACAGACATAAGGCAATTCTAGTGGGGGGTAGGAGGAAGTAAGCTGTTAATTAACTAGAATCTACAGCTTATCCATCAGGTAGGGAAATGGGCAGACTAGGTGGGCCAAGCGGTCCTTATCTGCCATCAAATTCTACGTTTCTACGTTTCTGTGGTGGCAGTTGCTAGCAGCGGTCATGGTGGTTGTCCGGGGGGCGCACACTAAGTAATTCCTTGTGGTGGCAGTGGCTAACAGCGGTCATGGTGGTGGTCCGGGAGGCACACAAAGTCATTCCCTGTGGTGGCAGTGGCTAACAGCGGTCATGGTGGTGGTCCATGGGGGCACTCAAAGCTATTGCCTGTGGTGGCAGAGGCTAACAGCGATCATGGTGGTAGTGGTCCAGGGGGCACACAAAGTCCTTCCCTGTGGTGGCAGTGGCTAACAGTGGTCATGGTGGTGGTCCATGGGGGCACTCAAAGTTATTGCCTGTGGTGGCAGAGGCTAACAGCGATCATGGTGGTAGTGGTCCAGGGGGCACACAAAGTCCTTCCCTGTGGTGGCAGTGGCTAACAGTGGTCATGGTGGCGGTCCAGGGGGGCACACAAAGTCATTCCCTGTGGTGGCAGTGGCTAACAGTGGTCATGGTGGTGGTGGTCCGGGGGGGCACACAAAGTCATTCCCCATGGTGGCAGTAGCTAACAGTGGTGTTATGGTAGTGGTACAGGGGCCAGGATATATTGTGCTCTCTGTCACAAATGTGACGTGACATATGGAATTTGAGTCACACTCTAAGTGGGACACTCATTGAACCATATGAAAAAGAAAACATGTATCATACATCAAATGTCACAGCCTTTAAACAACTTCAGTTAAAACCTGCCAACATTAACCTCATCATCATCCTCATACAGAAAGCTGCCCTCACAGTCATCTATGTCTGAACTCTGACAACTGGGAATTTCTTTCTCCATTGTGTCATCATCTACATCAGTGGTAGGCCATTTAATGCTGCCACTGCCAGTGCCACCAGGAGGGTCCATTTCTACATCACCAAAACCATGACTAGGCCAGGGTATGAATACTGAGGTTGCAGTCTGTGCTGGTATGTGCTTCTTATTCATTTTTATGAATATTAGCAAACTAACATTTGCAGGAGAGAGGTTTGTCTGATGATCCCTAACTATTGCACCTGCTGAGCTGAATACCCTCTCAACACTTACACTGGAGGGTGGGCATGTCATGTACTTCAGTGCCACTGCAGTCAGTTCTGGCCATTCACTGACCTTTCCACTCCAGTTATTGACAGATGCCTCTTTTCAGACAAATATGACTCAACCATTCTCTGTACCGCACTAAGTCCAGTGGTTGATGCATCATCCTGTTCTCCGGAATCATTTATTTCATAAATCCCCACTTGGGACAAAGCCTCCCAAAGTGGGTTGACGCCAACCACTTTAGATGACAGACCACCTGGAACTGCAGTCCCCTTCCCTTACAGGCTATGCTTGATGCTCCTCCAGGTGCACCTTCTGCCAGATTATGCTGCTGAGGTTTGCTGACCTTGGCACATGACTTCTGTGCCCCATGAACCAAGCACACCAGTTGCTCACTGACATTTTTTACCTGTTCAGGCCCTCCCTCCAGTAATGAGGCAATTCCACGTTTGTATCGTGGATCCAGCATTGTTGCTATTTCAAAGTTGTCACTACACTGAATGCTCAAGATGTGATGATTCTGGTCGATTACTGTCAGCATGTGTTTCAGCAACATACTGCTAGCACTGGCTCTGGCAACATCAAGGCCATGCTATACATTCACCAATGTCTGCCTCAGCACCCACAATAGTGGAGTTGATTGGCTAATGGAGGCAGACTCACCACTCACTGCCTGTGTGGCATGTTCAAAAAGCCACAAACTTGTTATTACAGAGTCCATTAGGGGCCACTGTTCAGTTGTCATAGACATGGAGGCCCCGGAACTGCCACGGCTAGTGTGCATGACAAGATATTCTGAGATGGCTTTGTATTGTTCACACCACCTCTCTGCCATGTATAAAGTGGAGTTTCACCAGGTGACAACTTCCAGCTTCAAGCAGTGCTGAGGGAGGCTGTTTCGCATTTGCAACTGCCAGATTTGTTCACAGGCCATTGCAGATCGTGAAAAGTGAGAACAGATACGGCGTGCAACTGTCAGCATTTCCTTTATATCAGGGTGCTGCACAAACTCCTGCACCACAAGATTTAAACACATGCATGGAACATGAAAAAAGCCACCATTCGTGATGCATTTCACCACATTTGACCCATTGTCACTTGCTATGAATCCAGCTCTCAGGGACATGGGGTTCAGCCATTTGTCAGTTTCAGTCAGTACCACGTCCAACATATTTTCACCAGTGTCTGAACAGGTCAGATTGCACATAGCAATCACTGCATGCTGTTGAATTCATGGAAGATTGCTACCATGACACTCCACTTTACTGGACTGATTATTCACACTACCAATAGCACAAACAACCCCCGGCACCTGCGCCCAGTGTGCAGTTGTACACAAATATGAATTCCCCGCTGTTTGCCCACTTGTCTGCTTATCCATACTTAAATGGATGAATGGAGAGGAGGAATGTCGAAGGTCATGTCTTACTGAGTCGGACACAGTACGGTACAACTCGGGGACAGCACAGGTCGAAAAGTATATCCAGGATGGGACTTTCCATTTTGGACAGGCACATGCAGCAAACCGCCAGAACCCAGAATTCTCCACAAAATAGAAGGACAAAAGATCAATTGCCAGCATTTCAGCTACAGCAGCATTAAGTTCACGTGACACTGTATGATTGGGTGGGTACTTCAGTTTATGTGAAAAAACACTCTGTAATGTGGGCTGACTTCAATGTTTTACATGGGGTGTGATGACAAATGGTTCTGCTCTGCGAATGGCAGGGGGTGGAGTGTGGACGTTTGTTGAAGACGGTTACACAGGTGATGATGACAAACCCACAAATGCAGTTATTTTGCCAGATTTACCAACCGGGGTTGATGTACCACTTGCACTAGACATACTGCATTCACGACCACCACCACCACCAAAACTGCTACTCTCACCAGGACTGGACAACATTTCAAAATCATTATGCTCCTCCACCTTATCATGCCTGTAGTAATCCTCTGCTCTTATTTCATCACTACTGCACACATTTAATTTCTTACTTGCTTTAACAGTAATGGAAGGGGATAACATGCTTGTTATGGTTGATGACGAGGGTGAACTCCCCACTGCGGTATTAGCTGCCATCTTGTGCTGGGTCCACAGTGTCATGTGCCTGTTCTTAACATGCGTATGCTGTCCTCCTGTGCCCAGATGGCTCCCCTTTTTACCTCGACTCACACGCATATGGTAAATGTGGCAGATTGCAACTGACTCATCATTTGCATCTTACACAAACAAATCCCAAACAAGGGATAGTGATGCTTTACTTCTAACATGCCCCTGATGCTGCTTATTAGATTCCGTTCTTTTAAGCCATGAAGTGTGTGGGGGGGGGGGCTATGGGATTTTTTGGGTAGAACACACTTGGACTACAACTGACCACCACGACTACCTGTCATTATTACTAGGTCATTATCATCATCACTACCATCAACTGAAACTGGCAAATCACAAGTTTTTACAAGGGGGAGATTAATGCAAACAGACCTAGACACAGCCACCTTGAATTTCTTTTTCTCCGGTTCCCAACTGGGGTCAATTACATCATCATCATATTCATCAACATCACATTCATCCACATCTTCTGCTTGGATGCTGGCATGTGGACTGCATGTTGCAACCACAGCAACATCATCATCAGATTCATCATCATCATCAACACCACCATCACCTGATATTTTTTCACCACACTGTGAATCACTGCATGGAAAATGCATGACCTGAACTGCGGTGGAAGAAATGTCACATTGTATGCTATCATTGACATGATTATCAGAATCCTCATGTTCAGTTACTGGGAAGCATGACATCATCTACACTGCCACTCACTCACACTGCTTCACACTCCACTATATTTTTGGACACGGTACACTGGTCAGAAGTGGAACTTGAGGCAGCAATACTCATACCACCACCAGCAACTGCACTAGCACCACCAGCTGAGACAACATCATCTCCTCCAACTATGAGTGAAGCTACTGATTGGGCTGTAAAAAACATTGCAGGAGAAATACCTTTTCTCACATCAGCAATGTACTTCTGCGTCTGCGTACTACCACGCCCACAGACAATCTTACCACTGGCAGTAGTGCCATGGCGAGAAACAGCTTTGCTTGCACATCTCTTTGCAGGCATTTTGGGGGATCAACAACAATATTCTAAACAAATTTAGATTTTGAAATGTTCACTCTGGATGGGGGGCGGAACGCTGGATGTGAAGTCAAAAAAACAACTGTGGCTTCAGCAACAGATGCAAATTCACAAGTTCAACAACATCTTAACTAACCAGTGGTGCTGAAGTCACAAACAATTCAATCTGGAAAATAATTCCTTTCGCCATTGGGGGAGCACTGACTGCAGATTTTTACAGCAGTGCAAGCAGCAAAACAAAGAAAAGATACCACAATGGCAGTACAAAATCATGCCACTGCAGTGGATAGCAGGTTCACACTGCTGTGCCTGCAGTTACACTGTGGCACAATAAAAGGTGTATTATTTGATGTCACGCACTGCACACACACTCACAGACACAAACAGTTTGTCTACAAGTAATGTGTAGCAAATTGAAAACTCAGTAATACACCACATATTGTAAACAACCTGAAATTATGAACTGCTGCACCGGATCCATACAACACATAATCAGCAAAAAATGTCAACAATAACTGACAATATTACTGTGTGAACATTAACACAGTCAGTTATATAACAAAAATATAATGAAAAAACAAAGAACTCCCTATTTCTCCAACTTAAATCTACCTACACCACAGATACGCCCCCTTCCCCTAAGCACACTTTCACTATCTATTACTAAACAGGCTCAATGTTGTACATTAACATTCAAAATCCACACACAAACAATAAACGCTCAATGATATGAGCACAGGAGGGTTTCCTACAATCAATGAACTAAAGTCTGAGTAAAAAAAATACTCAAAAAGGCTTTTTTAATAGCTTTTAGAAGGTTTGAATCACAGACAGCTCTCAGAGCACATTGTCTCCTACAGCTTCCTACACACACACACATTACCCTGAACCGAGGCTGTGCAGAACTGTGTCCTGAAATTCCGTGAATTACTGCAAAATTCACCTTTGGAGCTTACAAACAAGGTGAAGTGAGGTGAAGTACATTGTTTTCAATGAACTTCACCTTTAAAATTGGTGGAGTAGTGGTCTGGGAAGGTGGAGTAACGCAAAGTCATTGTTTTCAATGGACTTTGCGTTACCCATTATAAGGCCAATTACCCCGCTTCGCATTGCGGAGTACTCAACTAATTCATCTTTGCTCCACGAATCACTTTGCGGAGTGAATTGAGACCACTTCGCCCACCACTAACAGTCATATGCTACAAGAAGGGATGTTAGCAAAATCAATGTATCAGGCATCCTTAATATTGATATTTAAGAAAGGAGGAAGGGAAGATTTAAAGAACCAGAGACCTCTTAGTCTACTAAATATCAATTTTAAAAAATTAAGTAAAATCTTACTAAAGAGATTAACCACTGTCTCAGACAAACTAATCATCCCCGATCAAGCATATGCAATCCCAGGTAGAAAGCAAGCAGATAACTTGATAATGCTTAGTGAAATTTTTCACAAAGCTGGTTATAAGGAGTTGCACGGTTATATATTAGGAACAGACCAAGAGAAAGCATGCGACAAAATTTCCCATCAATATATGTTCAAAGTACTCAATGCCTATGGCATACCGAGTGAATTCATTAGATGAATTAAGGTGTTATATAACAAAGCTACCTTAACACCTAATATAAATAGGTGGACAGGGAAAGACATTAAAGTAAAAAGAGGAGTTAGACAAGGGTGCCCACTCACCCCTTTGCTGTATGTATTCTGTATCGATGTATTCTTAAGGAAGATGGAACTAAATAGAAGGATAAAAGGATTGGAATTATGCCCTAATGAGACAGTTATAAAAAGTCTAGTTTATGCAGATGATTTAGTTCTATGCATAGACCCCTCAACAAGAGAAGAGGCATTGATTGAGATGTATCAAGACTTTTCAAATTGGTCAGGCTCCAAAATTAACTTTACGAAAAGTATGGGAGTAGTATTAGGGGACATCCTTGTGCCAGTAAGTAACACTTTCTCAGGTATCCCGGTTCACAAAGGCACATGTAACCCCTAGGCGGCGCTATCCCAAGGGCTACTACCCCTGCCTGCTTAACTACTAACAGGTTGAGGGGTCTAGGTCTAATGGCGAATGCCTCCACCCAGAGGTCAGGGTTTGCAATAGTTAAACTAACTTGGTCACAGCCCCCAGGGGCACTGCAACCCCCCTTTCTTCCCACTAGCAGCCCACACAATATATCAGAATTACCTTTACAGTATACACTTACCCCCAGGACTGGTTCGGTCAGCTGGACTCTGGGGACCCCCTGTAAAACAAGATGATACAGTTCAAAAACCCCAGTACAATACTTTAACATAAACAAATACCTCAGGCAGTGTAACTTTGCTGAAACAAACAGATCTGATTTATTTAGGGGGAAATAACAAGGACTGGGGGAAATCAGGTTAATTAGCTTGTCACTCTAATATATATATATCTATACTAGGGCACTGTGCACAGGCCTAACCTATAAGTCACTGTCTCTGGGTACCCAGGCAATAGAAGGCTAACCTATTTGGTGCAGCTGGTTGGGGCCCTGTGATGAAAAAACACTTGCACAATACCCAATTGTAATCCAGAGCCGGATGGCTCAGTTCGTGAAGAAATAAAACACAACAATTAGACAACACACTTGCAATTCGATAAACAGATGGCAGGGAGCTACCCTGCTTTGTACTCACAAACTCAATGCTGGGAACTGGATGGAAGGCAGATTGTCCTGGATTGCCATGAGGAGCAGACCATGTGGGCAAGGTCCTTGTGACTGGACCCCACTGCAGTTTGTAGCAAATGGATGTAGTCTGGGTTAAGCTGGTGTTTACTTTCAGTTTCATGCACTCAATTCACTGTACAGGGGATTTGAAACGCGATTCCCCACAAACACTACACACATTTGTATGTAAAAGGAAAGTACTATACCAGGCAGGCTGCTTCTCTATCCCGATCGCAATTGCTGCACAATACCCGGGAGAACACACAGCAGGTTCAGTTCCTGACAGACCGAGCGCGATTCAGCAATTTCTCCAGTCTCCTACAGGGTGAGCCTGGTTTCTACTCTTCAGATCTCCTTTATTCTCTTCACAGGTCGGATTCAGTCCGAACAATGCTTGCACAAGCTGTAGACCGAAACCTGGGGCCTTACATGCGTTTCACGCACTGAACTGCACACCGAAGAAGCACAGGGCTCCTTGACTCTTCACTACCAAAAATAAACTGAAACTCCAGAAGACAAAACCGGGCATTTTCTTTGAGTCCCTCCCAGTTCAGTTGGCTGGTTTGGCTGTCACTCACAATAGACTCCCTCTGTTGGTGCAAAAAGGCACTGAAGTCCAAACTACAATTCCCAGAAGCATCTGCCATACAGTCCCATTGTGGCTGACTCAACTTAAGAGTCCAAGTTCTGATTTGCCAGCAGCAGGCTCCACTTCAAAAGGTCCCCCACGCTGATTGGTCCAGTTCAGCAGTTCAAAACTAGAATGGAGGGCTAGGCAAACAATTCAGACTACGAAGGAAAGCAAGTTAGACAAACTGTATTTTCATTATTACTCTAAATGATTTCTGGCAAACTGTTACATCTTTCAGATAGGCTCCCTTTGCACTCTTAGTGACTGCAAAAACAGAATGAATTGGCGGCAGCTCGAGTGGGACTCAAGCAGGAAAACACACAGTCCCCCCATACAAACTAATTATGTCTGCAAGCAGACAGCTCTTAAAGAGACAGTACCAGAGGCTCTAAAAGCACTCACAGATAAATGGCTTAAACGCCAAACACCATTCAGGCTTGGAGCATTCAAGCAAGCTCCTGGAAGACTTTTGGGAACCCATATTTGCAGGGGGGTTACACACAATTTCAATATTAAGGATAACTTATGGTGAGACAGACATGGCTAAGCAGAATTGGGAGGTAGGCCTACAAAAGAGGTCAGAACCTAGAGAATTCCTGGAAAAGCCAACAAATTGGGAAGAAAAAGAGAATTATGTTAGTTAAAACATTACTAATCCCTAGTGTTTTGTACATAAGTTTTGTCCCCCCCCCCCCCAGTCTCTGTTAACTGCACTAAATAGTGTATTTTTTCAGGGACTGTGGAGAAGTAGACTAAACCCAATAAAACAGATAATAACTTACAGAAAGATTGAAGAAGGAGGGCTTGGAATGATAAACCCAGTGGCTTTTTTTGTAGCATTTTTACCGCATATAATTTTGGGAGGGTTGTGCGGCTGGGGTCTAAAATGTGGAAAGTGCAAGTTTTAAGTTGGTTTGAGCCATGCTTTCCAGCTTGGGCACACAAAAAAATAAACTCTTTGCATAGGATTACTCTAGTCCCTAAATATGGACTAAAACAGGTGAAGAACCTCATAAAATGGAATATTACTAGGGAGCAGATACAGCTTAAGTCTAGAAAAGAAGTATACTTGTATTCTAAGTGAGGAAGATAGGGAAGAAATCTTGTTGGGAGAATGTTCAGAAAGATATTTACAACCTAACTTCGATATGCTAACTTCTAAACACATGCCGGAATTTGAGTGGGATACAATATGGCTTAGCCTACATGGGAAGCTTTTGCAGTCTGGGACCGGGGGGGGGGTGGACATGCTGAAGAAATATTTGGCCAAGTTCTAAGGCTGGATGTCCTCAAGCTGGCTGAGACTCAGTCCTGATAAAACTGAAGTTCTAGTACTTGAGCTGGGTAGGAAAGGGGGATGGACAGTGTCTGAGGGGCTATCAAACCTCTGTCTTGGTACCTCTCATCTTGACACTGTACAACAGGTGATGAATCTAGGCTTCATTCTGGATGAAGGGCTGACATTGGAGGCTCAGGTATTGGCTGTTGTCCAGTGATTTCTACCATCTTAGAAATAGCTGGAATCATTCTTTTGTCCCCCCTGAAGTTCTGTCTTCACTAGTGCATGCTTTCCTGATGTCTCATCTCAACTACTGCAACACCTTTTACCTTTTGGTCAGTGGAAGTGCCCTATAATGCCTGCAGCTGGTGCAGAATGCAGCTGCAAAATAGTTGACAGGCTTCTCAAGGTCAAGCCACATCAGTCCTATGCTGTGGGATCTGCACTGGCTGCTGGTCAAGTGGCGCATCTCCTACAAGATCATGTTGTTAACCTATGAGGCACTACGTGGTCTGAGTCCTGGTTACCTGCATGATCTCTTGCATCCGTTCTGTTCTGCTGGCTTCCTCCATTCTTCTGATGAGGGCCTCCTGATGGTTCCCAAAACTTGATTAAAAACATCCGGAGAAAGAGCCTTTGATGTGGCTGGATTGATAATGTGGAATTCACTACCAAGGGCTCTGAGGGAGACCCCATCGGTTGATATATTTAATAAAGATCTTAAAACTTACCTTTTTACCCAGGCGTTCAGCTCTACTGTGGATTTTAACTGACTTTAGTTGATTAATTTATTACTGTTCTGAATTTGCTTGTCATGTTTTGTTGGGTTATGTAGTATGTGACTGCTGATATTATTACTCTGTAATTGCACCCTGGGCCTCCGGGGAAGGGTGCCAGAAATAAATTAAACTATGACTACTATTACTTATCTCTTATCTACTGCCCTAATTATTCAGTCTAAGAATACTATTAGGTTGGTCTGACAAGACCTCCCTACCACAGATCAATACTGTTTACTGTAGTGGAGTCCATTACTTTCCAGGTTGTCCATTTAGTCCTTTTTGACTAGTGACTCCATCAGTTTACCACAACAGAGATAAAACTTACAGGCACATAGTTACCCAGCTGTTCTTTGTTCCCACCCTAATGTAGTGAACTATGTCTGCAACCCTCCAGTCTTTCAGAACCACCCTTGACTGAATTGATCTACTAAATAGTCCTGCCATGGGTATATCCAGTTCTGACGCCAGTTCTCTGAGCATCCTCAGATCATCCGCTCCAGCCTGGGTCCAAGAGCAGCCAGCCCTGTTCTGACCCTTTCACTTGTAAATACCTTCTGCCTCAGTTCTGGAATCCCCTTTCGGCAGCCTTTATGCTACTTCCTGCAGAGGCCCACACTCCTCCCCAGGAAAACTGAGCAGACATAGTCATTAAGAACAGCTGCCTTCTACAGGTCCTCCTCTATGATCCTGCTTCACTCTGACAGCATAACAATTCCTCCTCCCATTAAGGATTTGGAACAAGTGAGATTATTGGAGGTTGAGGAGACATAAGGGGTCAGTGGTTCTATAAAGGGAACCAGACAGAAACAAATATCAAGGGTACTCATCTAAAAGATAAACAGCAGACCTGTGGCCATACCTCAAGAAATAAAGAAGAAAAAGGTTAGTATAATGGGATAAACTGTTAAGGAGAGGATAGACAGAGTAGTAGAAAAGTATGAATGGTAAAGCATGAGAATAGAAGTAAAGTGTGCTGTTTATGTCCCAGAGGTATTAGAAAATTCAGTCAAGTCCTTCCTGATTGTCCTGTTCTGTTACAAGTACATATTGAGGTCCTTCAGTCTTTCCTCATAGAGCTTGCTCTGCTGCCCCTCCATCATCTTGGTTGCTGTCCCCTGAACTGTCTCCACATTGTCAATGCCCTTTCTAAGGTGAGGGCTCTAGAACTGCAGAACTGCCCCCAGTAGTCAAGGTGGGGGTGAACCAATGACTTATACAGGGAACGTACAACCTCCCTCCTTCTGCTTGCTGTCACCTTCCCTATGCAGCCTATTATCCTATTTGCTATCCCCACCATCCTTGAATACTGGGCCATTACTTTCAGGTCATCTGTAGTGATAACCCCTTGGTTCCTTTCCTCTGAGGTACATGCCATGACCTCTCCTCCCATCCTGTACTTGGCTCTGGGTTCTTGTGTCTGATGTGCAGGTCTTTACACTTTCTGGAATTGAATCCCAGCTGCAAAATTTTGGACCTCTCATCTAGCCTTTCCAGGTCCCTTCTCGTGAGCTGCACTCCCTCACTGTGGCCACTCTATTGCAGACCTTGGTATCGTCTGCAGATATAAAGATGATTCCTTCTAGCCCTACCCCTATGTCCCCTATAAATACAGTGAAGAGTACGGTGCTCAGTACTGACCCCCTCATACACTGCATAGTTCTCAGTAATTGACCAGTGAGTTCTAATTGACTGCAGAACTCTAGTTACAGATGACCCTCATGTATGAAACTTGCTTATTCTAACAAAATTTGACACATATTGGATATCTCCAAAGCAAGACACAAAGGTGGAATGGTCAGGAACTCTATTGCCAGAAGTGGTACATTCTCACCTTCCCAATGAGCCTCTCAATAAAAACTCCACAGCTCCTTCTTGCCACCAGCACTGTTACAAGCACTAGAGACCTCTGTGCTTTCTCTGCACATCAGCTGAGCCCTGCCTGTGTGTGTGTGGGGGCGAGAGAAGGGAAGAGCACTGATTTGCTGAATACTAATTTTGGTAATGTGCCAGTGGAATTGCAAATCCCACAGTAGGAGGCATTGGTTCTGCTTCAGCTTTCTCATTTTCTCTCCTTAGCACATTGCAATCTGTATAATTACACTATGCAGCCATAAAAAAGACGAAGTGCAAGCTTTGTTTAATCATGCATTGGTATCCCTGTGCAACCTCAGCACGTCCAAATAAAAACTAGTACAGTAATCATTTTCTTTTCCACCCACCTCTTTTTTCATAAAGCTTTTTCTTCCTCGGCCTTTGTAGGTGAGCTATCATCCTTGTCCTCACTCCCACCCACTGACTGGCACCCACCTCCCCCGGTACTCACCAAAGCAGAATCCTCCATGGATTCACCCCTCCCATGATGGGTCCAGGAGGGGGAAAGCCAACCTCTCCCCCAGTGCACATATCCAGAGTCACCCGGTGGTCTGGCAGTGGCAGAGCTCGGGGGTAAGCATCTAGGGTTTCGGGAAGCCCCTGTAGCCACTTTTCTTCTTCTCCCTGTGTCCCCAACCCCAGCAGCATAGATGCATGCATACTCCACTACAAAGGCAGATGCCTACATGCCACTTTACATATATATATGCAGACACTCCTAAACCCCATTAGACAACACACACACACACACACACACACACACACACACACACACACACACACACATCCAGCCACCATAGAAAACAAATTAAACAAATCCCAGGCTGAATAAACTGCACTTTGACCTGCTGCTGCATGGTTTTGATTAAAGTGCAGCATGCATTGCTATGGGTCTAATAACACATGATCGTCAGCACATGGAACAGAAAATAGCCAGTTTTGAAAGTCAGAGGAAACTTTTCCTGCTGTACTGAATTACACCACAGACCTGAGGAGTTCAGCTGAGGCATAGAATTACAAGGACATTGTAACTCTATGGGCTGAGGAAGACAGCTGATTTACTGAGCTAAGTTCTGGCAGGCAGTCATGATCGTGACAATTAGGGGGCTCCATGAGAGGGTACAGACAGTGGCGGGAAGGGGGAGTCTCAGTGGGTAGAATAAATAAATGGACCCCACTGCACCTTATACAATCTTGGTCATTAAGTGACTTGTTCTTGAAAGAAAACCAGAAGATTCATGTCATCTTATTTATTACACTTTTTCTGACTGGGAAAGGAAGCCGAAGGCTACAGAATACTTCCTGTTTTTAACTTCACGGGGGTACTCAGCTGATGCAGCTGATGCAAACGCAGCAAAGTAGCAGGTTAAGCTGTTTTTGATTTTTTGAAAACTTTTTTTTGAGAAATAACTGGGGAAGAGGTTACAATATGAAGCAAATAACATTTTCCACAATACAATTAAGAGATTATAGAATACAACCAAACATTACTCAGGCAATTCCTCTTATAGTTCTATATTACACTCAGGTAAGCTATTTGTTTTTCTTGTGGATGGTGGAAATTTGGCCAAGGCACTGGAGAAGTTCCCCTATTCCTGTAAGGTGGTTAGATGGAAGTTTTGGCAGATGTACAAAAAGATATAGGTTCACATGGGTAAGTCCTTTACAATCCTGATTTTTTTGTATATAAATTATATTTTTCCTTTCTCTGCCATCTTTGGAAGATAGCCTTTATATTACCTTCTTCCAAATCATTTGGCAGAGCAGACTGAATTCTAGTAAAAGGAATGTGACATATTTATCTATTAAGGAGGGGGCTTGGGCATCTTTGTTTTTCTATAGCCTGCTCACTCATACAAATTTGGGTGGGTGGGTTGATAGGCAATCAGCACTCAGTTTGGTCCCTGTGGTTGTTGACCAGGTTTGACCCTTTGCTTTCTCAGTGGAAGCAGGGTAAGTTTAGATTTACCCAAATCAAGCAATTCATCTCAGCATTAAGCATAGATTAAGAGTACCACCACCAAAATACAACAATTGGCCTGGTATCACATTGCAACAGTGATGGGAAAACAGCGAAGACCATCACAGCGACAGAATCAACAGTTCGCTGGGTTCCTGATGCTGCTGTTGCTGGGGAATTCACCCCCTCCCTGAACCAACTCTGACTCACAAGGTGGGTGTGGGGGGCAAAGTCCCCTTCAAAAAAAACATTTTCTACAGTGACGGCACAATGCCAGTTGGCTGCATTTTGCCATCGCTGTACTGACGGTTGGCAAATTCCCTGTCACTGCGGCAACATGGAACCAGTGGGCTCTCACCTTTTCCAGGGTCACCACATGTACTCAAAAGAATTTATACCAGTCAGCCATCAGTGCATTATTCTGGGCAGAACCAGATTTCATGTCTGGACCCAGAGTGAAACAACAAGCTGCTCTAAATATTTTGATAAATCCAGAATTCCTCCAAGAATGTGGGATGTTATGTGGCTCAGTTGTTATGGGAGATTGGGAAGCCAGAATAATAGTAAATATAAAAGATTAAGGAATGGTATTGTCCCAGGCAAGGGTATGAATCCATTCTGGAAACACCGGAACATGTGTTTTTATCATGCTCATACATCCAGTCTTTCTGGAAACATGTCGCTACTTCATGGAAGGAACATTATTCCTCTCTCTTTTTTATGATGAATTAATATATTGTCACATGGGGCCCAGATGGGCCAAGTATCATTCTAGCTCCTTAGCCATATGGTTTGCCATTATAAAGTTTTTTTATCTGGCAAGTACAATGCCAGCTGGTTCTTCAACAACTATATAATTCTGAAGCAGATTTGGAGAGAATTATCTTATTAACTCTATGTAGTACGTGTGATAAAGAAAAGCATTAATTTCCAGTAAGTGTCAAAAATATTTAGTGGAGTGGACTGACTTGGATGCTCCATAAATGATTCTGCAATATGCCATCATTTTTGTAGGAATGCATAAATACATTTATATTCTTGCTTCTGTTTTTACTTCTCTGTTTTAGTTTATACTTCCTTGTTTTCCAATGGGAGACTTGCATAAAGGGAACTATATTTAAAAAAAGAGGGTTTGTTTCCAATGTTTTACCTTCAGGTAACACACCTTTATGTTTTCTTTATGTGTTGTTAATTTCAAATGTCTCATCATCGGAAAGAATTGATTTCCCTTTTTGCTTTCATCATTACTTTTTATGTTGGCTCACCCGCCAGCCAACATCTTGTGGTAGTAGCAGATTTGGAGGTGCGGTCACTGTGTGCGAATGCAGGACACGCATCAGTAGGTGCGTCCCTCATTCCCCAATAAGCCAGCATGCAGCCGCTGACACCAGCAATATATAAAGTGGTCACCACATCTGACAAAAGTGCCATTGCAATGAGAGGCAAGCTCGTCATGCAGCGTCACAATAACACGCCTCCCGATGTGCCTATACTGGTGAAGTATTTCAATAAACATAGTGGCACTGACTGCTGCTGTGCACAATGCTGACATCAGGGGTGACCAATCCCCCTACCAGCATGCACCGACTCAGTTCATTTGCCGACAGGGGAGCCCACTCCCCGTCGGCATAATGCCCCCCCTCCCATTTCAGTTGTGTGCCGAACGGGTGACCAATCCCCTCGGCATCATGCACCCTCTCCTGTGTTTCTGTGCCGATGGGGGTCCCAATCCCCATTGGTTTCAGTCCCCCTCTCCACAAATGCAGGTGGTACACTGGGAGCCCACCCTAGTGTACCAAGCACACCTGCGAAAAAAGAAAACTGACCCGCATTGTCCTTTTTTTTTTCCCCCTGTAAAACCAGAAAACGGTCCCTCGAAGTATAATGGCATAAATAGGATTTTTTCAACTTTGGTGCATATCGCGGGCATTTTGGGGAATTTTGGCACCAAATTTTCAACATGGGGTTATTGGGACCCTCCTTATGAATTCAGTCAGTGTCATGGCATTATTCGGTCCCAAAAGGTGATTTTCTGTCACTGAGCAGAATCACCTTGGGACCGAATAACAAAACGACAGTGCCACTGTTCATGAGGTGGGCTCTCAAAAAGTCTATGTTGCAAATTTAGTGAAAAAATCAAAAATTACTGTTCTGGCGTGCATTAGCGCGATTTTCACGCACTCTCGTAACTGCGAATTTGTAATATTTCACTCCAGATTTTCAACATTGGCATTTTCCCACACCTCCTTATGAACAGTACATCTGTCATTTTACATATCCTGGTTGAAATGTGTTTCCACGCATGTGGGAGCACAATGGACGGTCACTGTGTGAAATCAGTGTTCTGGACACATTAACAAAATCACAGTGAGACTGTTCATGAGTGGAGGTGCTAAAATGCCTATGTTGAAAATTTGGTAAAACAAATACCCAAAATAATTGCATTACAGGCATGCATTACTCAGTTTCTGTGCACACTTGTGACGTCACCAATTTTTCATATTTTCACTCCAGATTTTCACCACTGTCATTTTTGCACACCTCCTTATGAACAGTACAGCTGTCATTTTTCACATCCTGCTTGAAATGTGTTATCACACTTGTCTCACAATGATGCGGTTGCTGTGGAAAATCAATATTCGGGCCAGATTAACAAAATCACAGTGACACTGTTTATGACAGGAGTTCCAAAAATGCCTATGTTGAAAATTTGGTTAAACAAATCCCCCAGATAATTGCGTTATGGTTGTGCATTGCACAGTTTATATGCACGCTCGTGATGTCACCAATTTTCCATATTTTCACTCTAGATTTTCAATAATGCCATTTTTTTACGCCTCCTCATGAACAGTGCATCTGTCATTTTTCACATCCTGCCAGAACTGTGTTTTCACACCTGTGCCACCAAAATGCACAGTCACTGTTCCACTGTGCCACTGTTCATGAGGTGGGGTCACAAATGGCCCATGTTGAAAATTTGGAGTGAAAATATCAACAAATGCCCTTGGCATTAGGGTTTCCAACTGCAATGTCCCACCCTGTACAGACTGACAGGCATCAGGAGTGTGAGTTAGCATTGTCGGCTGAAATTCTCACATCATTCCACCCCCCCCCCACCCTGCAGCCAGTGACAGGTGTTGAGATGTGCCTTAGAATTTTCGGCCCCAATGTTCACCCCATTCTCCATCACTGCGCCCATGTCAGTATATTCCCTTATGGACTGGGGTGAGCGTAAGGCCCGAAGACCCCAAGGCACATCGCGGCACTTGTCGGTCTCTGTGGGGTAGGGTGAGGTGAAATGGCATGAGCGTTATGGCCAACGACCCAAAGACACACCCCAGTGCCTGTCACTCTCTGCATGGTAGGGCTGGGGTTGGTGTCAGTTCATTACTTCACTGCCAATCCTATTGTGCATCTCTCTGACTCCTGCACTACCAATGCCAGTGCCAGCAAGTCAACATTCGACATTGACAAATGCTTGTTTTAGTCAGGTCTTTTCTTGCTGACAGTTTAAACAAATAGCAGATAGCACCCACTTTGGTATCATCAGCGTACGTATTCAGTCAAGCTCCACCAGATACCTGGATACTTGAAACAAATATGGCGATCCACAAAGGGCCCAATATTGAACCTTGAGGGACTCCACTGGACACACTCCCCCACTCCAATAGATGACCCCTAATTTGTACTGTCTGGGACAGATTCTACAAGGGTTACGCCTGGCGTAACAGCAGTTGCACCAAGCAGAATGACACATGTGTTATCTGCTATTTGTTTAAACTGTTAGCTTTTGTCTGATAGCTTTTTAGTTTTAGCCAGAATGCATGTTTTTGTGGTTTTTTTTTATCAGCATAACAGCTACTAGCTGCCTATCCTTTGGCTAACGTTAGCAACACAAGAGCAACTGACTCTCAACCTCAACCCAGTGAGTCTACAGAATAATGAAGGAATAAAAGGGTATTTTTAATGCCCAAATGCCCACTGGCTACCTTGCAGGCTACACATAGCGCTAGCTCCTCGCAAATATGCGAGAGGGAGCGCTTCTACCAATTAGCCTGACATTTCACAAAAGAGAAGGGTTTCAGTAGCTAACCCTTTTTAGACAAAGAGAAAGGGGTAAAACACAAAACAATGTCTAAAAGCAGATGCAGGGATACATTGATACATAGACAGTGTCAGCAAATAAGGGCCTATGGTCCACCCAGTCTGCCCGTTTGAGCTTGTAAGTTCAGTTTATATAGATACATAGACAGTGTCAGCAGATAAGGGCCTATGGCCCATGGAGAGACAACATTTGCTCTCAGCAAGACAGAGCGAGCCTTTCACAAACATATGAGAGGGAGGACTTGGCTAAGAATAGCTCTAATAGCACACGCTATAGTTTTTAGCACCCTTTCTTTCATTTTTCCTATGTTTTTGTTTCCTTTTCTCATCTACCATATGTAGCATTACAAATAACTGTACACAGAAAACGGGAGAAAAATGGATTTTACCCGTTAAGTAGGCAACAAAACAAAGTGCTTGTTACAGTGTATACAAAAGGCATATGGGAGATTTTTAAACACACCACTGAAATTAATTATCTTTATTTGGAGTTTATAAGTTGGAAATAAAAACACGGTAATATGGTAGCAGGTGGCCAATCCACTGCAGTATTACCAGGAGAGAAATAAATAGAAATGCTGTTGTGCAACAGTCTTGGGGTTACAGAAAAAGAGATATAGAGATTAATCCAATGATGAGTGCAGATCTAGAAGGGTTTTTATCCTTAACTACCACAAACGCCTTAGAGTAATCTAGGTAGACCACGTCCACTGGGAGCCCCTGATCAAGGGCCTGATTGACTGGTTTGAAGAAATCAAGCAGGTTACTCACACAAGATCTTCCCCTAACAAATCCATGCTGAGTAATGTCTACCAGCCCTTTTTGTTTAAGGTCCTCCTCTGAAAAAGTTTTTATGAACTCCTCCATGAATTTTCCCACAATTGAGGCGATACTAATTGGTTGATAGTTTTCAACCTTCACCTTATCTCCCTTTTAAGAATGGGGGTTATATGAGCAACTCTCCAGTCCTGTAATACAGAACCCTGTTCAAGGGACCTATTAAACAATAAGGTCAGAGGTCCATCCAGCTCTTCTGCCACTCTATTAAGGATATTTCAATTCAATTCAATTCAACTTTATTTTTATAGTGCCTTTCAAAACCAAGGTGCTTAACATAAAAACAAACCAATCAATATAAATAACATTAAAACATAAAAGTTACATTATCAATTACTAGGGAAGGCCAGGTCAAATGAATAATCTTTAAGCTCAGCTTTAAATCTACTGACGGTTGGGCATTCTCTCAACTGACGAGGTAGAGAATTCCACAGGGTTGGTGCTGAAAAAGAAAAGGCATGGGAACCAGACATCTTTAATTGTATCCTGGGAATCTCTAGCAATCCCTTGTCGGTGGAACGGAGAGGGCAGAGGGGGCTGTAAGATACCAGGAGATCTTTAAGGTAGCCAGATCCCTGATCATGTAGGGCTTTAAAAGTTAGCAAGCCAACCTTAAAGGTGATCCGACACTGAATAGGCAGCCAGTGCAGCCCTCGGAGCACAGGCATAATATGACTGGTCCTAGATGTCCCAGTCAAAATCCTGGCCACTGCATTCTGCACCAGCTGCAAGCGATGGATATCAACCCGTGGAAGCCCTAGGTAGAGGGAATTGCAGTAGTCAAGATGGGTCATAACAAAGGTGTGAACCAATGTTGGAAGATCATCCGAGGGATCTAGATGTTTCACCCAGGCAATATTCCTCAGATGATAAAAAGAGGATTTGGGTGCAACCCATCCGGACCACTGGATTTGTGTTGATCAAGTTTTTTTAAATTATTTCTTTATTTACAGTCACATCAGAATTACAAACCTTTGATTCAGGGACTCATTTCCAAAAGCTCCACGTCAGTTAACAGAGAACTTCAGCAAAACATGTTATAGTAACAGTTAGATACATAACAATGAGTTAAATACAAAAGACAGTAGGGTGCAATCAGATGTTTGACATAGAATCAGCAATTAATTACAGGTGAAGTTGTAAGCCTATACATTGTGGTAGCTAAGCAATTACTCACAGTAAAACAAGCAGTGTCCAGATAAGGTGAGGTAGAAGCAGTCTCAAGTTAGACTTTGTCACTGGAGGAGAACTATATTCGGGCCAAACAGGTGGGTGGGTGGTGTTGTGGGGCCTGAGACTCACCGTTCTGGGTACATACAACTGCAGGTGGAGAGAATGTGGTTCCTGAGGGCTTCTTTAAAAGGATCAATTTTTGGTAGGCTGGAAGGAGGGAGCTGAACCAGGAGTGGGCCCTGTAACAGAATGATCTTTGGGCAAGAGAGGTCCTAACCCTTGGGATAATGAGAGTGGACTTGGAGGTGCTGTGAGTGGAGACAGAGGTGGTTGCTGGGTGGAGAGATGAGATACCCCCGGGGGAGGGAGACAGAGAAGTATATTTTTTGGCCAGGAGGCAGGATTGATAAAAAAGTCTCTCCTCGAAATTGAGCACATTAGCAAAGGAATAGAGCAAACAAGTGTGGGTGTGCCTATCACTGCCAGTCAGGAGCCTGCAGGCTTTATTAATGGACATTTGGATCTTGTTGAGAGTGGTGCTTTCTGTGGTTGTGTTGACTGGAAGGCCGTAGTCAACTAGGGACAGGACTGAGGAGTAGAGATGCAGCGAAATTAAATTCCTTTGGCGAAGTGAATGCGAAGTGGCCACTTCACTCTGTAACTCTGCTATGTGGAGTGGCCAAAGCAAAAGTCTCACTTCACCTTGTAATTATTATTCGCCTTGTCATTCCGCCTTAACACGAAATAAGGTGGAGTGACAACAATATTGGCAGCCCCTCACACACACAGTCACCAGAATTAATGTGCATCCCCAAAATGCTACTGTCTTGTGTCCAGAAAACTCCCCAGTGCTGATGAAGTGAAATTATAGCACAACAAGAAATGCAAAGTCTCCCAGAATTAATGGTGCACTCAGTCATGCGTGCAGTGGTCACACACAGTCACCAGAATTAATGTGCATCCCCAAAATGTTACTGTCTTGTGTCCAGAAAATTTCCCTGTGCTGATGAAGTGAAATGAGAGTGTAACAAGAAATGCAAAGTCTCCCAGAATTAATGGTGCACTCAGTCATGTGTGCAGTGGTCACACACAGTCACCAGAAATAAAATGTTACTGTCTTGTGTCCAGAAAATTCCCCAGTGCTGACAAAGTGAAATGAGAGTGTAACAAGAAATGCAAAGTCTCCCAGAATTAATGGTGTAATGCAAAGTGCAAATGCACAGACATATTAAAATTGTGCTGCACACTAAGAGATGCAGACGCAAAGGCACAACAACAACTAACCAGTGCTCACAAGTCACAAATCCAAATCTGGAAAAGAATATCTTTTGCCGGTTCGGGGGGTAGTGCACAGCAGTAACAGTCCACTACCAGTAAAGTTACCACAAAGCAGTATAAAAAATGAATGTACTGTAGGTGCGGTGGATAGCAGGTTCACACTGCTGCAATTACTCTGTGGTGCAATAAAAGGTGTCTGATTTAATGGCACGCATCACACACACACACACACACACACACACACACACACACACACACACACACACACTCACTCCAAGTAATGCGAAGCAAATTGAAAACCTTTAGTAATATAACCAAATGTTTTAAACAAACTGAAATTATACACTGCTGCACCACAAGTGTCAAGAATTACTGAAAATATTACTGTGTAAATTAACAGTTATACAAGAAAAATATAACCAAAACAGAAAGACTGCCTTTTTCTCCCAGTTAATCTATCTACACCACAGAAGCCCCTCCCCGAAAGCATGCTTCTCAGTACAGACTGACTGTTCTAAATTAACATTTAAATTCCACACACAAACAATAAACACTTGATGATATGAGCGCAGGAGGGTTTCCTACAGTCTATGTACTAAATTTTGAGCAAACAAAATGGCACAAAAATGCTTTTTTAACAGCTTTTAGAGGATTTGAATTGCAGAGCTCTGAGCAGAAACTGTCTCCATCTTCCACTATACACATACTACATAGAACCGAGGCTGCGCAGAACAATCTAGAGCCCATGTGACCTGCAATCCCATGAAGCACTGCAAAACTTGCCTTGGAGCTCAATTACAAGGCGAAGTGATGTGAAGTACATTGATTTCAATGTACTTCGCCTTAAAATTGGTGGAGAAGGGGTTTGGGGAAGGCAGAATAATGCAAAGTCATTGGTTTCAATGGACTTCGTTTTCCTAATTATAATGTGAAGTACTCCGCTTAGCGTTGCGGGCACTTGGCGGATTCCACAATACTCCGCAAATCACTCCACGGAGCAAATTTTGGTCACTTCACCCACCACTACTGAGGAGGTGACGGCCAACCGGAGGGCTTCAGGTGGCAGGCAGTCCTTGTGGCAGTAAAGAAGGCCAATGTGTGCATTGGTTGCAGATGTGAGGGTACTGATGTGGGAGTGAAAGGTGAGAGCAGGGTCAAAAGTGATGCCCAGGTATTTGTAGGATGGGACTTGTTCAAGGGTTTGGAGAGAGTTGGAGAATATCTGGTGGGGGGAGTCTCTGGATTTGCTTTGTTGATGGGCAAATAACATAGCCTTAGTTTTTTTTTTTAGGTTAATGACCAGCCTACAGTCCTTAAACCAGTGCTCAGTCTGGTTGAAGGAGTGCTGGAGGGAGATCTGAATGGGCAGTGGGGTTTAGGTGTGAAACAAAGAGGACAGCATTGTCTGCATAGAGAAGAACCTTGCCAGAGCAGGAGTTGGGTAGTGTTGAGGTACAGACTGAGCAGAAGCGGACCCGGTATGGAGCCCTGAGGGACTTCTGAGCAAACGGGGCGAGTGCTGGAGAGGGTGCTGTGTATTTTGATGTGTTGGGACCTGGAAGAAAGGTAGCTAGTGAACCAGGAAAGGGGCCCTTGGGAGAGGCCAAGATGTAGGAGAGAGTCCAGCAGCAGGTAATGGCTGACTGTATTAAAGATCTTGGAGAAGTCGATAAAGATAGTGCCAGTTATGTGGCCTTTGTCTTGGGTGGAGTGGAGAAAGTTAGAAAACTCCAGGAGTGCCGTTGTGGTGCTGTGGCCTGAGTGGAAGCCACGCTGCTGCTGGCAGAGCAGATCGTAGGTGGCCAGGTAATCAGTAAGTTGGTCTGCCACTATTTTTTCCAGGGCTTTGGAGAGTGGTGGGAGAATAGAAATTGGTCGATAGTTACCAGGGGAGGAGCTATCCCTGCATTTAAGTACGGGTGTAATGACCACAGTTTTCCAGTGAGGGGAAACCATCCAAGACATAGACAGCAATTCAGTAGGTCTGTGAACGGAGCGAGCACTGCATCTAGGACTAGGCGAAGAAGCCTTATTATCATATACCTGTTCTCTGTAATAAAGAACTCTTGCTTGGGAGTATATGTAATATTTTTCATTTTACTATTTTCTAATACTTTCTGATCTTGGTACACACTAAGGAAGAATTTGTTAAACCTAGTAGCAATACCAGTCTCATTTGAGATAATTCTATCTCCTTTTTATGTTTGCTTTCACGCAGCACAAGAAACATATTGCGGCAGCTTGGTGCCGAAGCAGGTTCTGGAGGTGTGGCACTGTTGAGGCCAATAGTGGCGCAGCATTTTGGGGCGTGTGTGATGTCCACCAATAATGGAGAACCATCTGGTGACAGCAGTTTGGAACGTTGCCACCAACTCGTGACAATTTAGCTGCTGCAATGAGAGGCCACCTCGTCATTGCAGCGTCATCCATCTGCTGCAATGAGGGAGCGACCCGTCATTGCAGGACGGGATGTAGGAACCCTGTTATTGTTTGTGAACATGACGGCAGCTTTCCGCTGTGTTCACAAACAATATCACCCCCCACCATGTTTATGAGCTCCCGACGGGGATCCCACTCGTCAGCACATAATGTAACCCCTTTTGTTGTTTACTGACGGGATGCCCAATCCCTGTCAGCAGAAAGGAATTCCC